>CM042403.1:29317351-29917351 GCA_023634145.1 Thymallus thymallus | reverse complement strand
AGAAAACCATTAGTAACACACTACGCCGTCATGGATTAAAATCCTGCATTGCACACAAGGTCCCCCTGCTCAAGCCAGCGCATGTCCAGGCCCATCTGAAGTTTGCCAATGACCATCTGGATGATCCAGAGGAGGAATGGGAGAAGGTCATGTGGTCTGATGAGACAAAAATAGAGCTTTTTGGTCTAAACTCCACTCGCCGTGTTTGGAGGATAAAGAAGGATGAGTACAACCCCAGGAACACCATCCCAACCGTGAAGCATGGAGGTGGAAACATCATTCTTTGGGGATGCTTTTCTGCAAAGGGGACAGGACGACTGCCCCGTATTGAGGGGAGGATGGATGGGGCCATGTATCGCGAGATCTTGGCCAACAACCTCCTTCCCTCAGTAAGAGCATTGAAGATGGGTCGTGGCTGGGTCTTCCAGCATGACAACGACCCGCAACACACAGCCAGGGCAACTAAGGAGTGGCTCCGTAAGAAGCATCTCAAGGTATTGCCCAGCGACAGCCCCGAAACCTGAAGGATCTGTATGGAGGAGTGGGCCAAAATCCCTGCTGCAGTGTGTGCAAACCTGGTCAAGAACTACAGGAAACGTATGATCTCTGTAATTGCAAACAAAGGTTTCAGTACCAAATATTAAGTTCTGCTTTTCTGATGTATCAAATACTTATGTCATGCAATAAAATGCAAATTAATTACTTAAAAATCATACAATGTGATTTTCTGGATTTTTGTTTTAGATTCCGTCACTCACAGTTGAAGAGTACCTATGATAAAAATTACAGACTTCTACATGCTTTGTAAGTGGGAAAACCTGCAAAATCGGCAGTGTATCAAATACTTGTTCTCCCCACTGTATATAATTCAAAAGGTCGAGTAATTGAGGCAATTTAAATGTCAGAACATTTAATACAACAAGCTGGACTACAGTAGCTAGGAATACACAGTAGGAATACATAGTAGCAGACATTCAAACTGCTAAAGTAGGCTAGAAGGAAAAGAAAAGGGCCAGACACTGCAAGAGATGCACTGAAATATTTTAGGCTATTTTGTGTAAAATATGGGTGTCATTTGATAATCACTCAATCCCAGTCTAATTTAAAGCCAGGGTCCACAGAGGATTCCTCCTTTATTGAGCAATTTGAGAGAAACCCATAGTTCATTGATAAAACTAAAGGCCCATTGGTAAGACAGACAACACTGTAATTAATAATGAAATACAATGGATGTTAGAGGAGATTAATATGCATAGATTAACCAACCATCTACCTCACTATAGTGAATAACAACACTAGCACGATAACAGGAAGGAAGACAACTAGCAGGCAGCTCATCTCTACCAGGAAGAGAAGCACCAGGAATGTCAGGTAGCAGCATCGACAGTGGCGTTGCATCTGCCTCATCATCTGCATCAGACGAGGAGGGTACAGGCAGCATCCACACAGCAATGTTGACTCCATGCGAGTCTGCAGCCTCTGTTCCATGGCGAAGCAGAGTCGTGGGGCTGGCATGGTCTCAGGCAGAGTGTCTGTGATGAGGAGTCCAGGATCAGAGCTATTGACCTGGTGGTACATCATATCATCCTGCATCCTCTGGATCTCCCAGTGAAGGAGAGGAGTTTTCTGTCGACATAAGGGGCACTGCACCCGGCTAGGATCTGCTGCACGCTTAAGGATGGTGGCCAGACAGCAATGGCACAACGTGTGGTCACAGTTCAACAAAGCCATCTGATGGTCTCCCTGAGAGTCGTACAGTTCACTACAGATGGGGCACTCATTGTCCCCTAGGTTGTCACTATTGCTTTGACTCTTGACACTTGTCCCTTTGCTTTGAGGCTCCTCTGTGTTGTCAAAATGGAGCTCTTGTTGAACAGATGTCTTTTGATCAGCTCCATCTGCTGGCCCTGTTTGGGTGACTGGTCTGTGAATTAGCTTGACCTCTCCCAGGATATGCTGTTGCAGAAGGAGGTGCTTTTTCACTGAGCCATCCTCTCCCTGGTCCCTCTCATCTACCTCCTTGGTTTCCTCAACCGTACTTAACACTGCAGGACACCTTGCTCCAACAACAGAAAAAATAATTTCCTTGAGTGTCACATCGTTCTCTGCTTGCCCCGTTTCAAGGTCACCCGCCATTCCATCCATATTTTGTTAGATAAAACTAAACAGTATCCTGTGTCAAGTTTCAGATTAGGCTGAACCGAATTCCAGTGGCATCTACAACACAGATCTCTTAGCTAAGAAAGTTCAGTCACAACACTCTACCTGGACAAAGCTTGACTCAATGTGAAAGTAGGCAGTAGTGTTGACGTAATACTTGTTTACTGCAGAGAAGGAAAGCCTGCCCCTTGGTGAAACCAACCTCGATAAGCACTTTTACAGATAAGATAAGGCGTGATAAGCCCAAGTGTCCAGAAGGGCCGGTGGCCAAGCAGTACACTGGGCATTCCACTCAGTTTAACACATTAAAGCATGCGTTGGAAGAGTTTGCCTACAACTGCAATAATGCAAGAGAAAACACAATAGATTTGAGTATGTTTATTCTGCTGATTTACATAAATGCTGCTTTTCTAGACAATGCAATTACAAAAATAATCTTTCCAATCTGCTATGTCATATGGAGAAAGGTGGGTTATACATGTATTATTGTGCTATTCTACCTTTGCTAATAGTTTTTATAAACCAACCTCCCCACTTTGGGGTAACTGTGACTATTGGCCATAAAGGGCCAACTGAGATCAGTTAGAACAGTCACACTATCCCTGACCCCTGACCCAGAGCATCAATACACTTATTCATGGGTCATTGTGCTCACACTTCCATCAGAGTAGAGCAGACAGACGTGTATTTGGTACAACCAAACAGCATCATTGTTGTCACAGAGTACAGCCAGAATCTGGCTCTTTTGAGAAATCTCAGAGTACAGCCAGTAACACAGCATCATGTAATGTAAGTACATACCAAAGGCCTGTATAGACCTGCACAGTCACAAAGCACTAACATGGTAATAATGTACTGTATCATTAGCACAGTAACACAATGTTAGCACCTCTCACAGCTTTTCTCATAAGGGAGCATGTTTTAATTTCCAAGTCTGGCGCGAAGCAACTCAATCAAACAATTTTGCCACATGATATTTGCTACATTTGAGTGCATATATAGTGCACAAGTGCAGAATGAAGCCATGAAACTCCTTGGATAACCCTACCTTTTCTCATCACAAACTGGACTCACACTTACAAGCTAAAAACAACAACACTTAGATCCTTATAGGACATCTCTGCTATGTCAAAATGGCTTTGTCAATAAGCAATACACATGTAAATATATTCTGCATACTGTTTGAATAATGACCTTTGACTATAATTGTTGTCCTCATGTCTATACAGTGTGCGGTGGTACTTAATTGTACTCTTTCCACCTGGTTTTGATACTTTCTAATACTTATTTCAAAGGATTCAAATTCAACACATTGGTAACTACCTGGTACCAACATTCCAATACTGTCATCATATACTGCACTGTTGCATAGGACAAAGGACTGCATAATCTATTCAGGGGTAATGTGAGGGAACCACTATCAGTTGGCAGGGTCAATCAGCAACTGAGCTTTAAGATATTCTCTAGGGGACACAAACACTGCTGAAAGGGCCTGAAGCTGGGACTGGGGCTGAGTGCCAGCTTTCATTAAACATTCATGCTTTAAGCACTCATTTTGGAACACAGTGCTGTCCTCACAAGTCACAACTGCCAGATTTGGAGTTTCCTTGAGAGCTTAGGCTGAAAATAAATGACATGTTTTAAGTTATAGCAAGTTATGTTTTTTTACACTGACCTATTTTGAATGGTAGTCACAGGTCTATAATGTCAGGAGGTACAGAGATCAAACTGAAGCCTTCTGGAATCATATAACAATGTACAGACAGCACAAAGTTTGTCAATACATTCTTGTTCATTCACACAGTATAGACTCTTAGACTATCAGCTACAATAAACACTAGGCAATTCTGTCATATCTACTCATATTGGTTGGTTCTGGAGGGTCTTTACAGTAATATAGGTTGAATTCTGTACGTAGAGATGTGGATAAACTGGATTGAAGATGCCAGGAGTGATCAGAAGAAATCAGAAGAAAGATGAGTGAAAAGGGAGCAGTCCTCAGGTCCCATCAATCCTACAGGATCACGGGGTAGCTATAGCTAGGCACTTAAACGAGGAGAGGGAACCTCTCCAAATTCCCACAGGAGAATGTTCATTTCGTACACTGAACCGGCCAAAGATAGTCTGGTCCCTTTTTACACCTGTACAACTCTGATTGGAGATGTGAGGGCATTCAGTTCCTTTGTTTGAAATATAACAAGAAGGGGAGAAGAGAAATCCTCCCCTCAGCATTTGTTCTTGCTATGGAAGTCCAATTAAGTGGAAATGTGGAGCACGACTTCGGGGCTTTGGAAGAATAAGAGTCCCTTTGGGCACTTGGTTGCAGCTCAGTTATTGAAAACAATAAAAGATGCTGCTTTAACTACAGCTGGTTTGCATCACAAGACCCCACAATTCATTAACCATGAAAGAGCTGACTGCATTGACGTTATGGCTGCTGCTAAAGGCTAACCATTTTCTGGTGTTAAATTTCTCCCCATTCAGAGTTCAAGGGTTTCCTCTTCTCTTTTATATTTGAATACCTTTTGGACATTGAATGTCTTTTTGGACCATTACCTCCTTTGGCTTTCCTGTGCTTCCTCCAGTGTGTGAGATCAGAGGTCAGAAGTCCAGGGTGTTGTGCTGGTAGCGCAGACGAGGACTGTTGTCACTGTAAAACTGGCTGAACCAGCGCCTGTGTTTCTGGATGGCAGAGTCCTCCTTCACCAGCAGGGGCTTAGAGATGTACTTCTTATTGTTCCAGATCATCACGTCCCGCTCAAACTGGGGCACAAACCAGTCAGAACAACAAAGGGTCAGTTACAAGTAGTGATCAATCTGACAAGAATTTTCACATAAAAAGCAAAAAATTGCCAATTAGTGACTTTTCCTAAGTCAAATTTCAAAGTCTATCATACTGTATATATCACCATATAATGATGAAGTGAATATTATTAAGGATACTAATAATGTGTATGAATAGACATGCATGATATTCATGGTGTTTGTAATATGATGTACCACATTGAGAACAGTTTGATCATTGGCTGTACAGTACAGTTCCTGTGTGTTATAACGTTTGTACGAGAGTCTGAGGGCAGGAGAAGCTAGGCAACATGGTGGGGATACTTAGTACCTGGATGCACTCTGCCCTCAGGATGAACTTGGGCACCAGTGGAGGGATGTTGCTCTGGTAGAAGATGGTGTGGGATACACACTGCAGTAGAGGCTCCACGGGCGTCACACAGTGCATGATCACACCCCGACCCAGGAAACTGTGGTCGAACAGCAGGAACACCACCCCTGGACCAACCTGGAACACACAGACATATATTATTGACACGTATACATCATCTGTATGTACCAAAGATAGTGTATACACAATTCTGGGCAGAGCAAAATGGACAATAGTGCTGGACACATCAGACTGAAGCACTGTTATTGATACAATACTAAGGTGAATGTTAATTGCTTTCTATGTTGAGAGTTTGGATACTATTCTATGTTCTGTCTCTAAAGCAGCCAGGCACCACACTGTCCAACCTTAGTTGACCTAAGACAGAGTTATAGGTCGTCACCACACTGCCAAAGGGCTTGTTCAACGTCACCATAGTGACTAAGGCAGCTCGTTTGGAAGCAGCCATGTACACAAATCCAAAGCACAGTGAAGCGAAAACAAGAGGTGACAAAGGTGTCTGAATGGTCAGTTCATTCCTATGAGACAGTGATATACAGTGGGGAGAACAAGTATTTGATACACTGCCAATTTTGCAGGTTTTCCTACTTACAAAGCATGTAGAGGTCTGTAATTTTTATCATAGGTCACAAAAATCACAAAAATCCAGAAAATCAATAATTAATTAATTTGCATTTTATTGCATGACATAAGTATTTGATCACCTACCAACCAGTAAGAATTCCGGCTCTCACAGACCTGTTAGTTTTTCTTTAAGAAGCCCTCCTGTTCTCCACTCATTACCTGTATTAACTGCACCTGTTTGAACTCGTTATCTGTATAAAAGACACCTGTCCACACACTCAATCAAACAGACTCCAACCTCTCCACAATGGCCAAGACCAGAGAGCTGTGTAAGGACATCAGGGATAAAATTGTAGACCTGCACAAGGCTGGGATGGGCTACAGGACAATAGGCAAGCAGCTTGGTGAGAAGGCAACAACTGTTGGCGCAATTATTAGAAAATGGAAGAAGTTCAAGATGACGGTCAATCTCCCTCGGTCTGGGGCACCATGCAAGATCTCACCTCGTGGGGCATCAATGATCATGAGGAAGGTGAGGGATCAGCCCAGAACTACACGGCAGGGCCTGGTCAATGACCTGAAGAGAGCTGGGACCACAGTCTCAAAGAAAACCATTAGTAACACACTACGCCGTCATGGATTAAAATCCTGCAGCGCACGCAAGGTCCCCCTGCTCAAGCCAGCGCATGTCCAGGCCCATCTGAAGTTTGCCAATGACCATCTTGATGATCCAGAGGAGGAATGGGAGAAGGTCATGTGGTCTGATGAGACAAAAATAGAGCTTTTTGGTCTAAACTCCACTCGCCGTGTTTGGAGGAAGAAGAAGGATGAGTACAACCCCAAGAACACCATCCCAACCGTGAAGCATGGAGGTGGAAACATCATTCTTTGGGGATGCTTTTCTGCAAAGGGGACAGGACGACTGCACCGTATTGAGGGGAGGATGGATGGGGCCATGTATCGCAAGATCTTGGCCAACAACCTCCTTCCCTCAGTAAGAGCATTGAAGATGGGTCGTGGCTGGGTCTTCCAGCATGACAACGACCCGAAACACACAGCCAGGGCAACTAAGGAGTGGCTCCGTAAGAAGCATCTCAAGGTCCTGGAGTGGCCTAGCCAGTCTCCAGACCTGAACCCAATAGAAAATCTTTGGAGGGAGCTGAAAGTCTGTATTGCCCAGCGACAGCCCCGAAACCTGAAGGATCTGGAGTAGGTCTATATGGAGGAATGGGCCAAAATCCCTGCTGCAGTGTGTGCAAACCTGGTCAAGAACTACAGGAAACGTATGATCTTTGTAATTGCAAACAAAGGTTTCTGTACCAAATATTAAGTTCTGCTTTTCTGATGTATCAAATACTTATGTCATGCAATAAAATGCAAATTAATTACTTAAAAATCATACAACGTGATTTTCTGGATTTTTGTTTTAGATTCCGTCACTCACAGTTGAAGAGTACCTATGATAAATTACAGACTTCTACATGCTTTGTAAGTGGGAAAACCTGCAAAATCGGCAGTGTATCAAATACTTGTTCTCACCACTGTATATAGTTGAAGTCGGAAGTTTACATACACTTAGGTTGAAGTCATTAAAACTAATTTTTCAACAACTCAACAGATTTTATTTTAACAAACTATAGTTTTGGCAAGTTGGTTAGGACATCTACTTTGTGCATGACAAGTAATTCTAGCAACAATTGTTTACAGACAGATTATTTCACTTATAACTCACTATATCATACTATTTCTGGGTCAGAAGTGTACATACACTAAGTTGACTGTGCCTTTAAACAGCTTGGAAAATTCCAGAAAATTATGTCATGGCTTTAGAAGCTTCTGATAGGCTAATTGACATCATTTGAGTCAATTGGAGGTGTACCTGTGGATGTATTTCAAGGCCTACCTTGAAACTCAGTGCTTCTTTGCTCAACATCATGGGAAAATAAAATGAAATCAGCCAAGACCTCAGAAAAAAATTGTAGACTGGTTCATCCTTGGGAGCAATTTCCAAACGCCTGAAGGTACCACGTTCATTTGTACAAACAATAGTACGCAAGTATAAACACCATGGGACCACGCAGCTGTCATACTGCTCAAGAAGGAGACGCGTTCTGTCTCCTTGGTGTGAAAAGTGCAAATCAATCCCAGAACAACAGCAAAGGACCTAGTGAAGATGCTGGAGGAAACAGGTACAAATGTATCTATATCAACAGTAAAACGAGTCCTATATCGACAAAACCTGAAAGGCCGCTGAGCCACCGCCATAAAAAATCCAGGCTACGGTTTGCAACTGCACATGGGGACAAAGATCGTACTTTTTGGAGAAATGTCCACTGGTCTGATGAAACAAAAATAGCACTGTTTGGCCATAATGACCATCGTTATGTTTGGAGGAAAAAGGGGGATGCTTGCAAGCCGAAGAACACCATCCCAACCGTGAAGCACGGGGTGGCAGCATCATGTTGTGGGGTTGCATTGCTGCAGGAGGGACTGGTGCACTTCACAAAATAGATGGCATCATGAGGAAGGAATATTATGTGGATATATTAAAGCAACATCTCAAGATATGAGTCAGGAAGTTAAAGCTTGGTCGCAAATGGGTCTTCCAAATGGACAATTACCCCAAGCATACTTCCAAAGTTGTGGCAAAACGGCTTAAGGACAACAAAGTGAAGGTATTGGAGTGGCCATCACAAAGCCCTGACCTCAATCCTATAGAAAATATGTGGGCAGAACTGAAAAAGCGTGTGCGAGCAAGGAGGGCTACAAACCTGACTCAGTTACACCAGTTCTGTCAGGACGAATGGGCTAAAATGCACCCAACGTATTGTGGTAAGCTTGTGGAAGTCTACCCAAAACGTTTGACCCAAGTTAAACAATTTAAAGGCAATGCTACCAAATAATAATGGAGTGTATGTAAACATATGACCTACTGGGAATGTGATGAAAGAAATAAAAGCTTAAATAAATCATTCTCTCTACTATTATTCTGACATTTCACATTCTTAAAATAAAGTGGTGATCCTAACTGACCTAAGACAGTGAATGTTTACTAGGATTAAATGTCAGGAATTGTGAAAAACTGAGTTTAAATCTATTTGGCTAAGGTGTATGTAAACTTCCGAATTCAACTGTATCTTAGCTGGCAGAGAGGCTAAAACCAAGAGCAGTCTTGGCACTGGGTGGCCTTCTGCACCTCAGGGTGACCATTTTCTGAATACTATCTAGTCTGCCTGCCTGCCTGCCTGCCTGCCTGCCTGCCTGCCTGCCTGCCTGCCTGCCTGCCTGCCTGCCTGCCGGTGATCATCTGTACCTGTCGAGCCACTACATCCATGTCCAGCAGAGGCCAGTGGCGACCAAATACAGTCAGGGCATGTTTCACCAGCATCTGGGAGCAGTGCTTAGTGGGCTCAGACTCAGGTTCCCATTGTACCTGGAACACACACACACACACACACACACACACACACACACACACACACACACACACACACACACACACACACACACACACACACACACACACACACACACACACACACACACACACACACACAATACAAAAGTATTTGTAAGGACACACCATTGAGGCACCATTTAAATAAGTTCTAAAAGTATATACACTACCGTTCAAACGTTTGGGGTCACTTAGAAATGTCCTTGTTTTTGAAAGAAAAGCTATTTTTTTTGTCCATTATAATAACATCAAACTGATCATAAATACAGTGTAGACATTGTTAATGTTGTAAATGACTATTGTAGCTGGAAAAAGCTGATTTTTTATGGAATATCTACATAGGCATTCAGAGGCCCATTATCAGCAACCATAGTACCCGCAAAACACCAGTCACAACATCAACAGTGAAGAGGCGACTCCGGGATGCTGGCTTAGGCATAGTTGCAAAGAAAAAGCCAAATCTCAGACTGGCCAATAAAAATAAAAGATTAAGGGCAAAAGAACACAGACACTGGACAGAGGAAGATATGGCTTTTTCTTTGCAACTCTGCCTAGAAGGCCAGCATCCTGGAGTCGCCTCTTCACTGTTGACGTTGATACTGGTGTTTTGCGGGTACCATTTAATGGGCCAACCCTTTTCTCTATATACATCAACGATGTCGCTCTCGCTGCTGGTGACTCTCTGATCCATCTCTACGCAGACGACACCATTCTGTATACATCTGGCCCCTCTTTGGATACTGTGTTTACTAACCTTCAATCAAGCTTCAATGCCATACAACACTCCTTCCGTGGCCTCCAACTGCTCTTAAACGCTAGTAAAACTAAGTGCATGCTTTTCTATCGAACGCTGCCAGCACCCGCCCACCGGACTATCATCACTACTCTCGATGGATCCGAATTAGAATACGTGGACACCTACAAATACCTAGGCATCTGGTTAGACTATAAACTCAACTTCCAGACTCACATCAACCATCTCCAATCCAAAATTAAATCCAGAATTGGCTTCCTATTTCGCAACAAAGCCTCCTTCACTCATGCTGCCAAACATGCCCTTGTAAAACTGACTATCCTACCGATCCTTGATTTCGGCGATGTCATTTACAAACTAGCCTCCAACACTCTACTTAGCAAATTGGATGTAGTCTATCACAGTGCCATCCGTTTTGTCACCAAAGCCCCATACACTACCCACCACTGCGACCTGTATGCTCTCGTTGGCTGGCCTTCATTATATATTCGTCGCCAAACCCACTGGTTCCAGGTCATCTATAAGTCTTTATTAGGTAAATCCCCGCCCTATCTCAGCTCACTGATCACTATAGCAACACCCACCCGTAGCATGCGCTCCAGCAGGTATATCTCACTGGTCACCCCCAAAGCCAACACCTCCTTTGGTCGCCATTCCTTCCAGTTCGCTGCTGCCAATGACTGGAACGAATTGCAAAAATCATTGAAGCTAGAGGTTCCTATCTCCCTCAATAACTTTAAGCATCAGTTGTCAAAGCTGCTTATCGATCACTGCACCTGTATATAGCCCTTCTGTAAATAGCCCACACTACTACCTCATCCCCATATTTATTTTTGTTTATTTTTCACTAATCTTGCACTCCAGTATCTCTATTTGCACATCATAATTTGCACATCCTTCATTCCTGTGTTAATGATGATAATTCTGTAATTTATTTCACCACTATAGTCTTATTTATTGTCCTACCTCCTAACCTTACTGCATTTTTGCACTACATTTTGCACTCTGTATATAGATTTTTCTATTGTGTTTTTGACTGTTTGTTTAATGTGTAACTCTGTGTTGTTATTTGTCGCACTGCTTTGCTTTGTCTTGGCCAGGTCGCAGTTGCAAATGAGAACTTGTTCTCAACTGACCTACCTGGTTAAATAAAGTTGAAAAAAAAAAAAAAAAAAAAAAAATGAAGCAGCCAGTTGAAGACTTGTGAGGTGTCTGTTTCCCAAACTAGACACTCTAATGTACTTGTCCTCTTGCTCAGTTGTGCACCGGGGCCTCCCACTCCTCTTTCTATTCTGGTTAGAGACCGTTTGCACTGTTCTGTGAAGGGAGTAGTACACAGCGTCATACGAGATCTTCAGTTTCTTTGCAATTTCTTGCATGGAATAGCCTTCATTTCTCCGAACAAGAATAGACTGACGAGTTTCAGAAGAAAGTTCTTTGTTTCTGGCCATTTTGAGCCTGTAATCAAACACACAAATCCTGATGCTCCAGATACTCAACTAGTCTAAAGAAGGCCAGTTTTATTGCTTCTTTAATCAACACAACAGTTTTCAGCTGTGCTAACATAATTGTGAAATGGTTTTCTAACGATCAATTAGCCTTTTCAAATTTTAAACTTGGATTAGCCAACACAACGTGAAATTGGAACACAGGAGGGATGGTTGCTGATAATGGGCCTTTGTACACCTATGTAGATATTCCATTAAAGATTTAGTCATTTACAGCTACAATTGTCATTTACAACATTAACAATGTCTACACTGTATTTCTGATTAATTTGATGTTATTTTAATGGACAATAAATTAACTTTTCTTTCAAAAACAAGGGCATTTTCAAACGTTTGAACGGTAGTGTATAAGTAGGGCCCAGAATGGTAAGGTCACATGGTCAAGAAGCACTTACCTTCCAGTCGTGCCTGACAAACTCCCAGGTCTTGCTGTTGGTGTAGCGCAGGTCAACCCCACTCACAATGCCTGGTGTGTGCAAGTGGGCCAGGTGGGCAATATCTGCTGCATTCTCAGGGATCTCCTACAGGGGGCAGTCACAGAGAGGAAAAGGCACAGCTGGCTCTCTCTAGATAAGACAAAGTCTTGATGATTTACAAAAGAACACATACCTAAAGTAACCATATGGTAAAGAAATAAATATATTAAACAAGTTAAAAATGACCCAAGCACACATCTACAACAGACAACAAACCTCTATGTGTGCATTGATGAAGTGCTCAGTGCGACCCCGGTACACCCATTCTCCTCGTGTGATTTCCCCCTGCTCTGGTACTGTCCAGCCAGGTTCCTCTCCGTCACAGTGGAACCACACCAGAACCTGACCATTGGTCTCCATACTGCGCCAGCAGCGCACCTTAGCAAACTCTGGCACTAAGGATCCAGAGAGGGAAAATACACCAAATCATTATATTGCTCTAAATGACAAATCAATCTGTTTTTCAAATGTAAGACATTACACTGTTTACAATCTCGGCGCCCAGAACCTAATTTTACGGCTGTCACAAAAGACTGCATAGTTGACAGAAGTAGAACCCCACATTATTTTAGCTGGATACATTATAAACATGGTTAAATTACAACACATTGAGTTGGTCGTGGCTTCTCACCTTTCTCTGCATAGGGGATCCTCACACACTTCCCATCTTCCCCCCGGAACTGCCAGCCATGGAACGGGCACTCTATGCTCTGCCCCACCACACGCCCCCCCACTGCCAGGTTGGCTCCCAGGTGGGGGCAGTAGGCATCCACCACGTAGGCTTTGCCCTCTGTTCCCCGGAACACAGCCACCTGCTCACCTGGGAGGAAAACAGATTTGGGAAAGGAGGTCAAAAGTAAGCTGGGAGGAGCTGGGTCTTAAAATGAAATGACTACTATAATAAAATACTTGCTATATCCTCTTGAAGTCAGTTAAGACAGACAAATGTGAAGACACCTAATTTATTGAATCAGCATTTTACTCTTTGAAGGACATCTAAAAAATCTCTGAAACGGCTGCATTTCTCTTTAAATCCACAAGATGTCCCCAGTAAACAATGTATTCAGGGCAACTGTAGCCATAGGGTTGCCAACCTACCTGGCTTGGCCTGAACTCTTCTGTAACCAACCTGTACCTCCTGGCAAGCACTGAAGCTATTCTAGGAGATAAATAGCTACCTAAATACCTATAAACAATTGTAAACAGTTGTGTTTGGGTACACTTTCTTTCAATTGTAAACAATGTTGAAGGCCCTATTTAATTTCCTGGAATGAGCTCGGTCTGAGTTGGCAACCTTAACAGTACAGTAGTTGAAAAGAATGGACTGGGTGTGAGTCAATGCCATATTCTCACAATCATATTCTCAACAAAGTCAGTGTAAAATGCTCATCTGAGGTATGACACCTGTCTCCTGAACTGTGTCACTGCATCAGAGAAGGGCGGATGTGTTGTATGTGCGACCAACAGTATATATAGTAAAGTTGGAGAGAACAGATCAGGAAGCTACAGGCACGTATACCACACTAAGCCACGGCCCCCTGCGTTGCGAGACATCAGATTGAGACAGTGTGGGATTGGATGCGGGACCAGAGGCCAAGCAGCAAACTAGCTGGCTTAGCTCCTTTCTGTGACCCCACCGAGCTAAGATTACCTTCAGATTAAAGCCACCCAACTGTCACTAAGGAAAAGATTCAGCGGCCCTGGCAATGCTAGGCAGTGAGTAGGCCCTCCCGGTTAAACCGTCGGAACCTGGGATAACGCCCTGCCGCCCAAATGACAGCAGATAGATAGAGCAGGCCATAACTGTAACCACACTGGCTGCAGGCTGGGACAGAATTAGACAGCGTGCAAGAGTTGACTGAGAGATTGAGACGAGTGTCCTAGATTGAGTGTGTACTGCATAAAATGACACATTTCAGGAACAGAGGAGGCTATTTACAAAAAAAAAAAAATGTAACAGACCGGAACAGAACATGTCAAATGTTGATTTGGGTCAGCAGAATCTGGGACAGGCTCTTACTGGTGGCTGGAAAACTGGCACAGAGAAAGGGGGAGAGAGAGGGAGACAGGGATCTCTGGAAATCCATGTGGGGAAGTAGAGAAGCTAGAGAGCCTCCAAAAAAGAAGACAGCATCAATCCAATAGACCCTATTTGTTTGACTAATGATATGCTTACTGAGTCTATTAAAGGCCATGTTTTACTTTAAAAAAATAACAATAATGAGTAGTGTATGAATCTGATATGTCACTTATTTTATTCCCATCCAACATTGTAAATTGGAGATATAAATCGATGATATACTTCTGGGCTGCACATGCACCGTGACAATATGAAATAGAATGTTGTCCCCGCAGGTGAATACTTTTGAAACGTTAAGCCATTGACTGCATCAGAAGGCAGTGTGCGAGTGGGTTTCTTTTGACAATGAAGCACTGGACTACAGCCATACATCACAGAGTTTATTTGATATTGTTTTGAACCTAGTAGAAGACCTTTAGACGGGAGTAGGCAAGAAGGAGTAGGCCAAGATTGGCTAAAGTAATGTCTAGTTGGTCAGAAAAGTATGGTAAGTTACCGGCTGAGTGTCTTTGACACGTAACTGCCTAGTTGGTTAGCTAGCTAGCATACTACACTGAACAAAAATATAAACACAACATGTAAAGTGTTGGTCCCATGTTTCATGAGCTGAAATAAAACATCCCAGAAATGTTCCATATGCACAGAAATATTATTTATCTCAAATTATGGTATAGGCAGGCATAAGCTATGGAAAACAAACAATTCCATTTTATCGATGGTAATTTGAATGCACAGAAATACCTTGACCAGATCCTGAAGCCATTTCTTTAAAGGTATCTTTGACCAATAGATGCATATCTGTATTCCCAGTCAAATCAAATTCAAATCAAATCACATGCGCCAAATACAACCATACCGTGAAATGCTTACTTACAAGCCCTTAAACAACAATGCAGTTCAAGAAAGAGTTAAGAAAATATTTACTAAATAAACTAAAGTAAAAAATTATAAAAAGCAACACAATAAAATAACAATAACGAGGCTATATACAGGGAGTACCTGTACCGAGTCAATGTGCGGGGGTACAGATAGTAAGGTAATTTGTACATGTAGGTAGGGGTAAAGTGACTACGCATAGATAATTAACAGTGAGTAGCAGCAGTGTAAAAACATGTTAGTTAGCTCATACTAGCTAGTTAGCGAGCTAATGCCTACAGATGTAACTCGGAGGTGAAGTCTACTTTCTGAATTAAGCAATAGAGTCCATACTTCTAGAATTAATAGGGTTGTCATTTAGCTAGCTAGCTATTAGCCACCTAGGCTAATCACCTTATTTGAAGCAGTTTGGCTGCAAAATTTGCCCAGCCTCAACAATTACAGGCTGCATCTTGCTAAGATAGCAGCTAACTACAGTCAAATAAGGAGCATGTTGTCGTTGATGTCATGATGGAATAGGTCGAGGTAGTGTGAAATGATGCATGATGCCAAAATATAAATAATAGCTTAGCTATAAATTCACATGGATGCCATGTAATTAATTGTAACCATTATAAAAAAATGGCATGCATATTTTTTTATCAGCTCTGTTGGGTTTCCACTAGTTACCACAGTCACAAAGTCAAAATTGGCCAAATTGTAAAAATTCATGAAAACAAACTTTTGCCTTTTGGTCTTAATTTAAGGCTTAGGTTTGTATGTATTTGAGTGGTTACATACAATACATGTTGACAGAATGGCTGTGAGAGGTAAGGCCCAAGTAAGGCCCTTGCTTCCAGTACCACTGAAGACAACAGACAACAAAGAAAGTTCCATTGAATCACAATAAGCTGCAAGTTGAGTGCTTGAACAGAGTCAGAAATGTGTCTGTCTTTTGTTGCAAGTGGCTGGTAGAAAGGTAATAATATAGTGTGAGACAATTAAATTACAGCAAGGTTACTTCAGGTTGTTGTAAAGCTCAGACAGATGACGTAGGAGGAAATCAAGGTGTCACAGTACGTGCTGTCAGCTATACAGCATATCTCAATGACTGGAAGCCTGAGGCTGTGATTTTAACTGAACATAAATCATTTTAGACAAAGATATTTTGAAATATAAAATGCAGTGAGGATCTTTTTTTTTTTTAAGTGAGACAAATGTTAGATTTTACAAGGGCAAACCATCATAAATGTAATGCGTTCACAGTTCTGAGTGCAGTGGTTTCAATAACTTTTGGGGAAGAGCATGCAATAGCTAATTTAAAGGGTGGCTGGACTTCCTGATTTGGGCTTATTTTAGATTTGGTTAATTAAGAAATGCTAGCGGCCATGACTGAATTCAAATGTGAGTTGGTTTCAGGGTGTGGTTTGATGTGGGTGTCTCGTGTGTGTTTTCCCAGGTGGGAAAAGTTAACCAAATGAATTAACCAATTAGCTTTAGCCTGCTGGTGTGCGACAGTGGCAAAATTGGTTTGACTTTGGCTAGCCTAACTCCGGGGCTAGTTAAGGATCGTCAATAAATTGCACAATGTAAACCAGACAATGTTGCACACCTTTTAGTTTTCTCAGGAAATGCTTTCAATATTTGTATGTTAATTTCTACAATTTATAATTGGTTTGAAGTTAAGTCATTGAAATCTTGAGCTATTGGAATTTTAACATATTGTCGCATGTGCATTGTGTAATTGACCAATGGTGCCTAACTAGCCCCTTTCGTAACTTGACTATCACTAAAGTGGTGACTATCACTAAAGTGGTGACTGCTATTTATCAAATAATTACCTACTACGTTTAATTATTATTAGATTTTTATGAATCATGTAAAAATTTAATCATTAGGAATCTTGGGGCACCACAGAAAAAGTTAGTTTAATGATTTACCATTTCCAGAATTAACTCAACAAAATCCTCATGTCTGTCGATATAGCAGTCCCTTATTACCTCATGATTGAGGCCATGTTGTCATCTTTGCTTCGTGTTGATTTTCAGGGTCGTAACGACTCGAGACACAGCTATGGGTCTCTTGATGTACTATGCTAATTATCAACTCATCCCTTTTATGCCCTCTGGTAAAAAGGGGCGTCCCGTCACTCAAACCACTCTCTCTAACGACGAGACTGACTTTATTACCAAAATAATGCTATATTTACACTTTATAGTTGTTTTTTAGGGGAAATTGCTCTTTAAATATGCTGTAAACTGTAGCAGAATAGTAGCAAATAGGTCAGACCTATTTGTACAACATAGCCACATACAGGACAGGAGAAAACAGAAGCTCAAATTGGTTCAGTGCCACCTCAGTATAATAAAAAGAGGGAAATATAAGACATATGATACAGACATGGCAGCACTGTAACGTTACTCACAGAATAAATCATTAAAAAAACTGGCTTGGAGAGCTTTTACGGATGAAAGAAAAAGAAAACGGTGGATTGAGTTCATTCAAAAAGTTGCCACATTCAGTTCTTCAACCCATGTTAATGTTGGAGGATTAGTGTACATAGAATTATAATAGGGAGAATAGTGTACAATAGTAGGCTATTCCCTTGTCTATTGCCTGCACTAACCATGGAACTTTGTGATGACACGGCCAAGTATTGCGCCATGCGCCTCATGTGTGCGGTTAAAAAACTGTTAGGGCTTGGTCTGCGCTCTGCTCCATAGCGATTGAATTAACTTACATGTCTTTTTTGTATATTATCAACTGTTACTAATGTAGTTATTAAACCAACTGACGGTCAATACTGATAGTGGTTAATATTTAACATGATAGAAATAGGAGACAGAGAAAGTCCTGGTAGCCTATAATTACGACATTCGAGAGGCTTGTGCAACAAAAAATAACACTTCTGCTTGATTTACTGAAAACAGTTGCATTACCCAGAAGTAAGCATGTATTCATTTAGTGACAGACCACACGGGTCAGGACAGACAACAGCAACACACAGCAGAGTGCCAGGGTGAAATAATTGAGTAAGAAAAATAAACATGGCATCCACCTCCAGGATGCTGAAGCAAACACACGTTAATAGTGATCAAGTTCCAATGAACATTAAGGAGGTTGGCTTTTCAGATTAAGCGTTTACTAGCAGCCAAGACATCAACTGTTTAGTGGCCC
The DNA here is from genome assembly GCA_023634145.1 of Thymallus thymallus. NCBI lineage: Eukaryota > Metazoa > Chordata > Actinopteri > Salmoniformes > Salmonidae > Thymallus > Thymallus thymallus. Next base: position 29,899,145 of record CM042403.1, on the reverse strand, counting down.
TTGGTTAACAAAGGCAGGCAAGCAGATTATCTGAAACGTTCAAAACAAAACCAAATGGGCCTTGCAACATGATAGGATCTCTCCTGGCAAATTGGCTTGGTTACATCGAACTGCACAAGTAGAACAATGGAAAAGTGCATTGACAAGGCAAAGGCAACGACCATTGCAATGGCAACAGTGAGTGCATATCATACAATCTTCAATAAATGTGTTCAAGTATCTGTATCTATGTTGGATGGTTGAGACCTGCCTTGGCAGGTTCTAAAGATATCACATATTCAAAGTTGAAACCAACTCAAGATGATGGCAGAGAACTGGCAGACAAAATGTGCAGAAGAGTGCAGTCAGCTAAAAGAGGTCATTTCATTATTTTAATAATTATTCTTATTCTTGGGTAATTATTAGAAATCCAATCATAATAGGCTACTCTGTGTCGAACACTGTTTGTCCAAATAGTTCTGCATTAAAATGTACCTACTTCTGTGACTAATTAGAGAGTATAACACTGATGACACATGCATTTCTCTAATATCAAACAGGGTTACAAATATGCTGAGTGGATCATGCAATACAGATGTCACCGGAGTCAGAATAATATATGTAATTCCTTTCAGATGTTATTTTAGTCCTTCGGGCCAAGATATTATTTGCCTAAGAGAGTGTTTTTTTTTTTTTTTTTTACAGCTTTTGCTTTGCAAATGACAGTGAAACTCAATGCATAAGTGGTTTTGGTCAAACAGGCATCTGATTACTGTAACAATGCTATTCATTTGGCTAACGTAGGCTACTGATTAGATCCCATGATAGAGCTATGAGTAGCTGGCAGCCAGAGAAAGAGGGCATCCCAATTAAGAAGAAAAAAATAATTTGAGGAAGAGAATGTAAATGACATGTCATCATAGGGTCATCTACATGGGAATAGATGATCATTATAATGACTTCTTCATGGGGATTAGTATTCTTGCAGCAGTACTGTTGTGTGACTGCATCTTTTCTGAGGACATAAATATGTTCACTAGGCTGCATACAAAACCTGTACTGATTAGTGCATGTCAAATGCGACTGATTTCATATAAAGAAAATTCACCTTCAGCACTCCTCGCCAGCTGACTTTTTGGTGTTAGGCACTCAGCACGAGGCATCCAATTATGCATACTTGAGTGTACTAAAAGTCCATAGTTTGTGTGGATCTTGGAACCCAAGCTTGCAAGTGAAACTGTCCATGCAAAAGGGGTCACTTCTATTGCTTCCCTATCCCAACCAGCACACAGCAAACGGATACAGAGGCGAGACAAGGAAGTGTACTGTAATACAGAACCAGGTGTTCAGTCAACAGAATTAAACTGCATGTGTTATTACACCTAAGGAAATGAGCTAAAGCTGAACTTAGAATAAGACCAAATGTAGTCCCTTTCTTTTACCCAGTAGTTTCCATCATTTCAAATAGTCCTAATGGAAATATTTCAATTGAAAGGATAGAACTATTAAACACCTTCATCTGACTTACCCGATCATAACCAGGCTACTATAAGCACCTACAATGTTTATGTTGTCATATGAGACTTTAAATGGCTTTGGCCTAAATCATGCTTAAAAAGTATCCTAACCATGTTGGTGGAACACTCTTTGGTAGGCCGATGCACATCTTAGTGTGGCTTTATGGTGTGACAATGTTCACACAGGAAATTTGAGTCAGAGGACTCTTGGACTGTTAATTGCATCAGGTGTTTTTGTATGTATGGGTGGATATAAATTACGCATCGTGAGAAAGTGATAGAGGAGAAGGGACACCTAAACAAGGCCAGCTGCATTGTCAGCATCTCCACCTAGATTCGTTATTGGACTGTCCTGCCTGACATGACAACTACATGTACAAAACAGTTTGGAGTAAGACCGGCTATTTTTATCCTATGATGCGCAGGCTTTAATTCAACTGTGATGCGCACCACTGAGACACAGTGTGTGTTGCAAAACATAAAGTAAATATGCACAAATGATTTACGCCCTAAGAGACTGACAAATCGTCGTCTACTCGAATGTGTTGTTGGTTTGTCTGTATTGTAGTGAGTGGCGCTGTTCATACCTAAAACAGTTATGTTCTTGACATCCCCTCGCTCCAGCATGTGAGAATCCAATACTCGATACCAGCCGTTGGGATAAACGGGTGGCAGTTCGCCAGTTTTCCGTCTCCGACGCACTTCGTTTGCCGCTTGGGCGCGGGAGCGACCGTCTTCGGCAATGTATCCAACCTCGTCGGGAGTTCTGAGCAGTTCCAGAGGGGCGAACAGTAGTCTATATAGCCAGCCCATTGCAAGAAGAGAAACCCCGGCGAAGATGCACGCCACGGCCCGGGCTGGGGCACCTGCCAGTCCCGCTTTCCTCCACAGCTCTGGGTATCCACCTCCTAAAATTGAGTCCAACGGGTCTCGCACGTGCACTATGAGACCTGCTACCACGCTTATCCCTATAACTGCCATCATCTTACCGAGTAGAGACATGCTTTGACCCTCCATCCTCTCCTGTTATTTAGCCTATAAGGAGATCTGTGTTTGTCCCTGGCTGCCACCCTCCGGTTCGGGCCACTGCAGCGCTGTTGTCGCACTGGTTCCTGTGCCAGATCAGCAGTGTGGCTTCGCAAAAAGACTGACTTAATAGTTTGTCATACTGTAGGCTTGTCCTCAGGTGTGGAATAAATGTTCTATAGTCTATTGTCGTGAGGCAGAGCGCCTTGGAAACGAGATGCGACACTTAGGTGATAGGCCACGCCTCCGACAGATGAGAAGTCAAGCTTGGGATGAGTGTTACACAATAGTCTTTATACCCAGGGCCGGCACAAGGCATAAGCCCATGGAAAATGTGTAGAATTCTAGAAAAAAATGCTTTAAACCAGCAACACTTTCTCTAAGCCCCATGGCAAAATGTGTAGAATTGCAGGAAATTAACATAAAAGCTGCAATATGTAACTTTTTGGGCAACCAACCAAATTCAAATTGAAATGTGAGTTACAGATCTGTCATTATAATTGTAGATCTGTCATTTTAATTGAAAGCAAGTCTAAGACGCAAGAGATCTGGCTTATGTGCACTATTTCTATGCTTCCCATTCTTAAGTTAAATTTTTTCATCTTTTGCTTTTGGTTTTGTACACCAGCTTCAAACAGCTGAAAATACAATAGTTTTGATTATTATGGATTTTATATGTTGTTTGGCAACCAACTTTAAGGTGCATTAGCGCCACCAACTGGACTGGGGTGTGGACCTCGTTCATCTTTCAATCACCCACGTGGGTATATGCTCCTAAAAAGCAAAGAGTAGATGGGTGAGGCGGGACATGCAACAGGCCAAGTGTCTAAAAGTTTCATTTTTGCATCTTTTACTTTGGGTTTTGTACACCAGCTTCAAACAGCTGAAAATACAATATTTATTGAAAATATATTCTTTATACTAGCTTATTTTGACACAAACAAAAATTTGGCAAACTGCTAGAATTTTAGCATCTAGGAAATGGAGCAATTTCTGCATAGTGCACCTTTAAAACGTTTTTTTCTCTCTGCTGTCACGAGGCCACTAAAATGTTTTGCAGCAAGGTGGTGGGGCCCCCAAATGGCTAGAGCCAGCCCTGTTTACATCACTGCTTTTACTATATGCCTTAATCTTCCCTTTCTATTCATACCCACCAGCAAATATTAAATGTACAGGTATTGTTGGGTGCTCATCATAGACGAAGAATGGATCTAAACTGTGACATGTGGGTATTTGTTTCATTTGATTTGGTGGATTTTATATGGCGCTTGGCAACCAACTTTAAGGTGCAATATCTCCACCAACTGGACTGGGGTGTGGACCTCGTTCATCTTTCAAATCACCCACGTGGGTATATGCTCCTAAAAAGCAATGGGTTAGGTGGGACATGCAACAGGCCAAGTGTCTAAAATAGAACCAAGTTCTATTTTAGCACCTGGGAAGAAGACAAGGGGGCAAAAGGAGGCGAGGGAGACGTAGAAGGAAAATGGCGTCCCTTGAGAGAGCAAGAACAAGATGTACAATGGGGCAAAAAAGTATTTAGTCAGCCACCAATTGTGCAAGTTCTCCCACTTAAAAAGATGAGAGAGGCCTGTAATTTTCATTATAGGTACACTTCAACTATGAGAGACAAAATGAGAAAAAAAATCCAGAAAATCACATTGTAGGATTTTTAATGAATTTATTTGCAAATTATGGTGGAAAATAAGTATTTGGTCAATAACAAAAGTTTATCTCAATACTTTGTTATATACCCTTTGTTGGCAATGACAGAGGTCAAACGTTTTCTGTAAGTCTTCACAAGGTTTTCACACACTGTTGCTGGTATTTTGGCCCATTCCTCCATGCAGATCTCCTCTAGAGCAGTGATGTTTCGGGGCTGTCGCTGGGCAACATGGACTTTCAACTCCCTCCAAAGATTTTCTATGGGGTTGAGATCTGGAGACTGGCTAGGCCACTCCAGGACCTTGAAATGCTTCTTACGAAGCCACTCCTTAATTTGCCCGGGCGGTGTGTTTGGGATCATTGTCATGCTGAAAGACCCAGACACGTTTCATCTTCAATGCCCTTGCTGATGGAAGGAGGTTTTCACTCAAAATCTCACGATACATGGCCCCATTCATTCTTTCCTTTACACTGATCAGTCGTCCTGGTCCCTTTGCAGAAAAACAGCCCCAAAGCATGATGTTTCCACCCCCATGCTTCACAGTAGGTATGGTGTTCTTTGGATGCAACTCAGCATTCTTTCTCCTCCAAACACGACGAGTTGAGTTTTTACTAAAAAGTTATATTTTGGTTTCATCTGACCATATGACATTCTCCCAATCCTCTTCTGGATCATCCAAATGCTCTCTAGCAAACTTCAGATGGGCCTGGACATGTACTGGCTTAAGCAGGGGGACACGTCTGGCACTGCAGGATTTGAGTCCCTGGCGGCGTAGTGTGTTACTGATGGTAGCCTTTGTTACTTTGGTCCCAGCTCTCTGCAGGTCATTCACTAGGTCCCCCCGTGTGGTTCTGGGATTTTTGCTCACCGTTCTTGTGATCATTTTGACCCCACGGGGTGAGATCTTGCGTGGAGCCCCAGATCGAGGGAGATTATCAGTGGTCTTGTATGTCTTCCATTTCCTAATAATTGCTCCCACAGTTGATTTCTTCACACCAAGCTGCTTACCTATTGCAGATTCAGTCTTCCCAGCCTGGTGCAGGTCTACAATTTTGTTTCTGGTGTCCTTTGATAGCTCTTTGGTCTTGGCCATAGTGGAGTTTGGAGTGTGACTGTTTGAGGTTGTGGACAAGTGTCTTTTATACTGATAACAAGTTCAAACAGGTGCCATTAATACAGGTAATGAGTGGAGGACAGAGGATCCTCTTAAAGAAGAAGTTACAGGTCTGTGAGAGCCAGAAATCTTGCTTGTTTGTAGGTGACCAAATACTTATTTTCCACTATAATTTGCAAATAAATTCATAAAAAATCCTACAATGTGATTTTCTTTTCTCATTTTGTCTCTCATAGTTGAAGTGTACCTATGATGAAAATTACAGGCCTCTCTCATCTTTTTAAGTGGGAGAACTTGCACAATTGGTGGCTGACTAAATACTTTTTTGCCCCACTGTATGTAAGGAAAAGTGCTGTATTATCATGAAGAGAAGTAGACATGGAATACGGAGGAGGAATGGAGGGAAAAAGAGGCAGAGGAGGTCGAAGAGAGAGAGAGAGGACGAAGGTGAGCTTCAATAGGAAAAAGGGATATGGTTTGTTAAAGAAGAATGGTAGAAAGTGTAAGCAGAGCGCGCTGTAAGCCGGATGGAAGACAGGAGGAGAAATGGAACCGAGTGAGGGTGAAGTAACGGAGGGGGTAGGTGTGGTGAAGTATCGGAGGGGGTAGGTGTGGTGAAGTTTTTGGAGCCCGAGGCTTGCACCAAGGGTCAGGATAAAGATGAGTCTGACAGTAGAAGTGACATTTTTGGAAAAGATGAATCACTGTTGAATCTGTGATCTGGTGGTCTGGTGATAATGTTAGTGTTTCTGCTGGTCAGAGGGAGCAGGCGCTCCGTGTTAAACCAATGGGGACAAGAGATATGAATTGTTTTGCTCTCAAGAAAAGGGCACCATTGAAAGGAGTGATTACTGGGGTAGCGGTAAATGTGAAAGTTGACCAACTGAAGGGGAAGATTCCCGGTGTTTGTGACTGGGTGGCGTAAAGAGTCGTCTGTTCTTTTTTTTTTTTCTCCCCAATTTCGTGGTATACAATTGGTAGTTACAGTCTACCGTACGGACTCGGGAGAGGCGAAGGTTCGAGAGCCGTGCATCCTCCGAAACACAACCCAGCCGAGCCGCACTGCTTATTTGACACAATACCAGCTTAACCCGGAAGCCAGCCGCACCAACGTGTCGGAGGAAGAACCACACACCTGGCGACCGTGTCAGCGTGCATTGCACCCGGCCTGCCACAAGAGTCGCTAGTGCACGACGGGACAAGAACATCCCTGCCAGACAAACCCTCCCCTAACCTGGACAACGCTGGGCCAATTGTGTGCCGCTCCATGGGTCTCCCGATCGTGGCCGGCAGCAATAGAGCCTGGACTCAAACCAGGATCTCTAGTGGCACAGCTAGCACTGCCTTAGACCACTGGTCAAGCACTGCCTTAGACCTTTATTTAACTAGGCAAGTTAAGTGGCCGGATGTGATACAGCCTGGATTCGACTGTAGTGACGCCTCTAGCACTGAGATGCAGTGCCTTAGACCACTGCGCCACTCGGGAGCCACTCGGTATGAGACAAAGGAATGTGTAGCATTGGGGAAAGTAGTGGTATGTGTTAATTGTAGGGATGCCCATATGGCTGGGGATTAGAAATGTCTGGTGTGAGAGTCAAGTTGAGGTTTCCAGGGATGGAGCGTAAGTCACAGAAAATTGAGGTTGTGTTGGCAGCTGCAGAGAGGTATTTGGGTGTACGAGACTTGACTTAAAAAGAGTTACAGGGTGTGTTGAGTGGTGGTGTCCAGTCCTTTCAGGCTGTTGGCCTGAGGTAGGACTAAATATATTTAAATAGTGGAGTAGGGTGGTGGGTATTTAAGTTGAAGGTAGTTATACTCCAGTCTAGTAGGCGGCGGTGATGCAACATTTATTGGATGCCAACCGCCGCTAAACCTTGTTGAAGAAGAAGAATTTTAGGCAGGCATACGCCCGTTGACGCGAGCGAGCAGTTTGGATGAAATTGTTTAATATTTGTGTACATTTACTTTGCAACGCTCGCACATGCACACAGGCGGTCTTGTCTATATGTCAGAGCCATGTAGCTATGTCACAATAGGACTCCGGACTATCTCCTAGAATCTGGGGACTATGATTTATGTTTGAACCTGTCCATGTCCCTTAAATAAATATTGGATGATTTATGCAAAAACTGAGTGCTCGCCTGCTTTTTCTTTATTTCCCAGGATAGTCACTTGTTGAAGTGTGGAATATGTGTATTTTTTAATCCCTCAGCTGAGCACCTGATTCCCTTTTTGTTTCAAGCTGCAAGCTGGGCTGAAGCTGGGTACACGTTCATGCCACCGGTAAAGTTTCTGTAATAGGGTTTCTCAGTTCATAGGCTCTGGTTCTAACTGCTCCTTCTTCCCAAAAAACATCAACCCCCTAGTGACTGTGAGCAACTCATCTAATCTCGGATTGAAATATATTCATTTCCCGTTCCCTTTAGTAAACTGTAAATGATCTATGGTATTGTATTCTATATACATACACTTAGGTTGAAGTCATTCAATCTCATTTTTCAACCACTCCACAGATTTCATGTTAACAAACTATAGTTTTGGCATTAGGACAGTCGGTTAGGACATCTACTTTGTGCATGATACAAGTAATTCTTCCAACAATTGTTTACGGACAGATTATATCACTTATAATTCACTATGTCACAATTCCAGTGGGTCAGATGTTTACATACACTAAGTTGACAATTCCAGAAAATGATGTCATAGCTTTAGAAGCTTCTGATAGGTTAAATTACATAATTTGAGTCAATTGGAGGTGTACCTGTGGATGTATTTCAAGGCCTACCTTTAAACTCAGTGCCTCTTTGCTCAACATCATGGAAAAATCTAAAGAAATCAGCCAAGAACTCAGAAAAAAAATGGTAGACCTCCACAAGTCTGGTTCATCCTTGGGAGCAATTTCCAAACGCCTGAAGGTACCACGTTCATCTGTACAAACAATAGTACGCAAGTATAAACACCATGGGACCATGCAGCCGTTATACCGCTCAGGAAGGAGGCGTCTTCTGTCTCCTAGAGATGAACGTACTTTGGTGCGAAATGTGCAAATCAAGCCCAGAACAACAACAAAGGACCTTGTGAAGATGCTGAAGGAAACAGGTACAAATGTATCTATATCCACAGTAAAACGAGTCCTATATCGACATAACCTGAAAGACAGCTCAGCAAGGAAGAAGCCACTGTTATGTGGATATATTGAAGCAACATCTCAAGACAGGAAGTTAAAGCTTGGTTGCAAATGGGTCTTCTAAATGGACAATGACCCCAAGCATACTTCCAAAGTTGTGGCAAAATGGCTTAAGGACAACAAAGTCATGGTATTGGAGTGGCCATTACAAAGCCCTGACCTCAATCCTATAGAAAATGTGTGGGCAGAACTGAAAAAGTGTGTGCGAGCAAGGAGGCCTACAAACCTGACTGAGTTACACCAGTTCTGTCAGGAGGAATAGGCCAAAATTCACCCAACTTATTGTGGGAAGCTTGTGGAAGGCTACCCAAAACGTTTGACCCAAGTTAAACAATTTAAAAGGCAATGCTACCAAATACTAATTGAGTGTATGTACACTTCTAACCCACTGGGAATGTGATGAAAGAAATATAAGCAGAAATAAATAATCTCTCTACTATTATTCTGACATTTCACAATCTTGAAATAAAGTGGTGATCCTAACTGACCTAAGACAGGGAATGTTTACTAGGATTAAATGTCAGGAATTGTGAAAAACTGAGTTTAAATGTATTTGGCTAAGGCGTATGTAAACCTCTGACTTCAACTGTATGTATGTGTGTATATATATATATTTATAATGTTTATATATATATACATATACAATAGTTTCTTGACAAATACAAACAAAACACCTTTCACTGGTGACTGGACAGTATTAAAAACAGACAGCAGGGTAGACTTCTTAATTGCATTAATTTACTTATGAAGGAAAAATTGTTACAATCAGAAATCCACCTGGTGGTACAAGTAGCCTTGCATTTATATGTGACATAACAAGACCAATCTGTATAGCTGTGAATGTAGCATGATGTCAATTATGCATCAGGGAGCCTGTGCTCAGTGAGATCTACCTCAGGTGGAGGGAAGGCTGGGATAGGTGTTAGACCACCAGTTCACAAAGCGCGCCCTCATCTTCTCATGGACAGAGTTCTTGTTTATTTTGGCATTGATCTCCAGGTACTTTTTCCCAGAGGTGGTGTATGCAGGCCAGGTCACAGGCACATTGGACTCCCCCTTGTTGGGGTCTCTGTGGCGGGAAAGGAGTTGAGGATGGTAAGAAAAACATAATGGTGAGAACATTCGATTCATCATAGTTTTCGTGAGGATAATATCACTTTAGAGTTAAACGTTTGGACAACGACAGTCCATCATTACTTTAAGACATGAAGGTCCGTCAAGCTGGAACATTTCAAGAACTTTAAAAAGTATATTCAAGTGCAGTCACAAAAACAATCAATGAAACTGGCTCTCATGAGGACCACCACAGGAAACAAAGACCTTGAGTTACCTCTGCTACAGAGTATACGTTCATTAGAGTTAGCGGCCTCAGAAATTGCAGCCCAAATAAATGCATCCCAGAGTTCCAAGTAACAGACACATTGCAAGACAAATTATGTGAACCCTTTGGAATTACCTGGATTTTCTTTAACTAATAACACACAAATTGTTGTATTTTTCTTGTCTATATTGAATACATTATAACCAACATCTCCAATCTCGTCTCATTGACTGGACTTCAGGTTAGCTGACTCCTGACTCCAATTAGCTTTTGGAGAAGTCATTAGCCTAGGGGTTCACATACTTTTTCCAACCTACATTGTGAATGTTGAAATTATGTACTCAATATAGAAAATACAACAATTTGTGTGTTATTAGTTAAAGCAAGTGTTTGTCTATTGTTGTGACCTAGATGAAGATCAGATAAAATTTTATGACCAATTTTTGCAGAAATCCAAGTAATTCCAAAGGGTTCACATAATTTTTCTTGCCACTGTATAAATCCCCACAGGGTGTGATTACTGTATATGATTGCACAGCAGCTCTTTCTTACCCGGTCCTGGCGAAGTTGGTCCAGTAGGCGATAAAGTATTTAGAGATGTTGCGGTGCTTGGGCCAGTATGCCAGGGGCGTGGCGAAGGGCTTGCCAAACACAAACTGCAGGTCCTCAGCGTGGTCAGACTCCATCCAGCTGGGGAAAGGTAGGACTATCCCGGACATGCGGCTGGGCTCTGAGAACAAGTAGGAGTAGGTGCGTGCAGATCTGGGATAGGGCAAGGAGAGGGGGAATGATTAGATATCAGATATGTGACGATGGGATGGGAAGCAGTACATACTGGGGGGAGAAGGGCTGTTCTAGAGTCAAAAAAAAAAAGAGGTAGACTCACTGGGCATTGGAGGCGTGCAGATGGAGAGCAGCCTGGGTAGGAACCAGAAAGATGTAGTCAGTCTCGATCATAACAACAGTCTTCTTGATGGTCTCCTGGCTGGGATTATCTCCCCAGTCTGCCGTGTACTCTGCGTAAGCACTCTGGATAGCGGCCTCTCCCTTCTTAGTCAAAGCACCCAGGAGCAGTTTCACATCTGACCTGCAGTGAGGAATAGGAAGAGAGAGATTAGCACCAAGAGATGACAACGTGACAACTCCTTCATAAAACCCCTTCATAAGCAAACTGTGTTAGGGACCTGCCCTAAGTGATAACCCTAAGTGATAACCCTATTATTTTGTATACATTTTATTCTACTCCTAATTGTTAGTTAAACTTGGTTGGTTCTATAAAGTGCTTACTGGGTACATCTGCTGTCCCATTTAAGCTACATAATGCACACAACCAACACCGAACAGAGTACCCATTTCCTCCCAGGTAACCAATCAGCCCATGGTCACTCACAGAGGGAGGCTAGCGATTGGCTTGTTGATGGCAGGTAAATCCAAGCCAGTGAATAGGTGGGCATCCATGCTGTTGACCCCTGCAAGGTAGTCAATGTCAGCAGCGTTGTGGAACAGGTTTCTTGGGTGCTCAGGCAGGAAGTCCCCATCGATCACTGGGGAGAGGGCCAGGTAGTCCACTATGGGGGCTGGAGGAGGCAGGCAGAGAAATACATAGCTTTTAATGCTATGGGTAGGACATGGCCATCACCAAATTCCTGTGTAAAATGGTGGGCTGAGGAGATATTTGAGCGTCAGGCTAATGCTCATCTATATAGGCATCAATGCATGCAAATCACAACCTCCTTAGCATCCTGCTCACAGTGTGCCACAGCCCCTTATATTGACCTCAGAGAATACTCACTGGAGGGAGAACCAGCCAGGGACAGGGTACCGGCAAGGGTGAGCTCCTTAGCGTCAACGAGCTTCAGGCAGGCCATCATCTGATCATCAGTGGGGCAGCCCACCTTCTTAGCAACCTAAAGAGAGAAGAAGTGGGTATGAGACAACCCTTTAACAACCAACATCCATCTCGGTCAGTCCATATTCCACCCCAATGTTACTGAAGTACACATACCATCTCTGCAAAGGTACGGGGTTTGTCGTTGATGGCCCAGGGGCAGAGAGAAACGCCACTCTGGGAGATGGCCCTGCGGATCAGCCCTTTGTTATGGGGTGAGAGTGTCTGTGTGGCGGTAAAGTACATTCAAACTCAAATTAGTACATTGCATTATCTGCATTTGCTAACCTGTTAATACTGTGGACGGAGGACCCAAGCCAAATGCCATATCCTTACCTACAGTAACTTACAATCATAACATGAGCAACCTGCTTAATGCTTGCATACATCTAACAATCCAAAAAGGTATAACTTAAAATGGTCTAAAGTACAAGTGTTTTCCATCACCCTGTTTATTAGATCACAGAGGTCTCAGGAACTCGGCTGACCATCACTCTGTACAGGACATCATGGTTCAGAATAAGGTAACAGAAGTCTCCCTGTTCTCATTGTTAAATGTATCAAATGTGGTAAACTAATGTTATAGACACGACAGTTACCAGAAATGACACACTGTGACAATAAACGCATGTTTTATGACAGGAAGACACTAAATAATCATGACATTATAATGAAGAGTATATAACATTGAGACTGAAGAAACATCATTGTACTGAAAGCTCTGTATAAAAACTGTTAGTCCTCTTTTTAGTCCCACACCTGGAAGCTGACGCTAGCAGCGCCGGCAGACTCGCCGAAGACGGTGATGTTGTTGGGGTCTCCTCCAAAGGCGCGGATGTTCCTGTTCACCCAGGCAATGGCAGCATGCTGGTCCCACAAACCATAGTTACCTGACATGAAAGACCGCTATGTGAGCCAGCAGCACTACTCTCATTACCAACATATTATACATCTGGCTCCCACAGAATGGCAAATGTTTCTGATAGAGCCAGTTGATGATTAAAAGGTTAGATGAACACAGTATTCTTAATTAGTATTATCATTTAGTGGATTCAGTCACCGGAAAATCATAACATGAACAAAAGGTCAATGTTATACATCAGCTGATGCGACACTGATTGTACCAAAGCCACCCACCCACCTAGGCAGCCAAAGCCTTCGTTGATACCTACCAGGTCCGCTGGCATCTCCAGAGCTGAGGAAGCCCAGGGTTCCCACACGGTAACCCAGAGTCACCACAATGACTTTGCCCCTGTTTGCAATCTCCTCCCCGTCGTACAGATAGTTATCCAGGAAGTTAGCGCCCATAGAGCCTCCAACCAGGTAACCACCACCAAAGATCCAAACCATGACTGGTAGACCAGTGGAAACTAGGAAGGGAGGAGAGATATTTCAATACATTTGTAGAATTACACCATAGTCATATTATTATTAGTATTATTACACATCAGCAGATACTGTTGGTTTGTCCTCTGACAAATCAATTGTAAGTTTCGGTGTTCCTCAAGGTTCCGTTTTGGGCCCACTTTTGTTTTCACTATATATTTTACCCCTTGGTGATGTCATTCGGAAACATAATGTTAACTTCCATTGCTATGCGGACGACACACAGCTGTACATTTCGATGAAACATGGTGATGCACCAAAATTGCCTGCCCTGGAAGCCTGTGTTTCAGACATAAGGAAGTGGATGGCGGCAAATTTTTTACTTTTAAATTCTGACAAAACAGAGATGCTAGTTCTAGGTCCCAAGAAACAAAGAGATCTGCTTTTGGATCTGACAATTAATCTTGATGGTTGTACAGTCGTCTCCCAAAAAACTGTGAAGGACCTTGGCATTACTCTGGACCCTGATCTCTCTTTTAATGAACATATCAAGAATATTTCAAGGATAGCTTTTTTCCATCTTCGTAACATTGCAAAAATCAGACATTTTTTGTCCAAAAATGATGCGGAAAAACTAATCCATGCTTTTGTCACTTCTAGATTAGATTACTGCAATGCTCTACTCTCCGGCTACCCGGATAAAGCACTAAATTAACTTCAATTAGTGCTAAACACGGCTGCTAGAATCCTGACTAGAACCAAAAGATTTGATCATATTACTCCTGTGCTAGCCTCTCTACACTGGCTTCCTGTTAAGGCTAGGGCTGATTTCAAGGTTTTACTGCTAACCTACAAAGCATTACATGGGCTTGCTCCTACTTATCTCTCAGATTTGGTCCTGCCGTACATACCTACACGTACGCTCCGGTCACAAGACGCAGGCCTCCTTATTGTCCCTAGAATATCTAAGCAAACAGCTGGAGGCAGGGCTTTCTCCTATAGAGCTCCATTTTTATGGAATGGTCTGCCTATCCATGTGAGAGACACAGACTCCGTCTCAATCTTTAAGTCTTTACTGAAGACTCACCTCTTCAGTATGTCCTATGATTGAGTGTAGTCTGGCCCAGGGGTGCAAGGGTGAACGGCAAGGCTCTGGAGCGACAAACCACCCTTGCTGTCTCTGCCTGGCCGGTTCCCGTCTCTCCATTGGGATTCTCTGCCTCTGACCCTATTACGGGGGCTGAGTCACTGGCTTACTGGTGCTTTCCATGCCATTCCTAGGAGGGGTGCGTCACTTCCTGTCCGGTTTGTCGCCCCCTCTGGCTTGTGCAGTGGAGGGGATCTTTTCGTGGACTATACTCAGCCTTGTCTCAGGGTAGTAAGTTGGTGGTTGTTGATATCCCCCTATTGGTGTAGGGGCTGTGCTTGGCAGAGTGGGTGAGGTTATATCCTGCCTGGTTTGGCCCTGTCCGGGGGTATTGTCGGAGGGGGCCACAGTGTCTCCTGACCCCCCTGTCTCAGCCTCCAGTATCTATGCTGCAATAGTCTATGTGCCAGGGGGCTAGGGTCAGTTTGTTAAATCTGATGTTATTATCCAGTGTCTTGTGTGAATTTAAGTATGCTCCCTCTAATTCACTCTCTCTCCCACTCTACCTCCTCTCCCGGAGGACCTGAGCCTACCCGGAGGACCATGCTTCAGGACCACCTGTCCTGATGACTCCTAGCTGTCCCCAGTCCACCTGGTCGTGCTGCTGCACAGGTTTCAACTCCTCTGCCTGCGGTTATGGAACCCTGACCTGTTCATTGGACGTGCCACCCTGTCCCAGACCTGCTGTTTTCACCTCGCTCTCGCTCTATTGCACTGAAAAACCAAGTGACATTCACTGCTGATGTATTTTCCTGTTGCAACCTCCACAACTACTTTTATTATTATTTGACCCTGCTGGTCATCTATGAACATTTGAACATCTTGGAGAAAGAACTGGCCTTAATGGCCATAAATTGTTTTAATCTCCACCCGGCACAGCCAGAAGAGGACTGGCCACCCCTCAGAGCCTGGTTCCTCTCTAGGTTTCTTCCTAGGTTTTGCCTTTCTAGGGAGTTTTTCCTAGCCACCGTGCTTCTACATCTGCATTGCTTGCTGTTTGGGGTTTTAGGCTGGGTTTCTGTATAGCACTTTGTGACATCGGCTGATGTAAAAAGCGCTTTATAAATAAATTTTGATTGATTGATTGATTGACTGTATGATATTTTGATATGTGGAAATGTGTCTTATTAGCTGATGTCCTACTCCAGTGACATGTATGGGTGAAAGACACAGGTACATGTTACATACCGCTGAGGCCCTGCGGGACCCAGATGTTCAGGTAAAGGCAGTCCTCTTGGCCACGGGTGTCAGACTGGAGCAGGTTCAGCTGCATGCACCTCGGCCCGTATTCAGTAGCCTTAAGAACACCTGGAAGGAGACATAGGGAGAATCAGTCAGTGAACTGAGATGAGTGTTAGGAAGGCTAAGGCCTGATATGGTCCAATACGGCAGCCCAATATTTATTTTACAATCTGCTTCAGTATTTCTAAACTGTTTTCCTTGCTGAATGGATGGACATTGGAAGCAATTCGTTTTTTGGTACCCACCATCCCATCCAGGGTGACGCTTGGGCTTCTCAAAAATGCCGGGCTTGTCAGCGTAGGGGATTCCTTTGAAGACGTCCATGGTGCGTAAGAGTCCATCTGAATTGACCTTCATCCCCTTCACCATGCCTCCCTCAGTGTACACCACTCCAAGCTACACATCAACAGCCAAAGGGCAGATAGCAACTCATTACACATTCAGTAATATATGCAAGTGTTAAAATGTTTTTATTATGCACAAATCTATTCAGTGTTGCTGTTTTATGCATACAGTGGCATCTTTGTTTAAAAAAAAAATATTAGTGAACTGTTGCAAAAAGGTGTTCAGTTGTTAAATTCACATTGCATATCAACCTGTTGATTATAAAGATGTAAAAAACCTGCAGTGTGAGTACAAATGCAGGTGAAGTTTAACCCTTTGTGTTTTACTATTGGTGATTTTATTTGGATAAAAAAATTACAGCACTTTTAGTACATAGTCCCCCCATTTTAGGTGACCAAAGGTATATATGTATTCAAGTATTAAGTCCCATATTCATAGCACACAATGACTACATCAAGCTTGTGACTCATTTGTTGGATGCATTTGCGGTTTGTTTTGGTTGTGTTTCAGATTCTTTTGTGCCGCATAGAAATTAATGATAAATAATGCAGTGTGTCATTTCAGAGTCATTTTTATTGTAAATAAGAGTAGATACACCCCCCCCTGCTAACTTCCTGTTATTGTAAAATGAGAGTTTAGCATGCCTTGGGGTATGATATGTGAGACTTTCTCACTCATCATTATTCACAACTATTCAAGATGATCTGTAATCATGGTAGCATCCACATCAATGTAGAAGTGTTAAGAAACATTATTTTCAATAAAAGTAATTCAAAAATAACAATACATAATTACCATTAATTTCTATTGGGCACAAAATCATCTGAAACACAATCAAAACAGCAAATGCATCCAACAGATTTGTAGTCACAACCTTGATGTAGAA
Source organism: Thymallus thymallus (assembly GCA_023634145.1). Lineage (NCBI taxonomy): Eukaryota > Metazoa > Chordata > Actinopteri > Salmoniformes > Salmonidae > Thymallus > Thymallus thymallus. The sequence goes on along the minus strand of CM042403.1, from coordinate 29,882,501 downwards.
TATGGGACCAAATAATTAACTTTTTACTACTTGAATACACATAAGTTAATTAGTCCCAATACCTTTGGTCCCCTAAAATGGGGGAGACTATGTACAAAAAGTGCTGTAACAGTTCACCCGATATGGATGAAAATACCCTCACAATAAAGCTGACAGTCTGCACTTTAACCTCATAGTCATTGTATCATTCCTAATCCAAAGAGCTGGAGTACAGAGACAATACGTTTTTACCTCAACGAGGGGATCAAAATCACAAAAAAAAACAACAACATTATAGCTACATTAAAACACCTACATTATTAACAAATATCATATTTGGAAATGTGTAAAAAAATAAATAATATAACTAAAATATCACATAATCAAAACTAAATAAACTAAAATGGACTTACAGTGGCGGCCGAGGCAGTCCCCAGGAACAGGGCAGAGGCAACCAAAATACCAAGCGTCTTCATAATGCTGATCAAGAGACACCTGTAAGCACACCTTTTATACAGGAGGAGACCCCTCCCATCTGTTCTGTACCAGCCAGTGTTTCACAATGTCCATTATCCTGAGTCATAATGACCACCACGTATCTTCCCCTCTACCCAGACAGATGGTAACAGAGAAACATAAACATGGGAGGGACGTTGCCATAGTAGCTTCCGTGGTGGGCCCTGGTACAGTATATGACATGTTTATTTTACAACTGATTCAAGATTACCATTTCTACTAGTGTCTACAACCATCAAATTCAAATCTGGACCTCGAAGCCAGTTCCACTGCTTCTTTCCCCATTCATCCGCTCTAATCATGGACTGATTTAGACCTGGGACACCAGGTGGGTGCAATAATTATCAGGTCGAAAAGAAAACCAGCAGGCTCTGGACCTCGTAGGGTAAGATTATATTCAGGCTGTCGGAAAACAAAAACGTGGTAAAAGTCAAGGGGTGTGAATACTTTCTGAAGGCAATGTATGTGACCTTGAGCATGGACTGTAGTATCCATGGTGACCGAGTTAGATAGCACATTTTTGGAGGTGTGTTTCGAGTAGCTTTTTCCATTGGTTATGGTTATGTGCACATCCAGATAAGCTACCCAACTGATAGCTTATTGATAACCGATACACTTCTCCTCAATTGATATTTCCATTGTGGACAATAAAGGGAAAGATCGCTGCTCAACATAGAAGGGGCATTTACAACTTCATATTAATCTACAGCACCAACCCAACATCATGTGAAAATGGTGTATCTATATACAGAGGAAGATAAGTGTTTCCAATGCCTACTCACAATTGGTCAAAATCACACAGTGCACACTGCGGATATCATTGGAAACATCTCCATTACAAAACATGGAAATGCACCATTTTCACATACTGTATGTTGATGTTGGGGTGGTGCTGGAGATGAATATGAAGTTGAAAAATTGTGAAGTTTCCCTTCAAACGTATTCATTGACACTAATTTGCAAACACAATTGTATGTTTTTACAGTGAATTAAGCAAGTTTGTACAATTCCACAGTCCATTTCTGACAGGGTAGGGGATGGACCGTGTCCATTCGCACATATAATCCAGCATATTTGTCTACATCTCATTGTCACTTCCCTCTGAGGGATGAAACTCATCTTCCTCATCGCCATATTTTCCACTCTCTTGGGCTTTTTGCCTGGTACCAATACTTTCAGGCCCAGAAGGGTATGGTGCTGCAGAAAACACAGATATAATGTATCAATGATGGCAGGCATAGACACAACTAGAGATGTGTTTTTCTACATTATAAAATGGACACAGTGCAACCTTTGGTAGGCTACTAACAGGCTATTTGGCTGTGCTACAGCAACGCCAAAGTCAGCCCATGCTTATGCCATATTTCTCACAGCTAGGGGAAGTGAAATGATGGGCTACAATGGCTTTGCTCATGCACGCCGCAAATTATATGGAACAACACACTGAGCGCATTGGACACGAAACACCAATACAAATGTAACAACAGCACAAAACAGATCAAATTTGTGGAATATTTTCACGGGTACCTTTTCATTATAGGATAAACAGACAATCAAAGCAGTGGAGCATGGTCAAACCCATTAATCTTGGGGCAATGGGGTTCCAAAACGCAATCACACGCAATTTTACTAAATAAAAAAAATACACTAATGTATCTTGATTACAAACCATGTTAGAATCACCTTTCACAGCGATTACAGCTGTGAGTCTTTCTGGGCAAGTCTCTAAGAGCTTTGCACGACTGGATTGCACAATATTTTCACCTTATTTTTCAAATTCTTCACAGCTCTGTCAAGTTGGCTGTTCACCATTGCGAGACAGCCATTTTCAAGTCTTGCCATAGATTTTCAAGCAGATTTTTGTCAAAATTGTAACTAGGCCAGACGGGAACACTCAATGTCGTCTTGGTAAGCAACTCCAGTGTATATGTGTCCTTGTGTTTTAGGTTATTGTCCTGCTGAAATGTGAATTTGTCACTTTGTATTGAGGACATGAAGTTAATTTCTTTGCCACATTTTTTGCAGTTTTACATTAGTGCCTTATTGAAAACAGGATGCCTGTTTTGGAATACTGTTATTCTGTACAGGCGTCCTTTTCACTGTGTCAATTAGGTTACTATTGTGGAGTAACTACAATGTTGTTGATCCATCCTCAGTTATCTCCTATCACAGCCATTCAACTTTGTAACGGTTTTAAAATCACCATTGGCCTTATGGTGAAATCACTGAGCGGTTTCCCTCCTCTCCGGCAACTGAGTTAGTTAGGATGCCTCTATGTTTTTTTATTTATTATATTTTTAAAATTGTACCCATCTACCAATAGATGCCTTTGCGAGGCATTGGAAACCCTCCCTGGTCTTTGTGGTCGAATTGACTGAGGGACCTTACAGATTATTGTATGTGTGGGGTACAGAGATGAGGTAGTCATTCAAATATCATGTTAAACACTATTATTGCACAGACAGTCCATGGAACTTATTAAGCACATGTTTACTCCTGAACTTATTTAGGAGTGCCATAACAAAGGGGTTGGATACTTAGACAAGACATTTCAGCTTTTCATTTTCAATTAATTTGTATAAAGAAATTATAAAACATTTTCAATTCAGGCTATAACACAACAGTTCCTTTTATACAGATTAGTGAAAACAGAACAAATTATCCAATGGATTATCATAATTAAAAGAGGAGTTGCAAAAACATACGTTTGCACACCCTATTGATATCGCTCGCAAAGAGGAAGAACTTTGCAGGTGTTTCTGATGAATAAACAATGCCATGCTGGTGGGTGGTAACATTCAAATAAAACCCAGCCCTGAAAAGAAACATAGACCGAAAACTACTAGCAGCTCATATCATAGGGGAAACGCACGGCATTGGCACCAGAAATATAAAATTTATTTAACTAGGCAAGTCAGTTAAAAACAAATTCTTATTTACAATGACAGCCTACCTACAGGGTCAGTCCCTGGAGCAAATTAGGGTTAAGTGCCTTGCTCAAGGGCACATCGACCGGCTTTTCACCTTGTCGGCTCGGGTATTCGAACCAGCAACCTTTCGGTTACTGGTCCAACGCTCTAACCACTAGGATACATGCCACAATTTGATGTTCCACGTACAAAAGGATGCCTGAAGAAGACCTAAGGGTTGAAACATTGTTATTAATAAATATCACCTGGGAGCATGAGTAGCAGTGTTTTCCTTTCTGTTTTTTAATTTGATGTTCCAAAACATATTGCTCACTATACACTCAATGGACAGTTTATTAGGTACATGCTTCTAGTACCAGGTCGGACAACCCAGTAGCCATGAAGGGAGGAACCTGGTCAGCAACAGTGTTCAGATATGCTGTGGTGTTCAAACTTTGCTTAATTGGTATCAAGGGACCTAACGTGTGGCAGGAAAACATTCCCCACACCAGTACACCACCGCCACCAGCCTGCACCGTTGACACCAGGTAGGATGGGTCCATGGACTCATACTGCTTACACCAAATTCTGACTCTGGCAATGTTTTTCCACTCCTCAATTGTCCAGTGTCGGTGAGCGCTTGACCACTGGAGCCGCTTCTTCTTGTGTTTATCCGATAGGAGTGGAAAGAAAGTGAAGACAACTGATGTCAACAAGATTATTTATGCATTTATTTTATTGATTTACTATATCACTGATGTGTATAGCTCTAAATTAGGTGTATATATCAAATCATTGTTTGATATCAAGAGTGATTGATATAGGTAAAGCAAGTGATTTACGTAGATATAGAAAATAATTGATGTATAAATCAAAAAGTGGTTCAGGTGGTGGGCTAATGCTGATTCCTTATCCTCAAACATAATAACAAATACTGAATATCCTGAATTCATAGGGCCACTAGATTAATCGCCAGCTGATCTCTCGTTAAACCATCAATACGCGCTAAAATCCCCTGCACAGCTGATTAGAGGTCCCATGTGGCTCAGTTGGTAGGGCATGGCGCATAGAACGGCAGGGTTGTGGGTTAATTTACCACGGGGGACCAGTATGAAAATATATGCAGTTAGTACTGTAAGTTCAAATCAAATCAAATTTGATTTGTCACATGCGCCGAATACAACCGGTGTAGACCTTACAGTGAACTGCTTACCTACAAGCCCTTAGCCAACAATGCTTTAAGAAGATAATAAAAAGTGATAAGTAAAAAATAGACAATAAAAGTAAGAAATAATTAAACAGCAGCAGTAAAATAACAATAGCGAGGCTATATACAGGGGTACCGGTACAGAGTCAATGTGCGGGGGCACCGGTTAGTCGAGGTAACTGAGGTAATATGTACATGTAGGTAGAGTTAAAGTGACTATGCATAGATAATAAAACAGAGAGTAGCAGCAGCATAAAAGAGGGGTCTGGTGGCCCTTTGATTAGCTGTGCAGGAGTCTTATGGCTAGAAGCTGTTAAGAAGCCTTTTGGATCTAGACTTGGTGCTCCGGTAGTGCTTGCCGTGCGGTAGCAGAGAGAACAGTCTATGACTAGGGTGACTGGAGTCTGACAATTTTTAGGGCCTTCCTCCGACACCGCCTGGTATAGAGATCTTGGATGGCAGGAAGCTTGGCCGTACGCACTACCCTCTGTAGTGTCTTGCGGCCGGAGGCCGAACAGTTGCCATACCAGGTGGTGATGCAACCAGTCAGGATGCTCTTTATGGTGCAGATGTAGAACATTTTGAGGATCTGAGGACCCATGCCAAATCTTTTCAGTCTCCTGAGGGGGAATACGCTTTGTCATGCCCTCTTCACGACTGTCTTAGTGTGTTCTGACCATGTAAGTTTGTTGGTGATGTGGACACCAAGGAACTTGAATCTCAACCTGCTCCACTACAGCCCCGTCATTGAGAATGGGGGCATGTTCGGTCCTCCTTTTCCTCTGGTCCACAATAATCTCCTCTGTCTTGATCACTTAGCTTAGTGATGAACTTTGAGGGCACTATGGCGTTGAAGGCTGAGCTGTAGTCAATGAATAGCATTCTCACATAGGTGTTCCTTTTGTCCAGGTGAGAAAGGGCAGTGTCGAGTGCAATACAGATTGCATTATCTGTGAAACTGTTGGGGCTGTATGCAAATTGGAGTGGGTCTAGGGTTTCTGGGATAATGGTGTTGATGTGAGCCATGACCAGCCTTTCAAAGCACTTCATGGCTACAGACTTGAGTGCTATGGGTCAGTAGTAATTTAGGCAGGTTACCTTAGTGTTCTTGGGCACAGGGACTATGGTGATCTGCTTGAAACATGTTGGTATTACAGACTCAGTCAGGGACAGATTGAAAATGTCAGTGAAGACACTTGCCAGTTGGTCAGCGCATGCTCGGAGTACAAGTCCTGGTAATCCGTCTGGCCCTGCGGCCTGAATGTTGACCTGTTTAAAGGTCTTACTCACATCGGCTACGGAGAGCGTGATCACACATTCGCCCGGAAAAGCTGATAATCTCATGCATGTTTTTGTGTTGCTTGCCTCAATGCGAGCATAGAAGTGATTTAGCTCGTCTGGTAGACTTGTGTCACAGGGCAGCTCGCGGCTTTGCTTCGCTTTGTAGTCTGTAATAGTTTGCAAGCCCTGCCACATCCGACGAGCGTCGGAGCCGGTGTAGTACGATTCAATCTTAGTCCTGTATTGGCGCTTTGCCTGTTAGATGGTTCGTCAGAGGGCATAGCAGGATTTTTAAAAAGCTTCCGGGTTAGAGTCCCGCTCCTTGAAAGATGCAGCTCTACCCTTTAGCTCCGTGAGGATGTTGCCTGTAATCCATGGCTTCTGGTTGGGGTATGTGCGTACGGTCAATGTGGGGACGATGTCATCGATGCACATTGATGAAGCCAGTGACTGATGTGGTATACACCTCAATGCCATCGAAAGAATCCCAGAACATATTCCAGTCTGTGCTAGCAAAACAGTCCTGTAGTTTAGCATCTGCTTCATCTGATCACTTTCTTATTGACTGAGTCACTGGTGCTTCCTGCTTGAGTTTTTGCTTGTAAGCAGGAATCAGAAGGATAGCCTACCAAATGTTGAAACTATAAGAAAAATATACAAATTAGCCTTAATTTATATCTAAATTTGGATTTCTGTCGCACCACCTGTCAAAAGATTATTCTGGCATCTCTGCTTCACATCTGAATATTAATAAAGAGCAGCTTTATCTGTGGGAAGGACAGTTTTATCCCAGTCTTTGAAATTATCTTGCACTTCAACCCACACTCAAAACCACCTGTTTTTAAATAACTATTCCCCATGGACTGGTATCTCACCCACTCCATGGTTTGACTCCAGGCCAGGTTGGCCATAGGTGAGTGCCATGTCAGTGTTACAGAAAGAGGTTTTATCTGGCTTCTTGGCGCGGATGGCCTGCTTGATCATGGAGGACATGATATTTCGGAGGTCATGTGTGGGACTGACACCAGCAGTCCCTCTCATCACACATTAGACACAAACAGACAACAAAATACAGAGGTCTTTGAGACTGGCCCAAAGATATTTCTGATGTTTTGGATCTTTCCATAGAAAGGTAATTTGGGGGAAGGATGTTAGACATATCTTTGAAGTCTGTATTCACAATGATTATTGAGAAATAATTTACAAAAGTTTGGAAAAGCGTGACATTTTGTCCTTACCCATGCCTTCTCTAAGACACTATAACGATGAGTCTGTAGAGGCAAAATATAAATGCAACATGTAAAGTGTTGGTCCTATGTTCATGAGCTGAAATAAAAGATCCCAGAAATGTCCCATACACACAAAAAGCTTATTTACATCCCTGTTAGTGACCATTTCTCCTTTGCCATGACAGGTGGCATATCAATAAGCTGATTAAACAGCCAGATCATTAAAAGGTGCACCTTGTCCCAGGGCCACCCATGGCTGCACCACTGCCCAGTCATGTAAAATCCATAGATTAGGGCCTAACAAATATATTTCAGTTGACTGATATCCTTATATAAACATGTTACGTTTGTTTTCGTTCAGTATACATTGCAATTACTGGTGTCATTTGAAACCTTTCCTTAACTTCATAAACATGAAGGTATCTTAAGATGAATGCACTAACAGTAAGTCGCTCTGGATAAGAGCGTCTGCTAAATTACTAAAATGTTGAACGTGCTTCTCTTGGCCTTCACTGGCATGTAATTTATAGTATATCCTAAAGACAGTCACAGGGGGGAACAGACAGGGTCTAATATGACACTACGTTAAGTCAAAATCAATAAGTTTCAATTTTAACATCAACAAAAACCCTTTCATTAATTACATTTTCATATTGTTCTACCAAAAGCGAGAGAAACAATAAATAGATTTAGTCAAATTGTCTTTTTCAAATTATCTCCAAAAAGTTTGTATATTGTCCCATTCAATAACCAGTACTCTTAATTATAATAGATTTTTTTAAAATGTGGCGACACCTTTGCAATTCCCCCTACCCTGACTTTGAATAGCACTGGCGGTCTAGATATTCTCACCATGTTGTAGGACACGATATGGAGCAACAGCTTCAGTTTATTAGTGTGGATGTCCAGGTTGGCCTTGACCACGTTCCGGCACCAGATGGGCTGGCTCTCAAACATCTACACACAGTGTCGTTTGGGAAAAGATAACAGAGGGCATATCAAAGCAATGTACGCAACAATAATTAACACTTTCTATGTGTACATTTTCCATTGGCAAATACTGTAGGAACATCATCTGCATATGGTGATGTAAAGAGTATAGGCTAAATCATAGAGATAAAATCCAAACTAGCCTATGGGCTAACACTCAAGTAAAAGCTTCGGTCTTGAAATAGCATCAGGAGAAGTCTCAAACTGAAAAAAAGTTATGTTCCTACGCATCTGTGATTAACACATCTGTGATTAACGATTCTGTGTTAAACAATAATACTAAAATGTGAAAACAGCATCCCTTGTGTGTGACCGGTTCATGCACACTTCACAATAAAGTAACAGAGTAACAACCTCAGAAGCCCAATGCAAAGTATACTGACCTTATTCATGTATTCTTCTGCCTTTATGTCACTGGAGTGAACACACACCCTCTTCCAGTTGACCTTGGCAGCCTCCAGGGGGTCCGTGGGGACATTATGGTCGTCAAAGTTGAGGAAGATGGCGTTGTGAGGCCGACGGGCTCGACTCAAACCCATCAGATTATCCCTGGATACTGTCGGGGGACAATAGCCTTCTCTGCACAGAAGACAAGTCCTCAATACAGACAGATATTTGCATGGCACCCCTATGGGTTGTCCAATGGCCACATCTATAAGCACCTGCATCTTTAAAACTAAGTAAGGTGCTCCCTGTCTTGCTCCTGTTGTTGAAAACATAATGCATAACTGCTGACACACTACATATTGATGTCCATTGGCATTTTTGTTCCTGCTCTGATGAGGGTTAAACAGTGTGTAGTGTTGCTCCCACGCCTGCCCCAGTGCCCCTGCTTACCTGTGTTGGATTTCAGGTCGGTAATTGTAATCCACAGTACAGCACTGTCCAGTCCAGGCGAGAGAAGATGGGTGGAGGGAGGAAGAGGGGCACAGGCTGCTTAAAGAACTCATTATTCTCTGGTTTACGCAAGATGATCTTATCGTAGAGGGATGTATGCAAGCCGTCCTTTGCTGAATGCACCGCAAGATACTGGAAGTCAGCCATCCCTATAACAATAAACAATGTACAACATACATCAACAAATACACAATGAAGAGTAATAACAGCACATTTCAAAGTAGGGAGGCAATGGGAAGGAATCTCAAAGTGATATAATGGGGTCAAGTGTTTGGAGTTTAAGAACTTGAACCTTGAAATTTTCATGTTCTCCCAATGACACCCAGGACGCCCATATTGATATGAGCTTCCTTGATGTTGCCTTTGCACACCCTCCTTTTCATTTGCAGCAGCAGGTTGGTGGATGGGGAACTGTTTCCACTGACAGGGTGGGAGAACGGGGCAGCTCCAAAAACCTGCTGGGGTCAGCATAGGTCTGTGGAGAAACACTTCCTGTTTAGTTCATCATATTCAGCAGAACAATACAAACAAAGATGTTCTACTATTCTATATGTGATACAAATGGTGGTGGTGAGTATGGGAACAACAACATATCATGTGAACAGGTATGCATAACTGCACTAGCTAGCAAGTACCTCAGTTAGTAGCGTAAACTAATAGTGTGAATTATAACATAACTGATCAAGACTAGTACTAAACATGTATAAACATTGCAAGTTGAGTAACAACTACCAAGTGATGGACTAGTCGCGCATGCTCTGATTGACGTGTGTAGGTTGCTCACCTTGGACACCCCTTGTATATCCCCAATAGTTTCCAGCATCTTGTCCACATTGGAGATAATCCCTGGATATTCCACACAGACAAGTTTATTGTCCTCTGATAGGGAAATAGTCGCCGAGCTCCATGTCACACCATTGAAAGTGCTCGTGCGCTGCCCGAGCCTGACTGGCGCGTGCCGGTTATCTCTTTCATTGTAAAATTTAAATCGAACCAGCCCCAATGCTGCCATCTCACATTTGGACAGTTTGAACTGAGTATGTTATTTGAATGCCCATATGCTGGCTAATTGGCAACACAATTCACAGATAGAAGTGTGGCTTTCTGGTTTGAATACAGTTCAAACATTTAGACCAGTAAACACCACCGAGTGGAAACAATTGGACGTGTTAATAGTTCCGACCGAATGGTGAGAATTCTTAGAACAGGATGAATTTAGCTGTATGACTATAAGCATGTTTGATGTCATCCCATAGTTTATTTTGTTAATATAAATCCCCAGGTGTAATCGAAAATGTTCCTTAAAGAGGTTATATTTCGTGCTTGGACTCAACTCAACCTGTTCCACAACTAGATCTGAAGTATGTAAAGCAATTTTAAACCAAAAGGGGACAGTAGAGAGCCAGACTAGCTACAAGGCTAAAACACAAAGAACAATTAGACAGATATTTAAGCGGATGTATAAATGTTAAGCATCTGGTTGGCGTTTCCACTCACTACCAAATATGGTGATAATAGGAAGTCCAGTTGGCAGCAGTGCGAGAAGATGGACCATATGGATTTTGGCCGACATTCTGCTAATTCTCTAATCTATAAAACAATTTATCTCCATAGAGTTTTTTGTTTCCAAAACTAGAATCTGTAAAACAACAGAGTGGACTGCTTTTTGTAGACTTTACCGTTGACACTTGATTAAAAGTAAAGATACGTTAATAGAAAATGACTCAAGTAAAAGTGAAAGTCACCCAATAATATACTACTTGAGTAAAAGTCTAAAAGTATTTGGTTTAAAATATACTTAAGCATCAAAAGTAAATGTAATTGATCAAATGTACTTAAGTATCAAAAGTAAAGTATAAATCATTTCAGATTCCTTATATTACACAAACCAGAAGGCACCATTTTCTTGTTTTTTTTAATTTACGGATAGCCAGGGGCACACCAACACTCGGACATAATTGACAAACAAAGCATTTGTGTTTAATGAGTCTGCCAGATCAGAGGCAGTAGATGACCAGGGATGTTCTCTTGATAAGTGAATGAATTGGACCATTTTCCTGTCCTGCTAAGCATTCAAAATGTAATGAGTACTTTCCCATTTTCTTTAGGAATGTAGTGAAGTAAAAGTAAAAGTTGTCAAAAATAAAAATAGTAAAGTAAAGTACAGATACAAAAAAAACCTACTTAAGTAGTACTTTAAAGTATTTTTATTTAAGTAGGGGTATCAGGTAATTGAGGTAGATATGTACATATAGGTAGGGATAAAGTGACCAGGCTAGATAATAAACAGTAACAGCAGCATACAGTGCCATCAGAAAGTATTCAGACCCCTTGACTTTTCCCACATTCTGTTACTTTACAGCCTTACTCTAAAATTGATTAAATTAATGTTTTCCCACATCAATCTACACACAATACCCCAGAATGACAAAACAAAAAACATAAATACCTTATTTACATACTGTATGTATTCAGACCCTTTTATGAGACTCGAAATTGATTGGACATGATTTGGAAAGGCACACAGCTGTCTATATACGGTCCCACAGTTGACAGTGCATGTCAGAGAAAAAAACAAACAAACCGTGAGGTCGAAGGAATTATCCGTAGAGCGCCGAGACGGGATTGTGTCGGGGCACAGATTTGGGCCAGCGTCGTCCGAATTTGGCGGGTTTAGGCCGTCATTGTAAATACGAATTTGTTCTTAACTGACTTGCCTAGTTAAATAAAGGTTCAATAAAAATAAAATACGCCCACATATGTGGTGCCCATTTTAGAAGGTGATTTCCCGCAAATTGCATTTTGGAACATTCGTGTGCACGTTGCTGCATCTAAAATAAAAAAATAGTTTATCAACATTTTAAGCTAAACATTTGGATCTGTTCCATCAGCCTTATTAATTGATACAGATTATACCTCCAGTACACTACTTTGATATGCATCGTGGGGATTAAGAAGTGAGTATAGGCTACCCAATGCATTGAAACATAAGTGGGCACACGGTGAATACATGGTATACCCTCCACTACACCACTGCAGGGGATGAGTTTCAATAATACATACCCAGGATTTCTAATCCAGGGGTTCTGAAAGTGTGGTCGGTACAACAGATTAAACGAATACAATACAATTTAATATTACTAATCTACAATGTGTGTTCTTAACCCTGGGCAACATGCCACTGGGAGGCTCACATGGATATTGGTAACCACAGTACTCCAAAAATTATATAAATTATACATTACTTCTTGTATTCCCCCAAAATGTTTTTTTTCTTTTACATAAATGCACTGTAATTTAAGCTTTAAAAATATCGTTTTTCCCTGCTTCATGGCAAAATGTGTAGAATTGCAGGATATTAGCTTTAAAGCTGCAACAACGAAACATCTCTCTGCCCCATGACAAAATGTGTAGAATTACAGGAAATTAGCTAGAAAACTGCAACATTTTCTCTGATGCAATGAGGTGGCCATTTAAAATGTTCCTTTCCAGGACCATAGACTTAGTTCGTCCAGCCATTCACTGCCAAAGTCATATAGTAAAGCTCATTGTATCCTATTTTGATCTCACTCAAGTTGTGTTCTGATTATGAAGGGGTCCCTGAAGAATTTGCTATCAGGCCCAAAAAAGTTTGAGAACTCCTGCTCTTATCGGTGGCCATGCAGCATAATAGAGTATTAGTTCTAAAATTTTCCCAATGTCTGCCTCTGTCTTACATATACATATCCAGGGGCAGACTGGTCCGTTTTTAACCCAGTGGACCTGTCTAACTTGGGTTCTTGCGCCAAATTATCATTATCTGGCTAATATTGGTTGCCTCAGGGAAAATAAATTGTCTGGTGTGTTAGAAATGCCAGGGCCGATTTCTGGTCCCAGTCCACCCCTGTAAAAAAAAACATTTACAGTAAAACCCCAGGTGTAATCGAAAAATAGTCCTACAAAGAGGTAAAAACTTGTGCTTAGACTATCATGATTCTCAACTCAACTAGATCTGAACCCACTGGGCACAACTGGTTGAATCAACGTTGTTTCAGCACAATGTTGCCCTTTTATCCATACAGTTAACCACATAGTTTATAACTAGGGATGCAGCAGAGATAGTGCTATGACCTGCCTAAAACCCGAATGATACACTACATGACCAAAAGTATTTGGACACCTGCTCGTCGAACATCTCATTCAAAATCATAGGCATTAATATGGAGTTGGTCCCCACTTTGCTGCTACAACAGCCTCCACTCTTCTGGGAAGGCTTTCCGCTAGATGTTCCATGCTTCCATTCAGCCACAAGAACATTAGTGAGGTCGGGCACTGATGTTGGACGACTAGGCCTGGCTCCCAGTCAGCGTATCAATTCATCCCAAAGGTGTTCGATGGGGTTGAGGTCAGGGTTCTGTGCAGGCCAGTCAAGTTCTTCCACACAGATCTCAACAAACTATTTCTGTATGGACCTCACTTTGTGTGCAGGGGTATTGTCATGCTGAAACAGGAAACGGCCTTCCGCAAACTGTTGCCACAAAGTTGGAAGCACAGAATCGTCTAGAATGCCATTGTATGCTGTAGAGTTATGCTTTCCCTTCACTGGAACTAAGGGATGCTGTAGAGTTATGCTTTCCCTTCACTGGAACTAAGGGGCCTAGCCCAAACCATGAAAAACAGCCCCAGACCATTATTAATCTTCCACCAAACTTTACAGTTGGCATTCGGGCAGGTAGCGTTCTCCTGGTATCCGCCAAACCCAGATTCGTCCGTCAGACTGCCAGATGGTGAAGCGTGATTCATCACTCCAGAGATTTTTTCCATTGCTCTAGAGTCCAGTGGCAAAGCTTGGCATTGCGCATGGTGATCTTAGGCTAGTGTGCGGATGCTCTTTAATCGAAACACATTTCATGAAGCTCCCGATGAAGTTCTTGTGCTGATGCTCGATTTTATACACCTGTCAGCAATGGGTGTGGCTGAAATAGCCGAATACACTAATTTGAAGAAGCGTCCTCTGAGGAAGGGTACCCAAACATTTCTGCAGCATTGAAGGTCCCCAAGAACACAGTGGCCTAGAGCTGTCCACCGGCCAAACTAAGCAATCTGGATAGAAAGGCCTTGGTCAGGGAGGTGACCAAGAACCCGATGGTCACTCTGACAGATCTCCAGAGTTCCTTTGAATTTTCCTGCTTGAATGCCAAGCGTCACGTCTTGAGGAAACTTGGCATCATCCGTACGGTGAAGCATGGTGGTGGCAGCATCATGCTGTGGGGATGTTTTTCAGCAGCAGGGACTGGGAGACTAGTCAGGATCGAGGGAAAGATGAACTGAGCAAAGTACAGAGAAATCCATGATGAAAACCTGCTCCAGAGTGCTCAGGACCTCAGACTGGGGCGAAGGTTCACCTTCCAACAGGACAACGACCCTAAGCACACAGCCAAGACAACGCAGGAGTGACTTCGGGACAAGTCTTGGAATCTCCTTGAGTGGTCCAGCCAGCGCCCGGACTTGAACCCGATCTAACATCTCTGGAGAGACCTGAAAATAGAATTATTATTTAACTAGGCAAGTCAGTCAATAACAAATTCTTATTTACAATGACGGCCTACCTACAGGGTCAGCCCCTGGAGCAAATTAGGGTTAAGTGCCTTGCTCAAGGACACATCGACAGGCTTTTCACCTTGTGGGCTGGGGTATTCAAACGATCAACCTTTCGGTTACTGGCCCAATGCTCTAGCTGCCTAGGCCAGCTGCCTAGCGGAGAAACTCCCCAAATACTGGTGTGCCAAGCTTGTAGCATCATACCTAAGAAGACTCAAGGCTGTAATCGCTACCAAAGGTGCTCCAACAAAGTACTGGGTAAAGGGTCTGAATACTTATGTAAATCAAATATTTCCGTAATTTTCTTTTTTTATACATTTGCAAAAATGTAAAAAAAACAGTTTTTGCTTAGTCATTATGGGGTAATGTGTGTAGATTGATGAGGGGAAAAAACGATTCAAACATTTTTAGAATAAAGCTATAACGTAACAAAATGTGGAAAAATTCAAGGGGTTTGAATACTCTCTCCGAATGTGTACATTTGAAAGATAAGAAAGATCTTAGCTGAGAATTGATGGAATTGAATTGAATAATTAATAGGGGGAGTACATGGGCTGTCATCGAAACCTTCAGGATATTACCAGATTTGATTGTCAGAGTAAAATATGGGTTAATGATTCAGCAATCAGGGGGGCAGAGAGCTGCAGAAGAAATGGATCAAGACTATCAGCTGAAGTAGATTTTTTTATTTTTTTTACATCAATCTTAAGCAAGGCATCTAGCACAACACAGATAGTAAATTGAGAGAAATTAAAATAAAGTTGAACTAGAAGTTGACGGTTTAACCATCGAGTCAGCTAGAGGCTGGCAGAGGGAAGAGCAGTCGACTGACTGACCAGGGTCAACTACACCATCGTTTCTCTCAAATAAAAAGCCTGTCGAGATAAAATTATTATTAAAAGCGTCACTTATCCCATTCTTCTCAGTTATGATTGCAGTCAGACAGGACTTGATTAGGCAGGGAAGAAGAGGAATTTTGTGATAGACATTTCTGTTTACTTTTTTAAATTCCAACTTCTGTGCCTTTAGGGCAATGTATAAGCTAATATGGTGTGACTCAAGATAAACATTATATGTTTTCCATTGGCTTCTTGTTTTTTGGAGCCTTGATGATGGCTGGTGTCCCTCTGATAGGCTGTCTTTTGTTTTGACCTCCTGTTTCAGTTGAACCACTTTATATTCATTCCAACAGTATGTTACAAATAACTACATTTCCCATCATCCCCTGAAATGGAGAGGATATTGGTGTGTGACAGCTGTTTGAATAAGAATCCTAGTGCCATGCTTTTCTAGAGGAGATTCAGATAAGGCGTTTGTGCTTCTTGCGTTGGGCCGTATTATGAAGTTCTGTGCTTTGTGGGAGATGATGAGGCAGCCGAATTGGGCATGCTGGGAGTGACAATCTGTCGTGTGGTGTAGTAGAGCTGGGGTGTCACACACAGTGGGATCTAGCACCTTTCTGTCTCTTTGTGCGTGTTGCCGAGCCCTGTGTCTCCCAGATTACGCCTGTGTTGGGTGCTATCTCTGTCGAGGGACTGTTCACTCCTCCCTGTCGTGCCTCTGGCGTGTTCCGACTGTTACAGTGTGGGGCAGCCATGATAAGACTATCACACACACACCCCGCCCGGCTTGCCCTGCAATGCCTGCTGCATGGCCCCAGATTTCACCCTCTCTCCTTCCACCTCTTTCTCTCTCTCATTTAAAATGTCCCTCTCTTTCTTGTTGATCCTGCTCAGTCCTTCTCACTCCCTTTTCATTTTCTCTCCCTTCCCTCTTTCCCTCTCTCCTCGTCTCTCTATCAAGGCATCATGTACAGTCAGAAACCCATGTCTTGCAGCTGATTGTGTGGCAGTTGGTGAGACAAAGCCATATTTGGATGACAAACTGCCTTAGAGCTGTGGCTAAGATGGCTGCTGTCATTATTTTCATTCTGATCCACCACGCTCTTCCCCCTGCTAACTGTCAATCAACTGGTATCACCACCCTGCCACTCTCATATGTGATCAGAGACCTACTTCCTGTGTCCAGGCAAAATGAAGAACTGTCTCAGCTGCTGTCTCAGTTTGGCTTCTCCTTTAGTTCACTGGTCCAATAGCATTGAGATTCAAGGCTACACATGAACATGTAAAGGCCAAACTAACTTAGCCAAAGGAAGATACGTAATATAATATTAGCAAAAGTAGACAACATTCAGCTTTAGCCTTCCCAGCTGGGTCCTGGATAAGAGGATGGCTTTACCTCCAATTGGATGCTTAACAAAAAACAAATAATCCACTCCCAGGATTTAAATAATGATTGTCCTTTATCTTCTCTTCTTTGGTAATCTGTGTGTGTTAGGCTCGGCCTGGTCACACCACTCCCTCTCTATGTCTTTAGTTCTATCTCATACCATCAAGCCCCTGGCTCTGATGTTATAAACATGGATGAAAGGCACTGTCCTTTAGTTGATTGAGAGTGGGGCAGTTCATATAGTTAGAGACGTGAAACTTCATAGAGTCAATTCATACTTTCTATGGCCTTTTTTATGTCAAGCATTGCCAACTGTATATGATTTTAAGATATGGCTGCACATGGATGTAATGGCTCCATTGCCTGAGACTGAGAGTAAATACTCAGTGTCTGCTAACTAAAGTGTCCTAAGTGGAGGTTTCCCATAAAATAGTATATTTCTTAAGATATAGCAGCCCATGGGAGATATCCACTCTTCCGTATGTCTCTCCTAACCTTTAGCCTCAGGTTGAAACACACTTTACTAGGCCACAGACCAGGGATATTTTGCATACTCATTTGCAAGACAAATTCAACTCTGTGCACCATCTTCTGGCCTCTACCTATGCTTCTATGTTGTGTGTGTGTTTGTGAGCTTGAGTTTGGTGTGATAAGGTTTGAGAGTGCATGCAGATTATTGTTTCCATAAATTACATGTTCTTGGCTAGGTGGAACAGATTCCGATTTTTATTTTAAAAATTCTGTTAATGTTGTTGAGTCGGTTCTGTTTTCTGATTCCTCCATAAGCTTGCTGGCAAGGCAGCGGACATGGGCCTTTAGACTAATTAGTGCTGCACGATTGAAGAGAAAGCTTTGTTGATTTCACCTTTTGTTTCATTATCTGATAATTTTTACATACGCCTTTTTTATTTTCTGAAGATGCATCAAGTTCAAATGAGGGATAAAATAATTTGTCTTGATTTAGTTTAAGGTTTTTGTTGAGCTGGAAGTGTTTAAAGATGTTCAGATTTTAGCTTAACTTTGATTGGACAGTTTAACGCTGAAGTTCCAGAGAAACTTACAGTTTAATACTGTGAAGGATTAGGATACAACGGTGCCACAGGGCACAGGAGATGCAAATAAAGAGGGGGAGGCAGCAGACAAAGAGAGAGAGAGAGAGAGAGAGAGAGAGAGAGAGAGAGAGAGAGAATCCCAGTCAAAGGTACCTGAGAAAGAAAATAAAATAATAAAAGCATAAAATAATTGATATACAATTACTATTGTGACGTCATTATATTGTATTGTTTTAAAACCCTGCATTTTGTTGTACTGAATGATAAAAAGCACACATACACACGTTTGTATGTGAATGTTAAAAAGGGAAGTGCAGCTCAGGTGAGTGTGTGTGAACCTGGTCCCCAAATTTCCCCTGTTTTTCCCCCCAGGCTACAGTCTGGGCCCCACCTCTCATCTGCAGGACCCATGTCCTGTTTGTTTAGGCCCGCCCGTCCTGCTCCTATCTCTGCCATTGGCTACCTGTGCAGGATTTTGATTTGCTCTGTATCCTCACACCAGGATGTAGCCCTAACTGTTCCTCCTGAGCACAACGGACCCTGTTGCCTAGGTAATATAAATAATAATTTGCATGGCACCACAGATTTGTTTACCAACTGTACCAGACAGTGGACAGGCTGCCTGTTTCATTCCGCACCAAGACACTGATTTCTGTAACATCGCTGCAACATAAACTCATACTGCTGTTGTGACCATGTCCATGTGTATATGTTTTGTATTTCTTACCTTCAGTAAGTATGCTTCACCAACTGAAATACCTTTCCTGATAATTCCTCTAGGTATGGTTGTGTGGTGGTTAAACTCATCTTGAAATCTGTTTTTGAGGCAAAGAGACCTGCAAACTCTTATAATGGGATACAGTGGGACTTGACTATATATTAGTAATACTTGGCCAGCTACTTCTATAGTATAAGACATATTTAACTAAGCAATGATCTGATTTGCCTGTAACAGCTTAAATGCCCTAACTGGATCTGGTGTTTGAGGAAGGTGGTGTCTTCATGAGAAGTGCAATGTGTTTGTCAAAGCAAACCCGTCAGAATGGATGGGTGTGGTACAGTATGGGTACAGGGTGTTTGAGAACTTTATCCTCTGTCTGTCTGTTGTTATACAGTATATCCCAAATCACAACACAGAGGGAATACACTTCTTCTTCGCACTTGAAGACCAACAGTGCGACTGAATAGAGATTCAACTGAATGGTGTAAAGAACATGCATCATACATGAGGAAGGCCTAAGCAGTGTGTACATTAATGACTGAGATTTTGGAAGAATTGGGGATTGATCAAGAATCAGAAACATGTTTTTCATTTCCTCCCTCTCCTCTCTTTGGTGAGCATGGTGGCATGCATGGGAAGTCCATTCCTTTGGCTGTGTGACATTTGAGAACATGGCGGACTTGAGATTTGCATGTTGTTCCAGGTATATATTTGAATGAAGCCTTACTCTATCTTTCACTGGTCATACTAGAGATTTCTGCCCCAGGCAACAGGAGCTCAGCCTTGCAAAGGACTGCTACAGAGCCAGTTGGAAGACTGTCTGCATGCAACCTGCCCAATGGCAAAACGGTTTACAGACTAGGTTTACAGATGTAGGATCTTAATTTGATCCAGTTTGCTATACAGCAGGAAACTAATCCTGCAGCAACAGGAAATGTGAATTCACCTGTCGATTATCATAAATTGACTTTTTTTGTAGAGGCTGATACATTTTTCATTAAGGCAAATCAAGTCCGACACTTTAAAGTGGAAATTACTTTAACTTTTTTAAACCTTGAATACACTACAGGTTTTCATTTCCTGGTGTGCAGGATCCTACATCTGTATCACGAGCCATCTCATCTTACTAAGCTAACACGATGCGTGTTTTTTACCATTTGACAGTTTTCTTCTTCTTCAGAATGTTTGTCTATTTGTCACATGAGATTTAATGTATGATTATGTTAAATATGGGTGGAGTGTGTTTCTCCACAGCTCACAATGACAAGGTTTATAATAACATTTTACAGTTTATTTGGAGAGCATTTGTTCATCCATACATACCATTGCTTAATTTTATTTGACATAAGATTCATTTTTAAATATGAATGGCACACATACTGTTTGTGAACATATAAAGCTTTTTCTTAAATACATTACGCAACAAAATCAGGAGACCTATCTCTCTTCACATTTGACTTCAAAGGCCTCTGTCATAAGTCTACCACATCATAGTTTTTTATTTTTTATTTATTTATTTAACCTTTATTTAACTAGGCAAGTCAGTTAAAAACATTTTTTTATTTACAATGACGGCCTACCTACAGGGTCAGCCCTGGAGCAAATTCGGGTTAAGTGCCTTGCTCAAGGATACATCGACTGGTTTTTCACCTTGTCGGCTCGGGTATTCGAACCAGCGACCTTTAAGTTACTGGCCCAATGCTCTAACCGCTAGGCTACCTGCCGCCCAAAGGATGCATATCAGTTGAATAACATTTTATTTCAAAGGGCTAGTCTGGCTGACACCACCTCTCAAAGTCCCTTTCCTCGCTGTGTAGTCACGTGGGTCGCGTCAGTCAGGCTACTGTTCCTCCTTAAGTGATAGCAAATACTTAAGTACCTTCATAATTTGCGTTGTCTTATTTCTACTGGTCAGCTGCAGGCTCTGATTGACTTAAAAATGCGTTTTAACAAGAAGGATAATATTCAGTACTATACATGTACAATTCTTGTGTCCGTAGGGGTCATTTTTGTGTCATGATGCCAAGATGCCCACCATTAAGGGACATCAGGTTTGGCCTTTCTTTTTCTTTCATTGCTTTGCTAAGAGCACGTTTTCCTCCTCCTCTTCTCCATCTACTTTTCTCAACCGCTTCACTTCAGGGCATGTTGGCTCTCATGGTGTCTGCGGAGGTCCACCTTGCGTTGGAAGCCCTTGGCACAGATCTCACAGCCGAAGGGCTTGAAGCCTGTGTGTTTACGACTGTGTGTGATGAGGTTAGAGCTCTGGCTGAATGCCTTGCCACACACTTGGCATTTGTGGGGCTTCTCACCTAAATAGACACATACAAAAACATGTTTAAACTGTGGCATCAAATCTATCATTATCAAATATCACAGTTTCATTTTGTATTAATGGTCCTATATGTGAGCAATATTTTGCATTCCCCATCTAGTATAAAAACAGATAACATGTAATGCATGAGGTAAAGTATATACAGCGGGTGAAATAAGTACTGAACACGTCACCATTTTTCTCAGTAAATATATTTCCAAAGGTGCTATTGACATGACATTTTCACCAGATGTTGGTAACAACCAAAACAAATAAGTTCAGAAATTAAGTTATGTGTAATAATGTGAAATGACACAGGGAAAAAGTATTGAACACATGAAGAAAGGGAGGTGCAAAAAGGCATGGAAAGCCAAGACAACAGCTGAAAACTATCAGTAATTAAAAAGCAATCCAGCCCCTTGTCAGTGCAAATTAATATTAGCTGGTTCAGTCCCAACTGATGGCCTACAAAAAGGTCTCATTGCCAAGGTGTCACACAAGACACATCTCATGATGGGTAAAAGCAAAGAGCTGTCTCAAGACCTTCACAACCTAATAAATGCAAAACATAATGATGGCATTGGTTATAGGCGCATTTATAAGCTTCTGAATGTTCCAGTGAGCACTGTTGGGGCCATAATACGGAAGTGGAAAGACAATCATTTCAACATAAATTTGCCTCGACCAGGTGCTCCTCGCAAGATTTCTGACAGAGGAGTGAAAAGAATAATCAGAAGAGTTGTCCAAGAGCCAAGGACCACTTGTGGAGAGCTTCAAAAAGACCTGCAATTAGCAGGTACTGTTGTCTCAAAGAAAACAGTAAGCACTCCACCGCCATGGCCTGTATGCACGCTCACCACGCAAGACTCCATTGCTGAAAAAAAAGCATGTTGAAGCTCGTTTAAAGTTTGCTGCACAACATTTGGAAAAGCCAGTGAAATACTGGGAGAATATAGTGTGGTCAGATGAGAGCAAAATTGAACTGTTTGGATGTCATAATACACACCATGTTTGGAGGAGAAATGGCACTGCACATCACCCTAAAAACACCATACCAACAGTGAAGTTTGGAGGTGGGAAGATCATGGTGTGGGGTTGCTTTTCAGCAAATGGTACTGGCAAACTTCACATAATTGAAGGAAGGATGAATGGGCAAATTTACAGAGACATTCTTGACAAAAATCTGCTGCCATCTACCAGGATGATGAAGATGAAACGAGGGTGGACATTTTAGCAAGACAATGATCCCAAACACACAGCCAAGGAAACTCTCAATTGGTTTCAAAGAAACAAAATAAAGCTGCTAGAATGGCCCAGCCAATCACCTGACTTAAATCCCATTGAAAATCTATGGAAAGAACTGAAGATCAAGATTCATAGAAGAGGCCCACGGAACCTTCAAGATTTGAAGACTGTTTGTGTGGAAGAATGGGCCAAAATCACACCAGAGCAATGCATGCGACTAGTTTCTCCATACAGGAGGCGTCTTGAAGCTGTCATTACCAACAAAGGCTTTTGTACAAAGTACTAAATAAATATCAGTACGTGTGTTCAATACTTTTTCCCTGTGTCATTTCACATTATTACACATAACTTAATTTCTGAACTTATTTGTTTTGGTTTCTTTGTATGTATGGATTACTTGGGTTGTTACCAACATCTGGTGAAAATGTCATGTCAATAGCACCTTTGGAAATATATTTACTGAGAAAAATGGTGACGTGTTCAATACTTATTTCACCCGCTGTATGTGTTGTAAAGATGAAGTTAGTATCAATGACAGGGAGGAAAGAATCGTGCCATTGTTCAGATTTGTCAAACATTCATTAGAGACATATTCTGCCTGCACAGAGTTCCTTTCACAGAGGCCTCGGCAAAGTAGGAAAACCAGATATGCAAATCAGATGGACATTTGTTTAAGTTTCTTTTTCAGATTTATCAGTAGTTATTACTCTTGGAAACAATTCATGTTAATAGCACCTAGAAAGCAAAGAATTATAGAGTGAGCCAATCGCTAAAGTTGCCTTTTAGTGTTCTGAGAAATTACAATACACTCAAATAAGTAATTGGATCCCAGACTTTGGTTCTCTGTGGATGCTCTTCTCTCCTCACCTGTGTGGATGTAGGTGTGTTTCTTCATGTCCGACTTCTGGTGGAACCTCTTTCCACAGTACTGACAGGGGTAGGGCCTGGTGTCTGAGTGGATGAGTAGATGGGTGGAAAGGGTGGAGGAGCGCTTGAACGTCTTTCCACACATCTTGCATTCAAAACTTCTTTCCTTTGTTTAAAGAAACATGTACAGATGTAGGATCTTAATTTGAGCCAGTTTGTTACTGCAGGAAAATAATCCTGCAGCAACAGGAAATGTGAATTATTATGTGGATAATATTTATGGCAAATCAAGTCTGACATTTTTAATGGAAAATACAAACTTTAGATGCCTTTTTTTTTATTTTTAAAAACGTTTTACCCCTTTTTCTCCCCAATTGGTAGTTACAGTATTGTCCCATCGCTGCAACTCCCGTACGGACTCAGGAGAGGCGAAGGTCGAGAGCCGTGCGTCCTCCGAAACACGACCCCGCCAAGCTGCACTGCTTCTTGACACAATGCTCGCTTAACCCGGAAGCCAGCCACACCAATGTGTCGGAGGAAACACAGTACAACTGGTGACCGTGTCAGCGTGCATGTGCCCGGCCGGCCACAGGAGTCACTAGAGCGCGATGGGACAAGGACATCCCGGCCAAACCCTCCCCTAACCCGGACGACACTGGGCCAATTGTGCGCCCCCTCATGGGTCTCTCGGTCGCGGCCGGCTGCGACCCAGCCCGGGATCGATCCCGGGAAGCTAGATCCCTTTTTAAACCTTGAATACACTACACGTTTGCATTTCCTGCTGTGCAACAAAATAGTAATTTTATCGTCACATTTAAAATATTATAATTCTCATGAAAGTACCTTTGGCTACTTTTCCATGGAAGTACACAAAGAACTTAGGCAATTTGGGCACTGTGCCAGAGTACACATATCTGGTTGTCTGTCTTGTTTCCTTAACCATCTCCAACAGGACGCTGTGCATTGTGGGTACCTGTGAGTGGACGTTCATGTGTTGCTCCAGGCTGACGCCGTGGCCAAAGGTTTTCCTGCAGATGCTGCAACCAAATGGTCTGGTCCCGCTATGGGAGCGTCTGACATGAACCTCCAGACCGTGAGGGGTTGAGAACACCTGCCGTGGCAAAGGAGGACAGGGGAGTTATCAATTAATGTGTGACCATCAGTCTTTAAAATGGTGATGTCAATTTAAAGACGGATGAATTCAAAAGACTACATGGGATGTTTTGAATAGGGATATGTGACCACATGCACAACTTTAACTCTGGTGGCTTTTGTGAAATCTCTGTATGCTGTGTGATGTGGCAGTTTAATTGTCAGTCGCTCAGTGTAAAGAGAAAGCTGTGACTCCACTCCTGCATACGTACCTTGTCACAGGTAATGCAGTGATACGTGTCAGAGGTGAGGGAATAGTGTGTACTGCAGTCTAGAGGTTGCTTTGGCTCAGAGCTATGGCTGGTGTGAGCCCCGTACAGGCTGCTGGTGTGCTGCAGGAGAGAGGGGGGAAAGCCCATCCGACGGAGGTCATAGGGCGCAGGTACAGTGTCCCAGGCGTAGGAAGGCTTGTAGAAGGGAGGGAACTCTGCCATGTGAGCCTCTGAGGGTAGACGGAATAAGATGATTGAATCAATGAACACTTCCTTTGAAAAACCTTCTGAATCATATGTTGTCCCATTTAGGACCAAGAAGATTCTACTGTTTTCTATTCTATTCCCAACAATTTTTGTGGGACATAATGTCATCCCTTCACAACATCCCATCCAGCTGGAGGGTCTCTCACCTGATAAGTAGTATGGCCGTGGAGCAGGGGCAACAGGGTGCCCTGTTGGCTTAGGGTAAGAGGGGACTGGGCATTCAAGCTCCTGTTCATGTTTGATAGAAGAGTAGGGGTCTGGGTCAGGAGGGGAGGGCTGACCCACTGACTGAGGCCTGACTGGAGACTCTGGACTCTGTGGTTCTGACGAGATCACACCTGTCAATTCACAATTGCAAATTGGATTAATTGAGTGTCAACATAAAGTCAAAATATTTTGTCTGTCAAAATGTACAGTGTTGACTGAAGGTTTAGAATCCTACAGAATAATGTATATTTTGCATATCTGTGAAACCCTCCCTAACCACTTAGTTTCAATAACTCCAATGAATTCAAGGAATTCAGTGAAGCATGAATGCACTGACAAATCCAAGCATCAATAACAGTCCAACCATATTTCTCTTGCTTTGGAGATACTTCTTCTAGTCCATCACGTGTTGTATCTGTTCTCAAATGTAATGTATTTTCTATGGTGATGTTTAACATAAAATTATAAAAGTTCCATGCTACAACGCATCATTAGGGATTCACTTTCCTCAAGTCAAATAAATATATATTATTATTTATTTTTAGCAACAGCCTTTATTTAATCAGATAATAATAATAAAAAATGGAGTCTATGATGGACAGGGATGTGAATAAATCACCAAATCTAAACATGGCATGGTCACAGTGTCAACTGATTCATTATAAGCTGCAATGCATGAAATAACTGGGGAATTATTATACACTTGTCGTTATACAGTTGTATAAGTCTTGATGTGTCGCAATGATAATCTTGACATTCTTACTTGTAAATTCAGTTTCCCTCCGTTCGTCTTCGTCTTCATGAGAGCGGTGCACATTGTAAGATGCGCACCTCTTGTTTTTCACCAAAAAGGATCGTGGCATGACAACGCTGTTGGAAAAAATATTATAATAAATGCTTATAGTCAACTCAAAATATGTTTGGTATTATGTAGGGCTAGGCCCAACATTTTATAATGTACCGTTTATTAGTCTGTGAACTTTAAAGAGTTTTGGGTAGGCTGATATAACATTTTTGATGGAGCGATTCAGAGCGAGTGAAACAATAATTAAATTACTATTACATTATTCTTAGACACATTGTGTCATATTTGTAAATTCAGTTAAGATATGTTGTTTAACTATATGTTAATAATCATGTTTTAAATGTACACATTTGAAACATAAAATAACCAAAGACTTTCACACTTTTCCACTGACTAATTCATTTCCAGAATATGCTGTGAAATCCAATACAAGAGAATGATCTATCAGTAGGTCTATTTCAGCTATCTATTTAACTATGTATGTATCCTGAAATATAACGCTGTAAAAGACTCAAAATAAAAGCGTTTTCTGTCCAAAAGCGTATGATAGGCTAATTATGTTTAAACCACCACTGACTTGGATAAGTTAATTGTAACATGCATTAATTCCATTATAGCCTACATGAATCCATCGTCATTTTCTTTCTTCGAATTATCAATATAAAACGTTTCTAATAATAGGCTGCAAAATGTATAATACTATAATATTATGCACCTGCTATAGCTTACTTACCGTTTGTTTATAAGAAGTAGGGAGGTTAGTGCTCTTATTATATAGGCTAGGTTAATTATTTCCCCAGTCTTAAAACAACATCCAATCTGCCGAAGAAGAAATATTTCCTAAAATCCTTTCGCAAAAGTCAGAATCCAAACCACTGTAAGACATCACACTTGTTGCTCTCTTTCTTTTGCTCCCCTCCCTGATTTTCAATCAGATAATGTTGTGCAGGAATCTGACTGTGGTTTCAACCAATGAGAGAGCCAACTCGCAACTGAAAATTTGCGTAGAAAAACATTGGCCCTAGACACAGTCCCTCGAACTGTTACAAACGATTTCAAGTTTCAAATAAATGGAAATAAATGTAGAACATCATGTCATCCTCATGATTGTATTTTGTTTGGCCACATATAGAGCTAATGGTTTTCAAATGGGAAGAAACTAATTTTGACCAATTCATTACAGAATATTTTAAAACCTTTAACATGGATTAGAGAAACAAAAATAAATTCAATCCAAAAGTTTCACTCCTTAGCCTACAACTTGCAATATTTGATTTACAAGATTTACAGTAGTAGTTACATTCTCACTGTTGTGTAAATGGAAATTGCTAATACATCTTGGATGGCTAAGATTTAAATAAGCATAACTAGGCCCCAGCACCTCCATAGACACACACACCAAACCAGTCTCCTGCGATTATTCATGTTTACACAGTGTTGTTTGCACTGTACTGTATTTTGTATATAGCTGTTCATCAGTCAGCCTCCCGACATAGATTTGTTTCTATCCAAACTCTCTCATAACGTTTGTCAGTTGGTCTACTCTATTCAAACTGTCATAAAGAAGCCTATTTCTCTTCAGGGATCAGGGTTTGTTGAAAACATAATTATATATAAAAAATATATACTGTTATATATAAAGCAATGAACGTCATATTTGTAAGCTAAACTAATTACATATTTTCATTTTCAGTGCATGAACTGCAGCTCAGACGGTAGAGCATGGCGCTTGCAACGCCACGGTTGTGGGTTCAATTCCCACGGGGGACCAGTACGTAAAAAGTATGAACATGTATGCACTAACTAACTGTAAGTCGCTCTGGATAAGAGCGTCTGCTAAACGACTTCAAATGTTTAAAAAATATTATGTCATGAAGTGCAGAGGCACACTTGCGATACCTTGTGGCTATTTCCCATCAATATATTATTCTCATGCAGGCGTCTCCAGTAGTTTCTACAGCAGGGGTATTCAACCTGTGGCCCGCGGAGGTACTGCAAGGGGTCCGCGAATATATATATATATATATATATATATATATATATTCGAATAAATTGTTGTATCAACAACAGAATAAACACATTTTGAATTAGAGACATGCAGTATAAAATATGAGAATATCTTATTTGTAATGATGTCAGCTTTATTTCTCAACTCCTAATATTAAGCAAATTACAATCATTGGAGCTAATTACACTTTCTTGAATTGGATATACATTTTTTCCAACACATGGCTAACCTTTGTTTTACCAACTGCTATTAGCAAACATGTGTTTTTATTTTATTAAGTCATTTAAGAACAAATTCTTACTTACAATGACGGCCTACCCCGGCCTCACCTAACCGGTCTGCAGTGACACCTCTAGCAATGAGATGCAGTGCCTTAGACTGCTGTGCCACTCAGGAGTTACCATGATAGATAGATTAGATATATATATATATATATATATATATAGATAGATAGATAGATAGATAGATAGATAGATAGATAGATAGATAGATAGATAGATAGATAGATAGATAGATAGATAGATAGATAGATAGATAGATAGATAGATAGATAGATAGATAGATAGATAGATAGATAGATAGATAGATACTTTATTGATCCCCGAGAGGAGATTTCTTCGTCAAGCAGCTACGAAAAAACTCAGGTCAGGTGAAAAATGCCAGAATGAAAATACACAAAAGACAGTTACACGATACATGATACATAGTGCGGCAGTATGAACAATTATAAAAATACAAGAAGTCTGGAGTGCAAAAAGCTATAAAAAGGCATTGCATAGTATGGGTGAATGGCTGAATATGTACACTATACATTGTTACAGAATATTAGGTGAAAAAAATGATAAAAATATTGCATGTTTATATAGATAAATAAGGAATATTTCATGGTTAACTATACTATACAGGTCGATGGCAGAGAAATACTTAAATAGCTAAATGTGCGTATTCTAGCTAATAGGATATGTTGGAGTTTACACTTCCTATTACAATTATAATGTTGGAAGCAGTTGCATAGCCAGACATTCATTGTTGGGTGGGCCCCAAAAAAAACTTCCTGCAATTTTATACATTTTGCCATGGGGCAAAGTGACAAATGTACAGTTGTGTAGCTCATCTCATGCTATTCTACACATTTTGCCATGAGGCTGAGAGAAAAGGTTGCATTATTAACGCTAATTAAAGCTAAAATATAGCTATGTTGACTGTGATAAAGTCAATGGATTAAGAGATTTCTTGTTTGCTAAATGAACATATGAAATTATGAAATACGCAGTGGCATGGTATATATAGCCATAGAAGCACATTGACACATTCCTCAATGCAGTCATATTCCTGGCTTATTGGTGGTGTGGATTTCAGTTAATTTTTGGCAACCGATCCCGTGAGAGTGAATGTCATTCCAGTTAATCAGTTCTGTTATATTTCATAAAATCTGACTAACCCAGTGCACTGCTTGCCAGAATTCTATCTGATGGTGTTTGCATATTTAGGTAAAAAATACAGTGGGTCAGAAGTTTACATACATTAAGTTGACTGTGCCTTTAAACATCTTGGAAAATTCCAGAAAATTATGTCATGGATTTAGAAGTTTCTGATAGGCTAATTGACATAATTTGAGTCATGTGGAGATGTACCTGTGGATGTATTTCAAGGCCTACCTTCAAACACAGTGCCTCTTTGCTCGACATCATGGGAAAATCTAAATAAATCAGCCAAGACCTCCCAAAAAAAGATTGTAGACCTCCACAAGGTGGTTCATCCTTGGGAGCAATTTCCAAACGCCTGAAGGTACCGCGTTCATCTGTACAAACAATAGTACGCAAGTATAAACACCATGGGACCACGCAGCTGTCATACTGCTCAGGAAGGAGACGCGTCTCCTAGAGATGAACGTACTTTGGTGCAAATCAATCCCAGAACAGCAGCAAAGGACCTTGTGAAGATGCTGGAGGAAACAGGTACAAAATGATCTATATCAACAGTAAAACGAGTCCTATATCGACATAACCTGAAAAGGCAGCTCAGCAAGGAAGAAGCCACTGCTCCAAAACCGCCATAAAAAAGCCAGACTACGGTTTGCAACTGCACATGGGGACAAAGATCGTACTTTTTGGAGAAATGTCCTTTGGTCTGATGAAACAAAAATAGAACTGTTTGGCCATAATGACCATTGTTATGTTTGGAGGAAAAAGGGGGAGGCTTGCAAGCCGAAGAACACCATCCCAACCGTGAAGCACGGGGGTGGCAGCATCATGTTGTGGGGTTGCTTTGCTGCAGGAGGGACTGGTGCACTTCACAAAAGAGATGGCATCATGAGGAAGGAAAATTATGGGGATATATTGAAGCAACATCTCAAGACATCAGTCAGAAAGTTAAAGCTTGGTCGCAAATGGGTCTTCCAAATGGACAATGACCCCAAGCATACTTCCAAAGTTGTGGCAAAATGGCTTAAGGACAACCAAGTCAAGGTATAGGAGTGGCCATCACAAAGCCCTGACCTCAATCCTATAGAAAATTTGTGGTCTGAACTGAAAAAGCGTGTGCGAGCAGGGAGACCTACAAACCTGACTCAGTTACACCAGTTCTGTCAGGAGGAATGGGCCAAAATTCACCCAACTTTTTGTTGGAAGCTTATGGAAGTCTAACCAAAACATTTGACCCAAGTTAAACAATTTAAAGGCAATGCTACCAAATACTAATTGAGTGTATGTCAACTTCTGACCCACTGGGAATGTGACGAAAGAAATAAAAGCTGAAATAAATCATTCTCTCTACTATTATTCTGGCATTTCACATTCTTAAAATAAAGTGGTGATCCTAACTGACCTAAGACAGGGAATTTTTACTAGGATTAAATGTCAGGAATTGTGAAAAACTGAGTTTAAATGTATTTGGCTAAGGTGTATGTAAACTTCAGACTTCAACTGTATATATACAGTAACAGTCAAATGTTTGGACACACCTACTCATTCATGGGCTTTTCTTTATATTTACTATTTTCTACATTGTAAAATAATAATGAAGATATCACAACTATGAAATAATACATATGTAATCATGAAGTAACCAAAAAAGTGTTAAACAAATCAAAATATATTTTATATTTGAGATTCTTCAAAGTAGCCAACCTTTGCCTTGATGACAGCCTGGCACACTCTTGGCATTCTCTCAACCAGCTGACCTCTGTAAGTGAGAGGCGATGCTGTATTTGTGTGATAAGGTAAGACTTGTTTGCTAGCTACTAACAAGCTATTTTTGTTAGGTCATAGATCTGTGGTTAGCTAGATGCTTTTAAAAATTAGCTAGATAACCACTGACTAGTGACGTGTACAACACATGGTACCTTCCTTACAAGTAAAAATTAAATCAGCATAGGCTAGCATAATGACTGTTGTGACCTTCTATTATTGTCAAGTCCTTTGTGAGCTAAGTTAGCCAGCTAGTTGACGTTAGCTCACAGTTTGTGTAGTCATACTTTTTCACCTGGTGACATGCTAGCTAACGTTAGCCTGCCAGGGTAGGATAGCTAGCTAAATATCAACTGGTGGGCTAGCTAGTTAGGCACCTTGGTTGACTAGTTGGCTACATTAGCTAACGTTAGCTAGCTAACGTTGCACCATATCTCACTGTGGTGGAGCCGTACTTTTCCGACAGGAGGTGACATGCTAGTGATAGAGCTAACTAGCTAACTTTAAATATCCCTGCTCTGGGGGACTAGCTAGCATGTCTGGGGAAAAGTATGACTGCACAATCAATGAGCTAACGTAACTAGATAGCTAAACATGAGCTAAATATCCCTGCCCTTTTGGGCTAACATTAGCTATTATGTCACCACGTGGAAAAGTGTGACTAGACAAATGATGAGCTAACGTTAAGAATCTTGAGAATTGGAATCACAAGTACAGTCATACAGCTCATCGCAATACTTCACATCTTCAGGTAAATGGTACCCTAGACTGTCCTAATCATCTAGTTAAACATTCCAGATAATTCCTCCATCCCAGCTAAAATGTCCCATCCACATAGTAGGATTGTAGATATGCAGATAGACCAAAGCCCAGTCTATTTTACTGTTACTATAGTCAAGTCTGTGGGTTATGGTAGATGGTGTTGACAGACATGGCAGCTGTGCTTCTATCTCCTAAGCAACTTTGCAGTATTTAGTTTTTTTTTGTGTGTTATTTCTTACATTATTAGCCCATAACGTTGTTTGTTTTATTACATACAGCCGGAAATAACTTTGGGATTTCAGAGCGGCGGTAACTCACCAGCATTACGACCAGAAATGTGACTTTCCCGAAATGGATCCTTTGTTCATACCTCCCAGTGCAGTTTAACATATCCCAGAGGCTGCAAAGTATTCGGAGTGGACATCTAGTCCACCACTTCTGAGTTTTTTTTACTCACTAATGTTCAGTCCTTGGACAATAAAGTAGACAATCTCAGGGCGAGGATCTCCTTCCAGAGAGACATCAGGGACTGTAACATACTCTGTTTCACGTAATCAAGGTGGTGGTGTATGTTTCATGATGAATTACTCACGGTGTGATTGTAATAATGTACAAGTCCTTTTGTTCACCCGACCTAGAATATCTCACAATCAAATGTCGACCGTATTACCTCCCAAGAAAATTCTCTTTGGTTATGGTAATAGCTGTGTATATTCCTCCTCAAGCTGTTACCACAACGGCCCTCAAGGAACTACACTGGACTTTGTGCAAACTGGAAACCACATATCCTGAGGCCGCATTTATTGTAGCTTTTGCTTTTATTGTAGCTTTTTAACAAAGCAAATTTGAGGAAAACGCTACCGAAGTTCTATCAACACATTGTCTGTAGTACTCGGCCTACAAAAACAATCAACCATTGTTACTCCCCCTTCCAGGATGGCTACATGGCCCTCCTCCATTCTCCCTTCTAAAAACCTGTTTTTTATTTGTCATTATGGGGTATTGTATGTAGACTAATGACGGGAGAAAATGACTTAATCAATTTAAGAATAAGACTAACATAACAAAATGTGGAGAAAGTCAGGGGGTCTGAATACTTTCCAAAAGGCACGGTATGTTTACATGTCTTATTAGAAAAATTCTCATAGGTACCGATACATTTTACTGTGGTATTTGAAAGTTTTTTGTTTGTTGCAGAGAACGATCTGTGTCAATGCACCAGTATGACCACCAGGGAGTTTAATTACAGTTTACTATACAGCAGACATGCCTGATTTAAACGCCTACGCCTACCTACAAGGACAGTCATAGTAGGACAGCACCCCCGGAGCAAATTAGGGTTAAGTGCCTTGCTCAAGGACCAATCAACAGGTCTTCACCTTGTCGTCTCGTGGATTCGATCCAGCAACCTTTTGGTTATTGGCCCAACGCTATGACCACTGAGGTATGCATAGTTTGTGAATATCTTTCATACCAAATGAAGGGTATCTACTGACACTGTATCTACTGACACAACCAAACCTCTATTTTTGATTAAAGGGCATGTTATATAAGGATCTACCTTTTGGGGGATTTCACGTTTTTGAGAGATTTATCCCACACAGCACTTCCTCAGCCTCGTTGTGTAGTATAGGGGCCCTGTAAAAACATGACCAAAGGCTCCAATATCACCCAGATATGTCCTTTAAGAAATAGCAACGCTCTCAGTATAGTGATGCATGTCTTTAGATGTTGTATGTGTTGTGTGGTGTTTGTTCTATACAAGACCAAGGGAATGTTGATTAGAAAGTCTTTACTTAAGCATCACTCGGTAGCATGCATACAGCTCCCTTCAGTGCATAGTAAGTAATGCCTAACTTGGCTCGCTAGTACTATATAGTATCATACTCAGATACACATAACAGCATCGCCATCTATTGCCTTGGCGACATCTCGTAACATCTTCCTTTACACAACAAATGAAGATAACTGCTCCTCGACTCATAACCAGGAGAACTGGGGTTAGATCCTTGCCAGTGAAAACATTACACTATTAACAAAAACATATAACTGTGTTCTTATTTAAGTATGTTCAATAAGCATCAACTTTAAAGTCAATAAGCACACTATCCTCTTCCCTCTTACAAAACAAAAATACAAAAAATGTATAACCTTTTAGATTAAACAACATAGTCTCTGGAGTATCTCACAGGCGGCCTGATAGTTGCCCTGGTTCTGGTGTGTCTCACAGTTACATTTTCAGGCAGTGGGGCTGCTTCCATATCAGCAGCCTGTTGTTCACCACCTGCTTGGATGGCAGGTTCGTTCCATGGTCCCCAGTCGTCCTCATCCGTGTTTGTTTTGTGGTCGTTTGGGGGATCCTGAGTTGTTCAGTCACAGGACAAATGTCTTTTCTGTTTCTGCTGTATTTTTTACCATTCACTAGTACTTCACACGACCGGTCGCTGAGTTGATCAGTGCATATACCCAGCGTCCAATTGCTGGCTGAGTTGTTGGGGTGGAGAAGAACCCTTACTGTTGGATGATGGATGATATTGGGCATGTCACAGGCATGTGTGTCATGGTGGTGTTTTGCTGTCCTGCCTTTTGCTTGTTTTCCTGTAATGACATTTTGTACCACTTGGAGTTCTAGCTCTTTTTGCATGATGGGTAGGATCATGCGTATGCGTCTGGACACGAGTCTGGACTGTTAAGTCCCTCTGTTGGAGTATTACGCCATGCCAACACTTCACCATCTATCGCAGCCTTTTTTAGGAGACTTTTGGCAATTTTCACTGGTGATTCCGCTTTGCCATTGCTTTGGCTGTGATACGGTGATGACGTCACATGTTTAAAATCCCACTCATCAGCAAATTTTTGAAAGTCCATTACGGAGATTAAGGAGCCATTATCAGAAACAACGCCATGTCTACTGAACTGCTTTTTGCAGCATTCAATTATGGTGTCTGATGTGGTGTCATTCAGCTCTTCGAGCTCCCAGTAGTCAGAGTAATAATCGACCACGATGAGGTAGTTGCTTTTGTTGACTGTGAGTAAGATCTCGATCTTGGACCATGGGAGGGGAGGGATTTGGTGGGGGATGAGTGTCTCCTTTTGTTGTCTCTTCTGGATGGAGTTGCAGGTGGCACATTTGCTGATAAAGATCTTTACGTCCTCCGTAATCCTTGGCCAGAAAACAGCATCACGTGCTTTTCTGACACTGGCCTCTATGCTTGAGTGGCCAGAGTGTATTTTGTGTAGAAATTCAGCTCGTAACATGTCAGGGATGAAAACCCTGTTTCCTTTAAATATCAGTCCATGTTCTGTGGTGAGCTCCTGTTTGTACGTCCAGAAATCTTTCAGTGCGTGACTCACAGCTTGTTTGGTTCCAGGCCAGCCGTTGTTTATTTGTGCGTACAGAGCCTGAAACAGTGGGTCCTGGGAACATTGTGGTTTGATTGACTCCATTGTCTTGAGATGTTGACATCACTGGTGTGATCCACCTGTTCCAGGTCAGTTGTGGCTAGACCCATAGCGTAGACCGTGGCTGGTATTTGCATTTGTCTGTGCTCTGTGGTGGGTTGAGCTGTTCTAGACAGGAAGTCAGCTACATGTAGTTATTTGCCTTGTTTGTATTGCACGTTGAGCTGGTATCTTTGTAGCCTTAGCAGCATTCTCTGTAGTCGCTTGGGTGCTGTGTGTAGGGATTTCTTGAAGATCGTCTCAAGTGGTTTGTGGTCACTGTGTATTGTGATGAACTCTCTGCCATGCAGATACTGGTCAAACTTGTCACATGCAAAAACAATGGAGAGACATTCTTTCTCAATCTGTGCATATCTTTGATGTTCTGGAGGCAAATGCAACAGGTTGTCCTTTCTGTAGAAGGGATGCGCCCAAACCTGTCTCACTGGCATCACACTGCAGTGTGACTTCATCATTTAGGTCGTAGTATTTGAGCACTGCATGTTGTGTGACTAACTGTTTGATAGTCTCAACTGCTGTATCATGTTGTAGTAACCATGTACATTGAATGTCCTTGTCAGTCAGTCTTCTGAGCGGCTCACACACATCAGATAGACAGGGCATGAATTTTGCAAGATAGTTCACAAACCCCAACAGCCGCTGTAGTGACTTGTACCCATGTTCTGAATGGCTGTTATTTTCTCTTGGTCAGGGCGAAGGCCCTCTGTGGTGAGAAGATGACCCATGTATGTCACACTCGGCAGCTTTGACCGGAGTTTATTTTTGTTCAGCTTCAGGTTGACATCGCTTGTTCTCTGCAGGAGAGCTGTAAGGTTTCTGTCATGATCTGCCATCGCTTTTTGTGTGTGTCACCACATCCATAAGAGTAGAATGTCATCCGCGATCACACTCACTCCTTTTAGTCCTTGTAGTGGTTCACACTGTCTGCGCTGGTATTCTTCAGCTGCTGGCTTGATTCAAAATGGCATTCTCAGCTATCTATATCTGTCTACAGGTGTCCAGAACGTTGTTACAGTAGATAGCTTCTCACTTCATCAAGTTTGACTAGCCAATATCCATCTTTGGCATCAAGTATTGAGAACACCTTTGCATTGGTAGAATCTCTTCTATTGTGGGCATCTGGAAGTGCCATCTCAGTAAGGCTTTGTTTAGTGCACTGGGGTCCATGCATATTCGTAGTTTATCAGGTTTTTCAATGACAACCATGTTGCTGATCCACGGTGTAGGCTCTGTGACTTTCGTGATAATGTTTGCATTGTCCATTGAATGTATGGCCTTTGTGATCCATTCCTTCAGTGGAATAGGTATCCGTCTTGGTAGCTGCTGCACAGGCTGGGCTGCATTGTCTACTTCTAAGTGTAGCTCTCCAGGAAGGCAGCCAAGCCCATCGAACACGTCCTTCTACTTGGAGATGATCTCCTCAGTTGTCATGATGACCTCATGATGTGGTTCATATGTAGTAGGCTGAATTTTTCACACGTGTCAGCTGACAGCAGAGGAAGCTGGGATGTCTCCATGACCTGCAATTTGATATGAAACATTTTTCCATCATGATCTGCTTTGAGATTGCATTCTCCTGTTGGCTTTATCAGTGTGCTGTCTTGCATGACTTTCTGTAGATCTACATAGCTTATGGCATTCACGGTTGATCCTGTGTCTAGTTAACATTTAATTTTATGGCTGGGGCACATCACTGAGTGGAGCTAGCTAACCCTTTTTTGCCTTGTTTTCCACAGAATTAATCTGTGAGATGTACCACATTGCATGTGTTGTTTGGTCATCTGACTCATTATCTTCCTCTACTAGATTGAGTTGAGTTTTGTGTTGTGCTTGTTTACAAACTCTGGCAAAGTGGTTTCGTTTGCCACATGCTTTACAGGTGAAACCGTATGCTGGGCATTTGGCTTTGGCATGTACTGTACCAGAGTAATGACAGGGTATGTCGTTTGGCATTCTATGTTTGTTATTATTCCCTGTAAACTCTGTCTGTTTATGACCATATGTTTGGTGTTTTGATTCTGAACGTCTCACGGGCGGTATAATGTACATTCGCTGGTTCACCTCCATCAATTTTCCTGATTTGCCTTTGTGCTTGTTCACTTGAACGACACATGTCGTGGTGATTATAACAATTCATGGCCATTAAGGCCAGATCTTTCTCCAAGATGTTCAAACGTTCATAGATGACCAGCAGGGTCAAATAATAATCATAGTGGTTGTAGAGGTTGCAACAGGTAAGTACATCAGGAGTAATGTCACTTGGATTTTCATAGCCGGGCATTTAGATGTTGAAATAGCAGGTGCGGTAGAGAGAGAGAGTTGAAAACAGCAGGTCTGGGACAAGGTGGCACGTCCGGTGAACAGGTCAGGGTTCCATAACCGCAGGCAGAAGAGTTGAAACCGGTGCAGCAGCATGACCAGGGGGACTTGGGACAGCAAGGAGTCATCAGGCAAGGTAGTCCTGAGGCATGGTCCTAAGGCTCAGGTCCTCCAGCAGGGGA
Source organism: Thymallus thymallus (assembly GCA_023634145.1). NCBI lineage: Eukaryota > Metazoa > Chordata > Actinopteri > Salmoniformes > Salmonidae > Thymallus > Thymallus thymallus. The sequence goes on along the minus strand of CM042403.1, from coordinate 29,844,921 downwards.
GGGAGAGTGTGAGAGAGAATTGGAGGGAGCATACTTAAATTCACACAGGACACCAGATAATAACACCAGATTTAACAAACTAACCCTCCCGGATACTGGAGGCTGAGACAGGGGGGGTCGGGAGACACTGTGGCCCCGTCCGATAATACCCCCGGACAGGGCCAACCAGGCAGGATATAACACCAATAATGGGATATCAACAGACCACCAACTTACTACCCTGAGACAAGGCTGAGTATAGCCCATGAAGATCCCCTCCACTGCACAAGCCCGAGGGGGCGACAAACCAGACAGGAAGTGACGCACCCCTCCTAGGGACGGCATGGAAAGCACCAATAAGCCAGTGACTCAGCCCCCGTAACAGGGTCAGAGGCAGAGAATCCCAATGGAGAGAAGGGAACCGGCCAGGCAGAGACAGCAAGGGTGGTTCGTCGCTTCAGTGCCTTGCCGTTCACCTTCGCACCCCTAGGCCAGACTACACTCAATCATAGGACCTACTGAAGAGATGTGTCACACCCTGATCTGTTTCACCTGTCTTTGTGATTGTCTCCACCCCCCTCCAGGTGTCACCCATCATCCTTGTTAGCCCCAGTGTATTTATCCCTGTGTTCTATGTTTGGCTGTTGCCAGTTCGTTTTGTTCATCAAGCCTACCAGGGTTTTCCCCCTTTACTCCTCTCTCTCTCTCTCTCTCTCTCTCTCGCTAGCTAAAGTGCCTGTTTTCTTGGTTTCCCGGTTTCAACCTTTTATTGCCTGCCCCGTCCCTGAGCCTGCCTGCCGTTTTGTACCTTAGCCCTACTACTCTGGATTACTGAACTCTGCCTGCCCCGTCCCTGAGCCTGACTGCCGTTTTGTACCTTTGCCCTACTACTCTGGATTACCGAACTCTGCCTGCCCCGTCCCTGAGCCTGCCTGCCGTTTTGTACCTTTGTCCCACTACTCTGGATTACCGAACTCTGCTTGCCCCTGATATGACATTTGACCTGACCTTTGTTATTCCAAACGTTGTCTGCGTCTGGGTCTCACCTGTACGCTGATAAAATGAGTCTTCAGTAAGACTTAAAGGTCAAGACCGAGTCTGCGTCTCTCATAAGGATGGACCATTCCATAAAAATTTTGCTCTATAGAAGAAAGCCCCCCATAAATGTGCGTGATGTATTGTCATCTCTACCTTCTTGCCCTTTGTGCTGTTGTCTGTGCCCAATAATGTTTGTACCATGTTTTGTGCTGCTACCATGTTGTGTTGCTACCATGATGTTGTCATGTTATGTTGCTACCATGCTGTGTTGTCATGTGCTACTGCCTTGCTATATTGTTGTCTTAGGTCTCACTTTAGGTAGTGTTGTTTTGTCTCTTTTGTTGTGATGTGTGTTTGGTCCTATATTTATTTTTATTTTTAATCCCAGCCCCCGTCCCTGCAGGATGTATTTTGCCTTTTGGTAGGCCATCATTGTAAATAAGAATTTGTTCTTAACTGACTTGCCTAGTTAAATCAAGGTTAAATAAAAATGTCTGCCCTCTTTCCAGCAAAACATTTGTAGGGGTGAAATAGGGGTCCCTGTGTTAATAGGGTTGGGAATCTCATGCATCAGATTTATGTTCACAAATCTTTCTTTATCTAAACTGATCTAACAGCTGTGGTCAAGGAAATCATAAACTGCTTTGAGTGGTAAATAAGTTAAGAGATGCATGGTTGGTATAATGTAATAACACCATCTGCTAACATTTAGAAAATATTTCTGTTGCACATTTCAATTTGTGAACACACGAATCTGCTATGATTGATTGATTTGATAATGTTCCAGAAATCTTGAAAAAAGAGAGTTTGCCCAGCCTACTATGATGATTATGGTCAGTTCTTTCCGGGATCCTTGGGATAGCACCATAGTCTAAACCCTAACGCCTACCCTTACCCTTACCCTTACCATATCCCTAACCCTAACCATTTTACATTTCTACTTCAATTGGAGTCAGAACTAGGAAACTCTTACATTTACTACGTGCTAACTGGTTGTAATTATACACGTTCAATCAGTTAGCAAATCGGACATTTCCGAGATTCCTAGTTCCGACTAACACGTGAACCCGGCATTATTGAGGAGATTATTTTAATCTAGCCCGGGAGTGTTTTGCACCAGGTGAACGTTGATTGCATTCGTTTTGGAACCAGGTGCCCCGTTCAAATCCCATGGCGAAATTGACTCAAAACAAAAGTGATGTAATCAAGCACGTGGAGTAGCCTAATGAGTAGGATTGCAAGTGACTGCTTTTGATAAAAACGCTTTATCTGCGTTCCTAATGAAACAATTTTTGAAAATTCGAACATATATTTTATGGAAAAGAGATGTTTAAGGACAATGCACCATGCTGCCTTTTTGACATTACCGAGAGGCGCAGATTAGGCTATACTTAAGCAATAAGACAAGAGGGGGTGTGGTATATGGCCAATATACCACGGCTAAGGGCTGTTCTTATGCACGACGCATCGCATGGATACAGCCATTAGCCGTGGTATATTGACCATATACCACAAACCCCTGAGGTGCCTTATTGCTATTATAAACTGGTTACTAAAGTAATTAGAGCAGTAAAAACAAATGTTTTGTCATACCCATGGTATAGGGTCTCATAAACCACGGCTGTTAGCCAATCAGCATTCAGGGCTAGGACCACCCAGTTTATAATGTTCGATTTGAGATGGTGCTCCTCCTTCCCCGCTTTTGCCCGTTCACGTCACGGGCCATAGAACGGTGCCATAAGGAATTGGGAACTATTTCAAACTGGACATAATTTTACATGACACTCTGCGTGTCAGCATAATCGAACCCGTCCATTCTAACAAAGTTGCCAATATTTTGAGCGCATGCGATTACTACCTGAGTCATGCGAAAACCGCTTTACACATAAATTCATCCCTCTATTTATGAGAAAAACAATGCCAAGTTTCTCGTGGAGTGAGGACATGAGGAGAGTGTTGCACTGAAATATGATTGAAGCAGAATGGAAGTATTTGAATGAGCCCAGCTGTATTTAGGCAAATAGACTAGTCAGTGTCAGATTATGAAGGGCTCGCTAAGGGATTACTTTGTGTGCGAGTCAGCGGAGGCTGATTCAAGAGGGATGGGCTGTGGTGTGTTCAAGATGGCGGCGCCCTGTGGAGTGTAGAGACTCTAACAGGTAAACAGGTCCATTTATTGATGTATTTAAATATATAATGGTTAATTTCAATCGTAATCATTTCGTTAATGTAAGGTGTGTGCGTTATTATGCAGTTTTGGTCTTTCATGACTGTCAAATGTATATATTATTTCTCCTCGTAGTTGTCGGTAATGACTTGATTTTTTTAAATGACAGCTACCGTTAGTTAGCTATATGACGTTTATTATATTTATATGGACGCTGACAATAATGGTTTGAGTTATCATTATTTCAATGACCATGCATCTGTTTAAATAGTTTTCAGCTTGCCAAGAATAATTCCTGTAAAATAATCGGATAAAACAACCCGAACCCTGCCCATTGTTCCCCTGAGTTGAATTACGACAGTCAGTGGTCATTCTAGATAACTAGCCTGCTTGCTCTGGCGACACAGCAAGCTAGCATTTGACTGTGATAATAAGCTTGCTTACAGGTGAATGATTTAACTAACCATTTTGTATTCAGTTGCAACTAATTGCTATGTTGCAGCTGCTTTCTGCCTCACATTTTGAGCAAATATTGAGGCGTAACGTTAGACGTCATAGCTACTACGATAGTTAGCTACACCTCAATACATTTGATCTCACATCAAGCTAACTAGCTAAGCTAAAGCTAACCCATTCATAGACGCTAACGTTAGCAAACTACCTTTAGCGTCTATTAACGATAGTATCTTCTGGCCGCAGAAGTTTTCTAAGGGCCCGACGTTCATTCTGAATGTTAAAACGCATTAAATGCGGTACGGTTTTGGAAACAACCTATTTTTTTACATCAGCAATACTTTTTTTTTTTCGTAACTGTGGTAATTGGTTATCTGCGCCTCCAAACACCAGTGGGTAAACGAGGACGGATGCCACAAACTTGTCACCGAAAAATACTGTCGGCTGCAACTGTGTTAAAACGGTGTACAGCACAGTTATGTTGCTAAGGGGAGGAATGCTCATAATAATAGCTGGAATGGAATGGTATGAACCAAATGGAAACAATGTTAATGTATTTGATACCATTCCATTTTTCCATCCAGCCATTACTATGAGCCTGTCCTCCCCAATTAAGGTGGGACCAACCTCCTTTTTGTGACATGAAAGTTAAGGGATTTATGTTTCTGGAATAGTACCACAATTGACAATTAATTCATGTTTAGGTGGAGTATTTGGCTGTTTTGGCTGCCACAGCCAATTCACCTCTAAACAAAACATGCAGCTAAGGTCCTTGGACTATAGATAGATAGATAGATCTTCTTTGTCAAGCAGCTACGAAAAAAACACTGGGCAGGTGCAAAATGGCAGAACGAAAATACACAAAAGACAGATACACGATACATAGAGCGGTGCAAAAAAGCTATAAAATGACATTGCATAGTATGGGTGGATGGCTGAATATGTACACTATACATTGGTAGATGGTGCATAGTTAACTATACTATACAGGTCGATGGCAGAGAAATAGCTAAAAGTGCGTATGATATAAGCAAGGGTAATAAAAGTTTACTTAATATACAGACTGGTTAAATGAACAGGTAAGTGAATATTTTGGATGGTTAAATTAACTGTACAGGTAAATATACAGTTACATTTACAGGTAAGTTAATATTTGCATGGTTACATTAACTGTACTGGTAAATGACAGGAAGAGATACAGTGGGGAGAACAAGTATTTGATACACTGCCGATTTTGCAGGTTTTCCCACTTACAAAGCATGTAGAAGTCTGTAATTTTTATCATAGGTACTCTTCAAATGTGAGTGACGGAATCTAAAACAAAAATCCAGAAAATCACATTGTATGATTTTTAAGTAATTAATTTGCATTTTATTGCATGACATAAGTATTTGATACATCAGAAAAGCAGAACTTAATATTTGGTAGAGAAACCTTTGTTTGCAATTACAGAGATCATACGTTTCCTGTAGTTCTTGACCAGGTTTGCACACACTGCAGCAGGGATTTTGGCCCACTCCTCCATACAGACCTTCTCCAGATCCTTCAGGTTTCGGGCTGTCGCTTTGCAATACGGACTTTCAGCTCCCTCCAAAGATTTTCTATTGGGTTCAGGTCTGGAGACTGGCTAGGCCACTCCAGGACCTTGAGATGCTTCTTACGGAGCCACTCCTTAGTTGCCCTGGCTGTGTGTTTCAGGTCGTTGTCATGCTGGAAGACCCAGCCACGACCCATCTTCAATGCTCTTACTGAGGGAAGGAGGTTGTTGGCCAAGATCTCGCGATACATGGCCCCATCCATCCTCCCCTCAATACGGTGCAGTCGTCCTGTCCCCTTTGCAGAAAAGCATCCCCAAAGAATGATGTTTCCACCTCCATGCTTCACGGTTGGGATGGTGTTCTTGGGGTTGTACTCATCCTTCTTCTTCCTCCAAACACGGCGAGTGGAGTTTAGACCAAAAAGCTCTATTTTTGTCTCATCAGACCACATGACCTTCTCCCATTCCTCCTCTGGATCATCCAGATGGTCATTGGCAAACTTCAGACGGGCCTGGACATGCGCTGGCTTGAGCAGGGGGACCTTGCGTGCGCTGCAGGATTTGAATCCATGACGGCAAAGTGTTTTACTAATGGTTTTCTTTGAGACTGTGGTCCCAGCTCTCTTCAGGTCATTGACCAGGTCCTGCCGTGTAGTTCTGGGCTGATCCCTCACCTTCCTCATGATCATTGATGCCCCACGAGGTGAGATCTTGCATGGTGCCCCAGACCGAGGGAGATTGACCGTCATCTTGAACTTCTTCCATTTTCTAATAATTACGCCAACAGTTGTTGCCTTCTCACCAAGCTGCTTGCCTATTGTCCTGTAGCCCATCCCAGCCTTGTGCAGGTCTACAATTTTATCCCTGATGTCCTTACGCAGCTCTCTGGCCTTGGCCATTGTGGAGAGGTTGGAGTCTGTTTGATTGAGTGTGTGGACAGGTGTCTTTTATTCAGGTAACGAGTTCAAACAGGTGCAGTTAATACAGGTAATGAGTGGAGAACAGGAGGGCTTCTTAAAGAAAAACTAACAGGTCTGTGAGAGCCGGAATTCTTACTGGTTGGTAGGTGATCAAATACTTATGTCATGCAATAAAATACAAATTAATTATTTAAAAATCATACAATGTGATTTTCTGGATTTTTGTTTTAGATTCCGTCTCTCACAGTTGAAGAGTACCTATGATAAAAATTACAGACATCTACATGCTTTGTAAGTAGGAAAACCTGCAAAATCGGCAGTGTATCAAATACTTGTTCTCCCCACTGTACTTAAATAGCTAAATGTGTGTATGATATAATTTAGGGTGATAATAGTAATTCCCTTAAAATACAGTCCTTAATGTGCAGGGTTTAATTACAGATACATGCACGTATTGCACATTCAATATACTAAAAGCAATGAAAAAAGATACAACTGACAGGATACTAATATGCATTCCTGAGTGAATGACTAAGTCCAGGAATTACTTACAATATTGCATGTGATATGATATAACAACTGTGAATATGTATATACAGACCTGAATGAATAAATAAGTCCTGAGTGAATGATTGATTACAGACCAGAGTTACTCAAGGATGGATGCATAATTGTTAAATTAGGTCCTAACACCCCAACAGTTCCAGGTCTACGTTGCCGACAGCACGGCACCCCAGTGAGGCATTATATAGTCTAATAGCTTCCGGCAGGAAGGACCTCCTGTATCGCTCTCTGGCACACCGTGGTGGGATCAGTCTGTGACTGAAGGTGCTCCTCTGCGTCATAACCATGGCATGCAGAGGGTGGGTGACGTTGTCCATGATGGCCAGCAGTTTGGCAAGGACTGCCAAACTGCTGTGTCAAGGCTAATCCCCAGATCAGAGCTAGCCTTCCTGGTCAGCTTATTTACCCGAGAAGCATCACCGGCTTTTATGTTGGTGCCCCAGCACACCACTGCAAAAAGACTGGTAGAAGGTATGCAGTAGTTTACTGCACACGTTGAAGAACCTGAGCCTCCTCAGAAAGTAGAGTCGGCCCAGGAGACTAAGGGTGCTTCCACTTTCATCCTCTTCATCTTCTCACCCAGTAGCAGGGGTTGAATGGTGTTGAAGGCACTGGAGAAGTAAAAAACATACAGTGCAACCTGCGATGTCCAGTTGAGAGTAGGCCCTCTGCAGAAGGTAGATGATTGCATCGTCGACCCCGATGTTGCACTGATATGCGAACTGCAGGGGGTCCAGTGATGTACACACCAGGGCTCTGAGGTGAGCGAGGACATACCTTTCCAGGCTCTTCATGATGTGGGATGTTAGCGCTACAGGTCTCAAGTCATTCAGGACAGTGGGGTGCGCCTTCTTGGGCACTGGGACGAGGCAGGATGTTTTCCACAGCAAGGGACCCTTTCCAGGCTCAGGCTAAGGTTGAAGGTCGTTGGAGTATTCCACACAGTTGGTCAGCACAGACCCTAAGCACCCTTGGGCTGATGCCATCAGGGCCCGCCACTTTCCACTGACGTAGTCTCTCCAGCTCTCTCTTCACTTGGTTGGTGGTGAAAGCCAGCCCAGGTGGGGGGAAGGGGGGTGTTGAGGATCAGTCCAGAGGGAGCAGGGGCGGAGGTGGGGTTGCTGATTGTCTCAACAGAGGTGTTGTGAGCAAAGTGGGGGTGGGACAGCCGTGAGGGTGTGTGGCCTGGGGAGCTGGAGGGGAGGTGGACAGGGCCAGTATCAAACCTGTTAAAAAATTGGTTCAGCTCATTGGCTCTGTCCTGGGTCCCCTCTGTCTGCCCACTGTTTGACTTTTTGAAGCCAGTGATATTTCTCATACCCTTCCACACCTCTCTCACCTGGCTCTGCCTCAGCTTGTCCTCCATCTTCTCCTTATACCCTCTCTTCCCCTCAGTAATCCGCAACTTCAGCTCCCTCTGGATGCATTTCAATTTGTCCATGTCCCCCTCCTTGAAGGCCCTCTTCTTCTCATTCAGCAGGGCCTTCAGGTCGCTGGTGACCCAGTGTTTATTATTTGGAAAACAGCGTAACTTCCTGGTTGGTACAGTGTTGTCTACACAAAAATTGATATAGTCCGTTATGCAGTCAGTAAGTCCATCAATGTCCTGCCCATGAGCCTCACAGAGCAGATCCCAATCTGTTGTTTGAAAGCATGCCTGTAGGGCCTCATTCGCCTCCGGGGACATCTCCAATTGGTCCTAGTGGTCGCAGGCTGTTGTTGGACCATAGGCCTGTAGAGTGGGGTGACGTGGACAAGGTTGTGAATCGATCTACCGAGGGGAGGGAGTGCAGTGGAGTTGTATGCATCCTTTAGATGAGCATATAACAAGTCCAGAGTTGTATTATTCCTGGTTGGGCACTTCACGAACTGTTTGAACGTGGGCAGCATTGAAGAGAGAGATGCATGGTTAAAATCCCCCGAAATGGCAAAGAAAACACTGGGATCTGCTGTCTGTAACTTTGCGATAACAGAGTGGATGATGTCACATGCTGTGTTTGCGTCAGCTGAGGGCGGGATGTAAACAATAACAGCAATGGCCACCGTGAATTCCCTCTGCAAATAGTAGGGTCTCAGGCTAACAGCTCAATGTCCGGGCTACAAAACTCTTCTGCCTGTTCCCTTACTCTTACCGGAAGAAACGCTAAGCTGTCTGCTCTGAAGGTCCGGAAAAAGCCAATAGTGACGTTCTCTTTGGGGACGTTATCATTCAGCCATGTCTCAGAAAAACACAATAGGCTAGCTTCCCGGTATTCTCTTTGTCCATCAATAAGGTGTAACGTTAGGCTCCTTTAGTCCATTATTAGGCTAAAGGTACTGCAATCCTAATGTTACTAATTATCTTCTGTTGTATAGCTAGCTAGTAGTGTTTGGACTCCTGAGTGGCGCAGCGGTCTAAGGCACTGTATCTCAGTGCTAGAGGTGTTACTACAGACCCTGGTTAGATTCCGGGCTGTATCACAACCGGCCGTGATCGGCGGCGCACAATTGGCCCAGTGTCGTCCGGGTTAGGGGAGGGTTTTGCCGGGGTAGGTCGTCATTGTAAATAAGAATTTGTTATTAACTGATTTGCCTAGTTAAATAAAGGTATAAAAAAACTCAAACATTTTGACTTCGATACCAGGTTTAGCATCACGATACTTGATGTTGTCACAATACTCAATACCAAAGCAATGTCACAGCTATAAAAGAAGGCACATTAGTCAGTCACAGAATGGCACGTGACCCAGCAAACTCTTTAACTCTTGAGTTAAACATCATTACATTAGAATTGTTTTAGGTCAACATTTTTCAGACAGCCATGTGTGCATTAATGAATAAATTAAACAACCAATTTGACTTTGTTTTTACCAATCTAACTACATAACACCATAATGGTAATCATTTATTTGAATGGTAAATCTGTTTATTAACTGGGTAAATCAAGATTGAACCTTTTTTTATTTAACTAGGCAAGTCAGTTAAGAACAAATTCTTATTAACAATGACAGCCTACCTACAGGGTCAGTCCCTGGAGTACAGGTGAATGCATATTTAATAGTAGTGTGTTTATGCATTGAGGTTTTGAGTTTGTTTTGGCTGATTTCATGTGGCTACAGATGACTGTTTTCCTTCCATTAGCTTATTTTATAAATGTGTGGCTGTCTCTTTAACCAGTAATTCACGGGGCAAGAGGGGGTGGCCCATCTGAGCTCAATTTTCTTTCTCTCTCTATCTCTCGCACACACATGCACGCACACACACGTACAGCTAACCTTGTGGGCGGACACAATTCAGGCCCATTCAAAATTATATTTTCCCTAACCTTTACTCTTACCCTCACCTTAACCCAAAAACCTAACCCTAGCTCCTAACCCTAAAACTAACCCTAGCTCTTAAGCCTAATTCTAACCTTAATCCTAAACCCCCTAGAAAATAGCATTAGACCTTGTGGGGACCAACAAAATGTCCCAATTTGGTCAAATCTTTGTTTACTATTCTTGTGGGGACTGTAGCACATGCCTCCCAAGTATAGATTACATTATTACAATTGAGAGTGCGTACAAATTCACAGCGCAGAAGGGTATGGTCCAAGTAAGAGAGGAGAGGCTGCCAAATTTAGTAAAATGTTGGTACTTTATTGCTCAGAATATATCTAATTCTTATTGCTCAGAATATATCTAATTCTTTCTATGTGTAGAGTGTTTGCCAATTCGCTGAGCCATAATTTGGTAGAGTGAGCTTCCTTCCTTTTCCAAAACAACAAGATTTTTTTTTGCCGAAATGAGACTGTAAGAGATGAGTTGTTTTGGGGGGGGGGGTGGTTAATCTGTTTAGGGTTTCAGACACTCCCAGGATGATCAGAAGCTGGTCTGGGTCAATTGAAGACTGCAACAAAATTTCCCCACGGTGACATTAAAGTCAAAGCTACCGAGTTCAGACGCTAGCTCAAGCTGGCAAAAGTTAGCCACTAGCCATTTCAGACCAAGTGTTGGTGGTGAGTTACAATCCACCAATCACGAGGAAGTCTGATGTAAACAAGGAGCAGATGGGGCACGTATGGCCATGCAGCATACTCTTCACAGACCTTGTGGTTGTGCTATCTTGTGGGACCCGTTAGAACTGCAGGCTATAGTTGCTTCCTTAATGTAGCTGTAAGCTATGGGTTGTTAGCAACTGTCTGACTCATGCACTGCTAACATATGTATCATGTACCGTGAATCTGTCTTTTGTGTATTTTCGTTGTGGAATTTTGCACCTGCCCTGTGTTTTGTTGTAGCTGCTTGACAAAGAAATTTCCCCCTCGGGGATCAATAAAGTATCTATCCTATCTCCTATCCATCCTATCCATCTATCACGTTAGCAGGCTGGTAGGGCTAACGTTAGCAGGCTAGTTGGCTAGCAACTTTTGATGCGTATAATAATGCAAATCCATATGTTACATGTGGTTACATTTGTGCTACCTACCGTTTTTGGCTTGTACACAGCCAAATGTAATTTACAGTGTTTACATGGAAGTGCATGGAGCTACCATAAAGGCTTTTTGTGTCCTCCTGAGCGTTCCAGAGCTGCTGATGCTTGAGGCCACTCTGAGGGTAGTTCCTGTTTCTGCCACTGACTGTGGCCCTGCAAGAAATCAAACGTTGAAAACACTCAAACTCTAAGCCTATTAAGACAATGGAGCTACTTGATACCTTGAAGACTAGTGGGGGAGAGCCTCAGAACAGTTGTGCCTGCCTGTCAGCAAATGCACAAACTGACACATAGTAAAGAATCAAACAGGAGAGTAGCCTAGTTACAGGATGTAGGGTAAGAAATAGGCTTAATGTAATTGGAGTGGGAATACAAGTTAATAATGCTTGCCGTTTTGTCAAACATATAGAGACCACGGGTGTGGCCGGATTTTGAGAATAAATATTCTCTATTGCACTAACATGCACTTTAGATTTTTTTTGTTGCTTTCAGCTCCTGTTGGTTGTGTTGTGGCATGCCTTCATTAGACTGTGTAGGCTAGGCTAGATGTTGATTGGAGAGTGTTGGTAAGACCTCTATGGCTGATTTATTACTCCTGATAAAGCATTAGCAGGGCTGTTGGACACCCTGTTGATAATTACCTGTCTATTACAATTATTTATGGCCTCTTTTCCTTTGAAAGGTTAAGTCACTGAGGGCAAAAGGTTCTGTGAAAACACTCACAGAATGTAATGACAAACCACTATGGTAGATGGTGGGCGCAGAAATCATACAGAGATTGTTAATATTGTGTTTTTGTCTGTTCCAGTGGGCCAAATGTGGTCAGAACAAATTCCTTTGAATTTCTGTTTCACTGTTTCACTGCTTTAGAACTATTGTGGTAGATTTCACATGGCTATATCAAAACTACTATTGGTACCTACCAGTTTCCTTATTTATACCCTTGGCACTTAGGAACTGCATTGATGTAGCTAGTCTAAATGCCATTTAGAACATTGCTCATGTCTTACATTTTGTCTGTACACTGTATGACTTTTTAGATTAGGCTATGTGAGGGTCATAATCATGTGTTATTAGGCTACAATTAATGCTTTTCTAGAATCGTTGTATCTAATAGCCTACATACACTACATGGCCAAGAGGATGTGGACACCCCTTCACATGAGTGGATTTGGATATTTCAGCCACACCTGTTGCTGACAGGTGTATAAAATTGAGCACACTGCCATGCAATCTCCATAGACAAACATTGGCAGTAGAATGGCCTTACTGAAGAGCTCAGTGACTTTCAACGTGGCACTGTCATAGGATGCCACCTTTCTAACAAGCCAGTTCGTCAGATTTCTGCCCTGCTAGAGCTGCCCCGGTCAACTGTAAGTGCTGTTATTATGAAGTGAATACGTCTAGGAGCAACAGGGGCTCAGCCGCAAAGTGGTAGGCCCACACAAGCTCACAGAATGGGACCGATGAAGCGTGTAGCGTGTAAAAAAATAGTCTGTCCTCGGTTGCAACACTCACTACCGAGTTCCAAACTGCCTCTGGAAGCTTCATGAAATGGCTTTCCATGGCCGAGCAACCGCACACAAGCCTAAGATCACCATATGCAATGCCAAGTGTCTGCTGGAGTGGTGTAAAGGTTGCCGCCATTGGATTCAGGAGCAGTGGCAATGCGTTCACTGGAATCAGAAATCATTCTTCCCCATCTGGCAGTCCAACAGACTAATCTGAGTTTGGCCGATGCCAGGAGAACGCTACCTGCCTAAATTCATAGTGCCAACTTAAGTTTGGTGGAGGAGGAATAAGGGTCTGGGACTGTTTTTCATGGTTCGGAGCTAGGCCCCTTAGTTCAAGTGAAGGGAAATCTTAACGCTACAGCATACAATGAAGTTCTAGACGATTCTGTGCTTCCAACTTTGTGGCAACAGTTTGGGGAAGGCCCTTTCCTGTCTCAGCATGACAATGCCCTCATGCACAAAGCGAGGTCGAGGTCGGTGTGGAAAAACTTGACTGGCCTGCACAGAGCCCTGACCTCAACCCCATCAAACACCTTTGGAATGAATTGGAACGTCAACTGCAAGCCAGACCTAATCGCCCAGCACTAATGCTCTTGTGGCTGAATGGAAGCAAGTCCTCACAGCAATGTTCCAACATCTAATGGAAAGCCTTCCCAGAAGAGTGGAGGCTGTTACAGCAGCAAAGGGGGGACCAACTCCATATTAATGCCCATGTTTTTGAAATTAGATGTTCGACAAGCAGGTGTCCACTATTGTATTACTGAAGTTCTCTGACTTGTGCTGAGTCGGGTTTGACCCTGTTGCTTGCCCTGTCCTGTAGTGGTGCCTGGAGACTGTATTTGCCGGAGGCCCAGGGAGCCCTCCAGGCAGGGCAGCAGGACACTGTGAGACAGACGACCGGGACTCCCCCTCAGGCCTTGAAGGAGACCGTCTGCCACCACCTCCCCCTCCACCGCTGTCACCATGGCCAGAGAGCAGCCCAACGTAGTCGACCTCCTCCCTCTCCTGGAGTCCTCTGACATCTGCCAACTAGAGGAGATCAAAGGCCTTATCAATGAGCACCTCAGCACTGGTGAGAACTCTGCTTATTAAAAGGGTGTTTTTTGGACTTGGTCAGTCATCCTTTTATCCTGTGCTCTGATTATTCTAATAGAGGGCTCTGGAAAATTCTATTATTCAGCCATAATGTGGCTGTTGGAACTATGTTCAGTCTCCCCTCCTCCTCCTCTCTGTGCAGAGCGAGGGTCCATGCTGCTGAATGGACTGGTGGACTACTTCCTGGAGACTAACTCGGCCCAGGCCATGCATATCCTCTCTTCAGTCAGAGAGCCACATGATAAGGTGAGAGCTGCCTTACCCCACCATCACCTTTATCTGAAGAGAGTAATGTACCCCCATTTTTCACCATTGTTAATTAAAAAACTTGAACGCTCTTAATTGATCAAAACAAATCATAAAACATGTCTTAAGTAACAATGAATAGTATGAGTGTCTTAAAGCCCAATGTTGTTTCTAATTTGCACACCACAGCACCTGCTGGACAAGATGAACGAGTGTATGACCAAACAGCCCTGCCGGCTGCCTACCCTCACTCTGCTTGGCCACGTGGTCCGCAAGCAGCCGTCCTGGATCCACAAGATCGCCCGCTACCCGCTGCTGCTTTCGCTGCTCAAATGCCTCAAGGTATAAAACAATTTAAATGCTGAAGAATATGTTTTATTGTAGGTAGTAGGGAAAGATTGGACAATAGCCACAGAGATCTCCTTAATATATGTTTTTTTGTTCTAGAAATACACGGAAGCACAGGCTTATTATATCAAGTGTCCTGGACCTCTTTAATTTGTATCATCATGTTAAACGTTTCTCTTTCTTTGGTGTACAGAACGATTCAGACGTTGTGGTCCTCATAACTGGAGTCCTGGTGTTGATCACTCTGCTACCCATGATCCCCCAGGCTGGCAAACAACACCTGTATGAGTTCTTTGACATCTTTGGCCGCCTTGCTTCCTGGAACCTGAAAAACCCAGGTAATCATTGAGGAAAATCAAATTAGCTATTTTATTAAGTCTAAGCCAGGGGCAGTACTAAGCTATATGGAACTGTTTTAAGAAGGTCATACCAAGGATCATTTTGCTATTTTAAGACCCCTTGAAGTTTCAAAATAAATATATATCTTGTTCTGAAGTGTCTATCCTATATCTGAGAGATATAAGACAGATCAGGAAATACACTATCATTCAAAAGTTTGGGGTCACTTAGAAATGTCATTTAGAAAAGTTTGGGGTCAATTAAAATAACATCAAATTGATCAGAAATATAGTGTAGACATTATTAATGTTGTAAATGACTATTGTAGCTAGAAACGGAATATCTACAGTTGAAGTCGGAAGTTTACATACACTTTTTCAACCACTCCACAGATTTAATGTTAACAAACTATTTTTAGCAAGTCGGTTAGGACATCTACTTTGTGCATGACAATGCAAGTAATTCTTCCAACAATTGTTTACAGACAGATTATTTAACTTATAATTCACTATATCACAATTCCAGCGGGTCAGAAGTTTACATACACTAAGTTGACTGTGCCTTTAAACAGCTTGGAAAATTCCAGAAAATGATGTAATGGCTTTAGAAGCTTCTGATAGGTTAATTGACATCATTTGAGTCAATTTGAGGTGTACCTGTGGATGTATTTCAAGGCCTACTTTCAAACTCGGTGCCTCTTTGCTCGACATCATGGGAAAATCTAAAGAAATCAGCCAAGGCCTCAGAAATGTTTTTATATAAACCCCATGGGACCATACAGTCGTCATACCGCTCAGGAAGGAGACGTCTCCTAGAGATGAACGTACTTTGGTGCGAAAAGTGCAAATCAATCCCAGAACAACAGCAAAGGACCTTGTGAAGATCCTGGAGGAAACCAGTGCAAAAGTGTCTATATCCACAGTAAAACCAGTCCTATATCGACATAACCTGAAAGGCAGCTCAGCAAGGAAGAAGCCACTGCTCCGAAACCACCATTAAAAAAGCCAGACTACGGTTTGCAACTGCACATGGGGACAAAGATTGTACTTTTTGGAGAAATGTCTGGTCTGATGAAACAAAAATAGAACTGTTTTCAGCTGTAATTTCTAATGATCAATTAGCCTTTTTCAAATGATAAACTTGGATTAGCTAACACAACGTGCCATTGGGACACAGGAGTGATGGTTGCTGATAATGGACCTCTGTACGCCTATGTAGGTATTCCACAAAAGATCAGACGTTTCCAGCTACAATAGTAATTTACAACATTAACAATGTCTACACTGTATTTCTGATCAATTGAATGTTATTTTAATGGACAAAATGTGCTTTTCTTTCAAAAACCTAAACAGTCTCCATATATACTGTACTTCCATACATTTGTTCAACTGGTACTGGGGGACCTTCAGACTAGTCTTGTCATATTTCCATAGAGGGGTCATAATAGTTTGTAGACCAAACTGTTCGGAGGCTACAGACGATTTTGTGAGAAGACTTGATTTTCGGGATGTCTCATGGTCTGACAAATAGCACTATAGCTCTGTCACCTTTCCCCGCAGATGCGGACGTTTTACATTGGCGGATGCGGTGGATTGAGATAGTTAAAACTGGCAGATACTTAATGGGATTTTTGTATTATGCTAATTAGATTTCCGTGGGGGCGTGGACATCGACCTAAGGGGGTTAAGATGAAAGACAAGAAAAATGCTTTTCTCTCAATAGGAATATTGGAAATGGTAGAGAGCCAGGCGTGGTTTTAGATGGACTGTTTTTGTTCACATTGTTTCCCCTGACCTGACATCATCTTCTGTTCCTCTTGCCTTCCCCAGGCCATGTCTCCGAGGTATACCTCATCCACCTGCACGCCAGCGTCTACTCGCTCTTCCACCGCCTCTATGGCATGTACCCCTGCAACTTTGTGTCCTACCTGCGCTCCCACTACAGCATGAAGGAGAACGTGGACACCTTTGAGGAAGTGGTGAAGGTGAGAGACCACAGCTGTTTTATTTGATTAATCTTCAATTTATTCTGTTGATTTGTCTTCAGGAAGAGATTCTACCAATAGAAATACAATAAGAATATGTGTATCTAAAAAAAATGTTTTGCAGCCAATGCTGGAACACGTCCGTATCCACCCGGAACTAGTGACTGGAACTAAGGACCATGAGCTTGATCCCACCAGGTCAGTCAATCACAGCTCTCAAGCTTCAATCTCTCTTGTTTATACTCCCATTTTCTGTCAACCAAATCAAGAGCTTATCTGCTGTATGAACAAATGAAAAATTATTATTACATAGTCTTCTCAGTGGGATTGACCATTCTGTCACCCTGCAGGTGGAAGAGGTTTGAGATCCATGACATTGTCATAGAATGTGCCAAAGTGTCTCTGGACCCCAAGGAAGCGTCGTGTGAGGAGGGCTATGCCACCATGCCCGAGAACCTCTACCCTCAGATGCAGCTTTGCCCACAAGACTCAGCATCTAGCCCCTACAAAGACTTCCATAGCACCTTTGGTGAGATCACCACCCCCCCCCCCCCCCCCCCCCCCCCAACATAAGTTTAAATGGTGTTCTCACTGAGTATTGTTCATGTTTAAAATGTGTTTACAGTTTTTTCACTCAGTCGTGTGAATTCTATCAATCATCTGTTTTGGTTTGTAATGATTTGTTATGAGGTTATTATGGTGTTGTTGATAAGTGGAGAATGAATGGAGATTTATTTGACATCAATGTAAGAGTGAGTTAGACCGTTCCTCCTTTTCCTCTTCTCCACACAGGAAGCTCCTCTTTGACCCCCTTCTCTACCCCCCGCCAGCCCCTGTCCCTGCCCCCTCTGTCAGGGACCCAGTCCTCCTATTGCAGCCCCCAGACCTCCAGACGTCAGGTAACACTCAAACACAGCATTTCTGTTGCACAACATTTCACTGCACTGACCCATAGTAAATGTGTCCAGATTAGTTCCTTGATAGAAACCGTGTTTGTTGGAGGCCAGTGTCAGCCGGAGTGGGCAGCCGCTGATATCTGATTCTTCTCTATGCATTTGTTTTGCAGAGGGTGTTTACACTTGATATATTGGCTGTGTCAGATGTTCTTAGTCAATCGCTTGTCCCTGAACCCACTGCACCCCCCCCCCCCTCCAGGCCTATGAATCACCCCCTTGTTTTTGGAGAGGAGGGAGGGAGTGCTTTAGAGAGGGATAGCTGAGGGAGGAGAGGTTTTGAGTCAGAGTGGGCAAGATTGGCGGGCGGTGGTGTCATGCCTTAGAAAGTAGAAAACATGCCCTCACGCCCCCGTCCTGCCATCCCACTTCGGTCTGTCACGTGGGCTGGTTGCCCTGGTGACGCTGTCTGTCCCTCTCTATTTGTGAGCCCCCCACGCAGGGGGTCCTGGTGTTGTTCAGCCCTCTGGGTCTCTGTCTGTCTGGCTGTAGGAAACTGAAATCCTGAAAAAAAAACACTGTAGCCTAATTTCCAGATACAATATATAGTATACCACATTATCAACCATTTTAGCATAACTATGTGTGGAATTAATTCTTAAAGCCCTGTGCAGTTAAAAACATGATTTTCCTGTGTTTGATATATATTTCCACAATATGAGGTTGGAATAATACTGTGAAATTGTGAAAATGATGATAATGCCCTTTTAGTGTAAGAACTGTCAGCCTGTTTTGGTGGGATGGAGTTTTGGCCTGCCTGGTGTTATCATTAATTAGTTAATAGACCAATAAGAAAGAGTTTCATACTGCTCTGCCAATAACGGCTAGTTTTCAGTTTTCCCCTCCCCACTCAGACCACTGACAGTCCTAGTAAAATTCTTGCTTGAGAAAATGCTCTTTGCAAAGATATTTTTGTTTTTTTGACTGTTTTAATTGAAAACAATCACTGTAAGGTACTTAATTGTTACCCAGAAATGATTTGATATTGGGTAAAATGGCTGCGTTTGACCTGCGTTTGGTAACATTGTGAATGTCTTCCTTCAGAACTCTAGCTGTGAACTATGGAGCCCCTCCTCCCTGTGTGGCATGGCCACACCCCCTTCCTCCAGGGGCATGTCACCCAACCCAGAGCTCTCCCATAGTGCCTCTTACGTCTCAGGCCACCGCTTCCACAGCACATCAGGTGAAAAGGGATAATTAATCTATACAACATATTATGTGTTGTGTGATTGATCTATACTGAACAAAAATATAATCGAGTTACAGTTCATATCAGGAAGTCAGTCAATTGAAATAAATTAGCAACTAATCTATGGATTTTTGACTGGGCAGGGGCGCAGCCAAGGCCTGGGAGGGAATAGGCCCACCCACTGGGGAGCCAGGCCCACCAAATCAAAAGTAGTTTTTCCCCACAAAAAGGCTTTATTACAGACAAAAATACCCATCAGTTTCATCAGCTGTCCGGGTGACTGGTCTCACACGATCCTGCAGGTGAAGAAGCCCGGATGTGGAGGTCCTGAGCTGGCATGGTTACACGTGGTCTATGGTAGCGAAATGAACATTTAGTTCACTGGCAATAGCTCTGGTGGACATTCCTGCAGTGAGCATGCCAATTAGACGCTCCCTCAACTTGAGACATCTGTGGCATTGTGTTGTGTGACAAAACTGCACATTTTAGAGTAGCCTTTTATTTTCCCCAGCACAAGGTGCACCTGTGTAATGGTCATGCTGTTTAATCAACTTCTTGATATGCCACACCTGGCAGGTGGATGGATTATCTTGGCAAAGGAGAAATGCTCACTAACAAGGATGTAAATACATTTGTGCACAACATTTGAGAGAAGTAAGCTTTTTGTGTGTATGGAACATTTCTGAGATTTTATTTTAGCTCATGAAACATGGGACCAACACTTTACGTGTTGCGTTTATATTTTCGTTCAGTATAGATTTGATGAACAATATTGACTGTATGATATAACCAACATGCTTTAGAAACGTTTAAAATATGTGAAGTACGATTTGTCTTTCTTCAATATCAGATTTCCATTTGTTTACACTATCCTTATATAGCTTCATGTGTGTCTGCACCATAGAAATAGAATGGTGTCGGAAAGCCATTGTCTTTACACTATACCATTCAGAGGAGGTTATGTGATGTAGAAGTGTGTGTCCCAAACTACCTCCGGATGTGAACGTTTTTTTTTTTTACTAATTCATCTTTTGCCAAATCAGATCAGCCCTTTTGCCAATAATTGGGCGTACAAGTCAGAATTGGGCTGCCTGTGTACATGTGAAACTGGTTTCAAGCTGACGTAGTGTAAAAAAAATATGGATTTGATAAACGGTATTGATTCATATGATATAACAATAATTTGTTCCTAATTGCTGGTTTCTGTAAGCAGGCGAGAAAGAAACGCCTGCCTCAAGTACTCCAGCCACCACCTCCCCGCCCCCCACCCTCTCTGAGTTCCTCAACAACACTGCCAGTCCACCACGGAAGGTGGAGTATGATATCCATGCCCACGATTTGCATTACTGGCCGTTGTCATGTAGTAAGATAAGAACTTAATAAAAATTACAATAAAAACTGTTCACTTTCAGCATGGCCGCCCTGTAGAAGCATCCAAACCCAGCCTGGTGAGGCAAGAACCAATCAGAGATCTTGAGAAAGGTGGAGAGGTCATCATCAACAACAACAGTTAGTCATCATCAAAAATGCGAAGTTGGATATTGTGCTTTTTATCAAGTCCTTGTTTCTTAACCTTTGTTGTCAATATATTCTGGTGGAAGATAGTTTTTATGTAAAACTGTATGTTTGTTGGTTGTCTTCTGTTTACTAGATGCTAGTGGTGGTGAGACTGTTTTCATGACGTTGACAGAACTTTCAGTCTTTATGAAGGAGCAGGAGCTGGAGTTTCAGTTGAGGACAGAGAAGGAGAGGGAAGAGGGTGAGTACACTGAACGGAGTGTGCTGGTCTGATTTGAGGCTGACATAACGTTTCAGTTGAATGAGAGTGAATCATATACATTTCACAGCAATAGTCTTAATGCACCAATGACTCAAAAGCCTGTTCCACTACAAGCCTCCTCATGTCCCCTGTTAAACCTCCCCAAAAACTCACCAGCTGCCATCACAGAGGAGCTCCTGGAAATCACGGAGCACAAGCGGGACTTGGCTGCCCTGAGGGGCTTTGACTCCCCGTTCTACCGCACCACCGAGACCCTGACAGGTACCCAGGAGAAGCCCCTGCCCAACCCCCCACTGGACGGCCCCACACTGCCCCGGGACCCCCACCATGCTGTGTCCACCCCAGACAAGGCACTGGAGAATGCCCAGGCGGCTAATGGTGGTGGGGACAATAGTAGGGGCTCGGCCCTGGAGCAGTTCTGGTCTTTCCAACCCACGTGTCCCTTCAGCCCCATCGAGCACCCCCTCTACCAGAGCCCCTCTGCCCCGGAGGATGAGGTGGCCAAGTTCGGTGGCCTGTTCTCCCCCAGCCCCTCCATGAAGAACCCCTCCCTGCCCTACGAGGCCCTGTTTGACCTGGCTCTGCCCCGAGCCGCATCCCTCTTCGTGGGGAGGAGGACGTCGGAGGCTCTGGGCAGGGCTGCCCTGGAGAGGCTGTGCCAGCGGCAGGAGGGGCTGAAGGACAGGGAGGAGGAGGGCGAGGTGATGGTGTCGGCTTCCCCCCTGGAGGTGCTGGATCGTCTCGTTCAGCAGGGAAGCGACGCCCACGACAAGGTGCTCAACAGGTGAGGGGCTCAGCTTTCTGTGTGCTGTATGTATTGAAGGTTAGGGAAAACCAGAGTGTATGTGATGTGAAGCTCACTGTGTAGAACTGGGCTGGGTCCTTTCCAGTGGGTAAAGCTCAGCACTGGCCCATGGGTAAAGCTAAGTTGAGAACAACTACAGGCATTGTCTGAACCCCCCCCCCCCCCCTAAACACACACACTGTCCTCGCTACTAAGCTAATAATACAACAGCAGAGGAGACTGTGTCAGCAGAGTTGGAACTCTGCACAGAACAATCTGGCGCTGCTCATTTCATCCCCTGCTGCCCCCACCTCTTTAGTATCTTCCCCAAAGCTGAATAGCAGGCCATGCCCTGCTTGAGAGATGTAATTGACTGGTACAGAGTCCCCGTACACAGAAAGGTGTATGCGTCGAGAAGACTGGGATCTACAATTCAGATCTTTCTATGGGGCTGTCTGAGTCTGATGTACTGTCCCAATGCTGCCTCTGTTGAACTGACCCTGTTTTTTAAACAGTCATGACTCTCTCTCTCTTACAGATTACCTTTGCCAAGCAAGTCAGCTGACTGGACGCATTTTGGAGGTATACAACCACCACCAGAGCACAGCAGCAACACTGTACTTTCAGCTAGTGCAGCAGTGGAACCCTGATCAAGTTTTCAGGACATTTAGGCCTCATGACGTGTTTACCCTACAATGACTACAATGTAGTTTTCCTACATCAGGCAGAAACTGAGGCTATTTGACAATGTTCTCCCACTCATAAGTTCCTTTGGAGGTAGAATAGTAATAAAAGTTAAAGAAGCAGTTAAGATGATCTTAGCTGCTATGTGAGATCCTCCCTGGATGGGAACAAGGGGTTCTGTCTTAACCATCTCCAGCTGCCGATCACTGTATAACAGCCTTGTGTCTGGGCCAAACCTCCCTCTGTCCGCCTGCCAAGTTAGAGCATTGGAATTGAATAAGCTTCTATAAGTAATGTATTTTTGATTGTGTGTGAAACCCACTCCACAAAGAGCTTGTGGTTACCTTATGTAAGCTCCCTGGATGACTCTGAGAGGCCTTAGTGTAAAGTTCTCATAGATTTTATCTGCCTGTTTTTTTTAATTTTATGTACACCTACTCAGTTACCTTTTTTCTGTGTTAGTGTGAATGCATACAGTGAACTAGTCATACCACCTTCATACATAACTCAAGGATTATGAATAATCAATGTTCAAGATATTACTTAATGTAGGTGTTATGTACTGTGTATGTGGGCCTTATGAAATTAGAGCTAATGAACCATAGAAATAAAGCTATATCTACGTAATGACCAGTACTATTGTTTGAGCTCAGAATAGCATTAGGAGAGGAGTAGAAATACAATCAATCCATCAAACTTCATATCTACCCTGTGAAATAAACCACAACTTCTACAGTGTGGAGTTAACGTTTAACTCCCGCAAACAATGTGCTCAAAGTTCCTTGTTGACGTCGCGTGAGAAGAACCAAATTAATTCCGTCTTATCCTGATAATGATCATTCTATGACGGTCATCATTTACCTGGTTGTCGTTAACCTGCTGTGTGCCTGTCCTCCCTCCCGCAGGCTCGGCTCCGGTGGACGAGCTGCACACGTTGCGTAGCCAGCTGCTCCTGCTGCACAGCCAGCTGCTGTACGAGCGCTACAAGAGAGAGCAGCACGCCGTCCGCAACCGACGCCTACTGCGACGCGTCATCAACGCCACCGCACTGGAGGAGCAGAACAACGCCATGGTAATAAATGCACCAGCTCCTCCCCTCCCGGATTTGTCCTGTAGCTTCTCAGAACTAGTGCGAATCGGTTGGGAGGTAGTGGTGATAACTGTCTAAGGCGGTTATCTTTCAAAGTATCTCAAAGAAGTAGATGTTTTGTTGGTGTCACAAAACGGGAGCCTGCTCTTGATCTATTTCACTCACCGACTGTGTTACGTGTAGTGGATCAGTAGAGTAGGTTTTCCTCTGTTGCATATGGTGAAATGTTTTATTAAATCATATGCCGTTGTAGATTTCTTCATAAACAATGAGCGGTCTGTCATCCTATCTCCCTGTCTGCCTGCAGAAGGACCAGTTGAACCTCCAGAGTGTGGACATCGTGTCTCTGAAGGAGAGTCTGCAGGTGGAGCAGCAGCGCTGCAGACAGCTGTGGGACGACAGAGAGACTGTGGTCACCAGACTACACAGCCAGGTCCGCCAACTTCAACAGGGCCGGGACGACTACTACACCAAGAACCAGGAACTGCAGGTAGATACATGACCATTACACAGTTTGCGCACATATGCGCTCTCGCGCGCACACACACACACACACACAGAATAATGTATATCAAATCTTCCATACTCTGTATTGTACTCTCTCTGATGTTCCTCTCCAGAGTCAGTTGAATGAATATCAGAAGAAGATGAATGAGCTGGAGGCAGATCTGCAGAGGTCCAACAACAAGGTGTGCCACACGGGGCACCTACTCAACCAGATGACCACCAAGGTGAAGCACCTCATCTAGTTCTACTTGCTCTGCTGCTGTTAAATCAATCAACATGGATGATCTGCTTGCCACTTGTAGTAAATCAGATGCTGTATGTGCAAAGATGAAAAAGACTAAGAATATAGTGTATCCGTAAATATACCAAACAGAGGGCTTTGTCTCCATTCTGATTGGTTGCCCCGTGTGTCCTTCAGCTGAGCACCAGTGAGCGCACCCAGCAGCAGATGAGCTTCCTGAACAAGCAGCTGCTGCTCCTGGGGGAGGCCCACAAGCTGTCTGTACAGCGGCAGCAGCACACAGGCTCAGACAATGCCATGGTAAGGGACCAAGGGCCACTGAGAACATATTGGAGGGACTGAGGGGGAAAAGAGGAACACAATCAGTACTACTGCATGAGTAAAAGCTGAATCAATAAAAATACCTGTCTTCCATATTGTGTTCCATTGCATTGTGGTAAAAGTTGTCAGGGGCGTATGTATTTGGAGAGGAACAACAACTTATAGAGCCCCACAGTGGATGTGTCATAATACCCATAAAACTTAGCAGACAGACAGGGAAATGGTTCCAGTCGTTTTTTCCACCATTCATTTTTCCCATAGGGGATTTTTGAATACCGTGATTTTTGAATACTCTCTCGGACAAGGTGACTTTTTAAAAATAGTTCAGGTTTTGAAAATGCTTATTAGCATCAAAGTAGACATCATGCAAGACTACAAATCCCTGCAAGCTCCTGCTCGTCATCTCTAGCTGACACCTTTGCTAAACGGGTATTGTGTAATTAAAAACTTGCCCAAGACAGTTCACAGAATTGTTGCCAATTACTACATTTAGAAAAATTACCCCCTCGGGGATCAATAAAGTACCTATCTATCTATTTAGCTAACATTAGATAGTTAATCCAGAGATTCTTACCTTTGCCTCGATTCGGCAGTCTCGTCCAGATCATCATGGCGTTTGTAGTTGTGTATGATAGCTAATTAGCATTTTAAATAAGGAGGGGTAAATGCAGGCAATATATTGATACAAGTCACCTTGTCCGAGAGAGATTTACATGGTTATCAAAACGTCACGCCAGGGTAAGCCTACACGAAACAAAGCCCTTATTTAAAGTGTTTCTAAAATTCATGGTGGAACAACGATTGGAACCATTTCCCTGTTTGACCGCTCGATTTTATGGGTATTATGACTCTATACATACCAGACGATACCTCTCATGGAGGTCACTGGTCAAACCCTGGCCAGACTAGTTTAACAGTCCCCACGCCACCACCCTCTCTTTCTCCCTGTAGGAGGCCCAGATGGTGCAGGCGTCCTGGGGGAATGAGGTGGAGAGGCTGAAGCAGAGCCTGCTGCAGCAGGGCCAGAAGCTGGAGGCAGCGCAGCAGAGGGTGGGCGAGCTGGAGACTCAGCTCACCAAGAAGGAACACCTCATCGTGGAGCAGAAGAAGTTTCTGGAGGATGTCAAGGGCCGGTCCAAGTATGAGCACTCCGCGTTTAGAGGTGGAAAAGGCTTCAAGGCTTATTTAGAAGCTCCCTTTGAATGGGGATTTAGGTTCATTGTAATGTTGTTTTAAGGTGACAACCTTTGGATCAACGCAGCTGGTTTGTGGGTTTGTATGCACAACAGTGTTAGCACAGCAACTAGTTCTGTTTTTGTCTCTAAGTGTGTGATATGAACATGTCCATCTGTGTCTGTGCAGGGGCGAGCTGCAGGCGTCAGACAGTAGGTACCAGGCCCAGAGGAGAGTGACCCAGCTCCTGCAGACGGAGCTGCTGGAGCTCTACAGTAGACTGGCGATGGATGGTCATGCCTGCCCTATCGCAGCCTCAGCAGCAAGGGGCAGCAGTACTGATCCTGGCCCTCCTATAGACTCTAGGTGAGATGGCAATCAAACTTTTGAAGTTCCATTTGCTTAACTTGATGGAATGCACATGCAGAAATGTGTATGTATGTGCCGTTAGAAGCCAAATGTAAATTTTAAAGTAATCCCCTTCCATGTTTTCCTCCCCTGTCTCTATGGTTATGTCAGTATCATGGAGCCAGATGGACCAGTCACATCAGGGACCAATGAGTGGTCAAATGACAGCAGAGCAACTCAGTCCCCACGACGCAATGGAAGCACTTTATCTCCAGGGCAACCAAAGGCGAACAACCCCCCTAAGACACCCCCTGTCAACTCGGTCAATGGCACCCAGGAAGTCCCCAAGCCTCTCCTTGTGGAGCCTTCCCTCTCCTGTCCCCATGCTGCCATGGCCCCTCCACTGCCTCTGGACTCCACCCCCCTCACTGTTGGCTCCTACCCCAGTGCCAAGAGCTTCCTGGGCATGCGGGCGCGGGAGCTGTTCCGGAACAAGAGCGAGAGCCAGTGTGACGAGGAGCCGCCGGCCCCCCGCTTGGCCGGCCTTTCACAGGGCCTGAAGACTGAGCTGTGTGTGGAGCCCTCATTTCCACCACTGGGAAATGCTCTGACGTGTCCTGGCTCTAACCCTGTCCTTAACCTTACCCTTGTCCCTACCCTTTCCCCTGCCCTTGCCTCTATACTGGGTGCGCCTCTCACTGTGCCCGCCAAGGAGCAGCCGCCTGAAACCAAGCAGAGAGCTACCAAGCAGGAGAGTACGAGACAGAAGATGGGAGGAGCAAGGGGAGGGGGAGTGGCAGCGGCCAGTTCAGCACGACCCAGACAGCAACATCAACTAAGGATCATGGACTACAACGAAATGCATCACAAGCACAGTTAAAAGACAAGAACTGAGACAGGAGAGTGGATGGAGAGTAGGATGAGTGGTCGGCCGGAGCAAGAGGCACAAACGGTAAAAGAGTTCAAGACAAAGCTCTTTTTTAAATTCAGTGTTATTTATCCCATTCCCTCAAGTGGACAACAGGATTTGAACCACTGATTTGATTTACTCCCTTATCAAATGTAAAGATGGGAAGGAAGGTTTAAATAAGGAGGTAATGTTAAAATATACCAGCAGAGACCACATGATCTTTATCTGCTTTGATTTCAGTGGGAGTTTTTTGAAAATGTTCAGATAAATAGAGAGACCCTATTTCCAAATCCGTTATTTGAAATTATAAAAATACTCTATTAAAAAAACCCACATCAAGACAAGTTAGACCAGTATAAAACATGTTTTAATTGACTAATGTCCCTCTTGAGCACTTGTACTGAGGAAGGGGGTGGGATGATCCTCAAGGCTTGGAGAGTAGCTGTGCCAAGTATGGGATTGTTGTCCTTAATTTCTACTATTCTGGCGGAGGAACCAGGGAGTTTGACAGTTGCGTTGCAAATAAACTATACTGTAGCAAGAGGATTGCTTTTCCATGCTAATTTCATTAGGCCTGTATTCCTGACAGAAATGTCCTTTACTATGTGGGCCGTTCCACCAATTCGGTGTCTTTTGGTCAAAAAAACGTTAGATTTCAACACATTTTTAAATTCTGTCAAAAAGCACATGTTAAATACAGTAATGACTATAGTAAGTGCTAAGTAAAGTAAGAGTTGACAATTTCATTTTAATTAAGCCATAAATCCCCTTGTGACGGGGGAAATGGAAGCTTCACATTTTAACAACTGCTTTTACGATGATTCTACTATTAATGTTCAATGTTTCTTTTGAAAAAAGTTTAAAAAGGAATAGTTTCACCATATTAACACGAGAGTTCAGTTCACCCAACAGGGTTGACTTTATAATGCGGGACAGACGTAAATAAGTCACTAATCACATGAAATCATTAATAATCTTCAGAAATTACTGTCAAAACAATACAATAACTATGGCTTGACAATGATGGTGAAAATGTTGAAATTTTGGTATTAAGTGGGTTAAAATCTTCCTAGAAGTCAGAAGGGGTGCACGGAGGGACTTGTCAAAATGCTGAATTTTGGCACTTTAGCAAGTCTTTATTCATATAAAAAAAACAGATTAATGTGGTCTATAATAAAGGGCACGTCATTTAATATAACAGGCATTTGAAATTCAACATCGGTGCAAAAAAATGTCTACTTAAAATATCAGTGCACTCTTCGTGGAACGACCCATGTGTTGAAGACTGAGAGAGTGTGTTTGTGCCTTGTCTGTTTGTATGTATGCAAGTGCATGTTGTTAAGTCAAGTTGCAATAAGTAAATTTGAAAAATGTTGAAATGCGTAGTAGTAAAAAAATAAAATAAAAAATAATTATTTCATGAACACTTCCCCAAGTAGTCCTAGTCTTGCAAGGTGCTTTGCAATCTGTAAGGGGAAGTATTTTGGGGATATATTCCGTTTACGTTCCTGTTAGAACGTTACTGAAACTTGCAATAACATCTTATCAAACTGGAATATTGAAATGACAACAGCATTTGTTAACAGATGGTTAACAATTTAAGATGCTTAAAGAACCTGCAACTGGTGTTGCTCATGATAACCACATATCTTGAATTTAGGTCATACTCATGCTATGTTAATTCCAACAAATCATTTGCAATACATCGCCCTGTTTAAAGCCGTGTGTTCTGTTCAAGTTCAATTACAGAAAGCATACAGAAAGACACTTTGAATGTGCCAAACATTTTAATCATATACTAAATACAACCATTTCAAAATGACACGTTCACCTCACCAAGTATTTCTATTCTAGTTGATATGTTATGTATCTGGGCAGGGTTGGGTAGGTTTCTTTCTAAATGTAATCCGTTACAGTTACTAGTCACCTGTTCAAAATTGTAATTAGTAATGTAATTTTTGGATGACCCAAACTCAGTAACGTAATCTGATTACGTAATCTTTCGAAGAAGACAAAAATAATCAGTCAAACCCATAGTGGTCTCTGACTTGTGGTCAGATGTGCACCGGTGGAACAAACTTTAATCTGCGCCTTTTAAAAACTAGATTCAATGTCGTTGAGAAACAGAAAGGTGTCCATGTATTTCACAACATCCTTTCTGAAGTAATCCTCAAAATAATCTAGTTTTTAAAAGTATCTGTAATCTGATTACAAATACGTATCTGATTACAGTTAGCTTTTTTGTAATCAGATTACATGTATCTGATTAAATGTAATCAGTTTACTCCCAAACCCTGTGTCTGGGTGTCTCTCAAAAGGGCTGAGTGCTGCATAAAAGGTTTACATGTGTCACCTGTTTTCTGAGATAAAAACAAGTCTCTGCCAATTGATTCTTATTGGTCCTACTGACCTATGGCAGTCAGAATTGCCTCTTTCTTTTCAGTAAAAAGTGGAAGAATTTTACTTTGATGGGGACTTTGAAAGTTGGGTCCTTCCATGTGTTGAGAGAAATCCTGTTGTCCACTGGGAACTACAGCTGTCATTCCCTCTGCCTTGTTATCTAAAGCATGTTCAACAATCCACTTTAATGCCAACAGTGCAGTATAGTAGTAGCAACTACAACAAACCAAGATAAAGGTACAATCAAGCGTGGACTGAATGGAAAGCTTGAGTTGGGACTCCTTTTGGAGCTGGAGATTTCTAAAAAAAAAAAAGCAAAAAACTAAGTTCTTTAAAGCAGTTGCTTGTGTTTAACTGTGAACAATAAAAAATAAAAATCGTCTTCAATGTTTTGCACTACAGATCTTCCGAATATTGTTTTTCTTTTTCATGAAATGTTATAGATAGATATGTACTTTATTGATCACCGAGGGGAAATTACTTTGTCAAGCAGCAACGGAAAACACAGGGCAGGTGCAAAATGCCAGAACGAAATACACAAAAGACAGATACATGATACATAGTGCGGCAGTATGAAAAAGTGTAAAAATACAAGAAGTCAGAAGTGCAAAAAGCTATAAAAAGACATTGCATAGTATGAGTGAAAGACTGAATATGTACACTACACATTGTTAGAGTGTTAGGTGAAAAAATGATACAAATATTGCAAGTTGATATAAATATTTGCATTGTTAACAATACTATACAGGTCGATGGCAGAGAAAGATACTTACATTTGAAGTCGGAAGTTTACATACACGTTTCTGGTAGCCTTCCACAAGCTTCCCACAATAAGTTGGGGGAATTTTGACCCATTCCTCCTGACAGAACTGGTGTAACTGAGTCAGGTTTGTAGGCCTTGCTCGCACACACTTTTTCAGTTTTGCCCACAAATGTTCTATAGGTTTGAGGTCAGGGCTTTTTGATGGCCACTCCAATACCTTGACTTTGTCACAACTAAGGGACAGATTGCAATTTACTGGGGGGGTTGCTTGGAATGTAATTTTTTTTTTTTGGGGGGGGGGGCACAGGGGAGGGTAGTGTTTTTCCCTGGATACATTCGCTCTTTTGCAGGTTTTAATATATAAGTTCTTCCATCCTAGACAAATTTTCAGATCTGCTTACATGCGCATCTATCCACCATTCATAGTGACAATAGTGGTAGGTGGATTGTTTATCCAGATCTGCAATAGGTTAACTAGCAATCATACCACACATGAAAACATTTAAAGCTGCATAATCTTTATATATGAATCGACAAGAACAAATAGGAATAGCTGATAGACAGTGGAGAGCCCAGGTGCATCAATCTAGACTAGCCTACAACACCACAATGCAATGAATAATTGCATTATTGCTCTCCAGTGAGTAGAACATTCTAGTCTACTCTAGGCTGCAGTGAATGTCATTTGAATAACGGTGCAAAAGCCCTCTGATTTGTATATTTAATTCAATTTGGATCAGTTGTGGGTCTACTCAACAGTTTATAATGTCTAGAAAGGCACAGTATCAGGGCAGTTTCACTATTTTTACTTCTGATACTGACTGTTCTGTCTGGTTGGTTTAAACACAACCAGTTACACTGTTTAATCTGATTAGGCTACTTAAAAAGTTTCCTGTAGGCATGCACATGTTCATCCAAAATATAATTTCAGCTTCCTCAAAATGGCTTGACATTAACCAGGTTTCCATCCAACCTTTTTATGGGAGAAAAGTAACCTACATGTCTTGATAAAAAAAAGCATGCAGTTTATTAGGCTACAGATTTAAATAAATTATGATAAACTTCACAGGGTGGTGAAAGTGCACTGTTATGAGAGATACTCCTTTCAATAAATATCAAGGGTTTTCTTCTGGTGACATGATTGATTGCTTGGCTGACAATTGACAATCTAAAACTTTTGTCCGTAATCATAATTTTGTCCATAATAATTTAGTCCATAATCAATCATTTTGTACATAATCTCATCATGTAGTAGGCTATACCTACACTACAGTGCATTCGGAAAGTATTCAGACCCTTTCACGTTACAGCCTTATTCTAAAATTTATTACATCGTTTTTCTCCTCATCAATCTACTTGCACATAATGACAAAGCAAAAACAGGTTTTAATGTTTTTTGCAAATGTATTAAAAATAAACTGTATTCAAGTATAGAATACTCAAAGTATTCAGACCCTTTACATTTGGCTGTGATTACCGCCTCGACTCTTCTTGGGTATGACGCTACAAGCTTGGCACACCTGTATTTGGGGAGTTTCTCCCATTTATTCCGTGCAGATCCTCTCAAGCTCTGTCAGGTTGGATGGGAAGCGTCGCTGCACAGCTGTTTTCAGGTCTCTCCAGAAATGTTAGATCGGGTTCAAGTCCGGACTCTGGCTGGTCCATTGAAGGACATTCAGAGAATTGCCCCGAAGCCATTTGTGTTGTCTTGGCTGTGTGCTTAGGGTTGTTGTCCTTTTGGAAGGTGAACCTTTGGCCCAGTCTGAGGTGCAGGTTTTCATTAAGGATCTCTGTACTTTGCTCCGTTAATCTTTCCCTTGACCCTGACTAGTCTCCCAGTTCCTGCCGCTGAAAAACATCCTCACAACATGATGCTGCCACCATCAAGCTTCACCGTAGGGATGGTGCCAGGTTTCCTCCAGACGTGACGCTTGGCATTCAGGTCAAAGAGTTCAATCTTGTTTGCATCAGACCAGAGAATCTTGTTTCTCATGGTCTGAGAGTGTTTAGGTGCCTTTTGGGAAAACTCCAAGCTGGCTGTCGTGCCTTTTACTGAGGAGTTGCTTCCGTCTGGCCACTCTACCATAAAGGGCTGATTGGTGGAGTTCTCCAGAGATGGTTGTCCTTCTGAAAGGTTCTCCCATCTCCACAGATGAACTCTGGAACTCTGTCAGAGTGTCCATCGGGTTCTTGGTCACCTCCCTGACCAAGGCCCTTCTCCCTCGATTGCCCAGTTATGCCATTCTTG
Organism: Thymallus thymallus; assembly: GCA_023634145.1. Lineage (NCBI taxonomy): Eukaryota > Metazoa > Chordata > Actinopteri > Salmoniformes > Salmonidae > Thymallus > Thymallus thymallus. The sequence continues at coordinate 29,812,894 of CM042403.1, read as the reverse complement.
GTGGTTCCAAACTTCTTCCATTTAGGAATGATGGAAGCCACTGTGTTCTTGGGGACCTTCAATACCTTAGACATTTTTTGGTACCCTTCCCCAGATCTGTGCCTCGACACAATTCTGTCTCTGGGCTCTATGGACAATTCATTCAACCTCATGGTATGGCTTTTTCTCTGGCATGCACTGTCAACTGTGGGACCTTACACAGACAGGTGTGTGCCTTTCCAAATCATGTCCAATCAATTGAATTTACCACAGACGGACTCCAATCAAGTTGTAGAAACATCTCAAGGATGATCAATGGAAACAGGATGCACATGAACTCAGTTTCAAGTCTCATAGCTGAGGGCCTGAATACTTCTGGAAATAAGGTATTTCTGTTTTTTAAATTGTTTTGTGACAACCATCAGTAGCCTAGAGTTGAAAATGTCATAGAAACCCATTTTACTAATATTTTTTTATTCGGTACATGGGAATTTAACCTCAAAAGTTATTTTTATGAGCACTAAGTATTTACGCACAGACTTTTATCTGCAACAAGTCAATTTGATGGAAACAACTCTGATGGGAAAATGCTCCAGCGTTTCTCTTAGCTGCTAATTGCAGGCATTTGGCTGATACATTTTTTTGAAGCCAATAAATAAAATTGTAGAATGCCAAGTTGTCCAGGAGAGGCTGTATATCATAGCCTATGATATGGAGTTGGTCCCCCCTTTGCTGCTATAACAGCCTCCACTCTTCTGGGAAGGCTTTCCACTAGATGTTGGAACATTGCTGCGGGGACTTGCTTCCGTTCAGCCACAAGACCATTAGTGAGGTCCGGCACTGATGTTGGGCGATTAGGTCTGGCTCAGAGTCGGCGTTCCAATTAATCCCAAAGACGTTCGATGGGGTTGAGGTCAGGGCTCTGTGCAGGCCAGTAATGAAACAGGTAGGGAGAGTGAGCTCCTGTGTGAAACAGGTAGCGAGAGTGAGCTCCTGGGTGGTGGTCGGCAAAGTCGTAGCCGTACGTGGCATCGACCGTGCCACAAAAGCAAAGTAGATATCCAAAGTAGATATCCAAACACAGGGTCGCTACAGTTATTGTTATTTGTGGGCGTAAACATTATTTTCTGTTAATTATATGAGTGGGGAGGGTGTTCAATTTATTTTACAGTACAAGGAGAGAGTCGTGAAAATATTTGTTATTTGTTATGTTGCATTTTTTTTTAAGATACCTTGAGATGGACCAGCCCCCCACCCCCAGTAAATGTAGATCTGTCCCTAACGTCAAACAAGGGTAAAAGTGACCACTAAACATCATTCTCTATCTCATTCCCCACTAGAGAGCACTGTTGTTCCAAACACTCAGCCTTTTCCTGCAGTGGTTCAATCAACAGGTAAAACAGCCTGGTAGATGTGGTGTATAGTTGATGATTGGAGCTAACAAGTCCTTAGACAATTATTGCCAAGTTCAAAATACTGTCAGTGCTAGCTACAGGATATATTTAAAATGTTCAATTATGTTATTTAGCTGTTACATTATTGCTGGTCTAATCTATGATAGTTAGTGGTACAAAAAGACACATTAGAACGTAATAGCCATGTATCAAACTAGCTCAATCGTATAACACTTCAACCTTGTTCTATATAGTTTAATGGCTGCCTATTTTCAGCCTATTTCCTAAGCAAATTTTTCTAAATTCCTCTCCTTCCTACTATAAACTGTTTTTATTTTGTATATTTCTAGTCCATATATTAACATATTGGGCAAAGAGATTAACTGAATAATGAATAGTGACAGTTGTTTTATGCAGATATTCAGTGTGTGTGTGTGGGGTGGGGGAGGGGGAGGGGGAGGGGGTTATCGACAAAGCTCAGTTTTATGGGTTAATGCTACGGTCCTATGTGTAGATCATTTCGGGAAGGAAAGGAATCATTGTGGGTATAACTGAGCAAGTATGATTCATTTATCAAATGTGTGCCTATGTATTTCATGAGTGAAAAAAAATAAAATTGTATGATTAATTTACCAGTACTCTGCGGGGTCAGGCAAATTGATGCAGGATAATTGGGCACAGAGGGAATCCTTGGCAATTTGTGATTTCAGACTGTACTCAAGAAATTAGATGTCAGTGCAAATGTGAAATTGCTCCTCAATGTTCTCCAAGATTCCATGAAAATTTAAATATAAATTTTAAGTATTTCCAGCAAAGGGATTCTTCTCTTTTTGCCAACTTGAAATGAGCCCTGTACAAATGATCTGAATGAGGAAAAGTGTTGCAGAGAAAAAGACAGCAAGTTATGCAAAGTAAGGATTGGGCTCCAATGTATGTCTCTTGGCAACAGAAAAGTCCTGTGGATTCTTCCCTTTTAAGAGAATTATAGTTTTCAGAAATGTAATGCAGAGTATTACATTGCTGTATACATTTTCTTATAACACAGTTTATTTTCAAACCTTAATTATACACAAAATCGCAGATTTTTTTCATGAAAGGTTCTTACACAGGTGCTAGTTTGAGCAACAGAAAACATTGATGTATACAATTGCAGGCAGACATTGAATCTATAAATACAGGAGGGCATCGCTCTATTTTTACAGCAACTATCTCAATACATTATATCCACATTTTCAAATTAACTGGTGAATCTTAGATTCATGTGGCCAGTAAAGTTTATAACTTAGCAATGCTCAAATTCCTCCTTTTCCCAATGATATCATAATAGCATATTTAATGACCAGGAAAGATGATTTGAATCAGTCCAGCAGAAGGGTTTCTTCAAGTAAGACTGTTTGAAAATTCTATAGGCACTTGACAATGTTCTATCCTGTTATAATAATGAGTTTGAGATGGTTCATTCCTTCAATTGCACTGGACATCAACATTTCATTCATTTGAGCTTTCCCTTAAATGATTGCAATAATTTACATTCATTGAAATATAATTTAAAGACAGAAAATACAGCGCAGCTGTAAGTATCATGATTAGAGTCTGATCAGGTTTTCTAGGGAAATATTGAAGATAAGGAATTTATGCAGGATCAAGTTAAGTCTCACTCCAAAAGTCTGGTTATATTTAAATGTTTGTGTTTATTCCTTATGGACACACACTGGAAGAAAAATGCTAAACAAGAACATTTTTGGTAAGCATACTACATTCTGACACTGGAAAACGGCTTAATTTGTCCTCATTAAAAGCTTAAAAGTCCATGAATAAATAATAATTAAAGAGGATACTTTTTCATTTTTTTTATGTGAGGCCTTATGCAAAACACACTAAAATAGACTAAATAAATATGCACTATAAAGTATTTTTTATAACATATGCCTTTCCTCCACTATCACATTTAGACAGCTGACATGCACACACCTCCACATCAGACTCTACATTGGTTGCTGTTTTCGGAGGAAAAGATTGGACCTCTGAGAGGACAGTTAATGCAATTAAATGAGGGTGGTGAGGCTCTCCCGCTCTCTCTCTCTTTTGAATCAGTAAGCAAAGCAGATTCAAAACTTTTAAAAGGAGAGAAGAAAAGAAAAGAAAAGAAACGAGAGAAAGGAGAGAAGAAGAGCATGCACAGGCCAATCCCTATGGTTTAATTATTTTAATTATCTTTCCTCTTTCAGCTTTCCTAAAAAAGAGGCCATTAAAGGATGCCCGTTTGGGTTAATGTGATTAAAAAAACAAGATGGAGGGAAAGATGAAAGGCTGCAGATGTCGGAGCTAATCAGGGGAGTTAAAACTGCTATTTGTGAACTGGGACGGTTGTTAAAGTGGGTAGAAAGTGTTTTTTTTCCCCCTCACTTCAAAACACCTCTTTCCTCATTCTCTGTTAAAACTTCACTCAAACAGAGAAGCTCTCTTCACTCTCCCCGCAGCACACTACCAGTGTATTGACTGACACAGTGCTTGATATTCTGGTGTGCTCTACAACACTGAGTCTTGGCAGGAGGGACATGGGAAGATTGCTGAAAGATTTTGAAAGGATGTGTTTTTCCCATAATGATACTGAGTTTTCATTAAAAAAGCAATCACTGAAATATATAAAGTTTATTACAGCAGCATTGTCAAATGGAGTGTACACCCCTTAATTCAAGTTCTCGCCAACTAATGAGTAAGTACGTTTTCTAGGCTGTAATGTTGCCTCTGCAGCCAACTTACATGTTTGGTTTTATAGACGTACTGTTCATCTAGAAATCAGAACATAAACACCTAGTCAAATTAAGAATTTGCTGTTATGCTGAATAATATTAGGTCTTACTAAAGATATTCTGTTTTGAGAGCTTGACATTTGTTCAGGCCAGAGCGAACACAAAACCAGCACAGGTGTTGAGCTACAGCACGGAGAGGATAAAAAACCCAAAGATCTACTTTCAAACTAAATCAAGCAGAAGGAATGTCCTGTGTGTGTAGAGAGATGGACGGGAGCCCATGTAATATTAAAACACTGTGTCTGGCAATGCCAACAGTGCCACTCCTTTCTGCGGCTCCCGCCCTCCCTGCTTCCCGGCCATCGGCTCTTCCCTCAAGGTGACACTTCAAAGCAGGCACACAGACGTGGCAGGCCTTGCTGCCGGCATGGAGCCAGCCCTCACCCTTCGCCTCCCTCCCTCCTGCCCCCCCCCCCCCCTCCTCCTCAAAGACGCAGCACGTTTCCCCGCTGGGCCAGGTCAGCGCCAAGATCCACACCGATTGCCACTCGGGAACCGCTGTCAAAAACTACCCACAACCTTAATTAATAACAGCCCATTCCTATTGCAAATACTTGTAATATAGCTGCATCTTATGGGGAATTCTGGAGCCTCTTCAACAGAAGGCAGGCAAGGAAAAGGGGCATGGTTGGTGGAATGGATCCAAACCATTAGAATGTTGATGATTCTATAGAGTGTGCATTATTCTCAGTGTTTCCATGGTAATCTCTATTTTACATGTCTGTGCCTTTAGTCATTCTCTTTGGGGTGTCCTCAGGATGATTGGAGCATATTGGGTAGCAGCATCTGAGATTTTAAAAAAGAGTGAGGACTGCCCTCCTAGGCTTCTCTTTCTGACACAAGGAACCTCAGATTGTCATTGCATGCACACACGCACACACACTAACCACTTTCTGCATCAGCTGGGCTTGGGCCTATAATCACCTCTCAAACCTGGAGGGAGAATTTTACGGAGCACACCATGATCGATATTTGACGATCCGTCCTCCCCCATCAACCCCGAATAAAAGGAGAGAGCAGGAGACAGGGCAGTGGAGGGAGGTCGCGGGGAGGTCTGCTGTGGCCCGTTTGATGTTTGTGGAAGTGCTCATCAGTGTGTACAGTGGGACTCACCTCTGCTGTGCAGGAAACAGCAGGTCACTCCTGTCTCACCCCGCGCAGCGCACGGCTGATTGTCTCACTGTTGGGGCATGTGGATTGGTTTTTCCACAACGTGAAGACATGCATCCTTAAAGCAAGCTGGGCTCCAGTTTTAATAGGGCCTGGGCTCCAGCACCTTGCAGGTCGCTTTGGTTCTTGCTCATATCAGACCTGCAGGTTGATGAGGGAGAGAGCTCGTACAGTTTGGGCTGCCTTCCTCCTTGTTGTCTGGAATCTTAATTCACTGCATGTGTCTCAGCTACCTATACATTCTTATTTAATTCTGCATTTTTTAGGCTCCATTGCAAGGCTCAATGGAAATGGTGCTCATGTAAATCTATAGTCATGGTTGATAGTGTTATGACCTATAGAGGCTACCTTTTCACATGATAACCAAAAGGTTAGGCCATGAGAACATTTACGGTAGTTAGGGCAGGATTTTGGACATATAGATACCTTATGTTTAATTAGGTTGTAATAAGCATGGCAATATCAGCTCAGCTAATGGAGAACCTCCACCTGATAAGGACTCTGTGTCCCACTTCCACAACCATTCAGCCTATCAGGCTGCATTCTCAGCTAGTCCCCTAGCTAGTGCACTGCAGACAAACTGGGGAGACTGTAGTAGTCCCAAATCACTGCAATTAGTACACTTACTGCACAGCTAGGGCTGGCATGATAGAGACAGATGCACCCCTGAGCTGCAGTGTATTTTATACTGGGTCCATTTTAGCCATTATGAACACTAAGGACACTATTGACTTAATTAGCTTTTTGCGTTGCCTGTTTTGAATGTATGCTGTGTTAGAAGAAACATTGTACAGTATATACAGTATAATTTCTCTCTCATTAGCCCACATTAGGTGGCCTAACGAATCAGCCATGGAGTTTTAATAAACAGACTTTTACCCACATCTATCCATCATTGGCATCCATGTTGAACAAGAGACCTAAAGCACGCCCATTGACTCATTGGGCTCAGCCCATATAGGAGGGAAAGAGGGGGAGGCCATAGATTTATGATCAGGCGCGGTGACAAAGGGAGGAAGAGATCATGCATATGTTAATCCTCTGGCTGAACGATGATCAAAGGCTGGAACAAGCCTGGCCCTGTTGATCGCCTCTGGGCAAACGATGCTCCTCTCCTGCATCTGGGAGGGAGTGGAGGCAGACGAGGAGTAAACAGAATCAATACGTGACGTTTGGGGCAGCAGCACGGGTGAAGGTCAAAGGTGGGAGGACGGCTGGAGACCCAGGGTAATTAGACAGCCAATTTAAGGGAAGTTGTGTGGTTAAGTGAAGCTGCACTGGGCTTATATAATATTTGAAGCTTTACCGGTCAGTTCATTGATAAAAAATATATACATTATCTGTTTCTACGGCAAAACACGTGAAAGGACTACAATCCGATTGCAGTTCATATGCAGTTCAATGGGTTTTGATCGCTACACATCTTAGTTATTGGATGGAAGACTATCAGCTTATTTGGATTTCAAAGACAATTGGATTTCACACACACACACACACACACACACACACACACACACACACACACACACACACACACACACACACACACACACACACACACACACACACACACACACACACACACACACACACACACACACACACACACACACACACACACACACACATTGGGCCCATTTATTCATTGTCTGTTTTCTGTTGCATTCTTCTGTGGACTGACCTTAAGTATTCCCTCCAGACTATTACCTCTGGTCTCTTCACTGGCAGACTGCTCAGGAAATAAGGGCTGTCCCAGTAAGGAGGTTTTGCAGTCCACCCCCCAAATGTTGTTCCTCAAACCACAGTAAAGGCATGATGGATAGGTGTTCTGTCAGTTGCACTCGTCTGTCATCAAGAATAATCATCATCTGTCTGGTGTCTAACTGTCTCTGTTTAAAGAATTAGCTGTCATTAAATTCTACCCATGTTGCTTTTCATGGTTACATAATTAATTCAGGGCATATTTCACCCAGAGTTAAATAATTAAGACAATAAAGACGATTTACCCCTTAGCTTGGCATCTTTTGACTTTTCTACTTTTGAAGATGATTGCTTTGTTTTGACTAATTTTGTTTAATCTGGTAATGATGCTATCGCCTCAGGATATGAACCTGATAGTAGTTATCTGTTTATTGATGTGTTTATCTACATAACGGCATGAGGCTCCCACAGAATGACTCTCTGATGTCTCTTTGCACCTGTCAATCACAACAGGCAACTCTCAGGGCGATGGCTGCATCTGCCCTGTTCTCACCCTATCAGAGCAGAGGTCTGTCTGTCAGACCCCACCTCTCCTCCTTTTCTTATCACACACTGAGGGAGAGACACACTGAGGGATAGATTGACACACCACTTGATTGTCAAGCTTTTTGTCATTATCACATTAAATCAACATACCGGTACTTACGGAATCTAAGAGATGTTCAGCTCAGAGAATTTATTGATTAAGTAAATGCTTCAAACTTCAAACAGACATGGAGAGTGAGGAGAATTTACAATAGCCTACTTTGCTTAAATGTAACTGACTAGCCCTCTTCCTGACAAGCAGCCTAGTCATTAGTTAATCCCCAAAACGTTGTCAGAGACCTGCTATTTATTGTGGCGCTGCTTGGCGCTAGCCCCTACAGCTGGCCTCTGGTTATTTCATTGCATTTTTACAAATTAAATGAATTGGAAATAGAAACAGCCTCTGACTAATTGCGACTGATAAAAAATGCATGGGGTGATTTTGGTGGACTGACTTGCTTTGCGCTTGCTACCTCCGTGGTGCGAAAGTTATCTCTCATTACCCACACTGTGATAATGTGCTGTAGCGCCTTCCCCAGCTACTGCATACTGTATTTTGCTGTATCTAATAAAGCTTGCTGCCCACAATACACATACATTTGCACTTGTGCACCATTTGTGCTGGTTTGTTATTGAGGAGAAAGAAAGTAAGTGACTAATTCTCTCTCTCTCTCTGGGGTTTGATGCTTGTCTTGATAGTTAAGAATCACTGCATATGAAGTATGAATGTTTTATTCATGGTTCATGGTGAAATGTAATATGTATACAAATGTGTATTCATATAGCCTCCAACTGTAAGTCAATCTTTCCTAATTACACCAATGTTTTTGACAGACAACCATCATGCTTTCCACTATGACTTTACTAATGAGCATTGTGCTCTGTCCTCTTGTTGATATGTTACCTCACCTGTGTAAATGCTACAGTAGACGTCTGTCCTCCTCCTATCCCTCTCCTCTGTGTCAGAAGAACAAACCCTTATTTATTCTGTCATGGAAAACAGCTGTTTGGAGTCAGGGCTCCATTGTGTGGCAAAATAAATGGTAATGTTAATGAGGACAACACAACGGCTGTCTGCGTGCACCGCAAACGAACGGAAACAGGCGAGGAGGATGGAGGATGGTGTTGTGGCATAGTTGAACATGCTATGTAATTTGATATAGCTCTCTGCTGCAGTAGGAGTCTGTGGAGGAGCGATGGAGGGATGGAAGGAAGAGAAGGGAAGGGGGGGATATTTGGCTGGTCTCTCTGGCTCGAACCTTTGGGGAAAGGTCAGTCAGTCAGTCAGGTTTGCCCTTCATGCCCATTGAGCAGCCTGACCAGGGCTTCCCAAACTTTCAGGATTAGATACAGTAGCCTACTTTCCTCTGTAAACAAGTGAGCTCAGAGCCTAAGCACCTCCCATCATGAACCCAGAAATGGTAGCCGCAAAATCTAAACTGAAATACGTAGCATGATTTTGTTTGGATTTAGGCTACAAAAAGTGGTGGACATTTTGGGAACTCGTTCAGTAGAAGAAACAAAACCTCACTCCAGACCAGTCTTGTGGTTATTACATTTTTGTAGGTTACTTTCTAAATGTAATCTGTTACAGTTACTAGTTACCTGTCCAAAATTGTAATCAGTAATGTAACTTTTGGATTACCCAAACTCAGTGACTGTCATGGTGCAAAGGCAGGACACGAGGCACTGAGCAGTAATATAGTGAAATTCCTTTACTGGAATCAAAACAACAACAAAGGAGAGGAAGCAACCATGAACTGGTGTTCACCTAGAACAAACACACAAAGATCCACAACGCAAACATCCTTTCTGAATTTAAAAGTAAGCCAAGAAGTAATCATCTAGTTTTTCAAAAGTGTCTGTAATCAGATTGCAATATTTGTTCTGGTAACACAACAGATCACAGTTAGAGTTGTTTTATTGTAATCAGATTGCATGTCAGTTACTCCCCAATCCTGCTGTTGAGAATAATACCCCCTACTGGGCCAGCTCCCGCTCATCCCAGTGAGAGCTTTTCTCTGGCCCCCAAATATAGTGGAACAAGCTTCCCCTTAACGTCAGGACAACTGAGCCCCCCCCCCCCCCAAACAAAAAAATAACAAATAAAAAGAACCCCCTTGCCTAGTGGTAAGCAAGTTAGGTCCAAAAAACGTCAAATGGATTTATAGTGTATAGGTTTCCTGATACTTGTGTCTACACCCAAATATATTGTTTTAAGACTGTTTTATATGTCAGTTGGGGTCTCTATAAGCTACAATATGAGGTCCTGAACCTAGCATGAAAGTACATCCTTGTAGCTGTGTGGGCTAATAAATTCAAAATGCTTGCTTTTGGGTAAATTGTGCAATTTGGCCAGGGGCAAGTTGAGCCATTAGCTCAACATACCTCATACAAATTATGATTACATTTGGTCAGTTTTATGCATAATATGCATTGTATTTTTGTAATTTGTCATGCATATGAACTCAAGATAGGGCATTTTTATTGTTACAGAGCAGACATTATCATGTTCCGTGTATACAAACGTAAACAGGGGACTAGCCACCTTGAGGTTCTTGAACAAGCAGCCAAGGAAGTGAGAGAATGGAAGAAGTCCATTCTAGCAACAGCAAGGGATGAAACATTTGACCAAATTACACTGAAGAGGTACATTGACAAAAAATGTTTAACATGTACATGTACGAAAGAGAGGCAATGAAAGAGTTGCATAGGCAAACAAGCTCTCAGGGGCGGACTGGGAACAGAAATTCGCCCTGGAATTTCTAACACACCAAAATATTATTTTCCTCGAGGCCCTACATTTTTTCCCCTTGAGGCTCCAATTATTAGCTAAACTATGATCATGGAGTCTGAGCTAGCTGACCAGTTTCATGGGCTTAGTAGCTTCAAATGCAGAGAGCTTGCTTAAAAATTGGCCAGCCTGACCTCAAAAGACTAGACGTAACATAATAAACGTAACTCTTTGATGATATGTTACGTTTGGTATAGTTACATAAGACAGAAGGTTACTTAAGCCAAAACACGAAAGGAGGGATGTTGGTCGGGGAGGGTGTGTGGACACATAACGAGAACGTGAATGACATCACAGACAACTTTAGCATTTTAGCTAATTAGCAACTTTGCAACTACTTACTACTTTTTAGCTACTTTGCAACTACATAGTATGTTAGCTAACCCTTCCCCTAACCCTAACCTTAATCCCTAACTCTAACCTTAACCCCTAACCTTAATATTAATCCAAACCCTAACCTTAACCCCTAACACTAACCCCTAGCCTAGTTAACATTAGCCACCTAGGTAACGTTAGCCACAACAAAGTTGAGTTCGTAACATATCATACATTTTTCAAATTCGTAACATATTGTTGGGGAGACCGTGTTGTTGTCCCACGGGTTGGTTGTCACAGTACTTATTACTCAATTACAGCATCATAATCTATTAGGGGGTGGTTGGGGATGGTTGTCACATTGATGTTGGGGTTGCTGGTCACAATCTGACAACGCTCCCCATTGTAACAATGTACCCAGTAAGCTAAATGACATTGAAAAGACGCCTAGAATACTTATTTTCTGAACGTTGAAAAGACGTCTATGTTTCACAGCACAGTACAGTACAGTCCAGTAGAGTTTAATTCATCAGAGTACAGTGCAGTACAGTACAGTGTAATTCAGTAGAGTACAGTATCGTAGAGCAACGTAGAGTACATTACAGTTGAGTGTAATTTAGTAGAGTACAGGATAGTATAGTTTAGTTTAATTCATTAGAATACAGTAGGATACAATACAATTGGGAGGCAGGTAGCCTAGCGGTTAGAGCGTTGGGCCAGTAACCGTGAGGTTGCTGGTTTGAATACCCGAGCCGACAAGGTGAAAAATCTGTCTGTGTCCTTGAGCAAGGCACTTAACCCTAATTTGCTCCAGGGCCTTACCCTGTCATTGTAAATAAGAATTTGTTCTGAACTGACTTGCCTAGTTAAATAAAAAAATAAACTACACTGTACTCTACACTACTGTACTGTACTGAAATATACTCTGCTGTACTTTACTATACTGTGCTCTACTCTACTGTACTATATTGAAAACACTTTTTTTACTGTACTGTACTCTACTGTGCTCTACTGTGTACTGTGCTGTCCAAACTTGTAAAACCTAGACGTCTATGATTGGTTCAGATTTGGTCCAATCCAACTCTGAACGAGAGTGAGCAACATTCACACAGGCACACACGCACGTACACACACACACACGGACATACACACAAACACACACACACACCTGTTCCTCTTTGAAAAATCCTTCATTGTAAAATAAATTAAATGTTAACACAAATGTTTACAGCTGTACTTTTTTCACCTATATTTAATTTTACTCAAATATCAGATGGTTACTGTTGTTTGTTTTATTAAGCATTGATATAATAGTTTGAGTGGAGTAAGAACTACAACGTAAAAGTAAATGTTCAACAACTATTTGTTGAATAAAACTTTATAATTTGGTTCAATTGTTGCTGAAAAACAAATGGCAGACACTGTGAAAACCAACCCCATACTGTGTGATACTTAAGCAATAAGTCCGGATGGGGTGTGGTACATGGCCAATATACCACGGCTAAGGGCTGTTCTTATGCACAACGCAAAGCGGAGTGCTTGCATACAGCCCTTAGCCGTGGTATATTTGCCATATACCACAAACCCCCGAGGTGCCTTATTGCTATTATAAACTGATTACCAACGTAATTAGAGCAGTAAAAATAAATGTAACCCTAACCCTAACCCGTGGTATACGGTCTGATATACCACGGTTGTCAGCCAATTAGCATTCAGGACTTGAACCACCCAGTTTATAATGTGTGACAATCAATCCTGGGATGGGGCTGGTTGTCACAAGTGGACAGAGTGTGTTTAATGGCTTTTAACTCCATGTTGGAAGACGATATGAGGATAAAAAATTGTCCCCATTTCAATCCAAGACCTTATTCCCTCTCCTAATATTGAGAATAGTTTTCTAAGATATTCTGGTGCTGAGAAATACATGAATTAGTCAAAGGTGTGACAACCAACCCTGGTCTCACCTATGAATTGCAATTCGTAATATATCATCACAATTGTAATTTGTGACAAGCATATGAAACGTAAAATATCCCAGTAAATGGAGGATGACGATCTCTCACATCGAAAGGTGGCTAAACTTACCCTGTCCCTGTGCTCAACTGACTCCATACCTGGGGTAAGTTGTGCCAAGAGACTACTTTTTTAAGCTATGTTTTCAAAACTGTTACGTTTACAGGGATACACAACATCCTGAAATATATGTAGATATCTTTGTTAGAAAGAATACTATTTTTCCTTGACGTAGTGATGCTGTAAAAAATGACTCAACATACCCTCCTTCTATGACTGTGATATGTGGTTGTCCCACCTAGCTACCTTAAGATGAATGTACTAACTGTAAATCGCTCTGGTTAAGAGTATCTGCTAAATGATTAAAATGTTTTGTAAAAATGAGAAGGGACCATTTCAGAAGGGAGAGTTAATTAATTTGCCTGCATTTACTGTAAGTGACATTTTAATGTTGTAAGTCAATGCTGTGTCTTTTGTAAAGATGCAACATGCTTCACCTGGGGTTAACGCAAGTGGAACCGTTGACGTCAACAGCTACTTTTAACAGAGCTCTTTGACAGCAGGGAAATGCCAGTGTTGCACAGGGCAGATCATAGTACTCTCACCTCAGCTCTGGGGCTGCCAGGCAAGACAGACAGTGATGACGAAACAGTCCTGGTGTTAATGAATGTGAGAGCCACTCTGACCCTCTTCAAAGAGGAGTATCTTAGTCTCTATTAAAGGGTGGCCCTTCTGTGTGTTGGTGGATCAGTGTTGGCTCGGTGCCACAGGGAATGCTGAGACAAAGGCCCTGCGTACGTCTATCTCTGCTCCGCCACCTCTGTGTCCCCAGTCTCCCCACAGCCCAACTCTGCGACAGGATCCCCCCACCTCTGTGTCCCCACAGTGCAGCTCCGCGACAGGACCCCTACCCTCAGGGAGCACCCACGGACGACAAGGCTTTTGTAATAGAAAAAACACACAGATAATGATTAGTTTATTAGTGCCGGGGTGACTAATTACCTAATTGTACTGTCAAAGAGGGCAGAGGGATGGGGGCCTTGCTGGAGGGCCAGCAGGGGAGGGGTGTGTGTGACAGGACTGCCCCCCCCTACCCCTTCTCTCTCTCTCTAGAATTGGCTAGAGGTGGGTGGTGACACAGTCTCTCTCTCTCTCTCTCTCTCTCTCTCTCTCTCTCTCTCTTTCTTTCCCTGCGGCCTTCCCCCAACCTGCTGTTCAGGTCCCTGTGACATCTGCTCTGCACTTGGCGTCTCTCCCCCCCACCCCCTTTGGAGGCCGGTGTCCCACACACACCTCCCTGTGCAGATGTTGCAGTCCCTGGGTCCTGCCCGCATGGCGCGCAGAGCGTCAGCCCTGTTTGATGTGTGATGAAACGGAATGGAGCGAGCCGCTCAGGGGCTCAGGGAACTGTGGGGTGTGTGGAGGGGGGGGGGGGGGGGGATTTGGTTGGTAACGGTGCGTTAGAGATTGGGGTACAGGGAGATGTAGAGAGGATAGTAAAACTGTCTCCTTAGAATACCAATCAGACCCCAGGCTTAGTGTTAGGGCTCAGGGCTGGGACGTCCTTGAACTGCAGGTCAGGATCTTGGGTCCCCCTGGAGAAGAGGAGAGAGAGGTGTGAGAAAGAGAGGACTGGCCACCACTCTACTCTTTCTGTCCATCTCTCACTGTCTGTCTCTCTGTCGTTCTCTTCCATCTCTCTCCCCTCTGTCTCCATTCTCTACAACTCTTCTATCGCTGCGTACAGCATCTCCCCTGGTCCCCCATGCAGTATGTTAATGATCGTTGAGGAAGCAAGCAAGGAAAATAATTATGTTAATGATGATGATGATGATTACCATTTAGTGCGGGCAATGCCATGGCACGCTAAAAAGTTGGATATAGGAGGAAGTGGGTAAAGCATTAGCAGGGGATCAGGTGAAGCGATGGATAGGTAGGTTAGCAGTTAAAGATCAAAGTGAAAAACAAAGGCAGATTTCAAACGGCCCGGAGAGCTTGGCAACAACCCGCAGCTCCTCTGATAATACTTAGATCTATAAATGTTTCCTTTTTTATTTATTTATTTCCTTATTTATTTTTAAAATTATTCATCGCCATAATAATTTGGGCCTAACAAGCACTTGAGGGAGACGGCTTCCTTTTGCATCTTTCTCTCCCATTTCTTTATTTCCTGCTCCATGTTGAAGGGAGCTTGGGGATTTGGGGGCACTATTAGAGAGAATTTCTTTTATTTGCTGCTAATGAATGATATGCATGTTATTTTCTTTTTTCTTCTGAAGTTTGTGGGGGTAACTGCAAGGATTTGGGGCAGGAGCTAGAGAATTAGACTATTTTTCAAGGTTTTGTTTAACCCTATTCCAGGCTTTCCTGTGAGTGCACAAGGTTGTCATCATCATTTTATAATCAATGCAAATGATTTATTTTATTTTATTTGACGTGGGTAATATGTTACAGTTCATCATTATTTATCTTAATGTTTTCTATATTATTGTTAGATATTGAACCCACAAGTCTTCAAGAGTAGGACATATTTGACACTATATACTAGATATTTTATTATAGTCTATTGATATAAATAAGCCATTTGAAATGTCTTGTAGAATAATTGATCTATTTAAGTGCTGCCAATTATCTGTACCAGTGTGTAGCAGCCCTAACCAAGCAATACTACCCTAAATGTCCACCGGGACATTTCCCGGTGGCCTGAGGGTGGTTTTGGCCTACGTGAATAGTCAACTGAGGCTGTAGTGTCCCCACGCGAGGGTGCGCTCGCCAAAAATGACATCACCGTCTACCTGCTTCTCTACTGATAATATTTCAGACAAGTCGCACGGCGAAATGGACGGTCAGAAAAGGAAAGGTGGAGCAGATACTGTAAACATAGACTATGGACTTGCCAGCAATCGGTCATGACTCATGCCACATAAGCTAGGGAAAGTGCACATCCACTGTACAGCGAAACAGGCTACAGTAACGTAACCATAATACATCCATGAACGTAACACAGTAGCCTGTGTGACACAGCACAAGCAATGACACAGATCATTAGCGCCATTAGTACCAGCATTACAAGTTACTACAATAATATACAGTTCTGGGAAAAATGAAGAGACCACTCCAAATTAAGAGACCACTCTTAATTTTTTCCAGAGCTGTATTCCAGAGCTGTATTCCAGAGCTGTATTCCAGAGCTGTAACCTACTGATACACTAATGATAGTGAGTATGGTAATAGAGTATTTTCTTTGCAAAGGTGGAGAAGGAAGCAGCAGCAGCACTAGAGCTTCAGGTGCTCCTGCAGAACTGGAGATGGTGGTCAGTTCAGAGTCAGAGTCAGAGCAGGAAACTTCAGGTACAACTTAAGAGCACAAACCTAAACATGTAGGCTATGATTTTAGATTAATATGTGCTTTATTTACGAGATTATCAGTAGGACTGTAATGGGGGGGCATACAATCGATGACTGCACAAGTAATACAAGTTTACGTTTAGGTTATTTACAATGTTAATCTCATTCTGCAGAGCAACCAGATGTGCAGAGAGAGAGAGGGGTTCAGAGCCCAGTACAGGGTAAATAAAAAGGGACAGCGAAAGCACTGAAAATCCATTTGATTATTTTGCCCGTCCTCAGTCCAAGGATTCTGACTTATTTTTCAGTACCACCCAAATCAAACCCCTCAAAGAGTCATTCCCAATGTATTCCACTCCAAAGATGGCACAAACAGAAAATGGCTGACATACAATGAAGTAACTCACTCCTTGTTATGCTCAGTATGTCTTGCATTCGCAAAACCTTCAGCCAGTGCATTTGTCAAAGGAGGCATGCAGGCCTGGAAACATGCCCATCAGAGAGTACAGGAACATGAGAGAAGCAAGACCCATAGAGAAAGTGCAGAAGCCTTTTTCCTCAGCAGACATCCGTACCCTTCTTAGTGATAAGCAAATGTCAGTTCAACGAGACCAGGTCAGAAAGAGGAGGCACGTCATGGAATGTGTGATTGATGTAGTTAAAGTTATTGGTAAATGTGGGCTTAGCTACAGAGGACGCAGACACAAAGCTGCATATAACTTGGAAAACTTGGCCGTCAATCATGGCAAGTATCTTGACCTGATATTGTTGCTAAGCAAATATGATGTCTGCCTACAAGAGCATGTTAGTGATTGCATTGAGAAGAGCAAGAAGCAGATGGGAAGTAAAGGAAGAGGGTCCTTGGTGACTATGATGTCCAAAACAACAGCAAATTAATTAAATGAAGTCATCAGAATGTTGATTCAGCAGACAATTGCTGTTGAAGTGAGACAGGGGTGTTCTCAATATAAATGGACACAACACAGGATTTAACATCAAAAGACCGGTGTGCAGTAGTTCTGCGATATGTCACTGATGTTGTCCACGACAGACTCATTGTGGTCATTGACTGTGAGTCATCGACTGGACAGTATTTTGTGGACCTTGTGAAACAGACCCTTGAGAAGATGGACAAAGATATCAAACAGTGTGTTGGTAATGCAACAGACGGAGCAGCTAATATATAGGGACGATACAGGGGCTTCTCTACATTGCTCACAGGAGAGTCTCCTAACCAAGTACACATATGGTGTTACTCACATGTCCTCAACATTGTGCTAACTGACACCACTGGGGTTGTTGTGGCAAGTGAATCCCTTTTCTCACTACTGAATGACATTGCAGTGTTCGTTCGAGATTCCTACTAGCGTATGAAGCTATGGGAGGAAACCAGTGAGGACAGGAAACACAGACGGCCTGATGTAATTGGTAAAACACGCTGGTGGGCCAAAGACGAGGCCTTGAGGAAAGTATTTGGAAGCTTTGCAAAGCCTGACCGTGCACTTTATACGGATGTGGTCATCACTATGGAAGGAATTGAAAAGGATGTGACCAGAAAACCTGCCATCCGAAGCAAGGCCCAAGGGTACAAGGATGCTCTCCTAAAGTATGAAACCATACTTACAGGATTTTTGAGCAGATGTCCCCTCTCTCTAAATACTTGCAAACAAGTGGCATGGATATCGTAACAGCACAGCACTTGGGTGACGGGAATGGAGGATAACCTGAAAAGGTGTGCCCGAGATTTTGAGGGTGTGAAGAGAGCAGCAGACGACTTTGTTGAGTGGGCCAATGTCATTCTGGAGGAGAAGTAGGACTGTGATGCCGAAGCTCAGACCGCTCTCCCAGAGAAGAGAACAAAAAAAAGAAGAGAAAGCCAGGTGAGATGGCAGAAGACGAGCCCATTGCTAATGCAGACATGGATTACAAAATCAAGATCCACAATGTGGTACTGGACACTGTTGTTGAAAGTATTCACCGCCGTTATGCAACAAATGCAGTGCTGTGCACGGATGTCTCCTGCATGAATCCGAAGCATTTTCCTGAGATCAGAGAAAAGGGTCTTCCAAAGACAGCCATGAAGGAGCTCAGCAAATGCTTACTGGAATTTGATGATCATGGTAAAGACTAAAACAGTCAGCATTGGAGGGGCCGCCGTCACCAGTGATGAAACAGGGGAAGGCTTTGAGGATCCTGATTAAAGTGTGGAGTTGGTGAGCAGAAGTTGTTCCACATGTAAAAACTGCCCGATATGCTGCTATCTTCTCCTGTCTCAGTACAATCTGCTCACGGATGCGTATCACATCATTGGTTTGGGCTACAAGTTCCTACTCACCCTATCCATCACTCAGGTGGCTTGTGAGAGGACCTTCTCCACCCTGAAATTCGTGAAGAACCGCCTAAGAACCTCCCTCACTCAAGAGAACCTTGAAGCATTCCTTTTGATGGCAACATAGAAGGAGATTCTTATGGAACTTGACAAAGATGACATTGTTCAATTTCATTGACTCAGTGTATAGATATGCTTATTTTTGTGCTGTTTGCGTTATGGACACCAGTGAGTGAACATTGTAATCAAACATATTTTGTAGAGGAGTGCTTTTTCGACTTATTATACAGTATTATACTTACTTACATTGTTGTAGCTTATGTTCAAGTTCAGTGAATGTGTGTGTGTGAAGTTTTTTGATACTTTTGTTATGCTTGATGCTTGAATATAAAGATAATCATTTGAACATTTGAGCTAACTCTGTATATCTCATTCTCTTTTTAAAAAGTGTAGACTAATTGTTTTGTGAGTCTAGCCTTGTACATTTGTATATGCTATGATTGGTGTATTCCTAGTGAGTTTGAGGGTGCACCCATAGCCATAGCATACCTTGAAAACTCAGTGTTCAGATAGGCTACTTGTTGGTCAGTCCCAAATGTTTGTATTTTTTATAGCTTTCTTCCCAGATGAACATAGAGGCCAAATGTATAACTGGTTTGGTACCTGTTACATCAACAAATAGGGTTAGCCTACAAAATTAGCGTTCTGGTGGTTTGCGTGAACAGGGGGCCTGGGATGGAGTCAAATTCCTGGCCTGAATTATTGTTTCAGTCCGCCCCTGCCTACATGCATTTCATGATAAGTATGATTATATTATCATTCAATAGTATGATTAGTATGATTATAGTATCATTCTATAGTATGATTAGTATGATTATAGTATCATTCTATAGTATGATTAGTATGATTATAGTATCATTCTATAGTATGACTAGTGTCACACCCTGATCTATTTCACCTGTCTGTGTGTTTGTCTCCACCCCCCTCCAGGTGTCACCCATCTTCCTCATTATCCCCTTTGTACTTTAACCTGTGTTCTATGTTTGGATCTTGCCAGTTCGTTTTGCTTGTTGAAGCCTACCAGCGGTTTTCCCCTTTGCTCCTGCCTTGCTATTTGTTACTATCGCCTAGATTTTCCCGGTTTGACCTCTCCTGCCTGCCCTGACCCCGAGCCTGCCTGTCGTCTTGTACCTTTACCCCACTTCTCTGGATTACCGAACTCTGCTTGCCCCTGAACTGTCTTTTGCCTGCCCCTGTTGTGATAATAAACATTTGTTATTCCAACGTTGTCTGCGCCAGGGTCTTAGATAGATAGATACTTTACTGATCACCGGGGGGAAATTTCTTCGCCAAGCAGCTACGAAAAAACACAGGGCAGGAGCAAAATGCCAGAATGAAAAGACAGATACACGATACATGATACATAGTGCAGCAGTAGTAGCAGTCTGGAGTGCAAAAAGCTATAAAAGACATTGCATAGTATGGGGGAATGGCTGAATATGTACACTATACATTGTTACAGAGTATTAGGTGAAGAAAATGATAAAAATATTGCTAGTTGATATAGATAAATAAGGAATATTTGCATGGTTAACTATACTATACAGGTCGAAGGCAGAGAAATACTTAAATAGCTAAATGTGCGTATAAACTAATAATAGTTTACTTACTAGACATACTGGTTAAATGAACAGGTAAGTGAATATTTTTGCATGGTTAAATTAACTGTACAGGTAAATGTACAGTTAAATGTACAGGTAAGTGAATATTTTGCATGGTTAAATTAACTGTACAGGTAAATGACAGGAAGACATACTTAAATAGCTAAATGTGCGTATGATATAATTTAGTGAATAATAATAATAATAATTCCCTTAAAATACAGTCCTTAGTACAGGGTTTAATTACAGACAAATGCACGTATTGCACATTCAATATACTAAAAGCAATGAAAAAAGATACAACTGACAGGATACTAATATGCATTCCTGAGTGAATGACATAAATTAAATCCAAGAATGACTTACAATATTGCATGTGATATGATATAACCACTGTACAGGAATATGTATATACAGTCCTGAATGAATAAGTCCTGAGTGAATGAGTTACTCACGGATGGATGCCTAATTGTTAAACTAGGTCCTAACACCCCAACAGTTCCAGGTCTATGTTGCCGACAGAATGGCACCCCGGTGAGGAATTAAATAGTCTAATAGCCACCGGCAGGAAGGACCTCCTGTAGCGCTCTCTGGCACACCGTAGTGGGATCAGTCTATGACTGAAAGTGCTCCTCTGCATCATAACCATGGCATGCAGAGGGTGGGTGGCGTTGTCCATGTTGGCCAGCAGTTTGGCCAGGATCTGTCTCTCCGCCACCTCCTCTAGAGTGTCAAGGTTAATCCCCAGAACAGAGCTAGCTTTCCTGATCAGTTAATTTACCAGAGAAGCAACACCGGCCTTTATGTTGGCGCCCCAGCACACCACTGCAAAAAAGATGGCACTGGCCAACACAGACTGGTAGAAGGTATGCAGTAGTTTACTGCACACGTTTAAAAAAATTGGTTCAGCTCTGTCCTGTCATTGGCTCTGTCCTGTGTCCCCTCCGTCTGCCCGCTGTTTGACGTTTTGAAGCCAGTGATATTTCTCATACCCTTCCACACCTCTCTCACCTGGCTCTGTTCAGCTTTTCCTCCATCTTCTCCTTATACCCTCTCTTCCCCTCAGCAATTCTCAACTTCAGCTCCCTTTGGCATTTCAATTTGTCCCTGTCCTCCTCCTTGAAGGCCCACTTCTTCTCATTCAGCAGGGCCTTCAGGTCGCTGGTGAACCAGGGTTTATTATTTGGATAACAGCGTACCTTCCTGGTGGGTACAGTGTTTTATACACAAAAATTGATATAGTCCGTTATGCAGTCTGTAAGTCCATCAATGTCCTCCTCATGAGCCTCACAGAGCACATCCCAGTCTGTTGTTTCAAAGCAGTCCTGTAGGGCCTAATTTGCCTCCGGGGACCATCTCCTTATGGTCCTAGTGGTCGCAGGCTGTTTTTGGACCATAGGCCTGTAGAGTGGGGTGAGGTGGACAAGGTTGTGAATCGATCTACCGAGGGGAGGGAGTGCAGTGGAGTTGTATGCACCCTTCACATTAGCATATAACAAGTCCAGAGTTTTATTATTCCTGGTTGGGCACTTCACAAACTGTTTGAACGAGAGATGCTTGGTTAAAATCCCCTGAAATGGCAAAGAAGGCACTTGGATGCGCTGTCTGTAACCTTGCGATAGCAGAGTGGATGACGTCACACGCTGTGTTTGCGTCAGCGGAGGGCGGGATGTAAACAATAACAGCAATGGTCGCCGTGAATTCCCTCAGCAAATAGTAGGGTCTCAGGTTAACGGCTAACAGCTCAATGTCCGGACTACAAAACTGTTCCTTAACAGTAATATGGCTCAGATTACACCATCTGTTGTTAACTAATAAAGCTAGCCCCTCTCCCTTACCGGGAGAAGCGCTATCCCTGTCCGCTCTGATGGTCTGGAAACCACAGATAGTTACGTTCTATATGGGGATGTTATCATTCAGCCATGTCTCTCTAAAGCACAATAGGCTTGCTTCCCGGTAGTCTCTTTGCCCATGGATCAGACCCTCAATCTCATCCACCTTGTTATGTAGCGATCTCACGTTGCCTATAATGATAGACGGTATAGCCGGCTTGTAGTTACTCAGCTTTTCCTTACACTTTCGACCTGCCCTGCATCCACGCCGTCGCCTTTTCAACTCGTCCGGAATATCAAACTTTTCCCTGGGGTGCAATAGCACTAATTGTGCTAAATCCAGGAGCTAGGCTCGGTTGTAAATAATTGAGGACTCGCGTGTACGTTCGAACGTGATAATTTGTATGATTATAGTATCATTCTATAGTATGATTAGTATGATTATAGTATCATTCTATAGTATAATTAGTATGATTATAGTATCATTCTATAGTATGATTAGTATGATTATAGAATCATTCTATAGTATGATTACAGTATCATTCTATAGTACATTGAGTGGTCTTATTCTCACTAACCTTTAGATATTTAGCCTGACTCTCAATGGAAGGACACTCTGCCCTGCAGGAGATAAAACCACAATAATATGGTCATCCCCTGTGTCTACTGTGGCTCTCTCATTACTATCAACAAAAACCACAGCTATAGAACCAACACACACACACCCCCACATAAGATATGTTGGCTGGGGTGGATGCATGCAGCAGCAGCAAATTCTAAATGTTTAAACAGCAACAGACATCAGTGGTTGGATGTAAACATGGCCCGTTAATAACCTCCCAGCTGATTAGAGAGTGCTGCTCCCGGGGTGTCCCGCCACTGTGATATGTGTGGATCTGGACCCCGGGCCCTAACTTTGAAGTTTCCTCCCTGTCATCTCTGTGTAAATAGGATGCTTTAGTGAAAGAGTGAGAGCTAGAGAGGCAGCATTGTCTCCCTTTGGAACACGCTGCAGGAGAGCTGTGTAATGAATGTTTGAGCGGCGATGATAAATCTGCAGTTTTCCCCTGCTGAGAGTCATGCCAGAGGCTCCACACACAGACCCAGGGCCCGGTCAGGAGGAGAAAGCTGGGTCTGCCCGCCCTGATCTGGGGTGGAGGGGTGGAGGGGTTAGGGGACAGCGGTGTACTGACATGGTCAAAGAGAGTGGAGTTCATAAACGTGTGTGTGTGTAACACATGCCTATTGGACTGACCACACACATAAATGCTATACTTTAAACATTCTTCGAGTTAGGAGGTAGACACAAATTCATTTTTTATTAATTTCTATAAATAACCATAAAGTATTTGATATTAATTTATTAAACTAAACGTCAAAGTCCTCTCCATGTTGCATGAGAAAACATTACATTTTTAATCTTGCAGGCCGAGTGTAGACACATGCTTAAAATGGGAATTAAAACATACTAGAGCTCAAGGCATGTAATTTTGTTACACAAACATATTGCAGTACCAGTCAGAAGTTTGGACACACCTACTCATTCAAGGGTTTTTCTTTATTTTTACTATTTTCAACATCGTAGAATAATAGTGAAGACAGCAAAAATATGAAATAATACATATGGAATCATGTAGTAACCAAAAAAGGTTGTTTTGTTAAACAAAATCAAAATATATTTTATATTTGAGATTCTTCAAAGTAACCACCCTTTGCTTTGATGACAGCTTAGCACACTCTTGGCATTTTCTCATCCAGCTTCATGAGGCAGTCACCTGGAATGCATTTCAATTAACAGGCGTGCCTTGTTAAAAGTTAATTTGTGGAATTTCTTTCCTTAATGCGTCGGAGCCAATCAGTTGTGTTGTGACAAGGTAGGGGTGGTATACAGAAGATAGCCCTATTTGGTAAAAGACCAAGTCCATATTATGGCAAGAACAGCTCAAATAAGCAAAGAGAAACGACAGTCCCTCATTACTTTATTTACGTCATGAAGGTCAGTCATTCTAGAATATTTCAAGAACTTTGAAAGTTTCTTCAAGTGCAGTGGCAAAAACCATCAAGCACTATGATGAAACTGGTTTTCATGAGAACCGCCACAGGAAAGGAAGACCCAGAGTTACCTCTGCTGCAGAGGATAAGTTCATTAGAGTTACCAGCCTCAGAAATTGCAGCCCAAATAAATGCTTCACAGAGTTCAAGTAACATACACATCTCGCGAAGCATGGAGGAGGAGGTGTGATGGTGTGGAGGTGCTTTGTTGGTGACACTGTCTGTGATTTATATAGAATTCAAGGCACACTTAACCAGCATGGCTACCACAGCATTCTGTAGCGATATGCCATCCCATCTGTTTTGCACATAGTGGGACTATCAATTTGTTTTTCAACAGGAAAATGACCCAAAACACTTCCAGGCTGTGTAAGGGCTATTTGACCAAGAAGGAGAGTGATGGAGTGTTTCATCAGATAACCTGGCCTCGACAATCACCCGACCTCAACCCAATTGAGATGGTTTGGGATGAGTTGGAAAAGCAGCCAACAAGTGCTCAGCATATGTGGGGACTCCTTCAAGACAGTTGGAAAATCATTCCAGGTGAAGCTGGTTGAGAGAATGCCAAGAGTGTGCAAAGCTGTCATCAAGGCAAAGGGTGGCTACTTTGAAGAACCTAAAATCTAAAATATATTTTGATATGTTTAACACTTTTTTGGTTACTACATGATTCTATATGTGTTATTTCATAGTTTTGATGTCTTCACTATTATTAGTCTTGAATGAGTAGGTGTGTCCAAATTTTGACTGGTACTGTATATATAAATAAATATATAATAATTATGTTAGTGCCAAAAGTATGATTGTACATACTGTCTCTCAGTTCTTTCTATTCTGATGTCTTCCATTGAAAATGAATGGCGTCAAATCAGTGTCTTTGTTCATACACGCCACAGCTTGTTGCTCCCCATACCGTAACATCTGTGTGGAGGAGGACGGGGGGAGGACGGGGACGGGGGGTTGATGGCAGCCCTCGTGGGGCGGCCCCTCTGCCTCCCTCAGTCTGTCAGCCCACCTGACTGCTGCTGTGGCAGGCCTGCCCAAGGCAAGACCACAGGCTAGGAGAGGAGGGCCTCCTTTGGGCCTCCAACAGGCCCTGGCAGCCTCCCCAAGCCCATTAGAGAACCCCCTCCTACCCCTACACCTCCCAGACACCCCCTTCCTCCAGCCCTCTGCCCCAGGATGCCACCGCTCAATCCCACTCTGCACCAGAATAACTCTATTGTTTCCAGTGAGCATATTGTCCCGTTAGGAGGGATTGTGGGGTATGGTTTTTGGGGGGCTTGTCCTCAGGCAGCGTGGTTTGAGATGGGTTCCTGGGTGGCTCCTCTTGGTGTAAGGAGTATTTTTAGGGAACAAATCCCAAGTATGCGGTTTTCCAGTCACTGCGCTAACGTGGTGTGACTGTCACACTTTCCTTATATGGCTCCTGGTCCCCCGTGGTCGACTGGGAGGCTGGGATGCACGGAACCTCTCTCTCTCTCTCTCTCTCTCTCTCTGTCCTGGGCAAAGAGGAGGAACCTGGGGATGTTGTTGTATTTTCTCTCACTTCATTTCTCTCCCCCCTGTTATTTTTTTCTGTCATTCGAGGATCAGCTTTAATGAGATATGCTCTGCACGGGGCTTGGGTAGATTTTCAAAGGCAATGTGAGGCGGAAACTATCAGATATGCTGTAAATCATTGGAGTCTATTGGAGTCTTTTTTAAAATCTAAATTCAACTACAGGGCGCTGCTGAATCCGAATGGCCCCTGCATGTGAATCAGCCAGGCACAGGGAACCCTGCTCTGCTCTGGCAGCAGAACTACCAGATCACATCTATCTGCAACCCCAGTTATGGATGCAATTTGTGAACGTGAGGTTCTGAAGCACGCTGCTATAATAGTTTAATTTATAATTAATCATATCTGATTTGCCTGATTGCCATAAACTTGGGGAATATACATTTGGGGGGGGGGGGGGGGGTTGGGTGCAGCAGACTTTTATTTTTTTTTAAGCATTAAGTATTTATGACGCTTGATAGACGTATAAACTGCGAAAAAGCCATCGCCTTGAATATTGATTATCACTAATTAAAGATGCAGTTTGATAAGGAGGTTAATATCCAACAGCTTCCTCTGGACAGCCCTCCTTTTCACAACTCTCCTATTCAGTTTTTTTCTCTGCCTCCCGGTGGCTTTTCTCTGCTTGTGGTTCAGTCTAGCAATTAGCTGTGGAGAGCTTAACGAGACAGTCATTAGTTCTAATTAGGAAGTGGTTAATTGCGATGCATTAAAGGCGAGGCTCATCACAGTGAAATATGGTTGTTGTCACCACTAAAGCTGACTGGAAACAGCTGTTGACTTTCCTGAGAGGGTCACGCTCACAACAAATACTCCCCTGGTGCAGCAGAGACACAGAGAGAGAGAGAGAGAGAGAGCGAGAGAGAGAGAGAGAGAGAGAGAGAGAGAGAGAGAGAGAGAGAGAGAGAGAGAGAGAGAGAGAGAGAGAGAGAGAGAGAGAGAGAGAGAGAGAGGAAGTACCTGTGATAAAGTGGCACTGCTTTTGGCCTTTTGTTTTAAATAGTGTCTTCTCTCCCTCTTTCACATTTTAGGGCCTCACCTGAAGCTCTCCTGTGATAGAAACCCTCTCTAGTACAGTCATTGAGCCTCCACAGATGGGAGACGCAGTATCATTAGACTGAGGCTGGAGTCTAGAACATTGGCCATACATCTGCTGAACTGGGGCACAGGGTGGAAGAAGGGTACACATTCAGCAGAGAGAATCAGAACGTGAAGAAACAATATCAGACTGAAATCATTCAATGAGTCTCTCAACGTGGGATTGGGGCACTGCATCACCTCAGTCTCTAGTGTGCTGTGGTACGGTGGAGCACGTCAGACAACGGTATTAAAGATGGCAGTTAACAGGGAAACACCGGCTTCTCTGGGTAACACAGCCCTAAGAGAATTTTACAAATTGATTTAAAAGGATGAAATAAGTACCCCAACCCACAAACGTTCCCTTCACCTTTAAAAACATATTTATCTCATTGTCTCTCTCAATCTGTCTCTTTGGGAGTGTGCATGACTTTGTGTGTGTGTGTGTGTTTGTGTGTGTGTTGATGTATTCAGTATTACTCCATGCATTTTTTATGTCGCAACAGCACTTTCATCAATTGCTGCTATCAATCGGATAATTTCTTCGATTTTTTTGCACTGGCATGTCCGTGTGAGAGTGTGTATTATTAAATTGCTCCGTCCCACATGTACAAAATGTGTGTTTCCAAACGGGAGACTGTGGCTGTTCCTTTGTTGCTCTCCGCTGTCCCACATTAGGAATCAGCATTTATTCCCAAGGCAGCCCACAGTTTCAGAGGCCCCACTAATTGGCTGTAATCTCCTTTTAAACTTGAAAGCTGCTAGCCTCCAGTCTCACAGTTTACAAGCAATTATTGTGTGGAACACCAATGTCTCTGGTCGCACCTGTTGTCTCACTATTCCTGGACTTCCCTCTGATCTGATCCCTGCCCATTTCTGGGGCGGTCGACTGTTTCAACGTCATGGGCCCAGTGTAAACAGACAGTCAGCTGGAACTGGTGGGGGAGAAGTTAGGCGGAGGGATTTGGTCGGAATCTTCAAGTGTCCGTAGGGACTTGGGCTTTTGGAACAGAGGGACTCTTCCAAGGCGCTGATGAAATAATAATGCACACAGAGTTTGGCGGGCTGAAATTTGCACATGAAAATCGTCTCCCTTCGCGCTCCTTGCATCTAATGTGCCGCCGATGACAATCCCTGCATCTCACAGTTTATATGCAAATGACTTCCCTCTCTGCTTCTCCGCCGAGAGAGATAGAAGAGAAATAGAGATAAATTGGAAGAGACAGAAGAGAAGGGTTTTTTTGTTGTGTTTTGTTTTTGTTTGTCTTGTTTATTTTTAAAAGGATTTTTAAGAGATTGTAATATATTTAAATTTTTCCCTTTGTTTTTCCTGAAAGGAAATTAAATTATGCAGATTCTCTCTAGATTTTAGGAATGGAAGACTTTTCTTTGTGTTTAATTGGAACATATCGCTGGGCAAAAAAATAAACCAAAAACAGATCTGTTGTGTAAAGTAACTGTTAAATAATGATTATATTATTTTAGCCTACAAACAAGCCTCATCCTCACCACTGTTTTTTTAAATTCATCTTCTGTCCACCGGTACTTTGTCTCACACTCTCCGGTCTCTCCATTCTCTCTTCTCCTTCCTCTGTCCTTCCATCCACCGCCATCAGCCTCCCGCTAGGCCTTCCTATAGAGTTCTAAAGCCTACTCTCCTCAGTCACGGCCAGTTAGTTAAAGCAAACGTGGGAGGCGGAGAGTGACAAACACAACCAATCGCAGGGCATTCCCACAACTCCCTTGATCAACTTTTATTAATGTATTAAACATCCCAGAGCGGCGGTGTGGTGTGGAACCACATTTGCCTCCTCCACTCTGACACCAACCACCAACCACCAACCACCAACCACCAACCACCAACCACCAACCACCAACCACCAACCACCAACCACCAACCACCAACCACCAACCACCAGCCACCAGCCCTCAGGCATAATGAGAGATGCTGGTCCCAGACACACTAAGGGAGACAACAATGACCCCCACGAATACAAAATGATACACACTCACACATATTGTCTTTCTTTGTCTCAAACACACACCCACACACACACACACACACTAGATGTAGCCTACAATTTTATATTTTACATAATCTCTGAATTATTACACTCCTCTCTCACATACACACACTGAGCTACTGAGCTAGTAGACCGCCGTACAGTCGGTGAAACAATCTCATTTATTTATCCAAAACCTCTGACCGTATTCATTATAATTCTGTGGGCATTGTGTTATGCGCCGGGGTCCGACAGAGAGCACATAGCATTATGAAAATAATAATGATCTCACTTACGGGGATTGTTTATTTTTGCCTTGGCTGCTTATGGTGGGTGGCAGTGGCAATGGGAGTCATTAAGGAGGTAACACATCTCTCAGCTGATAAAATGAGCAGGAGCAGAGGACCATGGGAGTGTGAGGATACAGCATTCTAACAACCAGCACAGCAGCACACACTTGCACAGGGGAGACGCAGCCAGGCCTCTGTCAAACACTGGAGGTGCCCATTCACCCTGTAATATGAGTGTGTGTGTGTGTTGCCATCTACATTTCTTTTTTGGGCACTCTGACAATATCTCTTCTTCTCGCCTTCTCCATTTCTGTTTTCTCCTATCTCTCTTTCTTTATTTCTCGCTGTATCACTCCATATATTCATGAGTTCCTGTTTGTGATGAAAACTTATGCATGAAAACAGAGGGTGGAAAAAACAGAGAGTGAGTGTTGACGGAGGTTTGTCTCGTCTGGGCGCCGCGCTGCGCAGAGTGGCAGAGGCAGGGTGGTCCTGAGGGACATGCCAATGCGGGAGACCCTGATTCCATCTCTCTCTCCATATCCTTTCCCCTCTCTTTCTTTCCACCCACCCGCCCACCCTTCCTCCCACATCTTTCTCTAACTCTCTCATTCCCCCACCTCCTCTCTCTCCTCTCTCCCTCGCAGTGTCAAAGCGAGTTACAGGCATAAGAGCACTCCTTCTTAAATAATTCACAAGTTGATTAATAGACTCACAAGGGTATAATTAGACAGGGGAAAGACAGTGGCTAGTGTAACCAGTACAGTGCTTAGGAGAATTGGAGAGGGAGCGGAGTTACTGAGGAAATGGAGAATACCAACCGGTAGCAGGGTAAAAAACCTTGGTGGTGTTGGAAGGACTAGGGAGGGGGCTGGGTTGGTGGTTACCTTTCTGAGGCTAGGCAGTATGTGAAGCAGCCTCTCCAGGAGCATGGAGCCAGGGCTTGTTTGATGTGGAAATTGGACAGTTTGAATCCGTCTCCTTTAATTTTTCACAACTTACAGGGCCCCCTGGGTAATCCAGCACTACTCTTATAGGAAATAAATGATTTTTTTGTCCTCTCATCTTCTCACATTTTAAGCCCCTTTTCTTTTCTATTAGATGTGTTATCTCCATCCTTTTCAGTGATTCTCCTCACTGTACCTGCTCTGTCTACTCTCACCGAGCGGAGTAGCAGTTTCACTCCTATTCGTGTCATGCAGCCATCAGCACTTACATTTCCTCTGAGGCATCTTTTGTATTCTGAAAGGGATGTGCTTCCACTGCTAGACCCTTCTTCAAAACAAACAAACAAACAGAACAATGAAACAACAGATCTCACTTTTCAGCCCAGACGTCATTTTGGTTGCTGCTGATCTCTGTCTGCTTCACTTTCACTGTTAAAACTAAAAAAAAACATCCAGACAGATACACAGAAACAAACTCTTTCCTGGGGTTTTCTCCCCTTCTGCAAAGTCACTTCTGACTGACTTATAATACTCATATCGGGGCACATATTGTTCTTCCTCCCCGTTCTCTCTTTCTTTGGTGTTTCATTGTCGATTTCTCAGATTGCTTCCTGCAGACAAACAGACAGTCCTCTCTGGTGTGTGTTTTCACAGTGAGGATTGGAAATGTGGTATCCAAACAGGCCTGATACGTCCATCCAGCTCTGGGCTCTGATGTGCATGCGTGTCTGCCTGCATGTCGGCTTGTCAGCTCTAATTTATCCCTCTCTGTTCTTTCTATTTTTCTCGTCTGTCTCCTCCAGATGTTGCGCCCGGTGTCAAAATGGATCTCTAGATTCCCCACCGCCAAAAAGTGGGAACGCAACACATTCCTCTGTTTGTACAAGCTGATAGATACACTTTGAAATTCAATTCCGTTTTCTTTCATGCCACAAGCCACGCGGCTGGAGATGAGACCAATTTGCTGAGAACCAGTCTGATGCCACATACGCTTTCTTTCTTTTCCAGGTTATTTTCTTCATGTGTGTGAACTCATTGGACTTGATCGTCATAAAAAGATTGCTCTACTCATTTGCTCGTTAATCCAGTACTCTGCCTGAGTCTATCGCCGATAATTATTATGCATTCATCACGAATTACGTACAATGTAATTGGCCCTCTCATTGTTGTCCACTTCAGCAATACTAATGGTATTCTGGCACCTGACCCAGTCCTTGTTGTTCTCCTGCCCCGCCACCAGGAGGCGCTAAGGAGAGCAGCAGCTCCTGTATGTGTTGATTTATTTATCTGTCTCTGGATTAAATCCTGTATACCTGATAAAGGGGATGTCAGAACAGCTTTGACAGCCACAGAGGCGGCAGAGTGTGCACGATTTGGTCGCCGTGCCGGCAGATACAAGGAGTGTCGCTGGCATCTTTGAAGTCTTGACAGACAAGAGCCTCTGAACATTCCCTTAATCTTGCCTTCCCTCAGAGAAGCAGCGTCAAGCAGGTTTATGAGTGCGTTCAGTTCTCTGTTTGCCGTATTCTCTTAATGACACAAACCATTCAGCGACCATGCATGATAGCATTTCATCTAGCATAATGTGTGGTGGCTGCTTTCTTCAAACGCCCCAGTGCCTCTCTCTGCCAGCTGGAGATATAGCAGCAAACACATACAAGGCTTTTTCTATTGGAACACTGGGATATTGTGTGTTGTGTACGCTGTTTGATTGTGCCTTGTTGTTTTTGTGAGCCCACTAAAAGCAAATACAAGGAAAATGTTGTGTAGGATTTTATGGAAAGCAGATCAGTGGAGATGTGCTTTGTACCTGGGTAGCTGTTTGTGCCTGTTCTGGCCTGTAAATGACATTGACAACATGTATGTACTTATCATCACGACAGTGCTAATGGAGAGCCCTGAACCTTTAACCATCATTACCATGCTAATACTTCAACACTAACTGTATAGTCCTACCTCTCAGACTGTATACCTGGAGCATGTATGAACCTGTAAGTGAGGATATAGTATGGATGTCCTTCTCTTTGGTTATTCTCTACCATGTCTATCTCTCCTCAACATTGATCCTCTCTCTTCCCATCATTTGCATTTTTCCCTTCCTCTGTCATTCTCTTTGGCTGAGGCTGGAACAGGGGCTGCTGGAGCTCTGTAGAGTTTGGGTGGTTGAGGTGTAGTGCTGCTGAAGCTGCTGGTGCTGAGAAGACTTGGTGGAGGTGTAGAGCTGCTGGGCAGGAGAGGGCGCTGGGGTTAATTACTCCATTACTGGGTAGCTCAGGCAGTAGCTGTTTAAACAGACCCCAGTCAGCAGGGGATTAGGCCTCATTACTCCAGCTAAAGCTACGCCCGCGACCCTTCCCCACCGCCTTGCCACCGCCTCTTACCATGGGTTTGTTAGGCGTGCCAGAGAATATTCATACAGAGGAGGTGGAGAGAGAGGGAGAGAGATAGATAGAGAGAAAGAGAGAGAGAGACGGGGTTGAGAGGGAAAGGAGGATGGAGGAAGAGGAAGAAGAGCAGTAGAACAGGGCAGGGATCTTGGGCTTAACTCTTGTGGATCTTTTGCATCATCACCTGAGCTGCAGCAGGGCTACAATTATCCTCCCAAAAACCCTGGCGTAGCTAGATTAGCATCTCCGACTCCGATTACCCCCCATCCAACCGTACCACCCCCCCCCCCCCCCCCAACCTGTCTTCCTCAGGTGTCTGATGGCACTATGTGATAATGATGGTGCTCTCATTTGCAGAAAGGACAGTGAATTGAAATGGGGTCGAGGCTGTCAATGAGCAGGACATGCTGGAACAGTACAGAGCTTATACCTGTCAGTTTACTGGGTTGTCTGTGTATCAGTTACTCTCAGTTTAAATTCCCAGGAGCCACAAGGGCAGGTGCTATTTTCATTATTTCATCCTCTTAACATTTTGACCTGAGTCGCCTCCACTGACAGTTTGTGGCAATTAGTTTTTCTGACCATCCAAGGAAATACCAAAACCCCCTGAAATGGAAATATAACACAGGTGTGTATGAAATATATTTGATTTGTCCCTCTAACTATAGACAGAGACTATACTCATCCAGAGGACTTTCATAATAATAGTAAAAAGTTATTAGTAGGTACCAAAAGCCAAAACAAACAGCCAAAACATTTATTTTCTCCAATTATAAATGAGAGTTGTGTGTAGGAGAACTAATACATTTGTTGTAAAGGCCTCAGTTGTGGCCTGCTGAACTGCATGATCAAGTTTCAAGTCAATTCCTCTGTCTGCTCCTAGAACTCAACTAAAAATAACATTACATTTTGACTGAAAGACACACTCTCTCTTTCACACAGACACACACACAGACACACGCACACAAACACACATGCACACACAAACGCACACACACACACACATGCATGCACACACACACACGTCTCCGTAGAGGCTGTCAAACACTGTCAATAAAAATCTGATTTGATATGAGGGAAAACGCTTGATTTATGGGATACGTTGGCTCTCCAAACTATGTGATTTTAGCTCAAATCCAGAACAGAGCTTCCATTGTATAATTGAGGGCAGAAATCAATAGAAGCAGCTGGATGTGGCTGGCAGTGAGCTGCTGTGAGCACAGGCGCATCCATATTGAGAGTTTTGGCTGTTCGATTTGTGTCTAGGATAGGCTCAGCTTCACGAGCCTAATCACACAGTACGCGGGTCGATGCCAGGACTTAGCCATTGGCACTCTCCATTAGCATATGTTAAACACGACTCTCCCTCTCCCCTCCCTGTTTCAAAAGCTACACCTGAGATCCTTGGCCATTTAAAGCCCAAAAACAGGGATTATTTTAAACATAGCCTGAGGTGAGGGTGAAATTCACTGCTCCAGTGACCTGGATGTGAGGGATGTGCTGGTCTGACGGCAGAGGCAAGAGGGACACACAGGATATTTATGGTATTGATTTTTCAAAGTAGAAACAGAGATTTAGAGGGGCTTGACTCTTAAAATTCCCAAGGAGCCGTGCTCACACACAATCTTTTCTCTGAGAAGTAGGAGGCAGGTTTAGGGGCCTTCAGCTGCAAAGCTGTGCTATGTTGTGGAATGATGTGCCTCAATGTGTATCAGAGGAATCATTAAACCAGGGTCAAGATAGAGTGCCTGGTCAGCTTAGCCTCTGCTAGCTAGGTGGATGTAAAGTAATGGTAAGGTTGGGAGGTGGTGGTGAGAACTGACAGGATGTATTAAGGTGTCCACATGCTTCCCAGCAGAAACAGTTCGGAAGAGTTTGTGCATATATTAAGTCTACGCCCCTTCGTCGTTGATTGATCAACAGTAGTGAATCTTCAGTAGTCTTTGTTGTCATTCATGCACATTTTTTCAATGAGAAATACTATACCAAACATCTTAGATAGATGTAAAATTGCACAACTAAGATTGATGACAGATTTCTTGAGTTATCTTAGATGAATTCTGACTATTTAGAGGAATTTTCTACTTTGAAAAATCAATACCATAAATATCCTGTGTGTATACTGGCTACGGTGTCTCAAAATGGACAAACAGTACTATTATTTTTTCTCGGTTTTCAAGTGAATGTCTTTTAAGGGAGTATGTGAGCACACTCGTTCGGTAAGCCTAGCCGACTTCGGCCGTCCACCAGCTGAACTGAAGCATGCGGACACTTTTAACGTTGTAGAGGTTGTGATTATTACTCTTTTTGGAAGAGCAAGTAGAATCAGTATATTATAGGCTTTTTTTTATCTGATTGTGTAATACTAATATTTAATTAGTTCAGACCTTAATTTCTATGGTCCAGACAGTCCTCATATTAATCATCTCTGTGGATGTAAGCTTACAAAGTATTAAATTGTTGATTGCTAGAAAGAGGAAAAAGCTCTTTAGGTTAGACATAAGTAAACCCTTTTCACCTTCAATCTGTGTCCATACTCCCCTGGCTAGTGGACTATTTGTCCTACCTCCACCTAGCAACACAGTCCCTGCTCCCCAGCTGGTTGGGGGGGGGGTGGCAGACACCCACCTGGGTCAATTCCCTGTCATGACTCCTCACCCTCAACTTTATTTAACCTTTATTTAACTAGGCAAGTCAGTTAAGAACAAATTCTTATTTACAATGACGGCCTACACCGGCCAAACTTGGACGAAAGCTGGGCCAATTGTGCGCCGCCCTATGGGACTCCCAATCACACCCAGTTTTGATACAGTCTGGATTCGAACCAGGTTGTCTGTAGTGACACCTCTAGCACTGAGATGCAGTGTCTTAGACCACTGCGCCACTTGGGAGCCCCATGATGGGTGATGTCATAGGCGCGGGGCGGTGCCATAGTGATTTTCCTTTGGAGTGCCCCAATGATGCCATTAAGGGCCCCTCAGTAATGAGGCTAATGGAGGGAGACCTCGTTTGCATAACATTATCTTAATTGAGCGCAAGGTCTGGCATGAAAACAAGGCTTTGATAATGTTACTGATGGAACGGGAGGATGTTGGTCTGACCGGTGGCAACCATTTACCCGACAGCTATATTAATTAATGGCTATCCCGTTACATGGGCTTTAGGAGGGATGAATAAGTCAACATGGTGACGTGTGTGCCTGTGTGTAGGGCCCTTGTCTAGGTCTGAAATGGCACCCTATTCTCTATATAGTGCATTATAGTGACCATAGGGCTCTGGTCAAAAGTAGGGCACTATATAGGAAACATGATGCCATTTTGAGTGCACCCTAGTGGAGAAACCACAGTCCTGTAGGAGAGGTTGGAGGGCAAGGAGGGCCTGGCACATAGGGTGGATCCTCTTACCCCTCATTCCCTAAAGGAGGAAACCTGGCCTCGGCCACCACACAAAGCCTCCACTGATACTTTTAATTGAGAATTAATTAGACTGCTGTATCAATATTTTGGTAAGACCCAACAGCCAGGTCTTGGTTTACATGTGCCTGCCCTGCCTTGTGCCTGTGGATGTACAGGAACCAGAGTTATTTTGAATACAGATGTAGATTTCCTATTTAATTAAGACAGCCTCTCTCAGACCAGAGGCGTGCCTGGGATGACTCAAGATGAGTGTGTGTGAGTGTGTGTGTGTGTGTGTGTGTGTGTGTGTGTGTGTGTGTGTGTGTGTGCTTGTGCATGCGCGTGGATCAGGATGTAGCTTAACCTGAAGCAGGTCAGCCAGGCAGCTCTTTTGTTATGTAAAGAGGTGTCATGTGATCCTGCATGATAAAAGAGGAGAGGGAAAGAAAGCGTTCAGATAAACTTGCCTCATCAGATAATTAACCATGCCTTTGCTCCAGTTTCCCCTCCTTTGCATAAGTGTCTGATCGACTTTCAAAAAGCTGATCAGTCAGAGAGAGAAGCTCCTTCCTCTGAGCTGTCCTTGGGGGCTCCAGCAGAATGTTAGAATGTTACAGCAGGGGTGCGCTGCTTCTGGGTGGCACACATTTAAAAAACACTAAACTTATAGATGTCCATGTGGAAGCCAACAAGAGAAAATATAAGGATACATTTAGATCAAATAAATTATTTATCCATGTCTACAGTTTTGAGGTACTTTGGTTCAACATGTTCAAAATATGATAATATTGGTACCAGGACTTGAATGGGATTTGTGCCACATATGCTAAAACGATAGCACATTGAAACAGTGCCAGTGAAACTAAGCCAAAGCATGGACTGCTGTCATACCTTGTCCATAGACTGCTCACAGGGTAAGAAAACCAACGTGTATATGTGTAATATAAGTGAACTATCCCTTTAAGCTGAAGTTGCTGTTTGGGGTTTTAGGCTGGGTTTCTGTGTAAGTAATTTGTGACATCTGCTGATGTAAAAAGGGCTTTATAAATACATTTGATTGATTGAAGTATGTTTTTCATATATCTGTCCCCTTTCCTCACGGTCAAAACTACCCCTGTCACAATGACAGAGTTTATAGCCCCCCCACTCCCCCCCCCCCCCGCTTGCCCCGTGCCCCCTCCTAGCTCCCCTGCTGACAGTTTTTAACTACACTCCACTCTGGCCTCTGCTCTACTTGTTACAGCCCCAACACGAGTGCAAACAATCAAAGTGTTTGGGAACGTTGAAATATGCATGGCTATCCGTGACACACAGATAAAGCAGGGCAATTAGCCACGTAATCCTAGAGCATCGTACAGAATCATCAGCCTCAGCTGTCCTCGCTCTCTCTCCCTCCTCTCCTCTAGTCTCTTTCTCTCTATTAGTTAAATGTACTCTGTGTGTCGGCTCCCCATCAAATCAAGTAACACTTCCCCTAATTGGCTTATAAATAATACAGCAGGCCTACATTATAATTTCATCAGTGGTAAACATTGCGAGGGTTGTTGGTAAAGAACCTATCCCTCATTAATTTCTTAATTTGGGTAGATGGAATGAAGGGGAAGTGAGGGAGAGAAAGGTAGGGATGAGAGAGGGAGAGATGGGGAGACCGGGTGAACAAGGGGACTCGTATCACCTCAGGCAGAGATGGAGGGAGGGAGCAAGGAAGGGATGGTTGAAAAAACAAGGGGAGGAAGATGCTATTGCTGCTGCTTTTGTTCATAGATGTCAGATATTCAATCCACGGGAGATGTGGACCTACCGCGCCTTTCCAAAACACACACCACACACCACACACTACACACCACACACCACACACCATACACACCACATACCACACACTACACACCATACACTCCACACTACACACCACACACCACACACCATACACCACACACCACACACTACACACCACACACTACACACCTCACCCCAGTCTTGCTCCTTGTTCTTTTTTTATAACTTAATGAATATTTCATAACAATAAATATAAATATTAATTCTAATGGTTTCGCACAATAGTTATTACCAATATTTCTTACAAAAAATGTAAATAAAATACTCATTATAATTTCTGCATAACCAAACAATGAAATACTCTCCTACACTCTCAGCCAAACAGACACATAAACAAACACTCACGATTATCTGCACTGCATATAAACTATTTCACTTTTTAATCAGAACAACAGTAACTCAATACCTTCTACGTGCATCTCACTTTATCTTCTTTGTTGATTGATTTAGTCGAAGATTTGAACTTGAAGGCCTGTGTGTGAGATACAATAGACATATAGGCCTGTGTGTGAGATACAATAGACTGTAGGCCTGTGTGTGAGATACAATAGACATATAGGCCTGTGTGTGAGATACAATAGACATATAGGCCTGTGTGTGAGATACAATAGACGTTTAGGCCTGTGTGTGAGATACAATAGACATATAGGCCTGTGTGTGAGATACAATAGACATATAGGCCTGTGTGTGAGATACAATAGATATTTAGGCCTGTGTGTGAAATATAATAGACATCAGCCTCGTTGTATTTACTTGCAGCATGAGAAAGAGACACATAATTCAGTTTAGTCAAAGAAGAAAGATGACTAAGTTTCCCTTGTCAGATAAAGTCATGGAAAGCAGCCATTATGATTCTATAATACCGTTTAAGGGACTGTTACACATTGTGTGATACGTGAGGTATGAGGTGTATGCATATGACATGCTCTGATCTCTGAAAGACTGATATTAAAGCAAACTCTCAAATGAGTCATTTCCATGTGTCTTCTTGCTGAAATGTGGAATATAAAAGGCCCTTCAGCCTTCAAAAGGAGAGGAACGCGTCCTTGGTACGATTCTGGATCCAGAGTCAGACACTTGAAGGCAATCTTTCTCAGCTGTAACTCAATGCTGTCACTATTATCGAAAGCTCTCACCTCACGCGTCGTAACTGATGGAGAGAGACATCCTAAAAAAGCGACTGTGGAGATTTACAACTACAATACATGTACTGTGTGTCTCACACAAAGAAGAAACAAGCTGAAGAAAGCCAGGTATAAGTTAGGCTTCTCTTTTCAACTGACATCTGATTAATTCAGACTGATCCAGTAAATGACTCACTTACCAATGAGGGGGCAACACAACTCTCCATTCACATCAACTCCATATCATACAAGTCCTATTAGTTAGATAAGTGGAGCCAACATGAAACCACACACACAACACCCCCTTAGACCTATTTAACTCTTGTTGAGAGTGACGGGTACCATGTTGAGAATGAACTTAATTAATGTAGCAGTAAAACACAAACCTCCCTGCTCATGCCCTTTCTGCTGCTACTGCTCTGTATTAGTTCCACTTCAGCGGCCCCATGCTTAGGAACAAGAACAAGCAGCGGCTCTAATGACGGACGTCCCCCTTCTCTCTACATATCCCCATCACTGGTCTCAGGTCACTGCCCCCGCCCCTCTAAGGACAGGAAGAGGAGGAGTCTACCCGTTAAAGGACCATGTTAACAACCTGCTCTAGAAACAAACCCCACTCACTTCATTAGCAGGGACAAGTTAGAAGATGTGCCTTAGTTTGGAATAGTTTAAAACCTGAGGAGAGAAAAGTATTCTCTCAGGGGTTGGAGTGTGTGAGCAGAACGGCGGAGGGAAGTGACTTCAGAAAAGCGTTCTCCAAAATGTTGTGTTTATTTTTGGGGTCCAAACATTGCAGACAGTCATGTTTATCTCAGAGTTAGGGGACTGTCTGTTTCCTGCATTAACAAACGTCATTGTTTAGGGTAATACAATTACTACGGAGGATTAGATTTGCATGACTACATATTAGACTCTATAATTCAAGGGGGAAAAAAAACTAAAAATGTACAACAAACATTTTTATTTACAAAACATAAGGAAAATAGAACTCTTGGTTACAAATAATGTCACGGAAAAGTCCTGATTACCCAATGAAATTTGATAAAGGAGACACTGAACTCATGAAACGACACTGTGACAAGGACATAAGGTTCCACAGAGCTAGATGAGAGAGGACTAAGTGCTGTCCTCTATGGGTACTATAGGGATCAGTCTCTGGGTTGACAGTCCACTCCGTTAGTTGACATGCAATTGTGAAATAGGACTTAAGGACAGAAGACTGTGTAGTCCAGGTGAGACATTCTAATGGAAACCCTTTGTCCAAAGTTGGCTTTCCATTCAAAACTATGACATGAATGTAAAATGAGCTGACTAAACAGTTATCGCAATGACTCAAAACACGGCAAAATACAAATGTGAGAAATACAAATGGAAACATGGATTTGAACCAATAAGAATTTTCCAGTGAAATGAAGCAACTGCCTTGTAAATGGGTGGAGATGGAGATATTTGGATACTACAAAATGCATCTGTACACGTAAGAGTAGATACGGTATATTGTATTATATTCAAACTAATTAAACAAAAGGAATAGCATATTAAATAAAAGTGTGAAAAGGTGGTATGAATGATTTTTCACGATCCAGCCATTGACATGAAGGCTATAAATATTGTATGCAGAGAAGAATCCCTCTTTGAAGTCTTGTGAGAGCTAAGACAGAGGAAGAAAGGGAGAGGAGACAGTAATTACTGGTGGAAATGCTCTGACAGATTATTCTATTAAAGTAGGAGGAGGTTCAACCAAACACAGCTAACCTCTAACAGCACTGGTCTCCACCTATCAATGACAAGAACATTCTCACCTGAAGGCCCACTTCCACTTGACAAACACGCTTACTAGGAGTAAATAACATGAAAAAACCTGTATGTGCTGTATAATGCTACAGAGTTTGCACAGTCTAATAATATTGAATTGTAATAATTAGCAAAGTGAATGATTAAAAACCTTGAGACATATTTTCAGTGTGGATCTCCAAAATACAGAAGTGTAACATACTATCGCTATATAGACCACGGACACGCTTATTTAAGACAAAACGAGCCACTTTGCAGAAAACAGAAAGCAAATGATCCTTATTTCCACAAATAAAAACACATCTGAACAGATCTGCTGTTTATCGAGTAGTGTTGACAATGGGCTGAGGATTCTGGGTAAAACTCTGGCCCCCTCATTAAGTGTTGAGAGCTGAGCCACTTCCTCACACAGGGCTAGACCCAGAGCAGCCTCTCTGCCTGGCCGAGGCTGTGCACGGGGAAATGCTGGGGATGAGAGAGGAAATGATAGAGAGCAGTGCTGCTACTAGCCCAGTCTCCCAGGTCCAACTCCATCTTTGATTACTGGCCACTGACCTCTATGTCTCCGAGATAGGGGGAAGGCACGTGGGGGGAGACTTGTCCTACCCAAAATAAAAAAAGGGTTAATTGTATTTAACAATATGCACTCTAACCCCCTCCTTGATTAGAATTAGTTTCACATCTGCCTGCCGCACAGCTCTGTCCCTCATTACTGTAGAATCTCATTACAATCAGCCCCCATGGGAGACACGCGTCAGTCTTAAACACACTTTCTAGCCCTCTCTTCCAGCCTCGCGCTCCTCTCTCGCCTCACGCTCCCCCTCTCTCTCAAGTCTACAGTAGCGGAAGTCCTCATCTAAGAGAATTACAGTCTTTTTTTTCTCCTACATGCAGCATGGAAATTGTTTTACACTGCCAATTAAAATAACAGATACAGGTACATTTAGATAGTTTTCTGTCAGTCAGTGAGTATATGTTTTCTCTCAGTCAGTGAAGATATGTATTTGGCAAAAATAGACCAAAATAGGGCTGAAACATCCCCCCCCCCCCCCCCCCCCCCCCCCCCATTGTTTTTGTCTAACAGAATAACACACACGTGTTTGGAAACGCAGTCAAGATGTAGAAAATAATACTCATGGGGCTGTAAAAAGGCAACATCCATCTCCACACTCCACTTTCGCTCATTAAACCATAGTCATATCTGTGGGGTTTCAAATGTATATTGAAAACCTTTATTTAAAAAAATTATAGGGTTATGGGGTATAATTCATTTTAAATATATCAATTATGCTTGGCAATAAGTAACAGGTAAAAACAAGGAATAGTGGTGTCCGTTGTGAAAATTGTCCATCTAGTCTGAGCAGGCACACAAATGCTGCAGGCAATGTAACCCCGGCTCTCCACCAGCATGTCCTATAGTCCTAGAGGAGTGGCGAGTCGCAGAATGTACAAGGACCCTGCAGTATCCTCTTGATCCAGTCTGGGTCTGCAGTGAAGAGGGGGGGAAGGAGCTAAATAAATAGGCGAACATTGAATATTTTATCAGATTCATCATCTGTTCAATCATAATCATCTGCTCCACTATTTGAGCAGTAAATAAACAACAGCTTGATCACTCAGTAATGTTAAGCTTATCGAAAATCATTTATGCAGACAGTCTGTGACATTTAGTGAAAAAAAGTTTTGATGAACAAAAAAAAAAAAAAAGTACTTTCTTACATATTGTCAATGCTATATAAGGAGATGTGCTGATCAGAGAGCAGGATAATTGAGAGAGCTGACAGCAAATAAAAGCCCTGGGAGAGAGAGAGAGAAGAGGGTGGAGTGAAAGAGAGAGGTAGAGAGAAGGAAAGTGGCGCTAGCCGCTTACCCTCAGGCACTGGCAGTCTGGCGATGCTATCCTGCAGCAGGCAGCGTCTGTACGTGAGTGTCTGACACGCCTGGTAGGACAATGCACACCTGAAAGAGACGGGCATGCTTCAGACAGGCAATGACACTGAGTGGGAGGGATATCAATAGTCTAAAGTGGCTTCCTTTGCTCATCTCATTCCCTTCATTTGCAATGACTGGAAAGAACAGAATATGTGAAAGTGAATTCCCAGTAGACATCATTATTTAAGACATCCCTAGGACAGGGGTTCCCAAACTTTTTGGGCCCACGACCCCATTTTCATATTAAAACTTTTTCACAACCTCACCATGTAAAATGTTATGCAATGTTAACTTTTTAATTGGGGCTATGACAGTCTATTACAAATCAGTCTGAAAGTATTTCATATTGAAGAAGGTATGGTTTGAAGTGACAAATGCATCGGAAAGGTATTGGGAAGTTCAGAAGATCATCAGGCAATAATTTTGTATGACATTCTGTGTAGAAAAGATCATCATCATTGAAGATGTTCTTCACCCCCAGTCTGATTTAGTGCCTGGTCTTGTCCACTCTTATAATGAGTCCTACGCGGCTTGTGGGAA
The DNA here is from genome assembly GCA_023634145.1 of Thymallus thymallus. Classification (NCBI taxonomy): domain Eukaryota; kingdom Metazoa; phylum Chordata; class Actinopteri; order Salmoniformes; family Salmonidae; genus Thymallus; species Thymallus thymallus. The sequence continues at coordinate 29,770,022 of CM042403.1, read as the reverse complement.
TTATGGAGGGAAACCGCTCTGTTTATTAAAACCGCATCTAGCGGCTACCGGAGGTAGGAAGTTACTGCCAATTTTGTTATTTCAGAATTTCTCTCACGACCCCATTTTTGAGTTGCGACCCCTAGTTTGGGAAACGCTACCCTAGGAGATGGGGAGAGGAAGTCACTTTAGACTATTGAGATGCGCTGCAGGCAGGAGAAATAGAGAAGACTTGTCTGGTCCACTTCTGTCTCACTAACAGGAGAAATAGAGAAGACTTGTCTGGTCCACTTCTGTCTCACTAACAGGAGAAATAAAGAAGACTTGTCTGGTCCACTTCGGTCTCAGTAACAGGAGAAATAGAGAAGACTTGTCTGGTCCACTTCTGTCTCACTAACAGAAGCACTGAATTGTTGCTTTCAGCAAGTAGCCTAACAGTTTTCCTCAACTGTCCACCGGGGCAGCACATATCATCCAACTACTGAGAGGCATAGGGGGGATAGAGGACGAGGGGGGAGGGGGTTGGGTGCAGTACACCGGTAAATATCAAAAGGTGGGAGGCTTGATTACTGTTCTGTGAAAATAAAGTTAAAAATGTAATTTGGCATTTTTATTTTACCTTTATTTAATTAGGCAAGTCAGTTAAGAACAAATTCTTATTTACAATGACGGCCTACCTACAGGGACAGCCATAGTAGTACGACGCCCCTGGAGCAAATTAGGGCCTTGCTCAAGGACACACACAGGTTTTTTTTCACCTTGTCGGCTCGGGGTTTCGATCCAGCAACCTTTCGGTTACTGGCCCAACACGGACCATTGGGCTACCTGCCGCCCATTAAGATTCTGTGTGGGAAGTCAATTGTCAGTGTCAGCCCAGCATCTAGTAACCTTTGGAGAATTCTCCTTCTGCTTAAGAATTGTTAAGAATTCAGAGGTTTATGCTCCCTTGTTTAGACAGTGGCAATCTCATAAAGCTTTGTAAAAAAAAAAACCTTTGTAAAACTCGGGGGTGATGTGATGCCATTCATCAGTCAGATAAATTGACTAAAGACTAATTTTTGGGGGAAAATGCTGTCTCCAACTGACTTGGCATAAACATTAGGCTAGCATAGAAGAAATACCTGGATTTAGATTACGGGAAACGGGTGACTGGTGGTTGATGAAAATAAGGTTGTATTACCTGAGCCACATGTGTCCATTGGAGCAGATAGCCTGTTTGCGGTCTGTGAAGGGCAGCACCTCCTTACACAGACTACAGTACTCTGGGAACGTCTGCTTGTTCATCTTCTTCTGGATGTGACCAATCAGGACCTGGGGTACAGAGAGCAAGAAGTGAGAGGTTCTGAATAGCGCAAAAAACAACATGGTTAGCCTACTGTTAAAACAGTTGATTACTGCTCAGGCTATGGAATAGGATAATAGAAAAGGTGTAGGTAGCCTGGTCCAACCTTCGCAGCCCTGTCCTCGTACGTAGGATTGCTGTTGAGGAAGTCACAGACCCCCATAGTGGGGATACTGGTGTTCTCTGTGATCCAGGTGTGAAGGTACACCTCCCCCAGAACCCTCTTCATGTGCTCCCTGGTCAGGTGGGCCTCCACCGCCTCGATCCACGCTATCACCTCTCCCATCTTCTCCTCCAACGCCCGGGCTTCTGGGTCCTGTAGCTTTGATACCACTTCCTCCTCTTCCCCTCCTCCACCCCCCTCCTCGTCCTCCACAAACACCTTGGAGTCTTCATGCGTGGGGCGCCAGCGTGCCTCCACGGGGGCCTTCCGCAGGGACTGGTAGAGCACACGCACCAGGAAGAGTTTTAACCTCCACAGGAAGGGGGAGCCCGTGATGTGTACCTTGTTGTCCAGCTCCTCCTGCAGCAGAGGAGGGATGCATTTGTCCTTCAGCACTCTCCAGCGCACCAGGTCCAGCAGGTCAGTCTGTTTGAACAGGCTCTGGACCTGGGACTCCAGCAGCTCTGCTGCTGCATCGTTGGCCGTCTTCAGGGTCACAAACTGGACCTGGTAGGGCCTGGAGACCGGGTGCTGACCGTTGGTCATCCCTGCAGTACTGACCAGGGCCAGGTAGGCCCCATTGGGGCTGACCGCGATGCCATGCATCCTCCGCCCTGCCATGCCGTCTGGCAGCACGATCTCCTCCTGCTTAAAGGCCACGGCCATGTCGGTAAAGATGGGTGTGAGCTTCTTGACCGTCCCGTCCAAGGAACAGGTGTAGATGGAGCCCCCCTGGCGGCTGGCTGTTATGGAGATGATGGGAGTGGAGTGCAGGCCTGTGACGTGTGAGTTGTGCACGTTGAGGCCCGCCTTGGAGATGAGCAGCAGGCACCAGAAGAGGTAGGAGCCCCTGGCCGCCACCACCAGGCTACAGTTACAGTTCTGTTTGGGGTGGAACAGGGAGATACACTTGATGTTGTGTACGGGGATCTGGTCCGACTCCTGCCAGAGAACCACGGGTTGGCGCAGGGTGAAGTAGCCCTTCACCGCCTTTAGGTTGACGGGCAGGATCTTGACGGGCCCCACCGCGCTGCCCACAATCAGGCCGCTCATCTTGCGCCCGCTGTGCTCGTACTCCCACCAGGCCAGCACGCTGGGGGACGACACCCCAGATTGGATGGTGTTACAGGACAACACTGAGTCCTTCCCCAGCATGGGCAGGCAGAACTGCCACACCACCAGGTCTCCGTTCTCCATCAGCACAGCAAGCAGCACCGTCCCCACGTCCTTCCACTTGTTGTTAGTCTGGATGTGCTGTGTGGTGCACACACTGGACCACTCCATCCGTACAGGGGTCTGCATGCGGTAGCGTCTCTGAAGCTCAGCCAGGTCAAGGAGGTTAGCCTTGGGGGGCTCCCCACCCTGCACGGAGTAGCCTCTGCTCTCCAGGCTCTCGCCATACAGCTGGGTCAGGTCAGCCACCACTGTCCACTGTAGACGCTTGGTGCTGCTGTGGACTGTCAGCTGGTGGTCCAGGGTGAGGGAGGCCAGGAGGCTGCGGCTGTTGGCGTCACAGCCCAAGGGGGACCAGCTGGTGTACATGATACCCTTATGGATGCCCAAGGTGGGGTTGAACACTCTGTCCAGCATGAAGGACTGGCTCACTGAAGGGTCACTGGAGCTGGAGAACTTGTCTTTGGCCCTCAACAGTTCCTCTGCTGGACCCACCTGGACACATAAGAATAGTTATCTTTAAAAGTAGGCATCTGAATGCATTTAGTAAAGCATTCTGAGAAAACAAAAAAAGACTCAGACAATATCTAAATCCCAAAGTAAGTGCACTTTTGACAGCAGTGCATCAACCTAGTTTGCTAGCCTAAATACGTTTCACTTTGGGATAAATGGTTAACTGCAGTTAGAAACAAAACAGCAGAAGGTTAGTTTGCTAGCCTAAAGATGTTTTACTTTTGGATAAATTGTTAATTACTGCTAGGAAATAGGCAGCAAACATCAGCTAGCAGTTCCGGCTATATCAGTCAGCTGGAGCCCTCCCAAGTAAAAACATCAACTTCACAATTTAAATTTGTGCTCTGCGCGGTTTTGAGGTGTGGAATGAACGCAAAAGTAAGCAAGTTTGCTAGGTACATGTGTCCGAGATTCACCTTCAATTCACATACTTTGTCCGGCACAGGAATGGAGGTCCGATGCAGCACCAAGTCTTGGTTGTTGCCGTGAACATCGCACAATACCTCCATCAAAGAAATGCCACTTTCAGTAGAGGCCGAGAGTCGGTGATCCTCAGACCACGTGAGCGGCTCCAAGCCGCTGACCGGACTCAATAGCTTTATTACCGGATCCCTCTTCACAACTGGACCAAGTGCTGGCCAGGGATCATTATACGGTTCGGCTTCGGTAAGCTGTCCTGCCTCTACCCCGTCCGTAGCACGAGTTGGGCTGCAAGCAGCCATTTTCCATGTAAAAAAAATAAAACAACGCGTCACTACGGCGGTGGAGGAGGGACATACTACAAGGAAAAACATCATCAATTCCTCTCGGGTTGCAGTGTACATATCTGGGTTGTGATGACAGCATGACTGACTGTCTGTGCTTTGCAAAAAGAAAAACAGTAGACGGATTACCTCCCAGTTAATAACAAACTTTCCCACCATTTTAGAGAACGTTCCCTTAAGAGGCTCATTGGGTCATTAACTAACGTTTTCATAGGAATGTTCCCATGATGTGCAAGGAATGTTTCCAAGAGACCATTCCTCTAATGTCAAATATAATTTACCCATAACGTGAAAGTTGTAATAACATTCATGTGTCTGTTGATTACGTTGTGCGTGTTCAGTTAATCAGTGATTTATTCAACATGTCCTCATGATTGTTATTACAACTTTTGTATGAAATGTGTCTGCGACATTAATATTTTAAATTCTGAGAACATGGTAACCACGTTATTGGTAAATTATATTTGACATTAAGGGAATGTTCTCTTGGAAACAAACAGGAATGGTCTCTTGGATTTCAACTCACAACCTCCTGGTTCACAGTAATCCCATTTTCCTGTTTGCTACATCACCATGTCCGTGTAAAGTATAAATTAATACTATTCTCTCATCATTGATTTGATGTACTTATTTCAGCAATTTAATGGCTTTCTGTGTATTTGTCTAATGTTGGTGGGCCATATTAACCTGTTTTAATGATAGTGCTGAATCCGTATGATCAATAAAATGTTTTCTTATGTACTTTTAACAGAGTTGAGATTTACTTCAAAGTATCGATTAAGAGCCTAACTATACTGGCCCAATAAACACACGCCCTGGAGATATCCGTTATTGGAACAGTGGTTAGTGCTTTCGTCATTGGTGCTGGTAGCTTGGGTTCCAGACCTGCTAGGTGAATCACCGTACTGTCACATTCTTCGCAATATATGTTAATATCATTATTGATATTCCCTATTGATATTGGCCTGGACAATCTAATGTTCAATGTGTTTCCATCGCATTTTGAACTATATCTATAGTTTTGTCACAAAAACTATTGCTTTAAATAGCAAATGTGCCAACTCTGGTCTTGGCACGTAAACTCTAGACAACAACTGGCAGATACAGTGTGGGTAGCCTACAACACATGATGGGATTATTATGGATAAAAGCAATACTATTTTTATTTGTCAAACGGCAGTCAAACATCGATATTATCATGTCACCAGAATAAGACCCTCTGCATTTATTGGAAAGGAGACATGGTGGCGTAGCAGGAAGTTCTGAATGCCGTGAACCAATAGGTTGTGAGTTCAAATCCCAGGGGAGGACATGTTGAATAGTGAAGACTGTATAAATGCACAATGTAATCATGTATGACAAAGTGTGTCATATACAGTATGTAAGTTGAAAACACTGTACTGTATGTTAAATGCACTGTGTGTGTGTGTGTGTGTGTATATATCCTTAATTTTGCCAACAGACAACTAGAGCTGTGAATTGATCAGTGGTTCACCAATCTGGGTTTGATGGGCTTGGCAACAGTAACAAGGTGTGATGTGTACACCGGGGCTCTGTACAAAAAGGGCCAGAGCTGACTCTACTTTTTGAGAAGGCTCAGGTCCTTCAACATGTTCAGTAAACTACTGCATACCTTTACCAGTCTGTGGTGCAGTGGTGTGCTGGACCGCCAACATAAAGTCCGGTGATGCTTCTCGGGTAAATAAGATGATCAGGAAGGCTAGCTCTGTTCTGGGGATTAACCTTGACACTCTAGAGGAGGTGGTGGAGAGAAGGATCCTGGCCAAACTGCTGGCCATCATGGACAACGTCACCCACCCTCTGCATGCCATGGTTATGACGCAGAGGAGCACCTTCAGTCACAGACTGATCTCACCACGGTGTGCCAAAGAGCGCTACAGAAGGTCCTTCCTGCCAGTGGCTATTAGACTATTTAATGCCTCACCGGGGTGTCGTGTCGTCGGCAACATAGACCTGGAACTGTTGGAGTGTTAGGACCTAGTTTAACAATTCATCCGTGAGTAACTCTCTGGTCTGTAAGCACTCATTCATTCAGGACTGTATGTACATATTCATGTACAGTTGTTATATCAAATTACGTGCAATATTGTAAGTAATTCTTGGACTGAACTTACATAGTCATTCACTCAGGACTGTATACCAGTATCCTGTCAGTAGTTTCTTTTTTTTTCATTGCATTTAGTATATCGAATGTGCAATATGTGCATTTATCTGTAATTAACCCTGTTCTTAGGGAATTATTATTATTACCTTAAATTATGTCATACGCACATTTAGTATTTAAGTATCTCTTCCTGTCATTTACCTGTACAGTTCATTTAACCATGCAAATATTCATTTATCTGTACATTTAACCAGACTGTATATTAAGCAAACTATTATTACACTCACTTATATCATATGCGCATTTAGCTATTTAAGTATCTATCTATCTATCTATCTATCTATCTATCTATCTATCTATCTATCTATCTATCTATCTATCTATCTATCTATCTATCTATCTATCTATCTATCTATCTATCTATCTATCTATCTATCTATCTATCTATCTATCTATCTATCTATCTATCTATCTATCTATCAATCTATCAATCTATCTATCTATCTATCTATCTATCTATCTATCTATCTATCTATCATCTATCTATCTATATGTATACATCTCTCTATCTATTTCTTTGGGATCATCGGGCGACGACGTCCTGACAACTGATACACAGAAATGTCCTTGTAACATTTCATGGAACGTGTCTAAAAAATCGTATATTATCTTATATCTTATATTCTGAGAACATGTAACCCATGTCTTGTGCATGTTTGGGGGGTCAATGATGGAATATTCTCCTAACCCTCAGAAAACTGGACACATGAATGTTCTCACAACGTCCCATAAAACGCGCCTAGAACATTAATGTTGTATATTCTGAGAAAATTATAACCACGTTCTAGATAAGTTCTGTTTGACGTCAAGGGAATGTTCTCCCAACTTTAACACCGAAACATGCTAAAAAGGTTTTTGCTAACATGGAATTTTCCCCTAACTAACGGAAAACTGGTCACTCATACATTAGGGGAACATTGCGGGGAACATTACAAAACCGTTATCTCAGTCTCCCTAGAATTGTTAGCTGGGCTGGAGCAAGATATTCACTCTAATCTTATTGTTTTACCAGATGTTTGTACATGAATGTTGATTTGGGTTTAGTGTATTTGCAGTTCAAATGTGTTTCATATTAGCTATTGGGTAGTTCTTATCTATTGGGTTCTACATCAAGACCCTGACACTGACTCAACCACTGTAGAAATGTGCTCTACGATCACCTCCAAAGATAAAACACTGAGCCCAATGGCATATATTAGAGTGACATGCTCTTAAATAATTAGTTATTTCTTATCTGACGAGCAACACATCAGTCTGCCTAGTGGCCTTTGCAAAGGTCACCAAGTGGGATCATTAATTGTAGTGAAAATATTAAAACTATCATGTGCTCTGCTGTAGATGTGCACTCTGGTCCGTGACTCTCTGAGACAAATCAGCATGCGTTGTAAGATGAGGCACTGAACGCTCCTGGACAGGGCAAAGGGCAAACGGCTGCGGTCTCCTGAAAAACACAGAACTACAGAGACAGACAGTGATTTGTTACAACCCAGCAGTAACAGGAAAGTCTCTCTCTAGCAGCCACAGCCTGACTCTCGCAGAGATGGCAGTTGGATTTGATCAGGCACAGTTATTTGTCACAAAACAAATTGTTACAAATCTGTGAGACAAAAATAGAATAGCACACGCCGACCGTGTTTTAATCAAAAAATGTTCTGTCTTTTGTTTCGCTAATCGAAATTAATAAATAAATGCAGGGACCTTGGTATGTTTCATTTGTAATGAAGCTTGTAGCGTATTAATATTTCAGACACCTGCTGTGTGTCTTTGGTGGGTTTTGACTTGGGATGATCCCGGCTAAGGATGTATGGGAATGTCGGATTAAACATTAATTGAATGCTGTCACATAAACTCACTTCACTTTCTGTAATCACATGTTAGGAGAGCCAAGTACAGGCAGGAGATATCCTTGGTTAATTTATTGTGTGATAGTGAGTTTATCCAAAGGCTATACAGTATTAAGAGTCATGTCCAAAGGTATAGGTTAGATATCGTGTCAGGCTAATAAGGTTATAGATATGGATGGGGTCAACATAGGTCAATTCTCTGCATTGTTAATACCCACCAGCTGTCATATTATCCTGCAGTTTTTACCTTTAAAAAAACTGGTTGGCTGTATGTTGTAGGAACCCCACAGGGATGTTTTGATGCATGGTTCATCATACGTGTTTTAATCATTCAGTCCCACAGACACCTCCCAGGGGGAGCTGCTGCAGTGCATTACTAGCTACACACAATCACGGCTTTAATCATCATGATGATAATGAAATGTATTTAGAGCACATCAGCACGGCTCATTCGGCTCAAGAGACTGAGGAGACGTCAGTGAGCGGGACGGCAGCCTTTGAGGCAGCTCTATCGGGTGCTCAGGACCCTGACGGTATCCCTGTGGAGACTGGCAGTGCCCAGCAGGCTGGCACATTGGAGATTAGCAGTCATAGCAGAGGGCTTTGCTCACCTTGTGTGCCGTCAACTGTGAAAGCCTTACCTGACAGGTGTTGCTCTCAATCAGTGCTCCTCTGCTGTCCTTTGGGTGAAGTTGTGGGCCAGGCAAGCCCCCCATCCCTTCCCTACCATGGTAGGTGGGCCACTGAAACACACTAGGACCTACTGTAAATCCCATTTCAATGAGAAGTCAATGATTTCTAATCAGTGGGAACCAGAACCGTAACACTCAGTCTGGTTATTTTGAGTTGTTATGTCATCCCAAGAAAGCAAGGTGACACAATGTCATGATCTGTTTTGGCCTACTTTACCTGTGAGCCTGGTTGGTTGTCCTGTAATATCCTGTAAGTGTATGTGTTTGTTTGAATGAGAGTGTGTATAAAATGTGAACAACCTTAATTCTAAAGTTATAGGCTGTAACAATAATATTTTCTTATGATTTCTCTCATTCAGCCAGGTCCAGGTTTCATATTCCGTTCACTTACACCTAGAAACAACTTAGAAACTTCACAGTTAGTTTTGGATTAGGTCTAATTTATATTTTTGTCATTTGGGAGTGTATATTTGAAACTCAAAGATAACTATAGACATTTGATGATGAGTTTGAAGGATTTCTGCTCTGCAACAGCGATATAATATTTTTTCTCGTGATGTATTTGTATCTCTCACTGGGAACTGTAGCTTATTAAAGGAAACATAAAAATGTATTGGAAAATAAGTTCCTTGGAGACTAATGAGCCATTCTATATATACACAATGATAATGGCTGAATTATTAATTGTGTGTAATGATTAATTTAAAAAAGCCTCAGGTCCTGTGGCAGGTACAGGCTGCTGAGGCACACACTGACATTCTCATGCGATGTGCTAAACATTTCTCTCTTCCTCCCCCTCCCCCTTTCTCTTTCTCTCGCTCTCCCTCTCTCTCTCAATTAAATTACATTCAAAGGGGCTTTATTGGCATGGGAAACATACATTGCCAAAGCAAGTGAAGGAAGGATGTTTGACATGCTTTTTTACATTTGTATCACAAACCATTTTAGAGAAGATCATGATGAAAGTGGACATTTTAGAACCTTTTAGACTAAATATTCAGACCCCTTGACTTTTTTCACATTTTGTTACAATTACAGCATTATTCTGAAATGGATTAAATAGTATTTTTCTCTCATCAAACTACACACAATACCCCATATTAACAGAAATATTACATTTACATAAGTATTCAGTACTTTGTTGAAGCACCATTGGCAGCGATTACAGCTTTGAGTCATCTTGGGTATGACGCTACAAGCTTGGCACACCTGTATTTGGGGAGTTTCTCCCATTCTTCTCTGCAGTTCCTCTCAAGCTCTGTCAGGTTGGATGGGGAGTGTCGCTGCACAGATATTTTCAGGTCTCTCCAGAGATGATAGATTGGGCTCAAGTCCAGGCTCTGGCTGGGCCACTCAAGGACATTCAGAGACTTGTCCCGAAGCCACTCATGTCTTGTCTTGGCTGTGTGCTTAGGGTCCTGAGCTCTCTGGAGCAGGTTTTCTTGGTCACCACAGCCCTTCTCCCCTGATTGCTCAGTTTGGCTGGGCGGCCAGCTCCAGGAAGAGTCTTGGTGGTTCCAAACTTCTTCCATTTAAGAATGATGGAGGCCACTGTGTTCTTGGGGACCTTCAATGCTGCAGAAATGTTTTGGTACCCTTCCCCATAGCTGTGCCTCGACACAATCCTGTCTCGGAGCTCTACGGACAATTCCTTCAACCTCATGGCTTTGTTTATTTTGGTCTGACATGCACTGTCAACTGTTGAACCTTATATAGACAGGTGTGTGCCTTTCCAAATCATGTCCAATCAACTGAATTTACCACAGGTGGACTCCAGTCAAGTTGCAGAAATGTCTCAAGGATGATCAATGGAAACAAGATGGACCTGAGCTCAATTTCGAGTCTCATAGCAAAGGGTTTTTTATTTTTAGTACACATGCAAACATTTCCAAAAAACGGTTTTTGCTTTGTCTTTATGGGGTATTGTGTGTAGATTGATGAGAATTACATTTAGTCAATTTTAGTATAAAGCTGTAACTCAACAAAAGTCAAGGGGTCTGTATACTTTCCGAATGCACTGTATATGCCTCCTGTAAGACCCTATGATCTGTGAACCGTACATGATACAGAAAACATCTTGGTGTCCTTGTCGATTCAAAGGGAAATCTGCTGGTGATTTGCTGTAGACATACAGTATGTAGTTCTGTCCTTGAGCTGTTCTTTTCTATTAATGTTCTGAATTATGTCATGTTTCATGTTTTGTGTGGACCCCAGGAAGAATAGCTACTGTGACTAGGATCCTAATAAAATACCAAATTCCAAAAATCCTAAAGGAAGGCTATGAATAGTAAATTACTTATAATGTCAATGTCTATGTATAAAATGGGTAATATCTTAAAAAGTAGCACAGAGCACACTTTGGAAATGTGACTTGTTTGAAGAGAGTATCATTCCAAACAATGTCCAACACGTCTCCAATATTAAAATATTTAAAAAGGGTACTTTTGAGATATTAATATGTTTTATGTTGAATAAAAGTATATTATATTTCAGAATCTGAGAGCACACTATAAGGAGTATTGACACCAAGATGATGGTGCCAACGGAGATGGCGACTTCACGACTAGCTCTAAGAAAACTTTGCAGTATTTAGTTTTTTTATGTACTATTTTTCACATTATTAGCTCAGGAAATCTTTACAAGCATTTCGCTACACTCGCAATAACATCTGACCAATGAAATTTGATTTGATTTGATTAGATGTTGTCTGTATCATGTCAGATCACAGATCATGGGGTATTACAAGAGACATGTAAAGGTCTAAAAAGTGCCTAAAGAGGCCACTTTCATCATGATTTCCTCCTGAAAAATGATCATACAAATCTAAAAACAATTGCCAGAACAATTTGAGATACCTAAAATATTTCCGGCCTGTCCTGGATAAAATATAATTTTATCAAATCTCTATGACTGTACACATATTGTTCAGTTTCTTTTTGTCTGTCCAATAATCTCATCTCCAGTGTGTTCCAGTGTTGCCAGAGGCTTGTGGCTGGTTGTTGGTTGCTGGCAGGGCCAGGTGCGGTGTTTCTGTGGCTGTCCTGTCCCCTCTCCCCTGCCTTGGTCTTGGCAGCTGGTGGTGGGCAGACCATGCCCTGTGGCTGTGCCAGGGGAAGGCCGGGGTTCGGGCCTCTGTTTGGGCCCTGCTAATGGAATGGGGCTGGGCCGCCCATATGGCACTTGTGGGAAGGCTGGGGCTCTGGAGGTTGGAACACAGAACCACCAGTCTCCCGTTAGATATTGAACAGGACAGGGCCAGACCTGCAGGCTCGCCTGTTACCCACCCAGCATTATTGATGTGTTTGGTGATGGGAGAGTAATGATGAAGTAGATAGAGGCCGTGGCTACTCTGAGAACACTGAAGAAGCTACAACACTCTTAGAAAAAAATCTATCTAGAACCTAAAATGGTTCTTCGGCTGTCCCCATAGGAGAACCCTTTGAAGAACCCTTTTGGTTCCAGGTAGAACCTTTTGGGTTCCATGCAAAAAACATTTCCACAGAGGGTTCTACATGAAACCCAAAAGAGTTTTACCTGAAACCAAAAATAGTTATACCAGGAACCAAATAGGGTTCTCCTATGGGGAGAGCTGAACAACCCTTTTGGAACCCTTTTCTCTAAGTGTGCATACAGAAGCTACTACAAGCACACTTAAATGACAGATGTCATCATTTGGTTGCTTTTTTTGTAAAGCGGTATTCAATGACCATTCTCCACTTACTTATACTCACTAATTTGTCCATGTAAACCCAGACTAACAGGTTCAGTGAAACAACAACTGAGAGGACGTCCTTTAGTTGGAGGTCAAGAAAAGTTTGGTCTGCCAGGATACATGAGAGGCTAACCTAATGTACAGACTAGAGAGCAGCCAGGCCCTGTGATGGGAAGGCAATGAGATGGACGGGGGAGAGCAGTACCCCACCACCATCCAACTCTGGCACAGGACCTCTCTGGCTCTGCTCTGTGCCGCATGGGACTGGGGGGGAGGAGAGACACATGGGATGGGAGGATGTAGGAAGGGGTTGGAAGGAGGGAGGGTGTGTGTGTGTGTGTGTGTGTCTGCAGTACAGTAGGAATGAGTGCTCAATGTCCTGAGCTAATGCTTACCCTCTACAATACCTTCGTGTTCCTTACCACACGCGCTGTCGCAAACAGAACTAAAATGATCGCTTCAGGGTGACACCAGCAATTTATAACGCAGACCTAAAATAGAGAAGGTAATTACTATGAAGTCAGTAGAAACACACAGCTTGATGCTGTCCTGTCCTGGTTTTTCTTCAAATGCACTATTAAAAAGTGAGGCCAGACTTTTAAACAGGTCACTCACTGAACTCCCTCCTCCTCCTCACCCTCCTCTTCCTCCTGCACCACCCACCTCCCTGGAACTGGAACAAAAGCCCCCGCCGTCCCCACCGCCTCCCCCCACCTCCCCATCTCCTGCTTTTCCGTTTTATTGGTGACAGCTGCCGCAAAACAAACTCGCAGAGCGAGAGAAATGATGTGTCAGTAGAAGGTCCTTTAGCCCGCGCTGCTAATCTGTCACACGCCGTTTGTTGTTTACCGTTCCTCACTGCTCTCTCGCCGACTGGCCGGCAGCGCGCACGGCACCGTAATGGCGACAGATGCTAACCCGCAGAAGTGTGAATCTTGCAGATTTCTCCCCGCTGTCAACCTGTAAATTACAGCTATCGGGAGTAATTAGACCCGATAAAACCCTTCCAAGCTTCACCCCCCTGGCCTTGCCACACACACACCCAACACACCACACACCACACACACACAGACACTGTTGGCCTGGCAGTGACCTGAGAGTGGGGGATTATGGGATAGAAGACTCCATGACACACAGGGCCATAACCAAGGTTTGAGTTAATGAGGTCCGGAAGGGAGGGGGAGCTAATTTGCTGCATTTCTATACGATTAAAACATTTAAAACGTTATTTGGAGAACAGCAACAACAAGCAGAAATGACCCAAGCCATTATTACCTTGGCTACTGTAACTTCACTCATCTCAGTCAATCTACAAAAACATAGCCTATTAGCTATACAATTGTAATGTTATACTCCTGAAAGGGGGGAAATATTAGACATTATTGGCACGAAACGAAAATATATTACATTTTTAGAACTGTATTGTTTGCATTTTGCTTGCATTTAAATGTAGGTCTATAGGGAAGATGGGTCATGTGGAAATGTTCAAATTGAAACATATCTTATTTTTTAAAGTTCCAAACTTGTTTGATTTGATTTGAGATTTTACTCAGGGGACCCCATATGGGTCCCTGACCCCAAGTTTGGGAAACAGTGTACTAACCTCTCTCTTTGCTTGCTTCTCTCTCTCTCTCTCTCTCTCTCTCTTCTCTCTCTCTCTCTCTCTCTCTCTCTCTCTCTCTCTCTCTCTCTCTCTCTCTCTCTCTCTCTCTCGCTCTCTCTCTCGCTGTCTCCTCTGCTTTCTCCTGCATGCATTGCAGCCGGCCTCAACCTCACCACTGAGCACCATATCCCTTTCTTTCTCAGTACCCTACTCTCTGTAAAGCAAAGTTAGTATGATAACTTAGTAGGGTATTTTTTGCTCCTGCTTAGGATTAACATTAACTTCACCCTTCTAGCTGGCTAAGTAATACTAGCCAGAGCACGTCAATGTTACTGCAATAGCTAGCCACCTGACTGACAGACATAGCTATAAGCGACTATTTACCAGCTGTGCATTCATTTGCGAGATGGTTTTTAAATGACCTTTTGTCTGGCATCTTGCAAACACAATAAGCCGACCACGCGCTGGGGTAGTTCGTTGCATGTCTCAGGCGCTAGGCTTTTGCCGCAAGAGGGCGGAGTTAGCCGTTTTAGAGAGCGGTGAATGTGCTGCTAAAAAGACAAATCCGGGAGGCAATTCCAGGGGGACGCAGGCGAACATAACAAACAAACCACTGTTATAACATCTGTGAGCACAATTAGAACCAATGTTTTATACATACACATCATTGCTTAGAACAGTCAGATAACGAATATAAGCGCTCTTAGCTTTACATGTTGACTTTATATATATATCTACTGTGTATGGGTCTTTCTATAAATAAAGGAGTCAATGTGTCAGAAGCAAAACGTAAAAATGGTTTGATGTACATTAAAATGTGATTTTCTTGCAACTTCACATGTGTAGTTCGAGGAATAAGTCTAGATAGGCACAATGAGACCATAACTCCTAGCAACAACAACTAAACATCTACATGTCATTCAAAATGTCACATGACACATGGACACTGCATGTTTCTTTGTCAGGCCTGGTAGCCAGGTCTGTTTGTGCTTTAGTCAACTTCTCTATAATTTATAGCCATGCTAAACCTTCCAGAAGAATGAAAGAGATAAAAATCATTTCTATATATTTTTAATAGTTGACATAATAATTTAATACAATAATATAATACAATGGGTTCTGTCAACAAAATCATTGACAATAATAATAACCAATAATGAAATCATTATAATCAGTAAACTCTTCAAACAGTGTGTGTGTGTGTGTGTGTGTGTGTGTGTGTGTGTGTGTGTGTGTGTGTGTGTGTGTGTGTGTGTGTGTGTGTGTGTGTGTGTGTGTGTGTGTGTGTGTGTGTGTGTGTGTGTGTGTGTGTGTGTGTGTGTGAAAACTAGACATTAAAAAATGTTGACAGTGCCAGACTGACTGACTGACTGAGCTCCCATAATACCCATGGCCTGTCCAGAAACAACCCCTAGCCCCTACTGCCCAGAGTCTAGACACTTGTAGAGATCTGAGAGGGATTGATGGGTGGTGACATGGTGAGAGCTCCACCTTATCCTCTGATAGGCTTGGTGGAATTTTTGCGGTATTGCTTACACCTTTCCAATTATCTCAGATCTCCACAAGTGTTTAGGGGTAGGGGATAGAGTTGTTTCTGGATAGGACCCCACAACACTTTGGGTGTGTGGTGGACCTACAGCGCATTGGTTGGATGTTTAATTCCATTGCTATACACACACAGATGTGCACACAGGTGTAAGCTGGACACACCCACGGCACCCTGTCAGACTGATCAGACAGTTCTGGGTAGCTGGAGACCTCCTGTGAATAGTGAAAGGGTATATTTACATGTCTACTATTCACACCCTTGCTTCATTACAGCTAGTTAGATGTGCAACCACAGACTAACTATAGCTAGGGCATATCTCTATTCTAGCAATAGATACTGTTGTTTTGCTGTATAGAATAATTTAGTAAGTCAGTTAAGAACAAATTCTTATTTACAATGACGGTCTACAATGGCCAAACCCGGACGACGCTGGGCCAATTGTGCGCCGCCCTATAGGACTCCCAATCACGGTCATATTTGATACAGCCTGTAACAGTAACAGCAGTTCATTAATAAGTCAATACACACTAAATATCAAGCAGAAATTGAGAAATCATACCTTATCTTGGCACATCTTGGTATGGGCAGCTATTAATCAATTCATTGATAGATAATAGATTCAGAGATTCATAGAATGAGTTAGAAGGGTGACATCCTACTTTGAAAGGACAGGAAGTGTTGGCTGTGCACTTGACCAGGCATTCCACATTTAATCCCACCAACATTTGAACATTGAAATATCAAGTCGTTTTTTGGTTGTAAATTTATAAAATGATAAACAAGGGTTCCCGATTGCTCAGTTTTAATCACTCGGAAAGCAAACAATCAAAGCGTACACGGACCGTAATCTTATCTCGGGAATCTTGATTTAAGGACCCAGGGATTAAACACCGCCCTCTGCAATTGGATCCTGGACTTCCTGACAGGCCGCCCTCAGGTGGTAAGGGTAGGCAACAACACATCTGCCACGCTGATCCTCAACACTGGGGCCCCTCAGGGGTGCTTGCTTAGTCCCTTCCTGTACTCCCTGTTCACCCATGACGCATGGCCAAACAAAACTCCAACTCCAACGCCATCATTAAGTTTGTTGACGACACAACAGTGGTAGGCCTGATCACCGACAACGATGAGACAGCCTATAGAGAGGAGGTCAGAGACCTGGCAGTGTGGTGCCAGGACAACAACCTCTCCCTCAATACGAGCAAGACAAAGGAGCTGATCGTGGACTACAGAAAAAGTCGGGCTGAACAGGCCCCCATTAACATCAACCGGGCTGTCGTGGAGCGGGTTGAGAGTTTCAGGTTCCTTGGTGTCCACATCACCAACAAACTATAATGGTCCAAACACACCAAGACAGTCGTGAAGAGGGCACAACAACCTTTTCCCCCTCAGGAGACAAAAATTTGGCATGGATCCCCAGATCATCAAAAGTTCTACAGCTGCACCTTCGAGAGCATCCTGACCGGTTGCATCACCGCCTGATAGACAGACAGACAGACAGACAGACAGACAGACAGACAGACAGACAGACAGACAGACAGACAGACAGACAGACAGACAGACAGACAGACAGACAGACAGACAGACAGACAGACAGACAGACAGACAGACAGACAGACAGACAGACAGACAGACAGACAGACAGACAGACAGACAGACAGACAGATAGATAGATAGATAGATAGATAGATAGATAGATAGATAGATAGATAGATAGATAGATAGATAGATAGATAGTCAAGCAGCTACAACAAAACATACATGATACATGATACATAGCGCGGCAGTATGAAAAGGTATAGAAATACAAGATGTCTGGAGTGCAAAAAAGCTATAAAAAGACATTGCACAGTATGGGTGGTTGGCTGAATATGTACACTATACATTAGTGGATGTTGGATGGTTAATTATACTACACAGGTCGATGGCAGAGAAATACTTCAATATCTAAAAATGGGGGTAATAATAGTTTACTTAATAGACAGACTGGTTAAATGAACAGGTAAGTGAATATTTTGCATGGTTAAATGAACTGGACAGGTAAATATACAGTTATATTTACAGGTAAGTGAATAATTGCATGGTTAAATTAGCTGTACAGGAAAATATACAGTTATATTTACAGGTAAGTGAATTGTCATGTCCTGATTTGTTTCACCTGTCTGTGTTTGTCCCCTCCCCACACCAGGTGCACCCTATCTCCCTCATCAATCAGTTTGGGTATTTAATCCCTTGGGTTCTGTTGGGGTTTTGCCAGATCGTCTTGCCTAGTCAGTCGTTCCAGCGTTCTTGTATTACTAACTCTGCCAGTCTGTTTCCCGGTATTTGGACCTCTACCCGCCTGTTGGATTACGTGCCTGCCTATCCCCTCCTGTGCCTTCGACATTCTGATCACCTGCTAAAACGAACTCTACCTGTGTTACGGATTACGAGCCTGTCTACTCCTCTGCACTGCCATCCCTCTGATTCCCGGTACCGAACTCTGCCTGCATTACGACGACGAGCCTGACTCTCCTTATTGGACTATTGCCTTTCTGATTCCCTGTTACGAACACTGCCTGTCATTCACTACGAGACTGTCTTGCCCATATACTTGATTAAATATTTAATCATATCTCTGCCTCCGTGTCCGCTTTTGGGTCCCGTATTTCTGTCGTTGTGTCAGAACGATCTGGCCATGACGGACCCAGCGGAGTTGACCCATCTACAGAGCGCAATAGCCCGTCAAGGGGTTGTTGTGGGTCGACACGAGGAGGTGCTACGGTCAATAGCAGAGGAACTCCGTGAGCAGAGAGAGAACCAGCAGCGAGCCACCGAATGTCTACTCCAACACTTGGAGAAATTAACACTAGCACTACCGGCACAGAGCGTCTCCTCCCCGTCTCCTGTCCCACCTATACCCAGTAATTCACCACCTTCCCCGGTATCCCTAAGAGAGCCACACTTACCTGCCCCCGAACGGTTCTCTGGTGATTCAAGTTATTGTCGTCCTTTCTTGTCCCAGTGCTCGCGTATCTTCGAGCTGCAGCCATCCTCCTTTCCCACAGAAAAGTCACGTGTCGCCTATATGATAACCATGATGACGGGGCGAGCCCTGGCCTGGGCTACGCCGATATGGGACCAGCAATTTCCCGTTTGTGACAGTCTAGCAGCTTTTACTGCGGAGGTAAAAAAGGTTTTTGATGCTCCGTTATCCGGAAGAGAAGCGGCACGTCAGCTGCTACATCTAAAACAGGGGACTAGCAGCGTGTCGGATTACTCCATAAAATTCCGTACTCTGGCAGCGGAGTGCTCATGGAATTCAGAGGCTCTGCTCGACGCCTTCTACGACGGATTATGTGATCCCATCAAGGATGAACTCGCCGCCCGAGAAGTGCCTTCCAGTTTAGACAGCCTCATCTCCATTGCCATGCGTATAGGCAGTAGGCTTCAGGAACGAAACCGGGAGAGAGAAAATCGTCGTCCTGCTCAGGCACTTCCGCATTTCGGCGGACTGGGTAGCAGAGCGTCACCGGGAGTAACGGCACCACCCGAATACTTCCGAGAACCATCGAGGGAGCCCGAAGTCCTGACTTCTGAGCCCATGCAGATAGGGAGGGCACAACTGACGGCTGAGGAACGTCAACGCAGGATAGCCAGTCACAGCTGCCTCTACTGTGGAAAGAAGGGACATTATGCAGCCGGTTGTCCTTTAAAAGGGCGGGCTCACTCGTAACTGCAGGAATACGGGTGAGTCAAACCAAAACCCCGTGGGTACCCCCGGTTCGTTTCCCTTTTCCTGCCACCATTATTTGGGATTCCCAAACCCTTAAAGTAAATGTCCTTATGGATTCAGGAGCTGACGACTGTTTTATTGATAACTCCCTTCTGGTCAAATTAGGCATTCCTTCACGCCCTCTAAGCACACCCATCGAGGCCACAGCCCTGGACGGTCGTTCTATTGGGCGGGTGTCCCAGATATCGGTGCCCGTTACTCTGATTCTGTCTGGCAACCACCGGGAGGAGATTCAGTTCCTGCCCCTACATTCCCCTAATGCTCCAATTGTGTTAGGCCATTCTTGGCTTGTTAAACACAACCCTCACATAGATTGGACTACCGGTTCTGTTACCAACTGGAGTCCTTTTTGCCTTGCTCATTGTCTGAAGGCTGCACCTCATGTCCTAACAAGACAGGTTTCACAGGCCACGGAGGACATCGATTTGTCATCTGTTCCCCCCGAATACTGGGATCTAAGGGAGGTGTTCAATAAGTCTCGGGCTACCTCTTTACCACCTCATCGGCCATACGACTGTGCCATAGACCTCCATCCAGGTACATCACCACCCCGTGGACGTCTGTACTCCCTGTCCGGTCCGGAAACTAAGGCCATGGCGGATTATGTGGAGACTTCCCTCAGGACTGGGATTATTCGGCCATCATCCTCTTCTGCTGGGGCTGGGTTTTTCTTCGTGGCCAAGAAGGATAAAACTCTACGCCCATGCATTGATTACCGGGGCCTGAATGACATTACGGTGAAAAACCGGTATCCACTTCCACTGCTTGCCTCTGCCTTTGAGTTGCTCCAAGGAGCAACGATATTCTCGAAACTGGATCTCCGAAATGCCTACCACCTGGTACGGATACGAGAGGGGGATGAATGGAAGACTGCGTTTAACACTGCTAGTGGACACTATGAATACCTGGTGATGCCATTTGGATTGACGAACGCTCCCGCTGTCTTCCAGGCTCTAGTAAACGACGTACTCCGGGACATGATTAATCGTTTCGTTTTTGTGTATCTGGATGATATCTTGATTTTTTCTCACTCAGTCCAGGAACACACGGCACACGTACGACAGGTCCTCCAGCGATTATTAGAGAACCAACTCTTTGTAAAAGCAGAAAAGTGTGAGTTCCATCGCTCTGTCATTCCTTTCCTGGGTTACATAGTGGCTGCAGGTAGCATCCGAATGGATCCAGGCAAGGTCCAAGCAGTCACTGATTGGCCACAGCCCTCTTCACGCCTGGATCTGCAACGCTTCCTGGGGTTTGCCAATTTTTATCGGAGATTCATTCGTAATTACAGTATTTTGGCAGCCCCACTCACTGCCTTAACCTCGACTAAAGTGAGCTTTGTATGGTCCTCCCAAGCAGCCCAGGCCTTCGCGGCCCTCAAACAGCGCTTCACTTCAGCCCCCATTCTGATTCACCCAGATCCGGCCCGGCAGTTTGTGGTGGAGGTGGACGCCTCCAATGTCGGCGTGGGGGCCGTGTTGTCACAAAGGTCGGACAGCGACCAGAAGCTGCACCCCTGTGCATTCCTCTCCCGTCGTCTGACACCTGCTGAAATTAACTATGACGTCGGCAACAGGGAATTGCTGGCGGTCAAGACTGCACTGGAGGAGTGGAGACATTGGCTGGAGGGAGCGGAACAACCATTCCTTGTGTGGACAGACCACAAGAACCTAGAGTATCTACGCTCAGCCAGGAGGCTCAATGCCCGACAAGCCAGGTGGGCTCTGTTTTTTACTCGCTTTAATTTCACCCTGTCTTATCGACCCGGCTCTAAGAACACTAAACCGGACGCCCTCTCCCGTGTGTTCAGTCCTGCTGCTGCCCAAGGTAATGAGCACATTCTCCCTGTCTCTTGTTTGGCTACATCCTTGGTCTGGGGTATTGAAAAGGATGTGCGTAACGCACAACAGTTGAGCCCTGACCCCGGAGGGGGTCCGCCAGGCTGCCTGTTCGTGCCTGACCCTGTCCGATCCCGAGTCCTGGAATGGGGCCATTCATCAAAACTGACCTGCCACCCCGGTTCTCGCCGGACCCTGGCATTTATACGTCGAAGGTTTTGGTGGCCCACCATGGGAGTGGATGTCCCCTCCTTTGTCTCTGCCTGCACGGTGTGCAACCAAAACAAGACGCCCCGCCAGGCCCCGGCTGGTCTCCTACAGCCTCTTCCGGTCCCTCATCGTCCATGGTCGCACATCTCCCTGGATTTTGTCACAGGTCTGCCGCAATCCGACGGCAATACCGCTATCCTCACCATAGTGGACCGGTTCTCGAAGGCAGCACACTTCATCGCCCTGCCTAAGCTGCCATCGGCCAAGGAAACGGCCCAACTGATGGTGCAGCACGTCTTTAGGATCCACGGACTACCCATGGACATTGTCTCTGATCGGGGTCCTCAATTCACCTCCCAGTTTTGGAGGGCTTTCTGCACCCTTATTGGATCATCTATCAGTCTGTCTTCAGGATTTCATCCAGAGTCAAACGGTCAATCGGAGCGGGCCAATCAGGACCTAGAGACTGTGCTACGGTGCCTGGTCTCTGACAATCCCACCACCTGGAGCCGGCAACTTGTTTGGGTGGAATATGCCCGCAACACCCTGCCTTCCTCCGCTACGGGGCTTTCCCCCTTCGAGTGCTCCTTGGGCTACCAGCCTCCGCTGTTTCCGGAGCAAGAAGAGGAGGTTGGCGTCCCGTCGGCCCAGTTGTTCGTAAGCCGCTGTCGTCGGACATGGAGAAAGGCCCGGGCTGTGTTATTACGCACGAATGCCAGGTATCGGCGGCAGGCCGACCGTCGCAGAACCCCGGCTCCCCACTACCGTGTTGGCCAAAGGGTGTGGCTGTCCACCCGAGATCTGCCCCTTCGGGTGGAGAGTCGCAAGCTTTCATCCCGTTACATCGGGCCTTATCAGATCTCCCGGGTTATCAACCGTTCAGCTATACGCCTCATGTTGCCCCGGTCCCTCCGCATTAATCCTACCTTTCATGTGTCCCGTGTAAAACCTGTCTCTTATTGTCCTTTGTCTCCTGTTCCTAGGCCTGCTCCTCCTCCTCGGGTTATTGACAACCAACCTGCCTGGACGGTGCGTCGCCTCCTGAAAGTCCGTCCCCGGGGCCGGGGTTTCCAGTACCTGGTTGACTGGGAGGGCTACGGGCCAGAGGAGCGGTCTTGGGTCTCCACCAGGGACATCCTCGACCCGGAGCTCATCGCCGACTTTCATCGACGGCATCCCGGTCAGCCAGGTATGCACCCGGGTCGGTCGCCAGGTGGCGCCCGTAGGGGGAGGGGTACTGTCATGTCCTGATTTGTTTCACCTGTCTGTGTTTGTCCCCTCCCCACACCAGGTGCACCCTATCTCCCTCATCAATCAGTTTGGGTATTTAATCCCTTGGGTTCTGTTGGGGTTTTGCCAGATCGTCTTGCCTAGTCAGTCGTTCCAGCGTTCTTGTATTACTAACTCTGCCAGTCTGTTTCCCGGTATTTGGACCTCTACCCGCCTGTTGGATTACGTGCCTGCCTATCCCCTCCTGTGCCTTCGACATTCTGATCACCTGCTAAAACGAACTCTACCTGTGTTACGGATTACGAGCCCGTCTACTCCTCTGCACTGCCATCCCTCTGATTCCCGGTACCGAACTCTGCCTGCATTACGACGACGAGCCTGACTCTCCTTATTGGACTATTGCCTTTCTGATTCCCTGTTACGAACACTGCCTGTCATTCACTACGAGACTGTCTTGCCCATATACTTGATTAAATATTTAATCATATCTCTGCCTCCGTGTCCGCTTTTGGGTCCCGTATTTCTGTCGTTGTGTCATGAATACTTGCATGGTTACATAAACTGTACAGGTAAATGACATTCAGCTAAATGGCTAAATGTGTGTATGATATAATTTGGGGAAATAATAGTAATTCCCTTAAAATACAGTCCTTAGTGCGCAGGGTTTAATTACAGATAACTGCACGTATTGCACATTTGATATACTAAAAGCAATGAAAAAAGATACAACTGACAGGAGTGAGTGAATGACTACGTAAGTTAAGTCCAAGAATGACTTGCAATATTGCACGTGATATGATATAACAACTGTACATGAGTATGCATATACAGACCTTAATGAATAAATAAGTCCTGAGTGAATGAGTGATCACGGATGGATGCATAATTGTTAAACTAGGTCCTAACACCCCAACAGTTCCAGGTCTGTGTTGCCTACGGCACGGCACCCCGGTGAGGCATTATATAGCCTAATAGCCGCCGGCAGGAAGGACCTCCTGTAGCGCTCTCTGGCACGCCGTGGTGGGATCAGTCTGTGACTAAAGGTGCTCCTCTGCGTCATAACCATGGCATGCAGAGGGTGGGTGACGTTGTCCATGATGGCCAGCAGTTTGGCCAGGATCCGCTACAGAAGGTAGTGCGTACGGCCCAGTACATCACTGGGGCCAAGCTTCCTGCCATTCAGGACTTACAGTGGGGAGATTTTGATACAAAGTATTTGATACACTGCCGATTTTGCAGGTTTTCCTACTTACAAAGCATGTAGAGGTCTGTAATTCTTATCATAGGTACACTTCAACTGTGAGAGACGGAATCTAAAACAAAAATTCAGAAAATCACATTGTATGATTTTTAAATAATTAATTTGCATTTTATTGCATGACATAAGTATTTGATCACCTACCAACCAGTAAGAATTCCGGCTCTCACAGACCTGTTAGTTTTTCTTTAAGAAGCCCTCCTGTTCTCCACTCATTACCTGTATTAACTGCACCTGTTTGAACTTGTTACCTGTATAAAAGACACCTGTCCACACACTCAATCAAACAGACTCCAACCTCTCCACAATAGCCAAGACCAGAGAGCTGTGTAAGGACATCAGGGATAAAATTGTAGACCTGCACAAGGCTGGGATGGGCTACAGGACAATAGGCAAGCAGCTTGGTGAGAAGGCAACAACTGTTGGCGCAATTATTAGAAAATGGAAGAAGTTCAAGATGACGGTCAATCTCCCTCAGTCTGGGGCACCATGCAAGATCTCACCTCGTGGGGCATCAATGATCATGAGGAAGGTGAGGGATCAGCCCAGAACTACACGGCAGGACCTGGTCAATGACCTGAAGAGAGCTGGGACCACAGTCTCAAAGAAAACATTTAATAACACACTACGCCGTCATGGATTAAAATCCTGCAGCGCACGCAAGGTCCCCCTGCTCAAGCCAGCGCATGTCCAGGCCCATCTGAAGTTTGTCAATGGCCATCTGGATGATCCAGAGGAGGAATGGGAGAAGGTCATGTGGTCTGATGAGACAAAAATATAGCTTTTTGGTCTAAACTCCACTCGCCGTGTTTGGAGGAAGAAGAAGGATGAGTACAACCCCAAGAACACCATCCCAACCGTGAAGCATGGAGGTGGAAACATCATTCTTTGGGGATGCTTTTCTGCAAAGGGGACAGGACGACTGCACCGTATTGAGGGGAGGATGGATGGGGCCAAGTATCGCGAGATCTTTGCCAACAACCTCCTTCCCTCAGTAAGAGCATTGAAGATGGGTCGTGGCTGGGTCCTCCAGCATGACAACGACCCGAAACACACAGCCAGGGCAACTAAGGAGTGGCTCCGTAAGAAGCATCTCAAGGTCCTGGAGTGGCCTAGCCAGTCTCCAGACCTGAACCCAATAGAAAATCTTTGGAGGGAGCTGAAAGTCTGTATTGCCCAGCGACAGCCCCGAAACCTGAAGGATCTGGATGGAGGAGTGGGCCAAAATCCCTGCTGCAGTGTGTGCAAACCTGGTCAAGAACTACAGGAAACGTATGATCTCTGTAATTGCAAACAAAGGTTTCTGTACCAAATATTAAGTTCTGCTTTTCTGATGTATCAAATACTTATGTCATGCAATAAAATGCAAATTAATTACTTAAAAATCATACAATGTGATTTTCTGGATTTTTGTTTTAGATTCCGTCACTCACAGTTGAAGAGTACCTATGATAAAATTTACAGACTTCTACGTGCTTTGTAAGTGGGAAAACCTGCAAAATCGGCAGTGTATCAAATACTTGTTCTCCCCACTGTATATACTAGGCGGTGTCAGAGGAAAGCCCAAAAAATTGTCAAAGACTCCAGTCACCCACGGAAAGCGGTACCGGAGTGCCAAGTCTAGGACCAAAAGACTTCTTAACAGCTTCTACCCCCAAGCCATAAGGTTGCTGAACAATTAATCAAATGCCCCCCACCCCCCCAGTGTTTTTACACTGCTGCTACCCGCTGTCTATTATCTATGCATAGTCACTCACTGGACTCTACCCACACACTCACTGGGCTCTACCCACACATTCACACATACTACACTGACACTCCAACTCACACTCACTGGACTCTACTCACTCACTCACACATACTACACTGACACTCTAACACACATATACACACACAACATACTCTCACACACACACACAAGCATATTGACGCCACACACACTCACACATAGACACTCTCTCCCACTCTTCACATACGCTGCTGATACTCTGTTTATTATCTATCCTGATTGCCTAGTCACTTTTACCCCTACCTATGTACATATTACCTCAATTACCTCAACTACCTTGTACCCCTGCACAATGACTCGGTACCGGTACCCCCTGTGTATAGCCTCGTTATTGTTATTTTATTGTGTTGCTTTTTATTATACATATTTTTTACTCTTTCTTGAATTGCATTGTTGGTTAAGGGCTTGTAATTAAGCATTTCACTGTTTCACCTGTTGTATTCAGCGCATGTGACAAATAAAGTTTTATTTTATTTTATTTGATTTAATGTTGTCCATGGAGTAGGCTAACTCTCTTGACTGTGGTAACAGCATAGTCACCAAAAGGTTCTGTCAATCCTTGAAATCAACATTTAATTCCTGCACTTCGGCTGTTTTTTAATTGCGTGCAGTATCAAATTAGCTCTTTCTCACTTGACTGTCAAAATCCTTTCCTGAATCAGTTTATGTTCCGCGATAATGTAACTAAACCCGTGTAACTAAAACTGCTAGACATCGGACGCGCATCAAACAACTATTATAGTATTATTGAAGAACCCAGTTAATGACAGTATCGATTTTTGATTTATTAACCATATTAAAGTTACTCTTTCTGTTTGAAGCATTGGATTTTGCAATCACATACATTACTTTGGATATGTGTGCCTATGAAAACAGTTTTCACATAGGGAGATATTAAATGTTACGAGGTAACAGTACACTTCCGAGATCTCCATGCAATAAAGAGTCTGACAGCAATATCCAGGAATTTGAAATGGAAAAATAACAAATAGTTAAAGAGCAGTAAAATAACAGTGGCGAGACTAAATAGAGGGGTACCAGTACAGGGTCAATGTCAATGTGCGGGGGAACAGGTTAGTTGAGGTAATTGAGGTAATATGTAAATGTAGGTAGAGGAAAAGTGACTATGCATAGATTATAAACAGAGAGATTACCTGTTCAGGAGTCTTATGGCTTGGGGGTAAAAGCTGTTAAAAAGCCTTTTGGACCTAGACTTGGCGCTCCGGTACCGCTTGCTGTGCGCTACAAGAGAGAACAGTCTATGACTAGGGTGGCTGGAGTCTTTTGCAATTTTTTGGGCCTTCCTCTGACATCGCCTCGTATAGAGGTCCTGGATGGCAGGGAGCTTGGCCCAGGGATGTACTGGGCCGTATGCACTACCCTCTGCAGTGCCTTGAGGTCGGAGGCCGAGCAGTTGCCGTACCAGGCGGCGATGCAACCAGTCAGGATGCTCTCGATGGTGAAGCTGTAGAACTTTTTGAGGATCTGAGGACCCATGCCAAATCTTTTCAGTCTCCTGAGGGGAATAGGCTTTTTCGTGTCCTCTTCACGACTGTCTTGGTGAGTTTGGACCATGATAGTTTGTTGGTGATGTGGACACCAAGGAACTTGAAACTCTCAACCTGCTCCACTATAGCCCCGTCGATGTTAATGGGGGCGTGCTCGGTCCTCCTTTTCCTGTAGTGATCTCCTTTGTCTTGATCACGCTGAGGGAGAGTTTGTTGTCCTGGCACCACACTGCCAGGTATCTGACCTCCTCCCTATAGGCTGTAGATTCCAAGCATGAGAAAGGGATTAAACATAGGTTTTGATTCAATTAATTATATTGAATGTATATATGTCCCCCCTTGATATCTTAATGTATTCAAATGTTCATTTCTCTACCAACGTTGTTTTAGAGAATTTGGCGGTATGTCTAACCGGCCTCACTACCGCAGACAATGTTAAACCACGCTAGGCCAGGACCTCCACATCTGGCTTCTTCACCTGCGAAATCGTCTGAGACCAGCCATCCGGACAGCTGATGAAACAGTGGATTTTACAACCTAAGAGTTTCTGCACAAAATGTCAGGGAAGCTCATCTGTGTGCCCGTCGTCCTCACCAGGGTCTTGAACTGACTGCAGCGTTGCGAGCTTGCGAGTGCCCCTTTGGTGGCGGTGGGGTTATGGTATGGACAGGCATAAACTACAGACAATGAACACAATTGCATTTTATCGATGGCAATTTGAATGCAAAGAGATACCTTGACAAGGTCATGAGACCCATTGTCGTGCCATCCATTACCCCCCCATCACCTCATGTTACAGCATGATAATGCACGGCCCCATGTCGCAAGGATCTGTACACATTTCTTGGCAGCTGAAATTGTCCCAGTTCTTCCATGGCCTGCATACTCATCCAACATGTCACCCATTGAGCATGTTTGGGATGCTCTGGATAGACTTGTATGACAGCATGTTCCAGTTCCTGCCACTATCCAGCAACTTCGTACAGCCATTGAAGAGGAGAGGGACATCATTTCAAAGGCCACAATCAACAGCCTGATCAACTCTATGCGAAGGAGATGTGGTGTGATGCACCCCTACCTTTTTTTCTGTGGATGTTGTAAGTAGCCCCTTAGCAAGGTTCTTCAGTAGAACTCTGTCTGGTCATCCACTGCATTAGTACCAGTAGTAGTGGACATTCTGACATCAAAAAGTTTCACATAACCTTGCAGAGGTGAATCTGACTAGGCCTACAGTTTGGACCTCTACCAACTCTCTGGGCTTGTGGATCTGAGTAAGGCCTGTATAGACAGATCAGTCCATAGACAGCGACTGTCGTCCTTTACTTCTCCTCTCAGGGCCATCCTGTCAGGCTGTAGTTCATAGTGACAGCAGGCCTATCCAGGGCAAACCAGAGAAGTCAGCCCCTGCCCTCTCCGTGCTCTGGCATCCGTGTACAAGCCGGCTGCACCACAGTTCCCACCACTGCCAAGCATGCTCTTAAAAGCAGGGCCTCTGCCCCTTTAAGTAACTCACCTAATACGAAAGGTCACACAGCCAGGTCTTGTCATCCTCTCCCTGCCTCTCTGTCCTCCTCCTCCTCTTCCCCCTCCTCCCTTCGCCATCCCTCAGTGCCCACTTCCTGACCGTCAGAGCCAATCGCTTTCCAGCCTCACCTCCTCCGCCACAAATGCCGCGCGGCAATCTGTCACCCGGGCACGGGGGGATGCCACCCTGCCGGCCACCTTCCGTATACTGCAGTAATGGCTTCTGGCAGCCCCAGAAAGATAAGTAACCGTCAAAAAACAACACAGATACAGGGAGGGAAACGGGAGGAACGGGTAAGACCCATTCTCACTTTCAAACTGCCCCCTCCTTCTCTATGGTTATTCGACCCTCCTCTCCCCCTCCGTCTCACCCTGCTTTGGCCCAGTCGCTTTGCGCGATACTTCAGTGAATAAATGAGTCGTTTTAATCCGACTGACAAGCTGGCATTGCCCAGCCCTGCCCTCCATCTGTACTGGCGTCCAGCACAGCAGCAGGCCCCAGGCAGCCCGATGTGCCAATCCAACACACAGCTTATCCTGGCTGTAGCTTCAGGGACAGAAGGGTTAGAGCTCCATGCGGCAGCTACACTCTCCACCAAAGAGCTATTTATATAAGAAAGGGATTAGCCGCCGCAAGCTTTGATGGACTGGAAAATAGAACAACATTTAGAGCTGTTTACTCATTGTCTCCTGCAAAGCTTCTGTTATCTTTACAGTAAGGATACTGTAAAAGACAATGTTATATTTACAAAAAAGAAGCATATAACCTCAAAATGCTGTTTCTCTGATTTATATTGCACAATGTCACAAAATAATCAATTCAAAGTATGTAAATGTCGTAAGTCAACAATGACTTACGTATGATGCATGCTACTTTGTCAAATGTGAAAATACTTACCAGGTCTTAGACAAGTCCACCTACGCAAAACTGTGGTAACACCATGGTCAACAATTTTTTGGGGGTGACCGCAACATGATGGGCTCGGCTAATCAGCTGATATATTAGAGATTATCATATATTACGATAATCATATAATGCCTCAACCCCGGACTCCATCCATCCCGCCACTGAGGGGTTAATTTTGCCATGTCATCTTTGGCACAGCTAGGAACCAAATGTACCATCACTCTCTCCATCCCTCATCCTCCCAAAAACCCAGAGAGAGGGAAAAAAAACTGTTCCATTTCCTCTGTCCCCTCTATTCCCACCTTGGGGCCTCTCTCTCCTCTATCCCTCTCTCTAACTCTCTCTCTCTCTCTCACTTTCTCTCTCTTTCTTTCTCTCTCTTTCTCTCTCGCTCTCTCCCTCTGCCATGTGTCACCTCGAGAACTGTTGGGAAGGGACCCGATAGCATTTGAGTGCCCAATTAAGCTCAGGAGCTCAGCTTGCCCTCCTCCCGTGGCCCGTTCAAGCACGTCACAGGTGAGAGGGGTGCCATCTCCACACAGAGGCATCACTGAAGCTTACCCCCCCACAATCCTCACCCTCCTGCCCCCTCACTCCTCTCCCTGCTCACTTCCCCTCGTCTGTTTTTCCCCCTTCTATCTCTCTCTTCCCTGTTTAAAGCTCCCCCACAGATCCGATTGCAGCTTATCCCTGGAACAGGAGGTTATGACTGTTTGATCCATGGACGCTGAAGCCCGTGCCAGTGATACACTGGGGCTGGGATGGATACAGCTTATTAGCAGGAGAGATACTCCGACAGTGTTTTGCTGCCTTTGGTGTAAGATTAAGCACTGTTGTCTTATATTAGCCTGGAAAATACATAAAGTAAATAATGCTTGTAAGCAAGGTCAACATGTACTCATTATCACTAGGATTCAATAATAGCTTGATTTAAGAGAAAATAACAAGCCTGATTTGATGAAAAAGCGAGGCCCTTTGAAGTGTTAAAGGAGTAGGGCATTTCCATGTAAAATTCCCCATAAACACAAACATATGAAGTTCATAGGAGCACATCAGATTTGGTGTCAAGTGGAAAATAAGAGTCTATATTTTTGAGACATTGAGGCATACAGTTGAAGTCGGAGTTTACATACACTTAGGTTGAAGTCATTAAAACTCATTTTTCAACCACTCCACAGATTTCATGTTAACAAACTATAGTTTTGGCAAGTCGTTTAGAACATCTACTTTGTGCATGTGTCAGGCTCTGGCCATAGAGAAGCAATAGGCTTCTCTATGTAGCTATGGTCAGAGTCTGACAGTGTCGTTCCTTTCTGTTTCTTTGTGGGTTTTGGATGGATCTCTAATTAGAGGCAGCTGCTACCCGTTGTCTCTAATTAGGGATCCAATATATGTTGAGTCTGTCCTTCACTTGGGGTGGGTTGTTATCGATGTATGTCGCAGTCACGGTGAGAAGTAAGTGTGCCTTTTTTTTTCGTCCGTTCATTTCGTGTGTTTTTGGTGAACGTGACGGTAGTTTATAGTGTTTGTGTCTTGTAGTTCGCCATTTGTTGTATTATATATAGTACAAATAAACATCAATGTCGAACTACTATCCCTGCGCTGCGTCTTGGTCTCTCTCTGCACCCTCTTGTGACAGAACAACCCACCACGATGAGACCAAGCAGCGTAACTGGGGAGAGAGGGAGAGAGAGGTGGTGCCGCCGCGTTATGCGCAACGCGCAAGACGAGGCAACGCCCGCAAATAACCCCAAGGTAATCTTGGGGGAGGGCTATGGGGCTGGTCAGGAGTGGAAGAGGTGGCACCAGTCCCACTTTCCAGGTGGCATTCGCCAGACACTGAGTACGTGGGGGAATACCGACGGAGGGAGGAGTACGAGAGGATCATGGAGCTATGCTGGCTAAATAAGGAGGAGTGTGAGAGCGAGAGGAGGGAGCTGGCTCTAAAGGTGCCCAAGAGAAGCATCCCCAGTCCAGGTCCGGTCATCTACTCCACCCTCATGCCAGAGCAGTCCGCTCCACCGGTACCCAGTCCGGGTCCGGTAATCTACTCCTCCTCCCTACCAGAGCCATCCGCTCCTCCGGTGCCCAGTCTGGGTCCGATCGTCTACTCCACCTCCATGCCAGAGCAATCCGCTTCTCCGATGTCCAGTCCGGGTCCGGACCTCTGCTCTACTACCCGCACCCGAGCTCCAGTGCGTGTGCCTAGCCAGGTGCTTCCTGTGCCTGCTCCACGCACACGACCTCCAGTGCGCCTCCCCAGTCCGGTACGACCCATGCCGGCTCCCCGCACCCAACCTCCAGCGAAGGTCAGCCGCCCTGAGCCTCCAGCCAAGGTCAGCCGCCCTGAGCCTCCAGTCAAGGTCAGCCGCCCTGAGCCTCCAGCCAAGGTCAGCCGCCCTGAGCCTCCAGCCAAGGTCAGCGCCCCTAAACCTCCAGCGAAGGTCAGCGCCCCTGAACCTCCAGCAAAGGTCAGCGCCCCTGAACCTCCAGCGAAGGTCAGCTACCCTGAACCTCCAGCGAAGGTCAGCGCCCCTAAACCTCCTGCGAAGGTCAGCGCCCCTAAACCTCCTGCAAAGGTCAGCGCCCGTAAACCTCCTGCGAGGGTCAGCAGCCCGGAGCCTCCAGCCACAGCTCAAGGCCTGGAGCCTCCTCCACCGGTACCCAGTCCGGGTCCAGCCGTCTGCTCCGCCTCAGTGCCAGAGCAGTCCGCTCCACCGGTGCCCATTCCGGGGTTCAGCCGTCTGCTCCGCCTCAGTGCCAGAGCAGTCCGCTCCACCGGTACCCAATCCGGGTCCAGCCGTCTGCTCCGCCTCAGTGCCAGAGCAGTCCGCTCCACCGGTGCCAAATCCGGGTCCAGCCGTCTGCTCCGCCTCAGTGCCAGAGCAGTCCGCTCCACCGGTGCCCATTCCGGGTTCAGCCGTCTGCTCCGCCTCAGTGCCAGAGCAGTCCGCTCCACCGGTGCCCATTCCGGGACCAGCCGTCTGCTCCGCCCCAGTGCCAGAGCAGTCCGCTCCACCGGTACCCAATCCGGGTCCAGCCGCCTGCTCCGCCCCAGTGCCAGAGCAGTCCGCTCCACCGGTACCCAATCCGGGTCCAGCCGCCTGCTCCGCCCCAGTGCCAGAGCAGTCCGCTCCACCGGTACCCAATCCGGGTCCATCCGCCTGCTCTGCCTCAGTGCCAGAGCAGTCCGCTCCACCGGTGCCCAATCCGGGTCCAGCCGTCTGCTCCGCCTCAGTGCCAGAGCAGTCCGCTCCACCGGTGCCCAGTCCGGGTCCAGCCGCCTGCTCCGCCTCAGTGCCAGAGCAGTCCGCTCCACCGGTACCCAGTCCGGGTCCAGCCGCCTGCTCCGCCTCAGTGCCAGAGCAGTCCGCTCCACCGGTACCCAATCCGGGTCCAGCCGTCTGCTCCGCCTCAGTGCCAGAGCAGTCCGCTCCACCGGTGCCCAATCCGGGTCCAGCCGCCTGCTCCGCCTCAGTGCCAGAGCAGTCCGCTCCACCGGTACCCAGTCCGGGTCCAGCCGCCTGCTCCGCCTCAGTGCCAGAGCAGTCCGCTCCACCGGTACCCAGTCCGGGTCCAGCCGTCTGCTCCGCTTCAGAGCCTGAGCAGTCCGCCCCACCGGTGCCCAGTCCGGGCCCGGCTGTTTTCCCAGCTCCATGGCCGGAGCAGTTTACCCCACCGGTGCCCAGTCCGGGCCCGGCTGTTTTCCCAGCTCCATGGCCGGAGCAGTTTACCCCACCGGTGCCCAGTCCGGGCCCGGGTTATTGCCCAGCTCCATGGCCGGAGCCGTTTGTCCCACCGGTGCCCAGTCCGGGCCCGGTTGTTTTCCCCGCTCCATGGCCGGAGCCGTTTGTCCCACCGGTGCCCAGTCCGGGCCTGGCTGTTTTCCCCGCTCCATGGCCGGAGCCGTTTGCCCCACCGGGGCCCAGTCCGGGCCCGGGTTTTTTTTCCCGCTCCATGGCCGGAGCCGGTTGCCCCACCGGTGCCCAGTCCGGGCCCGGTTGTTTTCCCCGCTCCATGGCCGGAGCCGTTTGCCCCACCGGTGCCCAGTCCGGGCCCGGTTGTTTTCCCCGCTCCATGGCCGGAGCCGTTTGCCCCCCCGGTGCCCAGTCCGGGCCCGGTTGTTTACCCCGCTCCATGGCCGGAGCCGTTTGCCCCACTGGTGCCCAGTCCGGGCCCGGTCAAATCTCCCGCTCCTTGGCCGGAGCCGTTTGCCCCACCGGTACCCAGCCCGGGACCGGTGATAAGAAAGGGGCATGGAAAAAAACTGCACGGCTCTGGCTCCACGTCGCCGGAGCCAGAGCCGCCCCCAAAGGACTAGTTTTTCCCTCCCAAATTAACCCCCCCATGTTTTTGTGTGCCCTTTTTTTTGGCGTCCGGGAGTCCGCGCCTTGGGGGGGGGTACTGTCAGGCTCTGGCCATAGAGAAGCAATAGGCTTCTCTATGTAGCTATGGTCAGAGTCTGACAGTGTCGTTCCTTTCTGTTTCTTTGTGGGTTTTGGATGGATCTCTAATTAGAGGCAGCTGCTACCCGTTGTCTCTAATTAGGGATCCAATATATGTTGAGTCTGTCCTTCACTTGGGGTGGGTTGTTATCGATGTATGTCGCAGTCACGGTGAGAAGTAAGTGTGCCTTTTTTTTACGTCCGTTCATTTCGTGTGTTTTTGGTGAACGTGACGGTAGTTTATAGTGTTTGTGTCTTGTAGTTCGCCATTTGTTCTATTATATATAGTACAAATAAACATCAATGTCGAACTACTATCCCTGCGCTGCGTCTTGGTCTCTCTCTGCACCCTCTCGTGAAAGCATGACACAAATACTTCTTCCAACAATTGTTTACAGACAGATTATTTCACTTATAATTCACTATATCACAATTCCAGTGGGTCAGAAGTTTACATACACTAAGTTGACTGTGCCTTTAAACAGCTTGGACAATTCCAGAAAATGATGTCATGGCTTTAGAAGGTTCTGATAGCCTAATTGACATCATTTGAGTCAATTGGAGGTGTACCTGGTGATGTATTTCAAGGCCTACCTTCAAACTCAATGCCTCTTTGCTCGACATCATGAGAAAATCAAAAGAAATTAGCCAAGACCTCAGGAAAAAGAATTGTAGACCTCCACAAGTCTGGTTCATCCTTGGGAGCAATTTCCAAATGCCTGAAGGTACCTTGTTCATCTGTACAAACAATAGTACGCAAGTATAAACACCATGGGACCACACAGCCGTCACACCACTCAGGAAGGAGACGCGTTCTGTCTCCTAGAGATGAACGTACTTTGGTGCAAAGGACTTTGTGAAGATGCTGGAGGAAACAGGTACAAAAGTATCTATATCCACAGTAAAACGAGTCCTATATAGACATAACCTGAAAGGCCGCTCAGCAAGGAAGAAGTCACTGCTCCAAAACAGCCATAAAAAAGCCAGACTATGGTTTGCAACTGCACAAGGGGACAAAGATCGTACTTTTTGGAGAAATGTCCTCTAGTCTGATGAAACAAAAATATAACTGTTTGGCCATAATGACCAACGTTATGTTTGGAGGAAAAAGGGGCAGGCTTGCAAGCCGAAGAATACCATCCCAACCGTGAAGCACGGGGGTGGCAGCATCATGTTGTGGGGGTACTTTGCTACAGGAGGGACTGGTGCACTTCAAAAAATAGATGGCATCATGAGGAAGGAAAATTATGTGGATATATTGAAGCAACATCTCAAGACATCATTCAGGAAGTTAAAGCTTGGTCGCAAATGGGTCTTCCAAATGGACAATGACCCCAAGCATACTTCCAAAGTTGTGGCAAGATGGCTTAATGACAACAAAGTCAATGTATTGGAGTGGCCATCACAAAGCCCTGACCTCAATCCTATAGAAAATTTGTGGGCAGAACTGAAAAAGCGTGTGCGAGCAAGGAGGCCCACAATTCAGACCTGACTCAGTTAAACCAGTTCTGTCAGGAGGAATGGACCAAAATTCACCCAACTTATTGTGGGAAGCTTGTGGAAGGCTACCTGAAACGTTTGACCGAAGTTAAACAATTTAAAGGCAATGCTACCAAATACTAATTGAGTATATGTAAACTTCTGACCCACTGGGAATGTGATGAAAGAAATCAAATCTGAAATAAATAATTCTCTCTACTATTATTCTAAGATTTCACATTCTTAACATAAAGTGGTGATCCTAACTGACCTAAGACAGGGAATTTTTACTAGGATTAAACTGTATATACATTTTTCCCCCTCTCTTTCCATTTACTGTAACCAGCCCTCTCACCCACTGAGCACCGAACAACACCAGACGTTGAAAAGTAGTTGAAATTTTGTCAATCCAAATCTGAACCAATCATAGACATCTGTTTCACAAGTTTGGACAGCACAGTACAGTACAGTACAGTACAGTACTGTAGACTAAGATCGACTATAGGTCAGTACAATACAGCAGAGTACTGTACAGTACAGTAGAGTATAGTACAGTAGAGCATTCTAGAGTAGAGTACAGTATAATTAACTTTATTGTACTGTACTGTACTTTACTGTACTGAACTGTACTGTACTGCAGTGAAAGGTAACAGTGCTAGAGCGGTGTTTGTCAAACTATGAGACATCGCGAAAATCAGTCTTCTTACACAATTGTCTGAACAGTTTGGCCCCACAAAACAATTTGGCCTAGAAACTCTATGGAAAGATGAGACTCTCAAGAACACGATGATGTTCTCCATTTTGGTCTGTGAGGAGACTCGTCTGAAGTAGGTGCAGCCGATCTGCCAACTTCTGTCTATAACGTCCGAACTGTTTGGGCTACACGATAATATGATCCCTCTGTGCAAATGTGAGACCCTCACAAACATGTACATGTTGATTTTGCTCTAGGACGGCTACAGGCCTCACAAGACTCGTCTAAAGGTCCCCCAGTACCAGTTGAAAAGATTTATGGAAGTACAGTGCATTTGGAAAGTATTCAGAACCCTATACTTTTTCCACGTTCTAGCCTTATTATAAAATTGATTAAATATTTGTTTTTCCTCATCAATATCCCATGATGACAAAGTGAAAACAGGTTTTTAGAAGTCTTAAAAATTTATAAAAAATAAAAACAGAAACACCTTATTTACATAAGTATTCAGACCCTTTGCTATGAGACTCTAAATTTTGTTCAGATGCATCCTGTTTCCATTGATCATCCTTGAGATGTTTCTACAACTTGATTGGGAAAGGGGGATACCTATCCAGTTGTACAACTGAATGCATTCAACTGAAATGTATCTTCGCATTTAACCCAACCCCTCTGAATCAGAGAGGTGCGGAGGGGTGCCTTAACCGACATCCACTGTGCCTGGGGAACAGTGGGTTAACTGCCTTGCTCAGGGGTAGAATGACATACCTTTATCTTGTCAGCTCAGGAATTCGATCCAGCAACCTTTCGGTTACTGGCCCAACGCTCCTACCCGCCTGGCTACCTGCCGCCCCACCTGTGGTAAATTCAATTGTTTGGAAATGATTTGGAAAGGAACACACCTGTTTATATAAGATCTCACAGTTGGCATCGCATGTCAGAGCAAAAACCAAGCCATGAGGTCAAAGGAATTATCCGTAGAGCTCCGAGACAGGATTGTGTCGAGGCAAAGATCTGGGGAAGAGTACCAAAATATGTCTGCAGCATTGAAGGTCCCCAAGAACACAGTGGCCTAATGTCTAAAAACCTGTCATTGTCATTATGGGGTATTGTGTGTAGATTGATGAGGGGGAAAAATGACTTAATCCATTTTAATGGAAAAAGTCAAGGGGTCTGAATATTTATATGGAGATGGTTTAGGATCGGACCCTTTTTTTTAATTTTCACCTAAAATGGCATACCCAAATCTAACTGCCTGTAGCTCAAGACTTGAAGCAAGGATATGCATATCCTTGATATCATTTGAAAGGAAACACTTTGAAGTTTGTGGAAATGTGAAATTAATATAGGAGAATATAACACATTAGATCTGGTAAAAGATAAAACAAACAAACAAAAAATATTTGAAATGCAAAAGAATGGCCAGACAGTGATGTAGTATTCTAGATGTAATTTAGATGTTGTCCACCAGATGGCAGCAGTGTGTGTGCAAAGTTTCAGACTGATCCAGTGAAGAATTACATCACTACATAATATTTTGTATCGTGCGCCAGGAGTTTTTTCAAATGTGGCGAATTGGTTTTCAAGAGAACATACAAAAATGCTATGGTAATACAACATTTCAGTTTGTACACTCCCAGGAATGTCATACATGATGGATCAATAGTATCTCTATTTGCACATCATAATTTGCACATCCTTCATTCCTGTGTTAATGATGATAATCTGTAATTTATCTCACCACTATGGTCTATTTATTGTCCTACCTCCTAACCTTACTGCATTTTGCACTACATTTTGCACTCTGTATTCAGATTTTTCTATTGTGTTTTTACCATGTTTGTTTACTGTATAACTCTGTGTTGTTTTTGTCGCACTGCTTTGCTTTGTCTTGGCCAGGTCGCAGTTGCAAATGAGAACTTGTTCTCAACTGACCTACCTGGTTAAATAAAGGTGAAAAAAAAAAAAATAGCTTCCCTACAGAAAAGACACTAACCTTCACACATCTAGATGGCCGGGAGGAGTGGGTGTAGAGCCAGAGGTCAAATTGTAGAACTCAGTTCCTACATTTGAATATAAAAATAGATTTTTCAGACAAAACTACACTACATTTTATCTCTGGGACCCTCAGGATGACAAATCAGAGGTGAATGTACCAAACCAGTTGCCGTGATAAAAGTGTTTTGTTGTTGTGCACAATCCTCAAACAATAGCATGGTATCTGCCCATATAAGGCATGTCTTTGTCCCGGAAAGTTGGCTGTTGTTCACAACACCTTTCTAGTCACATATTGCATATTCAGCAGCAACCGTCCCGTATACGGGACACCGTATATATATGGGGCTAAATACATGGGAAAAAAAGTATTACATAAAGAAAAATTCCTGATCTTTCTTATATCTCTCATACATAGGAGAGACACTTCAGAACAAACTTCCTTTTGATCTTTTCTGGGGACTATCTGTTGTTCCATGTAGTGAGTCTGTTATTGAATGCGTTTGTATGGGCTAATAGCAGTAAGGCCAAAATATTTTTTTATCAAATATTTTTTTCTCCAAATCAAATAGCTAAATGATCCTTGGTATGACCTTCTTAAAACAATTCCATATAGCTTAGTAGAACCCTCCAGCAGCTTAGACAGGTCTCTGATGGGTTAACTTTACAATCAATGGTTTTTGTTTGGCATACTTTAAAAGTGAAATATCGGAGTCTCCGTCATTCTGTTACCGTGGAATTGCCCAGTAGTTTATTCCCTTTACAATGGCATCCAACCAAAGTTCTTAGAACGAAGGAACACTAGTGGATTATTTAGGTTAGCTAGACCGTGACAGCTGGGCTGCATTGAACGCTAACCAAATTGACATAAATCACACTTTTTCAATAAGTAGGTTAATATCTGAGAATGGTGTTTAATGTATTATTAAACACCAGGGCAGGGACAGTGTAAAGGGACGGAAAATGTTTTGATTGTGAATTGGAGGGGTGGAGAGGGACTGGGGGTGGGCAGGGTTTGGCATCTCCCTGTGGCCGCAGAGGAGCATGGGCCCTGTTAAGGACTCTGAGAACGATACCCGCCTCTTGAGCCATTCCATATTAACCAAGTGCTTTGTAAGTTTGCCATCATTACTATTCATCACTAATAAATACTTTAGCACAGAGAGCTTAGCATCCCGTCGTTTTACAGTTCTCCATTATTTCTGTCGCCCGGCCGTCTGGTATGGTCTGGTCTGGCCCCTTCCCTCTCTCTTCTTGCTGCCTCCTCTGTGACCGTTCGTTCCCGTGCCCTTCAGCTCAGGGGCGTGGCGTGCTGGGACTGCGATGGACCTGGTGGCTGATGGTGCCCGCATGCCAAGCCTCCCTCCCTGCCCAGTGGCCCACATTATCTGCCCTCACCTGAGGCCCAGTCCCTACAGGACAAGGGGGCCAACAGCCTGCCCTGCCTGCCCTGCTGTCTGCATGCTCCCAAGACATTGCCCTTCGCTGTCCCTGTTTCACTCTGCTCTCTCTCTCTCTCTCTCTCTCTCTCTCTCTCTCTCTCTCTCTCTCTCTCTCTCTCTCTCTCTTTCTCACTCTCACTCTCACTCTCTCTCACTCTCTCTCACTCTCTCTCTCTCTCTTATTCTCTCTCTACTTTTTATCCCTCCATCTCGCCCACACACTTAACATGTAGTCACAGTCACAAACACTGGGGCAAAACTCCACTGAACCCCATCCTCTGTCAACGTTGGTGGTTTTTTGGAAGGTGATCCGGCTCTTTCTCCTGCCATCCACTGGTTGGTTGGTTCCAGCGCTGCGCGGCATGTGCCTAGCGTGTGCTGGCTTGGACTGAGCCTGGGCCAGTGTGTTCGGAGCTGATGAATTGCAGGCGAGATGCAGGGCGGCAGCCGGCGAGGAGCGTCCGTCACGCAGCATCACCGTCTGCCTGTGTGATGGGGGAAATCAGAGAGACAGCGCTGACAACTTAATTTAACACCAGATCTGGGGGAAGCCAGAGTGCCACTGTGCTCTGTATAATTGATAACTCTGTCAAATCGCCACCCCACCACACCACACCTCACACCACACCTGATCAGAGAGAGGGACAGGATGGACAACATTAACGCCAAAGGTAGCACCTGACCAATTCACTCTTAATGCATTGGAGAAAGATTTCAGCATATTTGCTTACCAAAGGTTTGTGTGTGCTTTCACCTCTGTGTGTAACATGCATGCCAATTGTGTCCTGTATGCTTGCAAGTGCATGTGCAAGCACTCATAAGCACTATGTCTTTACATGAATAGGCCTATTTGTTTGTCTATAGTATTTTACTGTCTTTTTTCATGAATGTGTGTTTGTTTTGGTGTTGTGAGACGTTCGTACAGTACAGTACTAAACATTTCTATCTCTGGCACCTGTCTGACACTCCAGGATCCTGTCACCCCTCACTGAGCCTCAGTGGTTTTCTGAGGAGAGAGACAGCTTCCTGGTTCCCCTGACGTCCTGGGAAGGAGACCCTGTTGGGCAGGAAACTGGTTGACTGCTAATGTCTATTAATTACAAAGACACTGCCAATAAGCATTTCTAATACCAGCATATGGCTCCTCCATTCTCCTTGCAGTGATAAGTTGATAGTGTGTAGTACCACATTTAAGGTGCTACACGGGGTACCTCTGTACATCAAAAGTATTACGCAATCAAATGCTAAAGAGTAGTACGCACTTAATTGCATCTTAAACATGCAATTAAGTGAAGTTAGTAAATTATTTATTATTCAATCTGTTTTTCAACAGTGGACCAGACCAGGTACTGTCCTCTTTAAGGTCAAGGAAACGGATACCAGGTAAGAGTAACAACACAAAACCTATTGGATGCCAGTAATACATTCAGCTAATAATAGCTAAAAATACCTAGAGGTCCCTCCCATCTATACTATCAACATTCAGCTAATAATACCTAGAGGTCCCTACTTCTATACTATCGACATTCAGCTAATAATACCTAGAGGTCCCTCCCATCTATACTATCGACATTCAGCTAATAATACCTAGAGGTCCCTCCGCAATACTATCAACATCCAGCTAATAATAAATAGAGGTCCCTCCCTCTATACTATCGACATTCAGCTAATAATACCTAGAGCTCTGTACTATCAACATCCAGCTAATAATACCTAGAGGTCCCTCCCTCAACATTCAGCTAATAATACCTAGAGGTCCCTCCCCCTATACTATCGACATTCAGCTAATAATACCTAGAGGTCCCTCCCCAATACTATCGACATTCAGCTAATTATACCTAGAGGTCCCTCCCCCTATACTATCGACATTCAGCTAATAATACCTAGAGGTCCCTCCCCTATACTATCAACATTCAGCTAATAATACCTAGAGGTCCCTCCCTCTATACTATCGACATTCAGCTAATAACACCTAGAGGTCCCTCCCCAATACTATCGACATTCAGCTAATTATACCTAGAGGTCCCTCCCTCTATACTATCGACATTAAGCTAATAATACCTAGAGGTCCCTCCCCCTATACTATCGACATTCAGCTAATAATACCTAGAGGCCCCTCCCCCTATACTATCGACATTCAGCTAACAATACTGTTCTGTTACAGTTGTAATATTACTTACCTTCAGTTACTTGGTGATTTTAGGTAAATTTGTTGGATTATTAGAGCAGTGACCTGTCATGTGACCTGTAATCAGGAAGTTAGTCATTCTTACCTCGTGGTTAGTTCTGCTCACAATCTTTATCCATCTCCTAACGTTTCATGCCTTTGGAAGTTTAATAATCTTTATAAAGTAAGATTACACATGCTATTTAATTGCTATGTCAGCCTATGCTAATTGTCATTGAGACTATTTCACATTACTCAGTGTAGCTGCAGTCAATTGAGAGATTTGCCTATTGTCAAAATAGATACACCTTTCTGTTTCTTATGGAGACATTGTTGTCTTTGTATTTTTCAGTTTCACGCTTTCTTCATATTATTAAACCACATGGACATCGTGTTGACGGCTTGTTGATATGAAGGCGTTTATCTTGCTGTCAAAATATGCCCAGTAACACATACGGAGGACAGTACAGTGAAATGACAGCACTCTAGCGGGCTGAACAACGCAGTTGAATTAGGCTACAGACACTGTTAAAACGTCACAGCGGCAATAAAAGGCCATACGACAACTACAGCAGTGTACAGAAAATATTATCAACACCATGGCTGAGAAGCAGACACCTACCCCCAAGAATGGGTCTCGTTCCTCGGCTTCATCCCAGTATTCAAGCAGCTCATCAAAAGGCTCCGCAGCCGCCATAGCACGGGCAAAAGCGGAAGCTGTGAAAGCTCGCCTATCCTTTGCAGCGAAAGAAATGAGGATGTGCACAATTAGAAGCCTCTATGGAAATGCTACAGCAGGAAAAGGAAACAGCAGCACCCTTAGCCGAAGCTGAGGCTCTGGAGGCTGCGGCAGACTTGAACAGTGAGAAAGACAGCAGCAGACTTAATCTTGACCTCAACCCACTTGACCCTACACAGCGCATTACAGAGTATTTCATGGAGCAGGCTAATTCTCATAACACTCTTCAGTCGGTGCCAAACGTAGAGCCATTTCTTCTTGACAGGACAAGACAGAGATACACCGGGCCAGAGCCTACACCTCCCACACTGACTCCAAATTTAGTCTGAATTCATCTCCACTCCTGCAGACAACATTACTGCAATGGACCAACACTTCCCAAAATCAGATACGACGCCAGCCCAGCAGTCTGATCATCTCACCTCTAACATACATACTCCTTATAGAGGCCAGGGTGACCAATGGACTCCCAGAGCAGTCTACAGTGATGGAAATCGCCCACCTGCTCTCCAGTACGGTCAAGCATCACAAAACTCCCAATGTGACAACTCAAACATGTCTGATTTTGTGAGGTACTTTGCTCGTTGTGAGCTCGTTACTACTGGTCTACTCCAGTTCAACGACCAGCCAGAAGGTTACAGAGCCTGGCAACACTCTTTCCAAAACGCAATCAGAGGCTTAAACTTAACATGCAGTGAAGAAATGTATCTTTTAGTGAAATGGCTTGGAAAGGAGTCTGCTGAACATGTAAAGCGGATACGAGCAGTCCATGTCAACTACCCTGAACGAGCACTGAAGATGGTTTGGGACAGACTTGAGGAATGCTACGGCTCACCAGAGGTGATAGAAAGTGCACTCTTCAAGCAAGTCAACAGTTTCCCTAAAGTTTCTAACAAGGACAACACAAAGCTGAGAGAGTTAGGAGACCTGCTTATAGAGCTTCAGTCAGCCAAAGCCGAAGGAGACCTCCCTGGTCTTGCCTTCTTCGATACTGCTCGAGGTGTCAACCATATAGTCCAAAAATTGCCCTTTGGGTTACAAGAGAAATGGATCTCTCTAGGCTCCAAGTACAAGCAACAGAACCAAGTTCCTTTCCCTCCTTTTACGCTCTTTGTTGACTTTGTCAACCAGCAAGCCAGGATTAGGAACGACCCCAGTTTTAACCTTGTCACAGAGGCTCCTGTAAAAACAGACAAGGTTCCCTGGAAGCAAAGCAGACGGAGAGAAGTCTCATGTCACAAAACAGAGGTATCTCTCACTGTATCATCCGACTCAGACAAGTTTAGTTAGAAAGCTGAGAACTCTGACAGACAGTGCCCAATACACAAGAAACCACACCCTTTAAGGATGTGTCGTGCCTTTTGCACAAAGCCTATTGATTAACGCAAGGCTTTCCTAAAGGAGAATGGCATATGCTTTAGATGTTGTTTGTCCTCTTTTCACATTGCTAAGAATTGCACGTTCAGAATCAAGTGCTCAGAATGTGAAAGTGAGAAGCATAGCACTGCCCTCCATCCAGGACCACCTCCCTGGATCAAAGAGGAAGCCACTGCTACAGATCATGGCGGGGAGGAATCGCGCCCATCTGCCTCTGAAGTGACATCTCAGTGCACGCAAATCTGTGGTGGCAATTCCACCAACAAGTCGTGTTCTAAGATCTGCCTTGTCAAAGTACAGTGGGAGAACTTGCACAATTGGTGGCTGACTAAATACTTTTAGTCAGCCACCAATTGTGAAAGTTCTCCCACTTAAAAAGATGAGAGAGGCCTGTAATTTTCATCATAGGTACACTTCAACTATGAGAGACAAAATGAGAATTTTTTTTCCAGAAAATCACATTGTAGGATTTTTTATGAATTTATTTGCAAATTATGGTGGAAAATAAGTATTTGG
Source organism: Thymallus thymallus (assembly GCA_023634145.1). Lineage (NCBI taxonomy): Eukaryota > Metazoa > Chordata > Actinopteri > Salmoniformes > Salmonidae > Thymallus > Thymallus thymallus. The sequence goes on along the minus strand of CM042403.1, from coordinate 29,725,610 downwards.
TCAATAACAAAAGTTTATCTCAATACTTTGTTATATACCCTTTGTTGGCAATGACAGAGGTCAAACGTTTTCTGTAAGTCTTCACAAGGTTTTCACACACTGTTGCCGGTATTTTGGCCCATTCCTCCATGCAGATCTCCTCTAGAGCAGTGATGTTTCGGGGCTGTCGCTGGGCAACACAGACTTTCAACTCCCTCCAAAGATTTTCTATGGGGTTGAGATCTGGAGACTGGCTAGGCCACTCCAGGACCTTGAAATGCTTCTTACGAAGCCACTCCTTCGTTGCCTGGGCGGTGTGTTTGGGATCATTGTCATGCTGAAATACCCAGCCACGTTTCATCTTCAATGCCCTTGCTGATGGAAGGAGGTTTTCACTCAAAATCTCACGATACATGGCCCCATTCATTCTTTCCTTTACACGGATCAGTCATCCTGGTCCCTTTGCAGAAAAACAGCTCCAAAGCATGATGTTTCCACCCCCATGCTTCACAGTAGGTATGGTGTTCTTTGGATGCAACTCAGCATTCTTTCTCCTCCAAACACGACGAGTTGAGTTTTTACCAAAAAGTTATATTTTGGTTTCATCTGACCATATGACATTCTCCCAATCCTCTTCTGGATCATCCAAATGCTCTCTAGCAAACTTCAGACGGGCCTGGACATGTACTGGCTTAAGCAGGGGGACACGTCTGGCACTGCATGATTTGAGTCCCTGGCGGCGTAGTGTGTTACTGATGGTAGCCTTTGTTACTTTGGTCCCAGCTCTCTGCAGGTCATTCACTAGGTCCCCCCGTGTGGTTCTGGGATTTTTGCTCACCGTTCTTGTGATCATTTTGACCCCACGGGGTGAGATCTTGCGTGGAGCCCCAGATCGAGGGAGATTATCAGTGGTCTTCCATTTCCTAATAATTGCTCCCACAGTTGATTTCTTCACACCAAGCTGCTTACCTATTGCAGATTCAGTCTTCCCAGCCTGGTGCAGGTCTACAATTTTGTTTCTGGTGTCCTTTGACAGCTCTTTGGTCTTGGCCATAGTGGAGTTTGGATTGTGACTGTTTGAGGTTGTGGACAGGTGTCTTTTATACTGATAACAAGTTCAAACAGGTGCCATTAATATAGGTAACGAGTGGAGGACAGAGGAGCCTCTTAAAGAAGAAGTTACAGGTCTGTGAGAGACAGAAATCTTGCTTGTTTGTAGGTGACCAAATACTTATTTTCCACCATAATTTGCAAATAAATTCATTAAAAATCCTACAATGTGATTTTCTGGAATTTTCTTTCTCATTTTGTCTCTCATAGTTGAAGTGTACCTATGATGAAAATTACAGGCCTCTCTCATCTTTTTAAGTGGGAGAACTTGCACAATTGGTGGCTGACTAAATACTTTTTTGCCCCACTGTATATCCAATAGGCCACCGAGATAGAGCAGTGAAGCTCTATGCTATCCTCGACGAGCAAAGCAACAGATCATTAGCTCGTTCTGAATTCTTGAAACCTTCAGTGTCCAAGGCTCTAGCTCTCCTTACTCTCTTAAGACATGTGCTGGAGTAATGGAGACAGCGGGAAGAAGAGCAAATGGCTACCAGGTTGAATCTATGGATGGACAAGTCAGTGTTCCACTACCAACTCTCATTGAGTGTAACGAGATTCCAAATAACAAATCTGAGATCCCAACTCCAGCCATAGCACTCTATCACGCTCATCTGAAACCTCTGGCACATCTCATCCCTGAACTTGAGCCAAAAACTCCCATCATGCTTCTTGGAAGAGACATCATCAGAGTCCACAAGGTGGACCCCATGACTCCCCCTACGCCCAGAAGCTTGACCTTGGATGGGTCATAGTAGGGAACGTCTGCCTGGGGAACGTTCACAAGCCTCTAACAGTGAACACCTTTTACACCAACACTCTGGAAAAAGGACGCCCTACACTCTTTGAGCCATGCCCCTTCCTCTTCTCTGTGAAGGAAATATTCCACAATGCTCAAGCACCAAATCATTCTGCAGTATTTTCCAACAACAGTCTTGCCAGTACAAAAGAGGGAGACCAATTAGGCTGCAACGTGTTCAACCAGACTAAAGATTACAATACAGTGGATCTTTCAATTGAGGATGGCCTTTTCCTGAAAATTATGGAGGTAGGGATCAGGAAAAATGACAGTAACAGCTGGGTAGCACCGTTACCATTCAAGTCACCAAGACGACACCTACCAAACAACAGACCGCAAGCTCTGAAACGCCTCTCCTCCCTTAGACGCAACTTTGATAGGAAACCAGAGATGAGAGAGCACTTTGTGAGAGCTCTCCGCCCCTGAAGGAAGAAGAAGAACGTTGGTACTTACCTACGTTTGGTGTCTATCACCCCAAGAAGCCTGGCCAAATCTGAGTGGTGTTTGACTACAGTGCCCAATACGAAGGGGTATCTCTAAACAATATCCTCTTGACTGGGCCAGACCTGAACAACACACTCATTGGAGTACTTACACGCTTTCGCAAGGAATCCATTGCCGTGACAGCTGACATCCAACAAATGTTTCACTGTTTCCTGAGAGATGAAGACAGGAACTTTCTGAGATTCCTTTGGTTCCAAAACAACGACCTGTCCAAAGACATCATTGAGTACCGCATGAAGGTCCATGTCTTTGGCAACAGCCCATCTCCAGCAGTAGCCATTTATGGTTCAAGAACGAGAACCGCACAATGACCTAGAAGTCAAACAGTTCGTGGAGCGTGACTTTTACGTTGATGATGGCTTGAAGTCACTTCCTATGGTCAAAGCTGCAGTTAGCCTGCTGAAGAGAACGCAAAAGATTCTTGCGGACTCAAACCTCAGGTTGCACAAGATTACCTCAAACAGCAAAGAGGTCATGGAAGCCTTCCCATGTCAGGATCACGCAAACGATCTCAAAGACCTTGATATAGGATCAGACACCTTGCCTATGCAGCGCAGCTTGGGTCTCAACTGGGACCTCAGGACCGACACCTTCACCTTCAATGTAATTGAAGAAGACAAACCGTTCACACGAAGAGGGTCTTATCGACAGTGAACAGTCTGTATGATCTGATGGGATTTGTGTCCCCGGTCACTATTCAAGGCAAGTCCATACTCAGGGAACTCATTATGGTCAACAGCAACTGGGACACCCCTCTGCCTCAGGAAATGGAGGAGCCATGGGTCGCCTGGAGAGAATCTTTGAAAGAGCTAAGAAACCTTCAAATCCCTAGAACCTATACAAAGATCTCACCATCAGAAGCTTCACGGAGAGAGCTCTGTGTCTTCTCCGATGCATCCACTAAGGCAATAACTGCAGTCACCTATCTGAAGGTCACAGACGCTGATGGAGACAATCACATAGGCTTCGTCATGGGCAAAGCAAAACTGGCTCCACGCCTAGAACATACAATACCAAGGCTAGACCTGTGCGCAGCAGTATTGGCAGTCGAATTTGCTGAGCTCATTACCTCAGAGATAGACATGGAACTTGACGCTACAACCTTTCACACAGACAGCAAAGTAGTATTAGGATACATCAACAATGAGACCCGACATTTCTATGTGTACGTCAGCAATCGAGTCCATCGGATAAGGAAATCTACTCGTCCGGAGCAGTGGAGACATGTGCCTACCGATGAGAACCCTGCAGATCATAATACGAGATTCATCCCTGCAGCTTTTCTCTCAGACACAACTTGGCTAACAGGTCCAGCATTTCTGTCACGCCCTTCTCTACCTCCTGAAAAGGATGTCTTTGAGCTAGTGGAACCCTCCCTAGACACAGAGGTTCGTCCTCATGTGTCCACACTGAAGACTACGGCATCAGACAAGCAGCTTGGGTCTCTACACTTCTCAAGATTCTCCACGTGGAAATCACTGACTCGTGCGATTGCTCACCTTGTCCACATTGCTCGAATCTTCAAGAAACCTAAGCCTACCAAATCATGTACTCACCAGGGCTGGCACTACTGTCAGACATCATGCACAGCCGATGGACTCTCAAGGTCAAGGCACATAATTATTCGTACAGTCCAAGAAGAAACCTATGCAAGAGAGCTTGAGTGCATCAGGAACCAGGGAAGGATTCCCAAAGACAGCTCGATTAGAGCCTTAGACCTGTTCATTGACGAAGACGTCCTTCTTAGAGTTGGAGGTCGAATTGCAGAAGCAAAACTTGGACATGATGAAAGGAACCCTCTACTCATCCCAGGGAAGCATCATGTAGCATCTTTGCTAATCAGGCATTACCACAAAAAGACTTACCACCAGGGACGACATTTAACAGAGGGAGATATTCGTACAGCTGGCTTTTGGATAGTTGGCGGTAAAAGGGCTGTGAGCAGTGTCATTCACCAGTGTGTCACTTGTCGAAGACTTTGGGGCCCTGCGCAGGCTCAGAAGATGGCTAGTCTTCCTGCAGACCGTCTCTGCACCGAACCTCCCTTCACAAATGTCGGCCTAGATGTATTCGGCCCATGGACCGTCGCTTCACGTCGGACAAGAGGAGGACTTGCCCACAGTAAACGATGGGCTGTAATATTCACATGTATGAGCGTGAGAGCCGTTCATATTGAAATCATCCCTGGATACATCAAGTTTCATTAACGCTCTCAGGCGTTTCCTTTCAATCCGAGGCCCAGCAAAGCAGATGCGCTCAGACCGAGGGACCAATTTCATTGGGGCCTGCAAGGAACTAAAGATCCCTTCAAACATCGACAGTAACGCTGTGAATAAGTACTTGTCAGAACAGGGCTGTGTCTGGACATTCAACCTGCCCCATGCCTCTCACATGGAACCAGCCCAATATCAAGCCAGGAAGTATCGTACTTCTCAAAGACAGTCAAACCGAAAGGAACCGATGGCCTGTGGGACTGATCACTCAGGTCTTCCCCAGCAAAGATGGTAAGATCCGCAAGGTTGAAATCAAAGTCTCCAAGCAAGAAGGGAGTAAGCTTTTTCTTCGTCCCATCACAGAAACTGTCCTTCTCCTTTCGCCAGAAGCTTAGATAAGCATGCCTTAAACCTTAAGTACACTAAGACCTTGTGTAATATTGTAGTGGCATTCAATTATGCCAGACGGGGAGTGTTCTGTTACAGTTGTAATATTCCTTACCTTCAGTTACTTACCTTTTGTGTTTTTCCCTCTGGTGGTGATTGTAGGTATATTTGATGGATTATTAGAGCAGTGACCTGTCATGTGACCTGAAATCAGGAAGTTAGTCATTCTTACCTCATGCTTAGTTCTGCTCACAATCTTTATCCATCTCCTAACGTTTCTGGAAGCTTTGTCAGTATGTATCAGTTTCCTTTTGCATATATCTTTAAGTTAATATCATTATTTGTACAGTTTGGAATGTTTAATAATCTTTATAAAGTAAGATTACACATGCTATTTAATTGCTATGTCAGCCTATGCTAATTGTCATTGAGACTATTTCACATTACTCAATGTAGCTGCAGTTAATTGAGAGATTTGCCTATTGTCAAAATAGATACACCTTTCTGTTTCTTATGGAGACATTGTTGTCTTTGTATTTTTCAGTTTCACGCTTTCTTCATATTATTAAACCATAAGAACATGGACATCGTGTTGACGGCTTGTTGATATGAAGGCGTTTATCTTGATGTCAAAATATGCCCAGTAACGCATACGGAGGACAGTACGAATACCTAGAGGTCCCTCCCTCTATACTATCGACATTCAGCTAATAATACCTAGAGGTCCCTCCCCCTTTTCTATCGACATTCAGCTAATAATACCTAGAGGTCCCTCCCTCTATACTATCGACATTCAGCTAATAATACCTAGAGGTCCCTCCCCCTTTTCTATCGACATTCAGCTAATAATACCTAGAGGTCCCTCCCTCTATACTATCGACATTCAGCTAATAATACCTAGAGGTCCCTCCCCCTTTTCTATCGACATTCAGCTAATAATACCTAGAGGTCCCTGCCTCTATACTATCGACATTCAGCTAATAATACCTAGAGGTCCCTCCCCAATACTATCGACATTCAGCTAATAATACCTAGAGGTCCCTCCCCCTATACTATCGACATTCAGCTAATAATACCTAGAGGTCCCTCCCCCTATACTATTGACATTCAGCTAATAATACCTAGAGGTCCCTCCCCCTTTTCTATCGACATTCAGCTAATTATACCTAGAGGTCCCTCCCTCCCTCCCCCCAACCCCATCCTCTCCCATTGGTCGTGACAAGACCCAGCAGTTCTCCACCATGCACTACACACCAAAATAGTATATGAGTTATTGGCCACAAAGTGTCAGCCAGTCATAATCCCCTTTTAATTTCCTTTTGGGGCCTGAGCCAGGCATCTCCCTCATCCCTCCAACCTGGGCCCGACCACTGACTGATGACAGTATGGCCTGAGTGACAGCAGAGGGCTGTGGGGGTCTTTACTGGGAATCAAGGGAAGGAAATACAATAACCAGACATGGCTGCCTCAGCCCTCACACAGCCACCACTCTGTTTGTCTTACACTTGAGAGGGATTTATGTCTCCACACACACACGCACGTGTGCACACATTCACACGCACGCATACTCTCTCACGAACACGCACACACACACACACACACACAAGTGTGCACACGCACGTACATACACAGACACTTACGGATACATTTATATGCATTCATACTCAAGCACAAACCCACTTATTCTACTCTATATGAGGTTATTTATATCTTAATTTATACTGCTTGGGCTCAATGTACGGGTCACAGCCCCACAGCTGTCCAATCCTCCACAATCCCACAGTGCCAAGAGTAATATCTCCTTTTCAACAGCAATTTATTTTTCTCGATCTGTGCCGTAATTCAAAAGTAAAGGTCTCATCATTAAAATGTATGCTTTCACAATGCACGGTAGGAAAAGGGCAGGCGCTGTAAGGAATTCACTTCCCATTCACGTAATGAAACAGAGAAGCCAGCAGATGCAGCCTAGAACTGGGAGAGAAAGCCCAGATAGTGCACATCTTTGTAACACATTTGCCCGAGAGGTAGGTTCAGTGAAACAAAATAGAGAAGGTTAACGTTATCCAAGCAGATGAAGGAATTCTTCATGACATTTACTCACAGCAGGGTTTTTCTAGGCACCATCATAAAGTATTATTACCATAGTAGGCAGCAGACTACGTAGTGTACTGGTGGTGCCTGTACTGCATTCACTGTCAGTGTATATTTAGTCACACTGACTAAGGAGTTATTTCCCCTCAGATAACGTATCCTATCTATCTCTCTGAGAGAATGGAGTTTTTCAATAAATAAATAACGTACACAAAACATTTTCCCCCAGTGAAGGTCCTTATTGGTAGCATAAGGGTTTAGCTTATTTTTCCAGTCCGCTCTCATTTAAGGGTAATTCCTATGTGAGTCTGGCTGTTTGATCCTATTGCCCATCTGAAGTAATTAAAGGGTTATTAGTAAACAGATATTCACGCTCACTCGCTCCTGCCAACTGTTTCATGCCATCTGCTGCCTGTGCACGTGCTTTGACATTGGAAATATGCTGTGGAACCAACAGTGGTGTTCAATGCAAAGGAAATTAACAGTATTGTTTTCATGATATAAATCTAGTGTCACCTCAACATACTCTCTCTCTCTCTCTCTCTCTCTCTCTCGCTCTCTCTCTCTGTGTGTTTCTCTTTCTCTCTCTCTCTCTGTGTTTCTCTGTGTGTGTTTCTTTCTTTCTCTCTCTCTCTCGCTCTCTCTATCTATCTATCTCTTTCTCTCAACCTCTTCCCCCCTCTTCCTCTCACTTTAGCTCTCTCTTCCTCTTTCTGTTTTTTTTATACTTTTTATTTTCTGCAATATTGAAGGGATTAACCCTGCTGGCCCCTTGGTGGTTACTGTTTCATTTTATTCTTATTAGAATCTTAAGAACCTGCTTTATTATTCCTGTTTGATACTACCTCAATAATCCAGGCCGCTCTGTGTATGTGTGTGTGTGCATCCATGTGCATGTGTCTGTGTGTGTAGTGCACCTCTGTGTGTGTGTGTGTGTGTGTGTGTGTGTGTGTGTGTGTGTGTGTGTGTGTGTGTGTGTGTGTGTGTGTGTGTGTGTGTGTGTGTGTGTGTGTGTGTGTGTGTGTGTGTGTGTGTGTGTGTGTGTGTGTGTGTGTGTGTGTGTGTGTGTGTGTGTGTGTGTGTGTGTGTGTGTGTGTTTCATGAGGGCATGCTATCTATCACCGTGTGCTCAAGAATATAAGCATTTTGCAACTTGTGTTTGTGTTTGTGCTGTGTTGATGAATTAGGGCAACCATCTTGATGTTGGATGTTAGTGTTACACAGACACAATCTGAAGGCTTTATTATATTGGCTGACAATTCTGTCGCTGCCATTTAAGTAAGCTCTTGTTTTGTTCAGCACTTCAGACAAACACCTGAGTTTCTGGGCCTTACGGTTATCCTTCAGCTCCCATGAACTCAGTCATTGGTTACTACTACTGATGGGCCTCCAGATAGTATGTGTTATGGTACGTATGTGTGTTATGTAGCTGTAACATTGATATTATTATGTTTCGTCCAGTATGACTCTATCAGTAACATCAGAGCAGTGTTGTCACAGCAGAACTTCATGGATCAGACATGATTCAGATTTCTCCTGTAGTTTCAGTGACCTGGGGGCAAATTATTTATGCAATAATGCCAGAGGGGGTGTAGTACAGTTGAAGTCGGAAGTTTACATACACTAATTTTTCAACCACTCCACAGATTTCATGTTAACAAAGTATAGTTTTGGCAAGTCAGTTAGGACATCTACTTTGTGCATGATACAAGTCATTCTTCCAACAATTGTGTACAGACAGATTATTTCACTTATAATTCACTATATCACAATTCCAGTGGGTCAGAAGTTTACATACACTAAGTTGACTTTGCCTTTAAACGGCTTGGAAAATTACAGAAAATGATGTCATGGCTTTAGAAGCTTCTGATAGGCTAATTGACATCATCAATTGGAGGTGTACCTGTGGATGTATTTCAAGGCCTACCTTCAAACTCAATGCCTCTTTGCTCAACATCATGGGAAAATCTAAAGAAATCAGCCAAGACCTCAGAAAAAGAATTGTAGACCTCCACAAGTCTGGTTCATCCATCATCAAATTCCTGAAGGTACCACGTTCATCTGTACAAACAATAGTATGCAAGTATAAACACCATGGGACCACGCGGCCGTACAAAAGTATCTATATCAACAGTAAAACAAGTCCTATATAGACATAACCTGAAAGGCCGCTCAGCAAGGAAGAAGCCACTGCTCCAAAACCAGACTACGGTTTGCAACTGCACATAGGGACAAAGATCATACTTTTTGGAGAAATGTCCTATGATCTGATGAAACAAAAATAGAACTGTTTGGCCATAATGACCATCGTTATGCTTGAAGGAAAAAGGGGGAGGCTTGCAAGCCGAAGAACTCTATCCCAACCGTGAAGCACGGGGGTGGCAGCATAATGTTGTGGGGGTGCTTTGCTGCAGGAGTGACTGGTGCACTTCACAAAATAGATGGCATCATGAGGAAGGAAAATGATGTGGTTATATTGAAGTAACATCTCAAGACATCAGTCAGGAAGTTAAAGCTTGGTCGCAAATGGGTCTTCCAAATGGACAATGACCCCAAACATACTTCCAAAGTTGTGGCAAAATGGCTTAATGACAACAAAGTCAAGGTATTGGAGTGGTCATCACAAAGCCCTGACCTCAATCCTATAGAACATTTTTGTGGCAGAACTGAAAAAGCGTGTTCGAGCAAGGAGGCCTACCAACCTGACTAAGTTACACCAGTTCTGTCAGGAGGAATGGACCAAAATTCACCCAACTTATTGTGTGAAGCTTGTGGAAGGCTACCCAAAATATTTGACCCAAGTTAAACAATTTAAAGGCAATGCTACCAAATACTAATTGGGTGTATGTAAACTTCTGACCTACTGGGAATGTGATGAAAGAAATAAAAGCTGAAAGAAATAATTCTCTCTACTATTATTTCATATTCTTAAAATAAAGTGGTGATCCTAACTGACCTAAGACAGGGAATTTTTACTAGGATTAAATGTCAGGAATTGTGAAAAACTGAGTTTAAATGATTTTGGCTAAGGTGTATGTAAACTTCCGACTTCAACTGTATATGGTCAATATACCAAGGCTAAGAACTGTTCTTACGCACGATACAGCCCTTAGCCGTGGTATATTGTCAATATACCACAAACACCTGAGGTGCCTTATTGCTACTGTAAACTGATCTATGTGATGTCTTTGATACCCTCTCCCAACAGTCTTACATGCATTATGTGATGCAAAATGTTGTGGTAAAGAAGAAGACAGACAAAAAGTATATATGTTGAATTTCATTTAACGTGATCAAATGAATAGTAAGTCTGATGTTAATGTATACCCCTTGTTTTGTACAGCAAGCTATTGGTTTACTACTTAATTTTTTCTCAATCCAGGGACTGCACAGCTTCATTATATTTCTCATACCATTAAACCTCAGCATACAGTAGGGTACCCAGAGCTAAAATGGATTATGGTTTATCGACAAAGGAAAAGGTCAACATTATTTGATTTTCTGAAAGGTTAGGCTACTTAAATCACTTATTGATTGCACTCTTTTCATAACATACTTTGCTACATTGGTCCCAGTCTTCTTGTGTTTCCATTTACTGTGCATAATCTACGAAATTATGTATAGTAATTTCTTCTTGATAAAGTATATTATATATATACAAAGTAATAGGAATGTTTTAATAGTTAATATGGGTGCTGTAAGGTGACTCAGAATAGATCTAAGTGTTTCATTAAAGAGCTGTTGGCTGGCTGCTTAGAGAACACAGGGGTGTTATACCCTCCTACTCCATCTCTCTCTCTCTCTCTCTCTCTCTCTCTCTCTCTCTCTCTCTCTCTCTCTCTCTCTCTCTCTGTCCTCTCTCTCCCTCTTTCTCTCTCTCTGTCCTCTATCTCTCTCTCCCTCTCTCTCTCCTCTCTCTTTCCTCCTCTCTCTATCTTCTTTCTCTCAGAGATCTGCTCTGAGCTCCTCTCCTCCCTGGCAAACAGAGATATAACCAAATCCCCCCTGCCACGGCATCGGGGTCATGCCGTCAAAATGACTCTTTTTATTACAGTTCATAAACACTATCTCCCCCGGCGGCCCCAGGAAATTTCACATAAACTTTGATCAAACAGACGTTAGCCTCCCTGGTCCTGAACCACCTTTCTCCACACGTGAAAATAGCTCCGCTCAATCAAAGGCAGAGAAAACACGGGGAAAACAGTGCAAATAGCAAGGCAGTCACTGATATATCAAATCATTATTGACCGGACCACCGGGGGAATATATTTCATATAAAGAAAATACTTTTCTCTGTTCTCTCTATTTTTATAGCTCTTGTTGAAGTGGAGTGCTGCGTCGGCAGTAAACTTTGTGGCTTAAAGTTAATGGCTTTGAGAAGAGGTTAGATGGATGTTATTGATGTGTGAAAGTGAAAACCATCAGGTTTCTTACTTGTATAGAGTTAGGTCAGTTTTATATTGATTGCTTTGTATTAAAGTTCATCTTCATGGTCTGGCTCACCAGCTCTTATGCATGTATCTATCCATCCAGTTTTACAGGACTGTTGAACCAGTGTTGTAGAGAGGAAGTGATGTCATCTCCTGTTAGTAGAATCATGGCGGAGTGGAACTGTAATGACTTATTGGGACAATATCTTAAATAGGTCCAGATTAATGCTTCCTTAGGGCTTACAACCACAGGAGCCTGCTGTCAATGAGTGTAGATAGGCTGCTGCCGCTCTGCTAATCATCAGATGGGGAGGAGAGGAGGTAGGGGGCCCACGTGGGTAACTGGGGGGCCCTGCCTTGGTTGGGTAACTGATTTAAAAAATATATGTAGATAGATAGGTACTTTATTGATCCCTGAGGGGGAAATTTCTTTGTCAAGCAGCTACAACAAAACATAGGGCAGGTGCAAAATGCCAGAACGAAAATACACAAAAGACAGATACACGGTAAACATGATACATAGAGCGGCAGTATGAAAAAGTATAGAAATACAAGATGTCTGGAGTGCAAAAAAGCTATAAAAAGACATTGCATAGTATGGGTGGTTGGCTGAATATGTACACTATACATTGGTGGATGTTGGATGGTTAACTATACTATACAGGTCGATGGCAGAGAAATACTTCAATAGTTAAAAATGCATATGATATGAGTGAGGGTAATAATAGTTTACTTAATAGACAGACTGGTTAAATGAACAGGTAAGTGAATATTTTGCATGGTTAAATTAGCTGAACAGGTAAATATACAGTTATTTTTACAGGTAAGTGAATACTTGCATGGTTACATAAACTGTACAGGTAAATGACAGGAAGAGATACTTAAATAGCTAAATGTGTGTATGATGTAATTGTGGTAATAATAGTAATTCCCTTAAAATACAGTCCTTAGTGCGCAGGGTTTAATTACAGATAACTGCACGTATTTGTCACGTTCGGGTGTGTAGAGAGACCAAGGCGCAGCGTAGCGATAGTTCGACATGTTTATTAAATAAATAAACTAGACTAACGAACTATACAAAATAATAAATGCAATAGATAATGAAAGTAACACACTTAGCACGAACACGGGACAACATACAACAATGAACCACGCCAAGGGAGTGGAACATAGACATATAAGTAGGATCCCTAATTAGAGGTAATGCATAGCATCTGCCTCTAATTAGGGATCCCACACACAACACCACCCAGAAGTAGAAATACTAGATCTGCCATACTCTGACCATAGAACTATAGAGAAGCAAAGCTTCTCTATGGCCAGAGCCTGACAGTACCCCCCCCCCAAAGGCGCGGACTCCCGGCCGCAAGAAAAACAAACAAAAACATGAGGGAAGGGTCAGGGAGAGAAAAACATCATACAATAACCATCGCCGGTGGCGGTTCCGGCCCCGGCGAAGTGGATATCTTCCTCCTCCTCCTTTCTACTGGGCCCGGACTGGGCCCCGGTGTGGCAGGCGATTCAGGCCATTTAAAGGGGCAACCCACCGGTCCTGGACATGACCATGGTGGGGCAAAAGGCTCAGGCCATGGAGCGGGGCAAATAACCGGGCCAGGACTGGGCACCGGTGTGGCAGGCGACTCCGGCCATGTAAAGGGGCAACCCACCGGTCCTGGAAATAACAATGGTGGGGCAAAAAATTCAGGCCATGGAGCGGGGCAAATAACCGGGCCAGGACTGAGCACCGGTGTGGCAGGCGACTCCGGCCTTTCAATCATCACGGGAGGCTCTGGGCTGTCGAGCGTCACGGGAGGCTCTGGGCTGTCGAGCGTCACGGGAGGCTCCGGGCTGTCGAGCGTCACGGGAGGCTCCGGGCTGTCGAGCGTCACGGGAGGCTCCGGGCTGTCGAGCGTCACGGGAGGCTCCGGGCTGTCGAGCGTCACGGGAGGCTCCGGGCTGTCGACCGTCACGGGAGGCTCCGGGCTGTCGACCGTCACGGGAGGCTCCGGGCTTTCGACCATCACGGGAGTCTCCGGGCTTTCGACCATCACGGGAGGCTCCGGGCTGTCGACCATCACGGGAGTCTCCGGGCTGGTGAGGCGCACCGACGGTCTGATGCGTGGAGCCGGCACTGGAGGCACCTGGCTGGGCACACGCACTGGAGGTCGAGTGCGGGGAGTCGGCACGGGACGTACCGGACTGGAGACGTGCACTTGAAGCCTGGTGCGTGGAGTCGGCACTGGTGGCACCGAACTGATGACACGCACCTCAGGGCGAGTGCGGGGAGTCGGCACGGGACGTACCGGACTGGAGAGGCGCACTGGAGGCCTGGTGCGTGGAGCCGGCACTGGAGGAACCTGGCTGGGCACACGCACTAGAGGTCGAGTGCGGGGAGTCGGCACGGGACGTACCTGACTGGAGACGCGCACTGGAAGCCTGGTGCGTGGAGTCGCCACTGGTGGCACCGGACTAATAACATGCACTTTAGGACGAGTGCGGGGAGCAGGCACAGGACGTACCGGACTGGAGACGCGCACTGGAAGTCTGGTGCGTGGAGTCGGCACTGATGGCACCGGACTGATGACACGCACCTTGGGGCGAGTGCGGGGAGCAGGCACAGGACGTACCTGACTGGAGACGCGCACTGGAAGCCTGGTGCGTGGAGTCGGCACTGATGGCACCGGACTGATGACATGCACCTCAGGGCTAGTGCGGGGAGCAGGCACAGGACGTACCTGACTGGAGACGCGCACTGGAAGCCTGGTGCGTGGAGTCGGCACTGATGGCACCGGACTGATGACATGCACCTCAGGGCTAGTGCGGGGAGCAGGCACAGGACGTACCTGACTGGAGACGCGCACTGGAAGCCTGGTGCGTGGAGTCGGCACTGATGGCACCGGACTGATGACACGCACCTCAGGCCTGGTGCCTGGAGCCGGCACTGGAGGAACCTGGCTGGGCACACGCACTGGAGGTCGAGTGCGGGGAGTCGGCACGGGACGTACCTGACTGGAGACGCGCACTGGAAGCCTGGTGCATGGAGTCGGCACTGATGGCACCGGACTGATGACACGCACCTCAGGGCTAGTGCGGGGAGCAGGCACAGGACGTACCTGACTGGAGACGCGCACTGGAAGCCTGGTACGTGGAGTCGGCACTGGTGGCACCGGACTAATAACATGCACTTTAGGACGAGTGCGGGGAGCAGGCACAGGACGTACCGGACTGGAGACGCGCACTGGAAGTCTGGTGCGTGGAGTCGGCACTGATGGCACCGGACTGATGACACGCACCTTGGGGCGAGTGCGGGGAGCAGGCACAGGACGTACCTGACTGGAGACGCGCACTGGAAGCCTGGTGCGTGGAGTCGGCACTGATGGCACCGGACTGATGACATGCACCTCAGTGCTAGTGCGGGGAGCAGGCACAGGACGTACCTGACTGGAAATGCGCACTGGAAGCCTGGTGCGTGGAGTCGGCACTGATGGCACCGGACTGATGACACGCACCTCAGGGCTAGTGCGGGGAGCAGGCACAGGACGTACCTGACTGGAGACGCGCACTGGAAGCCTGGTGCGTGGAGTCGGCACTGATGGCACCGGACTGATGACACGCACCTCAGGGCGAGTGCGGGGAGCAGGCACAGGACGTATCGGACTGGAGAGGCGCACTGGAGTGTAGCAGACAGCCGAACCCAGACTGGGCACCGGTGGAGCGGACTGCTCTGGCACTGGAGTGTAGCAGACGGCCGGACCCAGACTGGGCACCAGTGGAGCGAACTGCTCTGGCACTGGAGTGTAGCAGACGGCCGGACCCGGACTGGGCACCGTTGGAGCGAACTGTTCTGGCACTGGAGTAGAGCAGACGGCCGGACCCCGACTGGGCACCGGTAAAGCGGACTGCTCTTTCACGGGAGTGGAGTAGGCGACTGGACACGGATTATTCCATTCCGACATTTCCCGTTCCACCTCTTCCACTATCTCCCACATCTCCTCCAAAACGTCTCCAAAATGTCTCTCCAAATACTCCTCCTCTTCTACACTTTGCGCCCCCCATTTATAATTTGGGCACAGTGTATCCCACATGGAGAGTGGTACTGGCGCGTCCTCCTCGTTGCCAGACCATCCCCATAGCCCCCCCAAAAAATTTTCCTGGGGTTGACTACGGGCTCCTTTACCTCGATAACGCCACTGTCTTCCTTTCTTCTCCTTTGCTCCAGATTTACGCTGCTTGGTCGGGTGGTGGTTCATTCTGTCACGTTCGGGTGTGTAGAGAGACCAAGGCGCAGCGTAGCGATAGTTCGACATGTTTATTAAATAAATAAACTAGACTAACGAACTATACAAAATAATAAATGCAATAGATAATGAAAGTAACACACTTAGCACGAACACGGGACAACATACAACAATGAACCACGCCAAGGGAGTGGAACATAGACATATAAGTAGGATCCCTAATTAGAGGTAATGCATAGCAGCTGCCTCTAATTAGGGATCCCACACACAACACCACCCAGAAGTAGAAATACTAGATCTGCCAGACTCTGACCATAGAACTATAGAGAAGCAAAGCTTCTCTATGGCCAGAGCCTGACACATAGGCCCTACCATTCCCATTGTTTCACTAGCAGCTATGCTAATGCTGGCTGTGGGGTAGGTAAATTAAGACAACTAAGACATATTTTTTGTCATTGTCTTTCAGGATCAATGGATGAATAACGTTTTGTCAATAAAATTAAGTGTATTTCAAATGTTGGTGTACTGCCCCTTTAAATGTCAGTCATGTTTAGCACAAACATATGGAAAAAAAAGAATATTTACTTACACAATTCTAAAAACTAAATGATACTACAATGAAATTATGGTTAATCTGCATTTTATTACTAATGTGGATTGTACTTTGAGAATAAAATATATTATATAAAAGAAAAAAGTTCATTTTTGTTTCACAGAATATGAAAATTAAATCTGTTTTGGTACATTTTTATTTCAGATAACCTTGATTACATGTCTAATTATGTTTTGATAAGAATTTAGTTGATATGTTGCTTTTTTCAATTGTTTCGTCTTGGTGTAAAATATGTTGCTAGCTTGAGGCTTAAAGTGATTTGGTGACAACGGGCAAGGTTTCTTAGATTACATTAGATTACAATGTCAAGTCTTCAATTATTCAAGCTTCAGAGTCAAGTCTTGGTAGTCCTTGGAAATACAGAAAAAGGTACAGTGTTTTGGGGACTATTTGATTGTTTAGCAGACTTTCAAGGCTGACTAAACAGTGTGCTGCATTTCAATGGGTACAGCAGGGTAACCTTAGAACCAGAGAGATAGGGTGGCCTGGGCGGGATGTACCTGACAGCTGTAGTGTTATTGGAGAGCCTCTGCCCCCTACCCACACTCCTTTCTTCCTCTTTGTTCATCATTGAATGTCCAGTCTGTCTCTGGTCCAGCAGACGCCTTCACAGTAGCGATACGGCCCAGTGTGTGACCTCAGGAGCTCCTTGGTGTCTTTGGGGAGGTAGAATGAGTCTATTGTGTTTGTGAGGACATGTGCGTTTGAAAACGTTTTCTACTCACGCCTCATGGTGTAGGTATACCTACTGCACTGACTAGGTCCCCTATCTAGTGGTCTATCTTACTTTACCATCCCCCACTGCCTGCTCCTTACTTCCCCTCTCTGTGTGACGACTCAACCTTCTTTTCACTGCTCCTTTTTTAGCCACCCGAACTACTGTATATCTGTCTGTTCTATCTTGTCTCCTCCATTGCGTTATTTTACCCCACCCCATGTCTCTTTCACTCAGCCATCAGGTAATGCTCTACGCAGCCTAATTACGGTGTGTTTGCTCAACGGGTCAGGCTCTGATGGTATGTGTCTTTTAAACCTGAGGAGTTACACTCCCTACACCACCCCATCTCTCTCTCTATCTCTCTCTCTCTTTCTCTCTCTCTCTCTCTCTCTCTCTCTATGGTTTACAGGATAGCATGGGGGGATACATTCCTTGTGCACAGAAAAACAGCAATGGTCCTCTCACCCTGAAGATGAAATCCTATGTTCCTTGTCTAGCAGCATTATATTATATGACTTGGATGTGGGTTATGTGTTGACTCTGTTGTCACTATTGTCTCTGGTGCACCTGATTAGTATAGCCTGTCAGCCAGAGAGACAGCATGTGCAATGTTTATTCTGTGTGTCTGTGTGTCTGTGTGTGTGTGCGTGCGTGTGTGTTTGCATTGTGTCTCGTGTCTGTATATATTTATGCACACACATTTTTTTTGCATGCTAGTGAGTGTTTGTGGGTTTTCATGTGTCTGTATGGAGTATGAGGGTTCCTGGTTTGGAGCATCTACTCTTGGCACCCCTAGGTCTGTGGAGACCTGCCTCTGTGCAGGATCAAGGGGAGCTGTGCTGTTAGTGCGGAGAGCCAGCCTGATCGCATGCCACCTGCAGTCCCTAATGCCTCTGCCACATCCTTGGCAGCCGGGGCCTCTGCCCTTCTCTCTCTGCTCCTCTTCTTGGCACAATAAGGAGGTTTTTCTCATGCATTTATTCCTCTTCTCTTCTCCTCAGGCCTCAGGTTATGTCAGTGGTGTTTGACTAATGGGCACATGATTAGAATGATTGGTCTATATTAAGTGTCAATAAGCCATGTAGTTACATGGTTATTATATATAATGTAATAGTGTGAATCAATTGCACGTTAAAACATACTCAATACAAAGTGTATTCCCATGCAAGAAAATGGCTGCCTTAAATCCAGCGGCGTCCTGCCCATATTACTATGGCTGACCCTGTAAATAAGAATTTGTTCTTAGCTGACTTGCCTAGTTAAATAAAAATATATATAATAATAAATTAGGTCATTAGAGGCGGCGCCCCACTTGTGATTGGTCATAATTTAAAAATATATGTATATTATATAATTCATGGATTATGTTTTAAATGGTCATAAAAGTGTGGTTTCAAAAAAATATTGTTCAAAATAATATGACTGCCAGCTGCAGCAGCTACGCCTCCACGGGTGCATAGGCCGTGCGAACATTGCTTGGATTATTTTGCCAGCTATTTACTATGAGGCGGAACTGCTCCACTGAAATCACAGGGTATTCAGCAAATCAGCGGCCGCCACTGCTTAAACTATATTCTGGATTCGCTCAATTTCAGGAGTACCTTCTTTTATTCACCTTTATTTCACATACAGTGCATTCTGAAAGTATTCAGACCCCTTGACTTTTTCCACATTTTGTTACATTACAGCGTTATTTTAACATAGATTAGCTACACACAATACCAAATAATGACAAAGCAAAAACAGGATTTTAGAAACTTTTGCAAATGTATTAAAAAGAAAAAACTCAAATATCACATTTACATAAGTATTCAGACCCTTTACTCAGTACTTTGTTGAAGCACCTTTGTCGGCGATTACAGACTCGAGTTTTCTTGGTTATGACGCTACAAGCTTGGCACAGCTGTATTTGGGGAGTTTCTCCAATTCTTCTCTGCAGATCCTCTCAACCTCTGTCATGTTGGATGGGGAATGTCGCTGCACAGATATTTTCAGGTCTCTCCAGAGATGTTAGATCGGGTTCAAGTCCGGGCTCAAGGACATTCAGAGACTTAGCTACTCATGTGTTGTCTTGGCTGTGTGCTTAGGGTTGTTGTTCTGGTGAACCTTCCCCCCAGTCTGAGGTCCTGAGCGCTCCTTAGCAGGTTTTCATCTGTACTTTGCTCCGTTCATCTTTCCCTCAATCCTGACTTGTTTCCCAGTCCCTGCTGCTGAAAATCATCCCCACAGCCTAATGCTGCCACCACAATGCTTACCTGTAGGGATGGTGCCAGGTTTCCTCCAGACGTGATGCTTGGCATTCAGGCCAAAGAGTTCAATCTTGGTTTCATCAGACCAGAGAATCTTGTTTCTCCTTGTCTGAGAGACCTTTAGGTGCCTTTTGGCAAACTCCAAGTGGGCTGTCATGTGCCTTTTACTGTGTAGTGGCTTCCATCTGGCCACTCTACCATAAAGGTGTGATTGGTGGAGTACTGCAGAGATGGTTGTCCTTCTGGAAGGCTCTCCCATCTCCACAGAGAAACTCTGGAGCTCTGTCAGAGTGACCATCGGGTTCTCGGTCACCTCCCTGACCAAGGCCCCTCTCCTCCGATTGCTCAGTTCGACCAGGCGGCCAGCTCTAGGAAGAGTATTGGTGGTTCCAAACTTCTTCCATTTAAGAATGATGGAGGCCACTGTGTTCTTGGGGACCTTCAATGCTGCAGACAGTTTCTGGTAACCTTCCCCAGCTCTGTGCCTCGACACAATCCTGTCTCGGAGCTCAAACTCATGGCTTGGTTTTTGCTCTGAGATGCACTGTCAACTTTGGGATCAAGGATGATAAATGGAAACAGGATGCACCTGAGCTCAATTTCAAGTCTCATAGTAAAGGGTCTGTTTTTTTATTTTTAATGCATTTGCAAAAATATCTAAAAAGCTGTTTTCGCTTTGTTATTATGGGGTGTTGTGTGTAGATTGATGAGGAAAAAAATATTTAATCAATTTTAGAGTTGTAACTAAAAAAGTGAACGGGTCTGAATACTTTCCAAATGCACTGTATTTGTGGATTTGATAATTTGGGGATTGTCAAAGGGACCGTACAAAGTTAAACTAGGACTCTCAGCACCCATCATCCTCCAGTGATGTGAGGCTCTGTAAAGGCTCACAGAAGGCATCGGCGAGGAGGCGTCACATCCAGTTAGACAACGTGCAACGCTCTAAAGAGGTTAAACTGCTACGCCAGGCACAGCCAATTGTATTGATAACCGTTTGAAGATGCTTCTCTCCTCTACCTGGTATCACACTCCTCAGACTTTGTCCGTCTTGCCACTCCAGACTTACTTCAAACCCCCGGAGAGGAGTGTGAAGTGTGTTTCCCCCTGTTAAGTTGTGTGGAGCAGGGTGAGGAATCCCAGTCCTGCTGTTTGCTGGTGTTGCTAGCTGCCTCCATTATAAAAATCAGCCCTCTGATCTCCACGACAACATGCCTCCAAATTCCTCTGTCTCTCTCTGACTTTATGTAAATATCCCTGTGTCAGTTTCTCTGTTGATTAAATTAGTATTAGAGTTAGGAGCAAGGCAGGGAACTGTGCCATTTACTCTCTCAGGGTGGGAAATTCACCAGCTCTACGTGTGTCAAGGAATAAACTTTTATTAAGCACAAATGTCATAGCCTATCTCTCTGCCTCTTTTGACTTGGTTTATTTCCTGTTTTGTTTTCTACCTCTCTCTGCTGTCTTGTCTCCTCACTTCTACCTTCCTCCTCTCCTACCAGCTCTCTATCTTTGGCTTGTTAGCCTGGGGTCCTTGCCTTGGCATGGAGTTATAGCTCAGCCGGGCAGCTTATTATGGGGCGTTGGACCAGCCTATACCCAACACACACACACACGCACTCTCACACACATACACACACACACACGTGCTCACACACACACACACACACTCTCACTGAGATCTTGTTGCCCAAAATCCACACTGCACTCACTATAGTTGTAGTAAAGCTAGTGTCACTTGCCTCCTTGACCAAGTAAGAGGTATAGGGGAGTCCTGTGGTTTAAGACAATAGCCCTCTAGACCCCCCTTGGGTCTGTTTGCCTGTTGATGTCTGGCGACAGCCAAGGCACAATGGGGCCCCTGAGACAAAGGTGTCTTCATCTTGTTTTCCCCATCATGGCTCTACGTCTGCACCTGGCCATATACTTAGCTTGGTAGTTCCCTGTACTGGAATGTTTGTATTTTTGTATTCTGTTGAACTGCTGTTCTAAGCCCCGAGAACTTCACTTCCCTTGGTTTTTTCTCATTTCCACTACACCCCCCCACCCCCCCCCCCCCCCACCCCCGAACCCCCGCACACATGGTCCTCTCCTGGTCTCTGCCCTGTACCAGCAGACAGTGTATGAGCGGTTGCCACACTTCACACAGAAGGGTGTTAAAAATACATGCATACCACACCTCATGGCTTATTGATGCTTCCCTCCTCCCTTTATTTTATGAGGCGAGAGACCTCCCCGTGGTCCTGTACATTGACCCAGGGGTCCACCAGTGTGTCCGAGACACTGCCTATTCCTTATTTTTTGTCCACTTTAAATGAGACCATAACATGTAGACTCCTCCATATATGCATGCTGTACACAGGGATCACATAAATAGTAATGCTATCTTGGAAAAGAGCTCCTCCACTGCCTAGGAGCTGCATTTATCATCGTTGTGAATCATATTCAAGTAGTGTCATGTTTGGGTAGAAATGTACATAATATGGTGGATCAGTGTTACCGCTCTTCCTGTAGAACACAAATACAAAGTTATACAGTTTCAGAATGAGTAGATTTCACCATCCTCAGGTTTAGGTATTTTTCTGCTCAGGCCAGATGATAACTATAGGTAGGTAGGTACTTAGCTTTGCAAATGGTACCAGGTAGTACCTATTTAGTACCTAAATAAATTGGTAGGCAACAGAATGCCCCCATTTGTCAGGAGGCGCTGTAGTGTGATGTGGAGACTGGAGGACACTGAGGGTCTTTGCTGTCCCTCACTGTACTGTAGGCCTGTGTTGTGGTCATGGTCAGTCCTGTGTGAGATGTTGTTTTTGCTCAGGGGTGTATTATCTCAGAGGCACTTCGCTGGTCGGGTAGAGGGGGGTCAGGGGAGAGGTGGACATTTCCTTGAGAGGCTCCTTGGGGACCTCTGCGATAGACAGGCGCTCAGGCCGGCCCTAACACCACAATTTATTGATTAGATAATCTCTGTGTCATCTGATGACAGTGTGGCTTACACTGCCTCCCTGCTGGGGGTACACGGCAGTAATCACTGACTGGGGGGCAAGTGGGGTAGGGGGCTTGCTTGAACATAAGGCACCACCTCTTCATCTGTTAGTCCTGCTTTGATTCCACTTTCCTTCTCTCTTCTTTAATTTTCTACTCCTGCCAGTGGCGGACTGGGACCAAAAATCGGCTCTGCATTTCTAACACACCGGCCCATTTCTTTCCTCGAAGCCCCCACAACGGCCCATTTCTTTCCCCGAGGCCCCCACACTGGCCCATTTATGCCCTTGAGGCCCCTATTATTAGTCAGATATTGATCAGTTTGCACAGCAACAAAAACAAAAACATGTTAGACAGGACCACGTGGCTAAAAATGGGCCAGCCTATCTGCCATTTGCCTGAAATGCCAGATGGCCAGTTCGCCCCTGCCTTCAGCTCTGAGAGGGAAGCAGAAAGCCCAAGCTTTCATTATTTGCTGTGATTGGGATGTCAATCCCTGCACCCCTGACCCAAGTTTGTAGTTCTCCCCATTTTATTGGGGAAATGATTAGCGTGGTTATCTCCCCTCCGCACTGTAAAATGATTAGCGTGGTTATCTCCCCGCCGCACTGCAAAGCATTTCTTCCTCCTCTTCCTCATATCTTCAGGCTAGGAGAAGATTTGCTGTACAGGACATTGCCACAGGAAAGACTTGACTTACTGTTTTTCCACTCACTCCTTCCCTCTCTATAGTTTCTTCTGATATTTCAATATTTTATCCTAAATGTTTCTGTATCGCTGTGTCAGAATCCAAATTCTTGGTATCTTTCCTGTCCTCTTTCTCACCCTACCCAATGATATGGTAGAGTGAAGTGTGTTGTTCTTTACTTTGTTTGTGTGTGACAGAACGGAGGGCATATGATTGGGTGAGAGAGCCAGGGTTAGGGTCTGTTTTTCCTTGTTTCACAGAGGTCATCCAACCACCCCCATGGAGTGATAACCCACCTGGATGCACCTGTCCTAGTTTCTACCCCTAACCCACCATACTGAATGGATATATTCACCTTTACAGTTCATCAACAGCTTAGTTGCAAATGTTCAATAGTAGGCTTTGTGATTGTGTCATGCAATTTTTAATTAAATATTAATGACAAATTACTTACTTTCTTTAACTCCATTATTATAGGTATATGTGTATAATGGGAATGTCTGGTTCACAGCAACAGTGAAGCCATTCATTGCCTACATTTAAGCTGAATTTGGTCCAATCAATTTAGCATTTACTAATTTTGTTTCCTAACAAGTATGGGAAACTTTACTTGGTTTTTTAATTATATTTAAGTTATAATAAGAAGTTATAATGATTCACTTTTAAAGAAATACATCAAAAAACCGTTATTAATGTGAAATTCTGTTGGATATGCACTTGCTAAATGGACGAAATAGCCTCAAGTCTTATTAGAACTATCCATAAGGAAAAGCAAAATATGCAATTCTGTATCATTTTTGCATTGATGTATTTTTTCCATCCTCCAAGGCTTCCCCTGGATTCAAAAACGGATTAAATAACGTTGCCTGTTCATTTAGAAGGATAGAGTTTCCCAATCTAGAGCTATAATACCGTATAATACCGATTGAAAAGGCACAGAGAAAAAAATCTAGGAGAAAAGACTATCGCCCACTCTACAACCCAAATTGCACTTTGATTGAATCTTAATTTCATCTGAAGGTTGTTTTGTTTAGTTTTTATTCTGAGTCAATGATCTTAATCAGAGTCACTGATCATCTGGGTCTAAGCCTCAACGTGTTGTGTTTTTGTTTGTAGGGAGCTCAACGAGACTCTATCCGCACTTCATTAACCCTGAGCGGGGACAATCCGCGGTAAGAGCCGAGGGATTTGCCCGTATCCTTTCACATGCAAAAATCTCCGCGTCATCCGTCAAGACAGGGAGCTTTCCCTGTAATCAGCTGCGCACTTTGCAAGAATAACCCTTTTCATAAATGTTGAGGGGGTCATCTTTATTTGAATCGGTCACGGATCCTTATGATTTTTTGTCAAGTTGGGAATTTGGTAGGGGTTTTCCTCTCCCTTTTTTCCAAGTCCCAAACCACCTTCAGTGCGATGTAGCCTAGACCTAGAACATTTTTCAGTTATAGCAAATGTAGGCAATATAAATGTGTCAATTAGTCAAAGTCAGACTAATGGGCATGTTTTATGAAGAGATGACGGCTGACGGTCAGTGGGAGAAGGGAGAACATGTGCCATGCGAGCGGTGCAGCGGGGGGCCTGAATATCACACCCATTATCGACCTTCAATTAAAAGCTATTAAAGTCTTTTGTCTAATCGTTAATATCCCATTCGCCAACTCTGTCAGAGTGAACTATCCAACCGTCCTTTATGGTCTGATATTTCGGTTGGTTTAAAGTCAGACCTACGGAGTGAGGTTGGGCCGGCGGGTGGGGGGCTGGTGGAGCAGGGCCCTTCCGAGCCGCTGACCAGATGTCCCCTCGCTGATCCGGCCCACAGTCAGCATCGCCCGGTCACCAGCTGTTGGAGCTGTTTGGCAAAGAGCACAGCACCAACACTCCAAGAAAGAGGCATGGAAACAATCCATTTCCAAATGGGATCATTTAAGGCACTTAAACAATTGCACTAGCCTCGCATTAATATTTAATCTGCTTATTGTTTATGGAAAAATAATTCAATGGCATTCTTAATTAAGTTTGCCTACTGTCTACTGTATTAGCCTATTTGCAACATGTAGGCTATCCACTAGCTGAATAAATGTATTCCTTATGCCAATGATCGTCTCCATGCGATTGCTAAAATGCGTAGCAGACTGTTTGATCATTTTTTATTTGGTATAGACCTATGTTAGGTTTAATCGAGTCCAAATATTGAGACATGGCTATTGTGTGTGTATATGTGTATTTGTGTGTGTTCGTGCGTACGTGCGTGCGTGTGTGTGTGTTTAATTATATACACATTCCCATCAATTTATATTTTTGACAGAACTATATTAGCCTATCCCAACGTGAATGAACGTTGAAATCCATATTTATTTATACCAAATATATACCAAAACACATAACTTATTAGATAGGGCAAAGTTTTAGATATCAAGGCAGAATTAGCCAGCCAGTTTACATTCCCAAACTGAACTCTCACCACTCCAAATCTTTGGATAAATTTCTAGGCATTTTTTAAAGGTTAAGGCGGTGAATGTTCCTTGCTCTGACGGTGACATTCTTATTAACTTTTTCAGGTTTGACAAATTAAATCCACTATACTAACCAAATAGTGAGTGGGTTTGAGGGAAGTGTTTGACAGACATGTTCAAAATTATTCAAACATGGTGCTTCTAATAGAATTCTACGAACCTTAATTAGATTTTATCAGGCAAACTTGCTTGATTTATCACAGGCTTACAACTTGGCTCTCCTTTGTCGCAACAGAACATGTTTTGTTGTTTAATTATCAAATATGCCAAATTATAATTTTTGTTTGTAATTACATTGTATGGCTTAAACTATACATCAGAAATGTTACTATATGTGTGACTTATGATCAATGTCATTAATTAATCAATTGGTAAGTTGGTAAGTGAGCCTTTGACACGAGCAGTGATTGCATGCAGGACCATTTTCATAAATGTATTCTTTAGAGAATAGGACGCCCCTTACCAGACCTTGAATAACCCAACTTTCTTCGGATGTGGGCCTATTCATTACGGGAACCGTTTACGGTTTAAGAACCGATCAGAAGCAAACCGAACGAAACGTGGATGGACGTATCCCTGCATTCGTCCAATAGAAACTCTCGTTTTCATTGATGATGGTGATGATTAGCCTACTTGTATTCCATTTGCAAAAAAATTAGTGGCCCTGTATTTGTCAAGCATGGATTTGGAAAAATATAGCTGAGTCACGTTATTACATGAAATACCTTTATTTGCACATATATAAAAGTAATTATTTTTTACTTAAAATCCCCCTCTATAGCTCCGACTTAAGCTGTTTGAACAGTTTGACAAAAAGTTATTTCAGCTAATGGGGGCGAGGAACGAAAAACGATCCAGAAATACGAGAACCACTCCACAAATTAATATCTGCAATATACATTTTCACCAAAGAGAGTAACAAGGTTTCCACGGTTTGATACGAAATAACATAAGTAATCCACAACGTCTGCTTAAATACACCTAGCAAATCAACAGGCGAAAGACCCAAATTGGGAACCGACTCAGTCTTCAGTCATTATCTGTTAAGCAAAAGTTTTTTGCAAGGATACATTGCTACTTGATAAATTGATTTACCTCTTCCTCTGACTCCAAATGGTATATAATTGGACATTTGGGTAAAACTTAAACTAAAAACATTATGATTAGACATTTTGAAATACATTTCGTTACAATTTGGTATTTTATGTTGTTTCTCTCATGGACCTTCATTATTCCCATCCGGATTATCACTTAAATGATGGGAAATTAGCATTTAGCTCTGGCTAATCTATAGCGTCTTGTACTGGATCACTGTCGTCTGAAGGAAATTAAAAAAAATGGATGAATAAGAAATATCTTCAAATCAAGATACTTTTTTTTGTAAAATTCAAAATATTCGTATTTACATGTCTATAGCCTATGTCTGCTGATTATTATTTTCATCGTTAGTAAAAAGTGAATGAAACTCAACTCGTCTTTGTAAAGAGAAATATAACGAAATTATAATTGTTATGAAATGCCTTTGGATCATCTAATTATCTATTAAACTAAACTTGGATTGCTATTTCAGTTTACAGACCAATACATTGGTTTGTTATGCATGTTTTTTATATAATTGTATCCTGACAACTTAGCCTAACAATAATAATAATAATAATATTTCTTCTGAGTAAAAGTGCCATTGCCATAAGCCTTGGTGCCAGCAACGATTATTTCAGTAAAACCATCGTGCCCTTTCTGATGTAGCCCACAATGATATGGTAAACAAAAATATAAATATATAAGTTAAATGCATAGAGAAAATAAAGAAATAAATAAAGAACTTCAGTATGGTAAAAACATGTCCACTTTAAAGAGTTCGAGATTCAGTCATGAAGTTCATTGTTTAATGCCATGACTTCTTTTGTCACCATTTTAAATAGTTATTTTTTTCTCTATCACATAGAGTCCTAGATTGCCAGGTATGGCAAATATCCGGAGCGACCGGCTCACCGCTGCTGTGTTGGCCGGGGAAGCACACCAGAGAGAGGGGGGAGAGGGGGTTGTTCACTACCCCCTTGCAGACCATGCAGAAGAATCCGTGGAACGAGAGGTCGTTGCAGAGCCGGAGGGGGCGCTGAGGGGCCTCTGTACAGGTAGAGCGCCGCTCCGGGGTCCAGGTTAGACATCAGGCTTTGAGGGTAGAAATAGGGCGAAGGAAACATTCTCTGAAGGGCTGAGTAATTTCCAGCCTCTGCTAACAGCTCCAGACCAACTGCCGTCTGCCTCTTCCACTTTGTTCTATTCGGAGAAGAAACAGTGTATATTAGTGATTGAAACTCTCATCATAAAATTATAAACAAGTTTGAAAAGTGCAGTTAGAATCTTTTTTTATTATATGACTCTAAAGTTTAGAATTCAATCATATCTGCACTGAGTAAAAAATGCAGTTTTGGGAAAACGCGTTGAAATGCATGCACAAATATGATAGGCTGCATGGTTCAATTTAAACGAAATGTGTTTTTTCTTAATGGATTTAGGCCTGCTTTGTAATAATTACCTAAATGTGGTGTTTTATGTGCAAAGTTGAGGTTCAGTCAGAGTCCGTTGGAAACATATGTAGCCTACGCTGTGTATTACAGCGTGCATTCACTTTCGTTTGGGATCGTATTGGTTTTATCATGTGGTCTGAAATGAGATTAATTCTTCTATGTTTCCAAGAAAGATCTAAAATGTGGTTGTACTCAGTTATGCACTTCAGTTATTCTGATAAATCAGTCCTCCCTCACTTGTATTCACGTGGAGGGTTAATCTGTCAGATTGTCAATTGAAAAGCACTCCTCAATCAGGTAAATTATTCATAATTATAATCATTGAGTAAATATAGTAGTGTGGCTGAATAATTGATATGGTATAGGCCTACATGCAACGATATATTATTCATGCACCAAAGTGTTGTTTTTATACCTCTTTATTAAATATCGTTTTGCTATCTGAATGTCTTAGCTTTAGCTTTCCTAAAAAATTAAAACAATCTAGTCTCTAGTCTAGTAGAAGGTTATTTGTCAGTATTTGAATAACATTGTTCAAAGGTCTCATGCAGTACCAAATTACCTATATTTTCTCATTTATTCTTAAGGAATTGATGCCGTGTGCGAAAGTTATGAGAAAGTCGTTGTACCTCAATGAGTTTGTCTGACTGACATGAGAAAATCATTCTGTCTGGAGGTGAATAGGGTTTACCCTAATATCCTAATGGCAGGTGCAGGCGCGCACACACACTTTACCATTGTTGGCCAACTAGGCTCACTGTATTCTACCATTAGGCACTATCAAAATACTTACCGTGATTTTAAATTGTTAGAATTTGTGTAATTACACTAAAGGCAACCAAGCGTCGCAGTGCTTACCTCCTGTTCTGGTACCAGGTTTTGACCTGTGTGTCTGTGAGGTTGAGGGAAGCGGCCAGCTCCATTCGGTCTTGCACGCTCAGGTACTTCTGCCGTTCGAAGCTGCGTTCGAGCTGGGCCAGCTGGTGGTCAGTGAAGGCTGTTCGAGCCTTCCTGGGTTTCTTCATCCGAACGTGATGCGGACTGTCCCTACTGCTCGATATCTCTCGGTCTCCTTCCTCTTTCACTGCAAACACAAGAATAGGAAAAATATGAAAAACTCAAATTTACAACAGTATCTCGATTGTTCATAAAGCCTAGAAAGTGAAGGGTATGGCCTAATCAAAAAGGAATATATGCCTCGGTTATAGGCTATATGCCCATTTATGAAAAGGATTGGGATTTCGTTTAAATGCTACATTTACAAACTTGTTTATACAACGTCATAGGCTTGTTTGGGTGTTGTGTTGGAGGACTTTAGGCCACTCCATTTGATTAAGATTGCGCCTAGTTTTTATGAAGACTTAGCCTATAGGACTATCTACAAATGAATCTTTTTTATATTAGCACATTGTTTTATTGCAATTGGATGTGTGTAACATTGCCCTTTGTTCTATTATTTCCTTTACTGTCGTGTTGGGGTTTGAACTGTAATTTATATTTCTCAGTTTATTTTCCCCCGTTCCCTCCAAAAAGAGAAGGAGACGCGACGTGAGAGCTCTTGCTAGTTGAATAGTTGAGTCGTCTCTCAAGAAGCACAATAATCCGGCTAATTGAGCCACAAGGGAAGGGCGCCTTTCAACCGCGACCGGAGAAACTTCACAGCGCCGCAGATGAGAGCGAAATAAAGAGCCGGCCGGCCTTGCGAGTTACAAATATGATTAGCACTGGGACAAATTGCATCAAATCCCCGAAATATTAGGAGGCGGATTCGCTGAAATCAAAGCAGCGTACTACTCCCTACAAGGGCTTTAGAGCTGAATTGACTGCATTGATATGACAATCTGTCACACACACACAACACGCGCACACACACACTGTATCCAAAATGTATTGATGTTATTCATGTTCATGTGCCTTTTTTAAAACTCAGCTGAAGTCAGGACTTTAAAAAAAAAAACTTACTATAGTGGATTGATGTAATAACATTGTTCACTAGTAGGCTATAAATATGTCATGTCAATTCTATTATTCACGTTAATAAACAGTCGAATTAATATTATTATTGTTATTATTATTATTAATAATAATATGAATATGAATAATACAATACATAAATAATAATATAGGCCTATCCTTATTAGACACTTTTGTGTCACTGTAAACTGGCATTTTCTTTTTATCAATAAAGGGGGTGGATGTATTTGGGGGTTTTGTTGTATAAGTTAATCAAGTCGATATTTAGTAATCCTATTATATTTTAGTTGTATAATTCTTAGCACCTTTCTATTGACTATTTCCTGCAAGCAGGAATTGTCCTCGCCTATGCCAAAGTTTGACTGTTTTTGTATCCAGGCGCTGCTTCATTAAACTGTCAATGGAGATGACATGTCTGTTATGGCTGACATGATTGGAAACAGACAGATCCTTGATGGTATTTATCTGGAGGCAACCCTGTCATCTTTTCCCATGCAGCCCTTCTCTTGCCTCCCTGACATCAACAGATGCTTTCAAGACGTCTGCTAATGCAAGCAAATGCGTCTGAAAGGAAAAACGTTTTGACACCTAATGTTTATCCTCCAAATCATTGGAGAATATCAACAGTGTGGATTCCATAATTTAAGAAAATAATAGGCTATTGTCATCCTTTTCGGTTATCCTTTATAGGCCTACTTTTTCAGTTATCCTTTATAGGCCTACTGTAACTTTAGCCAACCTGATAAAGAGCTTTAGTGCCCAAGATAATATTGTTGGTCAACTTTCACCATTTTCCAGCATTTTATTTATTATTATTATTATTATTATTATTATTATTATTATTATTATTATTATTATTATTATTATTATTATTTTGTTGTATTTGTTTTTTTTGGGGGGGGGGGCACACACACGAGTATATCTTATTGTGTTTACTGAGATAATGTAAAGTGTATAATTTCATATATGATTAGATACAATTTATAGGGGATTCCTTTTGTTCAAAGATTCTAGCCCAGGCCTATTCTACACCAGTAGCCTATTTGCCTTCTGAGGCTAATTACAATTTACAACCATAGCCTAATTAACCGAGCACTACACCTTCAGAAACACTTTGAAACATGGACAGGTGTTTTAACACGTTTGATTAGGATACGAAAATACTGAGTTAAAGTGAATGATATAGCAAATCAGCTGCATAAAGCTAACACAAATACAACTGATATAGAACTGCACACATTCCATTAGAAATAATGTGACAAAGTCTAATTGATATCAAAACATTAATCTTGTTTACAAAACTCTTTTACCTTTGTATTCGCTGTCTGACGATGAGTTGCTATGGATTTTGTCCATGAAGTCGTCTGCGAGCTTGGAGGCAAGTCGCCCCGTTTCTTCAGTTGGCTGGCCATTACTGGAGTATGGGGCGCAGGCGGCTAGCGGTTTGCAGTCAGCTAGAATATCTCTGATCAGAAAGGATGAGGTGACGGTCCGCGGCTGTGACCCGGCGGAGATCTGTCCGTGTTGGAGATGGGGCGGCAACCCGATAGCATGACCTTGCCTCTGCAAAGCCTCATCCACACACTCCCTCCTCGGCGACGGGGGAGACGAGCAGCCGCTCTCTAGGTCAGACCTCGGGCTGAACTCCAGCGGTGACCGGCACTCTCCCACCAAACTGTCCCCTTTCGACATGACCGGACTTCCAGGTCTGTGGGAAAGTAAAGAGTCGATCCCAAAGCTGGACCCATTGGTGGATGCCTCCATTGTTTACCAGCACAGTTAAGTTCTTCGAGGCCTCAACTTAAACTATCATTGGTATTCGAGGCAAGTTCAGGTGATTGCTGAGATGAGACTTTGCCTCAATTTATCCAGCAGGAAAATCCAAAGATGATGAATCACAAATATTCAACCAAGATGTTTTCTCCTCTTCTTGATTGATTATTATACTTGTCAAAATAGAACAATCTCCAGGTTCTCGACGTTATATAAGAATAGGCAGCAAAATCGACCCTGCATCCAACTATTTTGTCCTAAATAGAGCACTATTCATGAAATCGATACATCTGGGCTCTGTTTGCAAGTTCGATAGATTTTTCTGGATCCAGTTGTATATTTTTTAAAAATGAAAACTCGCCGGTACGACTTCTAAATTACTGATTAACTTATTTCAAATATTGACAAAAAATCTGCAATGATTAGAAGCAGTGAAGCAGCATTAGTGCAAGTTAAATAGGCAGTTGATTCAGCACCACGTTTCAGCACCACGGACAGAGACAACAGCGAGAATTGCAGGTGGAATTCAAGACCTGCAACTGACGCAGGGGCGAGGACACAATTGCTGAAGCTGTCATCACTTAAAAAGTAGTTCGCTGGTGTGACCCGTGTGGCGCTCGATGGTAGAGGAAGGTAGAGGCATTCTGCGCCAGCAAAAAAATGCAACAAGAGACTCGAAACGGGTGGGCTGCTGCAGTCGGAAAGACGTGCACAGTAAAACAGTGGTAACGCGGGTTAAATAGACACAACTGGGAACTAAAGCACAGAGATGTGAGGAAAATCTCAAAAAATGGAACTTGAGGAAAACTCAGGAGCTAGGTTTTTAAGGACGCCCCGTCCACGTGAGTCCCTAGTGACAAGCCTTCATTGGTTGAGGGGGCTTTTTGGGTGTTGACGGGTTTGCGGAGAGGAAAGTGGACCCCCCCCCCCCCCCCCCACCACCACCACACACACACACTCACTCACTCACCTCCTCCTCCTCGCCCCCTCTCTTTGATTAAAAGAGACACTGAATTCATCAGGAGACTCAGATCCAACTGTTTACAGGCAATTTTCACACTGTTTGCTTTCATTACATCATTGATGAGGCTTATAATGGGGTTATTATGTGGAGCTGGTAGGTCTTTTCTCTCGTCTCTCTTTACGCGCGTGTTCATTCAAAACTTTACAGGCTTTTTTTTTTACATTATCGGCATTTTCCCACCTTTGCATTTATTGACAATGTTCAGAATTTAGGCTAATTGTTTTTCCATTTATGTTCACCTTTTTTTATGAATATCAAAAGGCTTTTATTGACGTTATTGACAGATCAGCTGTTATCGGCTGTTGCATAGGGTGTTTTTTTCTTGTACAAAAAAATTTACGAAAGGAATTGTATATTATTCTTATTATTATCATGTTGTTGTTGTGTTACTGTTATGAGGAATGCATATCATTATGATTTTTTTCACAGACTTAATGTAGCCTACAATAATTTCTAATGAATTTAGGATGTAGCCAGTGGTCTTTTCTTGAATTTCAACCTGTACGCTCAACGTTTCAAAAATCCTTCTAAGTCAAATAATATTTGTATTTTCTCGGATGCATGTGTTGTTGTTGCACTATGCATCAAGAGCAAGTGATTTCATACATGCATAATTGGGCCTCACAATCCTACTCCACACACTTTTCTGGGAGTGAACAAAGCACCAGCATCGAATAGTCGACGTTTAGCTCATAATACGTATCTAACAGTAATACAATGCTAATGAGGGATAATAGTCAGAACAGCATGCGCTGAAAGGGTGGCGTGACGCAAACTTTAACGTGCATGAAATACCATTGTCTACACTTTCGCCTCTTTTTCCAAAACAGTTAGCCACACATGACTCCCCGACAGGCCCTAATAATCGAACCCCCCATGTGACCACCAGATTGGAGGCGCGCGTCGGTCTCAGACACCGGCAGGTTAGTGAATCCGCTCCACGTTCCCATGGGGTCCTATCGCGGTTGCAAGCTGTCACATTGAGGCGGGGACAGAGATGGGAAAGAGTAGCCTACACACCCATCCTGACGTTGCCTTTCTTAACAATTAACTTGGGCTCCGGAGGTGGGTTAAGGACTCCTCTTCCTTGCCATATTTTCGAAAATAATATTAATGTCCTATATATATATATATATATATATATATATATATATATATATATATATATACAAATCAAATCTGGCTTGTGTTTACAAAAATTGATGTAGTTTATAATCTTCAGATTAACAATTATATGGTTAATATATAAAGTAGCCTAAATAATATAGTTACAATAGTATGCGTTCAGGTGAAAACGCATTGCTGCTCCAAATGAGATTGGATCTGTCTTTTGTAAAAATGTGAGTGATTACATTTGTGAATTTATATATTTTTGCTTCCCTTGCAAGAGTCATTTAAAGTAATTATCTGTACACTTTCCCACTTCATCGAACAATTCCTCACAAGTGAATGAGACTAGACTGTAGACTTGCTTATGGTGTCTTAATTTCTCTGTCAATATGTCCTACTACAGTGCTGCACTTTTCATTTTATAGATGTATGGATGGTCAGCTGTACACAGCCTGTGTGTGTGTGTGTGTGTGTGTGTGTCTGTGTGTGTGTAAAAGAGAAAGATGGGTCTGCAGTGTAATGACGTTAGCTGCTGGGTTTGGACAAGTGTCTGGTCAGAGGAAGCAGAGATTTGCAGTGAATGGTATGACTGTGAGTCAGTGTTGTTGATATCATAAATCCCCAATGTGTGGAGGATGGATTTCAGATTAAGTGTGTTTGTGTGTGTTAATGTTTGAGAGATCTAAAGCATATGATGCACTATGATGCTATAACCTTTTCTGTCTAAAATTGAAAAAATTGTCTTTAAATAGAACATGGTGGATAAAAGCAGGTTGTCAGTTGTTTATTTTATCAAGGTCGGTGTCATAGGTGTAAGTACTGCTAAATGTGGTCTGTCCATTTTTTTTCCTCCCGTTTATGTAGCCTAACTAAAAAAAAAAAATCTGGACTTACTCATTTCTGCTTCAACAAATCCCCATCCATTGTGAGTAATAACACCTACTGGGGCTTATCGCTATGGGAAATGTGGTAAAAAAAAAAAAAAAAAACAACAACAATGTGGAGCTTTTTATTTATTCATTCGTTAAATATATATCTAGATTTGTTTTGTAAAATATGTCTCGCCTTTGGATAAACTTTGGCATCTCTATCGTTTTGGAACATGGAGTAAAACATCGCTTTCAAGAGGAGATATGTAAAAAGATGACTTTACACAACAAACAAATAGCATGAAGAAAAAAACCTGGCAGGAATGGGCACACACCTGGACCAGTCAGGGATGCAAATGATGCACCTTAAAAAGCCATCAGGTATGGGACTTGACAGAAAATAATGAGAATCGCTGAATCTTTTATAAGGTTAACACTCACATTCCCAGTCAGCTGTCACACAAGAAAGAATTTAGCACACGCATGCGGGCGAAATAAACCTTCATCGTCTCATTAAAGCTGACAGGGCCCAGGACCGGCAGCTCTCAGCGCCAGGCAGCGCGCCACCTCGTTTTGTGTTGGTAATTTGCAGCGGAGACAGACCTCTCGCCACCAGAAAAAGAGCGGTAGAGAGATGGGAGGTAGAAATTACGAGGAGCGCAAGAGTGAGGGAGAGGGAAGGTGGGCCTTGGGGGAGGGTGGAAAGATGGCTAGCACGCCAGGAGTCTGATTCTCCTCTAATTGGAAGCATTGGGCATTGTCAACGGAGGATTTTCAGCCAGTCACTGACAGGTAGAGCCGTCAGGTTGATAGCCCACGTGTCAGCCCAGAAGACCAATATAAACAAACCGCTTTTGATTTAATTGGAGAGGCCTAGCCTGTGTGTATGTTACCTTATAACTGTGTAACAGACGGTTATGGATGAAGACAGTCATGAAAATATGCAGCTGACTGAAGACTGGATGCCGGGCTGAGTCCGTTTCTGTGGTAAAATGGACTCTTAACAACATGATTAAACTTTGTTGCTTGTTGCTGAAACAAGCAAGATGTTGTAGCAAACAAGTCTTCTGTTGCCTAGGCAATGCACTGCTACCTATAGCAGCAGCACACATATAACTAAAATGAGTATAACGTTCTTGGAACCTCTAACCCTGGCAATTCTACTGGTAAACTCATAATGAGTACACTCTCAATGGCTGCTTGGTATTGTGATGCAATCATCTCTATGGTAGTGTAGAATGTTCATTAAATTATGTTAACTGATGTGGCTCATACATGGAATGTATTTCTTGTAATGCCAGTTGAGTTTAATCAACAAATCACAACACATATTGATTAATACACTTCCTGCTTTTACTTCCTGCTTTGCTCCTATGGGTACACTCACAATGGCCACAAGTCTACCCATTATGCCATCATTGGGGCAACTTAAATGGGGATGCCCGTTCTATTCATCCTTATTTCTATGGCCGCACATGCAGTCAGGAGTGGAGGAGAGGAGAACATGTGATATTTTTTTAACATACTTTTTATTACAACGGTTATTACAGTGACCGCCGTCATATGGCTGGCCAATAACCATCTCCCAAAATTACTGTCACAGCCCTATGTGTGTGTCAGAGAGCGTGAGTGAGTGGGGGGGATCACTGAAGGGCAGGGGTAAGGGGGGGGGGGGGGTGCCTTTAGTTGTTCTCCCTTCATCCCCTCACTGCCCCTCTCTCATCCCTGGCCAGTCAGAAGCCAGGCAAGAGCCAGGAGAGAGTTAGGTGGTCAGTAGCTCTTGCCCTCCCAGGGCACCAGGGTGTCAGACGGAGAGACAGGGTTTGATTGAGTCCCAGGAGAACTCCTGGCCCGGTGTTGTGCCATCAGAGCAGAACTCAATGAGTGTTTCCTTTCTAACATAGGAGGGTTTATACAGTACTGTTTCTGAGACCAGGGAAACGCTGACCCAGCTATGTTGACACGCCTTTCTACACAGAACAGTGGTCAGCAATATTGAACCAGAATCAACATGATGACTATGTGTACAGTATGTGTGAGCTCACTTGATAGAGTGAGTGACCTATGAGTACATGTGAATGTGTTGTATGCGCCTGTGGATTGTATTCCACTATGGACTTGTATCTGCATTTCTGTGTATTCTTATTAGTTGTGTTTGTGGAAATCTGTGTATGTTAATTTAACAAAAATCAAATGATGTGGACTGATGTTGGCATGCTGGCTTGATCTACTAGTCTATGTACAGTGTCCCATGACTATGGGTCCATCCATGTTCCAGAACACAGGCCCTCCTGGCCTCCTCACCCTGGGTCCTCCTGCTCTGTATGCCCAGTGTGCCTCTACAAGCCAGTGGTTTATTATTCTTGACAGAGTTCAATGAACACATCTGGTCTGAGGCAGAGAGGGGATGGAGAGAAGGTGCCAACAGGGAAGAGATGAGCGAGAGGGTGGAGGCAGAGGATGGAGGAGAGTCTGGAGAGGCAGAGGACGAGGGGCTCCAACCATCCATCATATCAGCCTGTGGTGAAGAAAGCCAACTCCCCTAAACCATCCCTGACCCTCCATTCCATGACCCTTGACCCCACAGTCATGAGGCCCAGGTCTGAGCCAGCACCATCACAGAACTCATTATTACATAGAAACTACAGCCTTTACTTTGATCGAGAAGGATTGTTGAGATGGTGAACAAGTAGAGTCGTCAGCTTCAAAGAGTGGTGTAGGAATACGGGGCATGATTGTAATAGGGGACATCATGGCATACAATATTTACAATTAACTTATTAACCCCAATGAATACCTCTCCTGTAATTAGCTATCTTACAGTAGAATGGACATAAAAAGCTGTGTGGGGGGAGGGGGGACGTAGAGACAGAGAGAGAGTACTTTTTTTTCTATAAGGTGCCATAGTTCAATGTTAGCCCGAGTGACGGTGGGTCGGTGGGCTCAGGTTGGGCCGGGGTCCCTTCCAGCTGCTACGGGGAGACACACACAAGCTGGCGGACGGCGGAGATGCTGCCCCTCTAGCCCCCAGGCCTCCAGGGGGTAGAGAACCAGGCTTGCCCCCTAGCCTCTAACCCGCCATCAGAGACAGAGCCAGGGCTGCACCCTTACCCTCTTCCCTCCATGTGGGGGGTTGTGGCTAGGGAAGCTACTCTGATGTCAATGAATCACTGCATACGTGTCAGCAGACAGGACACATTCTACTCACAAGACTAATGACTTCCGTGTTCAGCTAGCTGGGTGAATGGATACCTTGGAAGTCTATACAGTATGTTGAATTTAATGACCTTGTTAGATGGATAACATTGGCTTAATGTCGACACAGTAATGTAGTCATCATTCTGAAGTTCACCGTCTTTTAAGTGTTTCTAGTGTATATATAATACGTTAATCCTTCTAAGCTACGGGAGGGTCTACTCCTATTTAGCACCGAGGCTAAAAAATATGTGCATCGTCCTCTTACATGGCAGGCCTACTGTCAACTTAATGTTCCTCTGTGTTTTGTGTTCATATTTATTTTCCATTTTTTTCGTGTTCGGAATGGCACTGTTAGGCTGCTACGGGAGACTCAGCTGTCATAATGCAAATTATGTAAGAAGATCACTCTTATGTCATGTCAATGTCATTATGACGTCATTTCGCTCCTAAGGCAAAGCCTATGAAATTGCAGGTCCAGCTACTCAGTGGGTAAATTCTATAAAGACTATAAAAATAATAAAGTACAGTAAGATAGTGAAATTTAGAATGACATATTCACACACACACACACACACACACACACACACACACACACACACACACACACACACACACACACACACACACACACACACACACACACACACACACACACACACACACACACACACACACACACACACACACACACACACACACACACACACACACACACACACACACACACACACACACACACACACACACACACACACACACACACACACACACACAGTCATACCATTGGCTGCAAATCTCTGCTTCCTCTGACCAGATACTTGTCCAAAACCAGCTGGTAACGTCAGACCCATCTTTCTCTTTCACACACACACACACACACACACACACACACACACACACACACACACACACACACGCACACACACACACACACACACACACACACACACACACACACACACACACACAGCTTGGCAGGGGTTCCAGCATCCAGCTCCCAGCCCTTCTCTCTGGCTCATAATGTGACCAATATGCAGGTAATATGTGGGGTCGCAACATCTCAATTATCACACCTCCTGTCAGTGGTTAAACTGGGCTCCCAATCCTCCAGTTATAACCACAACCCCTCCCTCACTCTCGCCCCACCCGCCGTGACTTTTATTGCTTCATTAGTAGGCTCCACATGCTCCAGGGCACACCCACGCTCCACAAGCCCGCAAACCCTAACAAGTTTGGGCAGACTAGGGGATGATGAGCGGACCCTTGCCTGGGATAAAGTTGATGGGAGTAGTGGGGTGCATGGGACTCATTGACCAAGGCTTAGAACAGTCTACATGAATCAGTGCATATTTTCCTGCCTGTACCCTCACAATCCTCTGTACTGTAAGTAATTTACTATAAACATTACTCAGGCTACCCTTTACACATGAGCAGAGATCGATGGATAGCTTTTCAATACATTCATGTTTTCCATTGCAAAAGGCATCGCACCGAGGAGGTACAGTACATGTTTGCATGTATGTCATACGTGTTGGTATGTGTGCACACGTGTACCAATGTGCGCGTGTTAGGGGGGTTGGAGAATAAGACCCCAGAACATGCTCATTAGAGTTGACCTTGGCATTTCTGGTCGGCATTTGATAGATGGGATACAGGGCCAAACAAGCCCCTGGGGAGCCATGATCTTATCTTTTATTGTACACACACCTCCCTCCTACTGACCCCATCCCCCCGTCCCCCGACCTCCCGTCCCCCCGTCCCCACTCACTCACACTGCTCTGCTCTACACGCATCACAGGCAGAATAAATCTGTTTCTGACACACCAAGCAGAGAGAGAGAGAGAGAGAGAGAGAGATGAAGGGGGAAAGGAGGGAGGGGAGGCCAGAGGGAGTACGGTGAGACTGGAGGGACGGGGTCTTGGCGAGAGATGGAGGATGGGAGAGAGAGAGAGAGAGAGGAAGAGGAAGAGGGAGGGAGAGGAGATTGGTGAGAGAAGAAGCCAGGAGTAGAGGCCCCGGAAAACCCAATAGCTCACTGAGGTGTCATTAGCTACATAAGTCAGCTGTGGTTTTCCACTGTAAGTGTCTGCGAGACACAAGGAGCATAAAAAGGGAAACTGAGGAAAATGGCTGGGTCAGTCGGTTGGTCGGTCGGGAGGGAGGGAGGGAGAGGGGTATCAGTGCTGGAGCAGAAATGATGATGAGTCTGAGATGAAAGACATTCATTCTCAGGCATCTTAGTGGTTTGTACGGGTTTGGTCTCTTTCAGCTTTCCCCCCAACTCAACTCACCTCACCTCACCTCACCTCACCACACACACACACACACACACACACACACACACACACACACACACACACACACACACACACACACACACACACACACACACACACACACACACACACACACACACACACACACACACACACACACACACACACAGACTTACACACAAACACATACATGCAAACACACACACACGTTATGTTCTTCTATCCTCTTGGAGACCTAAAACTAATTTCCATTCAAAATCCCATTTTCCCTAACCCCAACCCTGAACCTAATCCTATCCTTAATCTGTAACCCTAAACCTAAACCTAAATTTAACTCCTAACCTTAACCCTAAACCTAACCACTAACCCCTTACCCTAATTATAACCCTAACCCTAATTTTAACCCTAACCCTCAATCCAACTCCTAAGCTTAACATAGCCTTTGTCCTCAAGGGACATTTTCCTTGTTTTACTATGTTTGTGGGGACACCCACACACTGAACACTAGTCAATTTAAAAATATTTACATATCTTGCATTACTCATCTCATGTGAATATACTGTATTCTATACTATTCTGCTGTATCTTAGTCTATGCCGCTCTGACATCGCTCGTCCATATATTTATATATATTTTCCCTAACCTTAACCCTAATCTTAACCGTAACCCTAGACCGAAAACCTAACCCTAACCCTAAAACTAACCCTAGCTCCTAAACCTTACCTTAACCCTAAACTTGTCGTTTGTTGTTATCGGACTGGCGGGTGTTGCCCGGCGTTCGTCTGCCAGGGGAGCCATCTCCTGCCTCTCCGACCCCATCTGATAGTGGAGTTGAAGGAGCACAGTAAGAGGAGCATGGCAATCAACGATGGTCGCATGTCACGAGCCTTGGAAGTCGAAGACAGCAGCCTGCTGCAAGCAGTCTGCACTCCCAATGAGCGGCCCGGAGTGGATAAAAGATATAAAATCAGTCAACCTACCAGGGTTTTTACAAACAGCACAGGAATGAAATCATGTATTGATCACATCTTTACTAATGCTGCAGAAATGTGCTTGAAAGTATTAGATAGATAGATAGATAGATAGATAGATAGATAGATAGATAGATAGATAGATAGATAGATAGATAGATAGATAGATAGATAGATAGATAGATAGATAGATAGATAGATAGATAGATAGATAGATAGATAGATAGATAGATAGATAGATAGATAGATAGATAGATAGATAGATAGATAGATAGATAGATAGATAGATAGATAGATAGATAGATAGATAGATAGATAGATAGATAGATAGATAGATAGATAGATAGATAGATAGATAGATAGATAGATAGATAGATAAATCCATTATCCAGATCCATTGGATGTAGTGA
Organism: Thymallus thymallus; assembly: GCA_023634145.1. Taxonomy (NCBI): domain Eukaryota; kingdom Metazoa; phylum Chordata; class Actinopteri; order Salmoniformes; family Salmonidae; genus Thymallus; species Thymallus thymallus. Next base: position 29,683,954 of record CM042403.1, on the reverse strand, counting down.
TCACAATATAGTAGCCATATCTAGGAAAACCAAAGTTCCAAAGGCTGGCCCTAATATAGTGTATATGAGGTCATACTATAAGTTTTGTAGTGATTCCTATGTTGTTGATGTAAAGAATGTTTGTTGGTCCGTGGTGTGTAATGAGGAGCCAACAGACGCTGCACTTCACACATTTATGAAATTGCTTATCCCAGTTACTAATAAGCATGCACCCATTAAGAAAATTACTGTAAAAACTGTTAAATCCCCATAGATTGATGAGGAATTTAAACATTTTATGGTTGAGAGGGATGAGAGAACAGGAAGGGCAAATAAGTCTGGCTGCACAACCGATTGGCAAACATACTGCAAAATGAGAAATCATGTGGCTAAACTGAATAAAAAGAAGAAGAAACTACACTATGAAACAAAGATAAATGACAAAGAATGATAGTAAAAAGCTTTAGAGCAACTTCAATTACATTTCGGGAAAAAGGTAAACTCAGCTAAATCATTCATTGAATCAGATGGCTCATTCATTACAAAACCGGTTGATATTGCCAACTACTTTAATTATATTTTAATTGGCAAGATTAGCAAACTTAGGCATGAGATGCCAACAACAAAAGCTGACACTACACATCCAAGTATTTCTGACCAAGTTATGAAAGACAAGAATTGTAATTCTTCAATTTAAGCCTGCTAGAAAGCGTGTGCCTTCAGGCCTGGAGGGAAGCAAAAGTCATTCCACTACCTAAGAATAATAAAGCCCCATTTACTGGCTCAAAAACCTGACCAATCAGCTTGTTACCAACCCTTAGCAAAGTTTTGAAAAAAACTCATTCACTAAACCCTAAACCTCAACTAAATCTTGTAAAAAATAATGTTGAAATTTAGCAAGTTGAGGTCACTAAACTGCTTGGAGTAACGCTTGACTGTAAACTGTCATGATCAAAACATATTGATACAACAGTAGCTAAGATGCGGAGAAGTCTGTCCATAATAAAGTGCTGCTCTACCTTCTTAACAGCACTATCAACAAGGCAGGTTCTACAGGCCCTAGTTTTGTCGCACCTGGACTACTGTTCAGTCGTGTGGTCAGGTGCCACAAAGAAGGACTTAGGAAAATTGCAATTGGTTCAGAACAGGGCAGCACAGCTGGACCTTGGATGTACACAGAGAGCAAACATCAATAATATGCATGTCAATGTCTCCTGGCTCAAAGTAGAGGAGAGATTGACTTCATCTCTACATGCTGAATGCACCAAGCTGTCTGTTTAAATGACTAGCACACAGCTCAGACATCTATGCACACCCCACAAGACATGCCACCAGAGGTCTCTTCACAGTCCCCAAGTCCTGAACAGACTATGGGAGGCGCACAGTATTACATTGAGCCATGACTACATGGAACTCTATTCAAGCAGTAGAATCCAATATAAAAAAACAGAATAAAATGTATGGAACAGCAGGGACTGTGAAGCAACACAAACATAGGCTCAGATACATTCACACACATGATAACATACGCACTATACACACACGTACACATGGATTTTGTGTTGTAGATATGTGGTAGTGGAGTATGGGCCTGAGGGCACACACTTAGTGTGTTGTGAATTCTGTAATGAACGTTTTTTAATGTTTCAAAAATTGTATAACTGCCTTAATTTTGCCGGACCCCTGGAGGAATTATGGGGATCCATAATAAATACAATTATACAAACCCCCTAGAAATGGCATTTGACCTTGTGGGGACCAAAAAAAAATGTCCCCAGTTGGTCAAATTTCTGTTTGTTTACTTTTCTTTTGAGGACTTTTGGTCCCCACAAGTATAGTTAAACCCGTCCCCACACACGCACACACCACGCACACACCACGCACACCCTCCTGCATACCAGATATGAGGCAACATCCACCTCCAGGATGGAAAGTTTCCACACCGTCTGAAAGCTCTATCCACAGAGGGGGCTTCAATACCCACTTCTGACTCTTTGTGTCATACTCTTCTCCAGTCTCCATGGGGAGAGTCACACTCTTAACTGAGCTTTACTCCAAAGTATTTTTACATGCACACTAATCATTTGATATTAAACTGATTATGGCAGTAGGCTACTTAGTATGGCATTGGTCATGTAAACACCTTTCTCTGCTTATCTTAATCGCCGCAAGGTCATGATCAAAGTAAGCATACACCGATTAAAGCACCTGATAATATGAGCAATGTTTCAAATTATTAGGATATGTAAATAGCTCAATCAGAGTATTTGATCTGCGCTTGTGCCAGCACCAGCAGTGCCAGCACCAGCAGCACCAGCAGTGCCAGCACCAGCAGCACCAGCAGTGCCAGCACCAGCAGCACCAGCAGTGCCAGCACCAGCAGTGCCAGCACCAGCAGCACCAGCAGTGCAAGCCTCCCTCTTATGCGTGAGTGACGTGAGTTTGAAACTTAAAGTACGCATCTTATAAATAGTTTTTCAAACCTCTAGATGGAAAGAAAACGGTGCACTCTGAAACAAAACTAAACTAAATAAGGGCCAGAAAAGGACAATATCTTTAGAAATATTTTCAACACCTCCCCTGTAAAAGATAGTATTTAGTTTCCCCTCCTCAATCCTGTCTGTCTGTCTGTCTGTCTGTCTGTCTGTCTGTCTGTCTGTGGAGGGGAGGGCCTGATGTCTTACCTGCTGTGTTCTGACAGTTAAGGCAGCAGCATACAGCGCAAAGATGTTGCTGTAATTGCACCTGGTTGCGTCATGAAAAAGTAATAATTTGCTGTCAAGGACGTCAAGGTGTCAGTGTTCAGCTGGAGATGATAATGTATTGACTGCCTCCAGAGTGCACACACATGCATACACACATGCACACACTCATGCACATACACAAACACATATATACACACACTCATGCACAGGCACATGCACACACACACACATATACTGTACACACTGCGTCTCAAAGTTCCCAAAAAATAGAGTCAAAATGGTAAGAGAGGGTGGAGAAAGACAGAAAATGTGTGAAGAAGGCTCCAAACACTGCTGTTAAGATATATTATTTGCATTATAAACTGGGTGGTTCGAGCCCTGAATGCTGATTGGCTGACATGGTATATCAGACCGAATATGTTGGTTACCAGTTTATAATAGCAATAACCAAAATACCACGGCTAAGGACTGTGTCCAGGCACTCCGCGATGCGTTGTGCGTAAGAACAGCCCTTAGCCGTGGTATATTAGCCATATACCACAACCTTGCAAATCAAAATAATGTATTATACATGTATAGACTGTACTAATTTATGCATATGAGATCAACAGGCTAGAGCAGTATGGCATGGTCTTAGTAAGTTAAATATTACACAATTACCACCTAGCTGCCTCTTCTATACACTTTAATTTCTGTGACTGGTGTCATGACCATCCATTGGCTGGGAGTCCCAGGCCGGAAAACCCCTCTGCTCCTGACCGACTCTGTCTGATGATGAACACAGGGCCTCAGGGGAAGGGTCAACCTTCTCTAGTCCCTACTGAAGGAATGCTATATCCTTTGAGAGGGAGGGGGCGTGTGGGAAGGGAGAGCAATATCAAAGGGTGGAGGAGAGAGTAGCACGTATGATAAGGGCACTGGGGAGAAGAGGAGAGCACTGCACTCACACATCAGTGGAGCTCACCTTTGATCCAGAGCAGGCCCTCGAAAGCACGACGGACAGGGGCGTAAGAGCGACTCTGGCATTTGGGGGGACACATTTTGCTGCAGGGGTCCGGGAATAAATGTAAAATAAATGTAAATGCCCTTTTTAGTGACTTTTCAGAAAATTTGACAGACATTTTTTTTACTCACAAATGGGCAAATTTACATGGCCATTTTTCTCACTTCCCCTATGTCAAGTTTTTACTACTGCTACTCTACATACGGTATGGTTTAAAATTTAATATTTTCAATTTATAATTTAGTTATAATAGCCAATAACATACATTTAAAAAAGGTAGGCATGAAAGGTCAAACTGAAATGATTCAATCCCCATTCTATACAATTATCGAAAATGTGATATCATCATGGCTGCCTCTCTCCTGCATGAAGATAACACATGCAATACATCCTCTAGACTTAAGATGCTATCATTTCATCAGAGATCATATGATATGTCTGATTGTTTCACACTATTACAGATCATCAGTCTATGAACTCTATGGCCATGGAGAGGCACTTCTGACTATCTTACCTGTTGGTGTGGGGCCTCTCTCTCTCTCCCTCTCTGCCTGTCTATCTGTTCATAGCTGTAACTCTCCTGCCATGATCATGATAGCACCAAACATTTGACCTGCTTCTAACATTGGGGGAAACATGTCCCCCTGTCCACCCCAGCTCTTATGTCCTTGAAAGGAGAGCCCAGAACGAAATCCCCAGTTCAGGCATTATTTCCGGAAAATCCCCCTCGCTCAGCCCACTCTTTGCACCGTGTGTGATTATCTGTGGGAGATTAAATGAAGGATGATTATGTGTCTGGTTTCATCAAGACTAGTCAAAGCACCTAAATAGTTTTTACGTCTAGCTTGAAAGGGTGGGAATTGACTGCAAGAAAAAAAAACAGATCTTACTGTGTTTGGTTTTTAGTACTACAAAGACAAGGGAGAGAATGACAAGAGGCAAACAATTCCTCTCTCAAATGGGAGATGAAGTGAGTTTAAAGCCTCCTGAAGGTAAACTAAAAACTTTCTATACTCCCATTCAGCAGTTATATGTTCTCATTGTTGTTTAATGAACCATCAATAGACCAGCCTGGAGCAGCTTAGAGGACAGGGATTGTTGTGGAAGCGCTCCCAGGGTTCAGTCTCTGTGTAAGGGTCAGGGTTTGTAGAGCTCTAGGCTGGTTCCCTCCGATGGTTCCCAGAGTTCTAAAGGCATCCATCCTAATCTGCTCTCCTGTCATGATCTCCTTGGCTGATCATCTTCTCATGGGCCACCTCTATCATCCTTTTACCAGCAGCTCCAAGCACTTTTGTTCCTTTCTCTGGCCGTGTGTGCGTTTGGGATTGGCCAAGTGGCCCAGATTAGCTGCCCTGACCTCGGAATGGTTCCACTCTTCTTCTTCTACTCTCTCACTCTTCATTAAATCTTTGTCTTTCACTCTCTCTTTCTCCACCCCCCATATACACATGCACACAAATACTAACATAAACAATGCTTCCTGCTTCCTTCCTATCATCATCCACTGTGTCATAGTCATTTTGATCATCAACAGCGGCTCTCTAGGACCCAATGGATCTCTCTACCCAAACCCATAGGTTTAAAGTCTACTGGCCGTGGCCCGATTCACCCCAGCAGGTTGAATCGGGCTGTCCTTAATGCTCTTGGTTCACCTTGCATGTATTTCCCTCCTGATGCCCCCTCCCATCCCATCCCCCAGCTGCCTTCCCTCCTGATGATGCCCCCTCCCACCCCATCCCATCCCCCAGCCGCCTTCCCTCCCTGTGCATTCTGTCAGCTGAACTGATTGCCTCTCTCTCCCGCCCCCTCAGTGGCATTTAGCTATTCTCATTTGCATGTACATGCCCTTGCTGTGCGGCTTGCGAGCCGGTGAGATTGATCAAGAACGCTGCAGCGTGTTTTACTACATGTCAGTCGGAGGCTGCTATCAGACGCTGTGGGCACACACATGCACACCAGCACACGCAGCCGTGCACACTAGTGGGTAAACATGTTTTCTTGATCACCCACGCACATGCATATGTATATGCGCACACACGCACACAGGCACACGAAACATCAACACGTAATGCACAAACACTCAACTTACTGTAAAGGCACACTTTAAAGCCTGTGGATATGCACCCATTCATGTCCAGTGACAGTAAATGATGGTAAGCATACAGAATGCTATCACACAGAGGAATGCTGATTTTACTGTAAGATCTTGGCAGTGATCTATCCTTTCCTCTCTTAGGAAAGAGCTGACAGATATTAATATGCAAAATAGGAGGATGCTGAACAAAATGATGATAATTAAGCAAAGATGTTCTGGGTAGTGTCGCGCTTAAGAGCGTGCACGTGGGACCCAGCACATGGTAAGCCATATGCCTCTGTGCAGTTAGTCCTGTGCTTTGGGGTGGGGGTGAATGCTTGTTCTGCACAGGCACTGTCAAATTAGAACCTCAGAGAGTTTAATTATATCCTTACGTCACTTTATAGAGTCCTTAGGAGAGAAGGACTGCATCTTAAGTCTGTTTATGTAGGCTACACCAGGAAGCAAGGGAAGGGATCAAGGATGACCCAAATGGAGTAATAGTTGCAAACCTATTGTAGGTAATACAGTATGAGGGCATGAAACCACATATTACCTGACACAGGTTAAAGGTTACAGTGCATTCTTACTGTGCCTGGGTCCTTCCTCTCTTTAATGAATATTGCAACTATAGATAATGTCTTATAAAAATGTCTCCTCTGGATAAGCTTGTTGTTTGCCTTAACCCTCTAGGTGGCCACTTCCCCTCTCTTTCCTCTCCCCCACCCCCAGCTGATCTATCTCTGTCCCTGAAGAGGTGAGGCGAGCGGGAGGATTCCATGCTGCCAGGGGCGACAGGCAGGCTTTCTGTGCCATCCTCTTACACAAACGGCAGGATCAGTGCTCCACATAAGAATAATTAGAAGATAATGGGGAGTAATGCGGCCCGATCTGTCCCGATTATCTCCTGGCACCCACCGGGACAGCGCCATCTGGTGCCTGATCTGGGGACAGCAGCTCCTGTGCTATATGAAAAGAAGGCAGGCTTAGTATTAATCTCACCCCCCGCTCTGTTTATTGACTGTCTGTTTGGGTGTGTGTGTGTGTGTGTGTGTGTGTGTGTGTGTGTGTGTGTGTGTGTGTGTGTGTGTGTGTGTGTGTGTGTGTGTGTGTGTGTGTGTGTGTGTGTGTGTGTGTGTGTGTGTGTGTGTGTGTGTGTGTGTGTGTGTGTGTGTGTGTGTGTTTATGTGTGTCACAGTCACAGATGAAAAGTGAGTTTGCATTTATGAATGTCTGTCAGAGTACCGTTGCTGAGAGACTGTCCCTACATGGACAAGTGTCCTCCATGCTGCTCTCTCCCAGCTTAACTCACACTCTGCTCTCTTCTTCCCCAGCCAGTCTCTCCCCCAGGCAGCATTGGGCCAATTCAATAAGGCGCTCCATTGTATGGGCAGTGTGGCCTGTTGTTTAGAGAGTTAAGGCTCTTTGTGTCGTGTGTTTACAGATGCTTTACATACCCGTCAGAATTCAGGGCTCTCTCTCTCTCACCCACCATCACACACTCAGCAGTCTAATCCCCATAATGCCACAGCCATTACAGATATTAGATCCTACAGAGAGACGCTGGTTTACCGTAAGACATAAAAAATATTGCTGTCTGTAATGTCAAGTATATCGAAAATAATTATGTGTCATCTGAAGAATGGTATGCTTGGTAATAAATGTTATTATGCAGCCGGGAGTGGACAACCAATTTGTCCACCCCCGGACAACCTCACATCAAAATACACACAAAATAGATTTTGAGTAACACACATATACACACTATCTTCAGAACTTCCAACCAAAACATTCTGCCTGTTCCTACTGTATATGCCACCCCCTACCAACCAACTCCCCCAATCCATAGCCACCACTTCCACCTCTAGTCTACAACCCCCTCATACACCCCTCATCTCTCCTCCTGTCCCACTAATTTGCTCTCCATGCACAACCTGGCTGTTTATTGAGATGCTAACTCTCTTTATGAGCACCTAATCCCGGAGCAGGGGGGATAATTTATGAAGCATTTACATGAAGAAGGCCAGCTAATTGGGAGCATGTGTCTGGGTAAGCCTTGGCGACGCCTCCATACTGCAGATGAGCAGGCCAGGATTCTGACTCTCTGCCTGCCATACCGTACAGTATAGCCTCATAATCACCATCTCTTTCTGGTAATGATACGTCAAATCCATCCTCCTTCAATATATCCATCCACTCAACAATTTAGCCCTAAAAACATAATCTCTGTAATATATTGGTGTAATGACTGAAACATTATTATTATGTGTTTTCAGAGTGGTAGCTAGTCAGCAGAAGTCTAAAGCTGAAGCATGCAGGGATTCCAAAGACTCCCTTTGTTTGCTTGGTAGCCACTCTGCAAGCAGCTGTCTTCTCCGGCTACCTTGCTCCATTCAGTGCCCAAATGACCTGCCCAAGAGATTCTCAGCCATGACTCTCAAGGCCTGACCTCCAACCTGCCGTGTCCACAGGGTCAAAGTTCAGGGCGCACAGTTCTCTCCCCACCAGCCGAGAGGGCAGTGGCCATTTTTATGTCAGATAACACGCATCTCACATAACTTCCATCGCCACAGTTTCTCCGTCCCTCTTCGCTCCATCCACCTCCTTCCTCATTTACATCAGGTCGTTTGTTATTACTTTATGGTTATATATGGGGCTTTGTCTGGCTGTGCATGTACCTTCACCGCTCCCAGCTGGTCCCCATTAATAACTGGGCCCTGGCAGCGGGCGGCAGGCGGTGGGGAGAGGCAGACAGAGGCAGGGAGACAGAGAAGCTTGTTAGCGTCATAGCCGAGCACAGGGGCCCAGCGTGGGAGAGGGGACGGGAGTAGAGGGGCGAGTAGGACTAGAGAGGGAACAGGAGGTACAGTCCAGTACACACACCAGGCAGAAGTCATACATATAAACACTACAAACACATTCCAGACAAACACACAACTCAGCCACAGTCCTAGTTGATGTAATGTGTCAGCGATCAGCCCATTACAATCACACAAAATGTATCTTCGTTGGCTACATCTCTGTGTAAACATGTTTGTGTGTTATTCCATATGTCTGGCCATAGTGTCTGTCTGTGGGCCACCAGTCAGACGTGTTGGGGAGAAAGCATAATGAGGCTGCTGAGTGGACAGAGCAGAGCAGGCCATACACGATGCAGACAGGCTCCATTGTGGGTCACACACAGCAGGCAGCAGAAGCACTCAAATCTGCCTGCCTGATCAGCGCTGTGGGAGCCAGCAGGGAATAAAGGCGTGGAAATAGGATTTATTTAGCACGGCTCATCAAAAGGGAATTAGCAGGGTTTGGGAAGGGAAGACGGGGTCTGTTTAGGTCTAGAATGAATAGCAGGATGATCTCTATAATCCTAGACCCTCCCAAAAAAATCACTCTTTATCACTTAGCTCTTATGTAGCTTCACTCAATCAGTAAAACAAAATGCAGGCCAAAGTAACAAACATTTCCGAGATTAGATCTTCAGAGCAGATGTAAAGATCTAATCTTGTAAATTTGTGTTACTTTGGCCTACATTTCATTTTACTAAATGGCCCACATGGCTCACATGGCCCAGATGTAAGGCTGTTTTGTCTGTTGTTCTGTTCTTTACAGTAATTCTTCCTCCTCCCTCACAACATGGCGGCGAGCTGCCAGCCTCGATGATGGCAGTGCTGATGGCATAGAGCTGGCTGCCGAACACGCCACAAACAACGAGCGGCAGTGTGTAAACTAAAGCAAACAAAAGCCCTCTCCACTCCTCCAAATGCAGGATCCCTCCCAACTGCCACCTCGCCAACGCTGACGAAACACACGGAAACAGAGAACGTCCATTAAATGGGAAAGCAACGGGAAACGCTGTACTGTAAAAGCCTGTACAATACAACAGAGCTTGTTCAGGCTACCCTGTCACACTTACTGTTGTTCATTATCCCTGGCAGGCACCGTAGAGTTTGTGTTGTGACTTCTCAGACTGAGGCTCAGACAGAGACACACGGCACACGTGTGGCGGTGCTTATCACAAACAGCTGCAGAAGTGACAGGGTGGCTGGCAGACAGAGGCTACAGTGTAACCTAGCTTGCTGGAGTTTCTTCATCAATATTCACCCTTTTACCATAATCAAATTCTTCAAAATGATAAAGTATAGCCAGTCTGACTGTCTCAAGTTGGCCCAAAGACACAGCTTCGTTAAACGCTTCTCTTAATTCCCCTCTCTATACCAAGCCATCCTGTGCCCGTATCCACAAAGCCCATCAGAGTAGGATTGCTGATCTAGGATCAGTTATGCCTTTAAGATCATAATCAATACGATTATATTGAAAGATCCTAGATCAGCAATCCTACTCTGCGACTCTTTGTGGATACGGGCCGAGGGCTTAAATGAGGCTAAAATCCACAGATTTATACAAATGAAGTTTTAATTGTGTTTAATGTATTCAATGCTATTTACCTGCTTTTTCTTCCTCCAGGGGCTGGCTCTCTCTCTCTCTCTCTCTCTCTCTCTCTCTCTCTCTCTCTCTCTCTCTCTCTCTCTCTCTCTCTCTCTCCGTTCTCTAGAGTAGTGCTGGTAATTCCTGTCACCTCCCCCAGTTTATGTGTCTTGGAGGCTCCCTGTGTCCCCCACAGACCCATAACAGACCCCTAGCAGACCCCTAGCAGAACCCTAGCAGACCCATAGCAGACCCATAGCTCCTCTATATAACACCCGTGGGACTCTCACTCTACCCCCTGCACAGGTACAGCTCTGAGGAACCAGCACCATCAGTAACCTGTCTGATGCACGCATGGCGCTGCACTGCATCGTGCCGGAGCCCACGCTTTCCCCTCCTGCTCTCCTCCCTTCTTCTTGCTCCTCTCCGATCCATCTCTCCACTCGCTCTCTAACTCTCTCGCACCCCGCAGCCCAATCATCGGCGGCCCCCATTTCCCGTGATTTATCTCTCCCTCCTCTGGTGAAAACTAATAGATCAGCCATGCAGCAGGGGGCCTTGGAGGCAGAGAGGTACCCAGGACGGGGGACAGGGATGGGGGACAGGGAAGGGGACAGGTAGGGGGACTGGGGGCTCTGGGACTGGGGGCTCTGGGGGATGGGGGTGGCGGGGTTGGGGGAGAAAACCCCACCTATGATGAAGTGCTTTGAGACACAGAGGAAAAACCAACGGCAGCATTGTGCTCACAGCCGGTGTCCTGTTATCATACAGTGTCCACTGAATACATGTCATACAGCACAACATACACACATCTCTCTGGCTTATCTCACTCTCTTTCACTCTCCCTAGATCCTACCTCCTACATCTCTGCAGCTATGGTCCTTTTCTCTTGTTTTGTTTTTTATTTTCAATTCTCCACCCATCCCTTTCTCCTATATCCCTTACTCATGAGGAAAACACAAACTACTTTTGAGGTGTGATGGATTAGCTGTCCAAGACATACAGACAGATTAACCGACAGACAGATAGATCGACAGGCAACCAGTGCGCTGTGAGGGAGGCAGACAGACAGTGAGGGAGAAAAACAGTGAGGGAGAGAGACAGACAGTCAGTGAGGGAGACAGACAGTGAGGGAGACAGACAGACAGACAGGGAGGGAGGGAGACAGACAGGCAGTGAGTGAGACAGAAAAAGGACTGACGGAGAGACAAGGGTGACAGTGCTCTTACTGGTCCAGTATTTGTTTGTTTTGGAAGCGAGCCATTTCTGTGGTGGTCATCAAATCATTGACATGAGGGAGCGCATTGGAGTGGTGTATGACTGCTTGACCCTGACACAAAGCACCGCAAAAGAGCCCTGTCAAAATGGTAATTATGTTTTATAGAGACATGTCCTCTCTCCTAATCTCTTGCCAATCTCATTCTACCTGTCGTTTTACCTTTACCACTTCTTGGGGAGACAAAACAATGGAATGAAACTTTGCTATTGTGAGGGCAGTTGAAGAGTCACACAGGTATGGCCAAACACCTGACTCACTGGTTTACTGGACACCTGGCCTCGCTTGTCAAAATGAAGCTGGGAGGTGGAGCTGGGAGTCCTTTGGGTGTTAGTTTCACTGCAAACAGAAAATGGATTATGGACAGACTGAGCGTGTCCAATCAGTGCAGTGAGGCTCTGAATGAACAACATTCACCTTGGTCTGGACCGGAGAGGGTGATATACACACACACACACACACACACACACACACACACACACACACACACACACACACACACACACACACACACACACACACACACACACACACACACACACACACACACACACACACACACTTGAGTCCTTTGAGGAACTGAAATTGAGGGGAGCGGAACATAGTGCGGGGGGACGGGGGGATGAGGGAACAGAGGAGAACGAAAGAGAAAAAAATATATTTCAGATAACATCCCTAATGCAACTAGGAGCAGGACGATGGCGCTTAGCAAAACTGCTAACAATGAGCGCAGGAGAAATCCCCTATCCTACAGGGGCCCGACAGCACGCTTTCTATTACCATAGTCATTTAAATACAGTAATCTCATTTTCTGCATCAGCCGAAGGGGCATGCTAAATTTCCCTGTGTGAGGACGGGGGGCAGGGGGTACGGGGTGTAGGATTAGTGTATTTTTTGGTGTATCTCTGGGGTCGGTCAGGTTCTGGGGGGTTGGTATACGCATGTATGTGCAGAGTGTGCGTTGGCAGGAGAGAGTAGAGGGGGCAGCTACAGGGATGTCATATCAGAGATCTGACAACAAAAGGGGAGAAAGGAAGAAAAGCTGTTTCCACCCAAGCTGTTTCAATTCTTCTCCTCTTCCGGTCCAGTGGAACAGTTGATGAAGTTTAAATGAAGCAGAATTAGGAGATCAAGCAGACAGCTAGTGTTGGTGGTATCTGTGAGGCCCCCTAGGGCTTGGGGAATTGAGCAGGGGACAGCTGACCTGGATAGAATCGAGAGGGAGGATGGAGAGAGAGGGGAGGGGTAGGAGATAAGGGAATGAAGTTTTCCCTAAATGTGATAATCTCCAATCACCTCTAACATCAGTTCTGTCAAGGCTTCGGTTAATGAGCTCACAGCCGATCGAGCGTGATACTCCCCTTCCTCTCCTCCTTCCCCTCTGATTCTCTCTTTCTCTCCCTCGCTCTCTCTCATCATCACTGTTGTTCTTTTGATTTAATCCCTCTCACTTCAGCTGATTTGAGCAAGACGGTAAGGAGGGATGGAGAAATGGAGGGAAGGGTAAAGCCTATTACCCAAGCCTCTCTGCTCTCGTCTATCTAAATGCTAACGATGTGAGGGAGCTAGTGAGAGAGAGAGAGAGAGAGAGAGAGAGAGAGAGAGAGAGAGAGAGAGAGAGAGAGAGAGAGACAGAGAGAGAGAGAGAGAGACAGAGAGAGAGGAGAGGGGTTATGTTGGCGAGGGAGGACACGATGCAGCAGAGGGGGGCTAATCTGCAGTTGCCTGGGGTCCCAGAGAGTGGTTTGGTTATTTTGAAAGTGGGATAGCTGACTTGTGCTGACCCTCCATCCCCAGGGTCAAAGCACCTGATCTGTCCTCTTACTTCCACTCGAGCTGCTCTGACACACCACAGCTGCCCAGAGCCCTGTGCTCCGCTCAATCCGGCTCTCCACCAGGGCTGGGTGTGCTCATTTTTACCTACTTTAACGCCAATATTGATTAAACCAAGAGTGGATCTTCTTTTACTTCATGAAATTAGATGCTGCAGATTGATTCGGCGTTGACTGGTGTAGTTGTTCGGAAAAGACTGGGGTAAAAGCTGTGGGTCACCTTGAACTGAGAGTAATGTCTGTTTTGATCTGCTCTGAGCGCTCCATCTTGGGACCGGAGATATTTTCTATTGTTTGGTATGAGTTTCCCTGCTCCCTCTCTGGATCATTTGTTTTCTAGATAGTTGCCCCAAGACCGATGAAATTCAAGATTAACACAAGATAACAATTTGAACTTAAATACCTGTAGAAGTTGCATCCTGCAGTGCCAATTTTAGCTGCTGTGCTTTGGTGGCTCTTTTAATTGACAGTAGACCTGAATATAGATGACGCACAAATCTATACCTTAATAAACATACATTTTCAAATACCATTTCACATGACATTTTAACTCATATTTTAATTATATTTGATGTAGAGGCCTCTACATCCGTTTGATCTCTCACAACATAATTACCATCTAAATACAAATAGTCTTCTGTTCCACTTTATGCACCGTTACTGTCATCTTCAACTGAATTTGTTATCACAGGACCCAGTATTCAATTAATCTTCAAAACACAAGAAGAACAATGGTATGAATTTCCTGGAAACACACACAGGCCTACTAAGTCTGTCTTCACGCTTGGCAGAGGCAGCCACTTGTTCTCTGCATTTTTCTACCCTTCAAATTGCCTTGTTTCAAGAATCCCATTTGATTTCATATTGGCCAATGAAACAGCAGTGCGTGAGAGGCAAGCGCGCAATCAATCTTTGTAATGTGATACGCGGCTGGAGTACGGTGAGTAAATGTTTGCGCAGGCAGCTATCCAAGCTCTGCAGTCAAACGAATTGAGGAGAAAGAGAATCTACCCAGGGCAGGCCTCTCTCTTTATCTCTGCCTCTCTCCACAGCAGCAGGGTATCAAGCACATTATATTCCAGCGCTCTGTGCATTTTTCATATAGGCCCGGCTTTTATGTTTTATGTACGCCAGCTCAGGGGAGAACAGCTGTGTGGGCGTTGCATCCTCTGTAAGTTGAGAGAGAGAACTCATTTCACTGGGAGAAGTGGAGCAGAATGCCGAACACAGGCAGGCAGGCAGGCATGCTTATCAAGGCAGCAGCACACTACCTGGATACCAACAGGAACAATGGAAAGCAGAGGTTGCCTGGGCTATTACATTATCATAATGCTCAGGAACAGCACTACACATACTGGTATTGCAGGAAAAACACAAAATAGTACATGAAAATGCAAAGGTTATTGGGTTATCAAGCAGCGACTGTATGATAGCGTGAACTGATGTGAGCTCTGAACATGTTATGTACAAGTGATTATGTTAACACAGTGATTATGGTTTTTTTCATCCAGCTGACTTTTATATTTACTAAGACAGTACAGAATGTATCACTGTAATGGGAGGAAACTGTTCTCATTTAGTATACAGAATTTGTATTTAATACATGAAATGTTGTATGATCTTCAGACAACAATGAATACAAATGTGGACTGTGTGAACACCTTTTATATTATTCTAAGTGTATTTAATACATGGAGACCAGTGTGATCTTCAGACTAAAGTGAATACAAATGTGAACTGTTTGAAGACCAATTCTATGACTTGCTTTACTTACTTAGTATTCTTTATTCCTATGTGGAACATAAGTGTCTATTTCAAACCCTAAATGATGTATAACAATTGGGCCCCATTAAAGGTTTAAATGTTTCCGCTGATACTAGAGCTGTTAAATGTGTGTCCTAGCTTCCAGGCCCACTCTTTCCTCACGCTGCTCTGCCCGTTCTCTCAATTGTTCTACATGGCATGCACCAAGCTGACATTATCTTGTTTGGAGAGCAACACTGCTCTCTAGTGTTCAGAACCTTACACCAGTACAGACTACACTACTAAATCCTCCACCATCAGTGACACATATCACAGGCCTTGATGTTGCAGCAACACATTCACATAAAAAAATGACCAAATTTACAAATTAGTCTCAGAATATCACCCAAAAGACAATGTTTGTATTTACCACTAATGTTCTAGTATTTCTACAAGGATGTCCATAGGTTGCAATACTGCCTTGATGATATTTAGAGAACCATAAGTGCCTTTTTTGTGATTGGTTCAAGTATCCTTTTGTCCTCAACCCCTTACTCTCCTGAAGGGTTTCTCACCTCCATTAGTACTGTACAATGAAAACAAAGAAGGGCATAAAAAAAGAGAATGGGAGGAGGGGATGGGGAATAGGAGAGAGAAAATAGAGTGAGAGAGTGATATGGGAATAGAAAGAGGGAGGATAAGAGGGAGCACAGATATAACAAGAGGGAGAAAGGGGGGAGAGATATTGGAAAATGAGTGAATCATATTCTGTAACTTATCCACCAGGCCCACCAGAGACCAAAGAACCTTTAGCATTAGACGAAAAGGTTAAATCCCAGGTAGCCGCTGGGATAAGGAAAAGCATTTTTTCACGCCTGAGTGGGCGTTGGCGGGCCCTAACTGGCCACTGCCAGCCAGTCCAGTGCACTGGTCCCAGCTTGGTGCTTTGTCAATGTGCTGTGACTAATCCAGGAGGGGTCCCAGATCCCCCTCTCCTTACCCTAATTAAAAGAGGATTAGCCGGCATGGAGTTTCCCCGGCCACTCCAACACGCCCAGGCAGCCTCCATCCCCTTGCTTTCCCAGGATAATCGCACCTCCAGGAAAGGTTGTTTTTTTTTGCCTGGGAAGGCATGCCCAGTAGAGGAATGGTTGGCAGTGTGCCCGGGTCACTTTGAACACAACTATAGTGTGCTGTGGACTGGGTTAGGTGAACTGGGTAGTTCACCTACCTCTGCCAGCCATTGAGCTATTAATTTGTCAATAGGCATATCATTGACCAGACAATTTTTTCAGGTCAACATTTGCAAGGCCGCGGGGCCAGACGGTATTCCTAGGCACGTTCTCAGAGCATGTGCAGAACAGCTGGCAGGCATATTCATGGTCATTTTCAACCTCTCCTTTGTCCCAGTCTGTAATACCCCCGTTTTAAGCTGACCACCATCATTCCTGTTCCAAAGAACTCTAAGGCTTCATACCACAATGATTACCACCCTGTAGCACTCATATCTGTAATCATGAAGTGCTTACACCCTAGACCCACTCCAATTTGCATACCGCCCCAACAGATCCATAGACAACGCAATCTCAATTGCTCTCCACACTGCCCTCACCCACCTAGATAACAGGATTACCTATGTGAGAATGCTGTTCATTGACTACAGCTCAGCGTTCAACACCATTGTCCCCTCCAAGCTCGTCACCACTCTCAGGACCCAGGGACTGAACACTTCCCTCTGCAATTGGATCCTGGACTTCCTGATAGGCCGACCCCAGGTGGTGAGGGTAGGCAACATCCCCTCTGCCACAGTGAGCCTCAACACGGAGCCCCACAGGGGTGTGTGCTTAGTCCTCCCCTGTACTCAATGTTCACCCACGACTGCGTGGCCACGCACAACTCCAACACCATCATCAAGTTTGCTCACGGCACGACAGTGGTAGGCCTGATCACCGGTGACTATGAGACAGCCTACAGGGATGAGATCAGTGACCTGGCAGTGTGGTGAAGGGACAACAGCCTCTCCCTCAACACAGTAAGACCAAGGAGCTGATCGTGGACTACAGGAAATGGCTGGGCGAGCACACCCCCATCCACATTAATGGGCATGCCGTGGAGCGAGTTGAGAGCGCCACATCACTAAGGACTTAAAATGGTCCACTCACACGTGCACAGTAGTGAAAAAGGCATGACAGCGCCTCTTCCCCCTCAGGAGGTTGAAAACCTGTTGAGAGTATCTTGACTGGCTGCATCACGGTATGTTATGGCAACAGCACCACCATCGATCGCATGACGCAACAGAGTGTTGTGCGGACAGCCCACTACGTCACTGGGGCCTCTATATGAGGCGGTGTGAAAGGAAGGTCTGGAAAATTGTTAAAGAAACCCTCCATCCAAGCCATAGAATGTTATTTTTGCTTCCGCATTGCAAGCAGTACGAGTGCATCAAGCTCCTGAATAGCTTATATCCCCAAGCCATAAGACAGCTAAATCACTAATAAAATGGCTACACTGACTATCACACATACAAACACACTTAATTTGCTCACACATAACATGCATATACATATTTATACTGACACACACACACACATACAATCATCATCTGGTACTACTGTTTATCAAATATCCCGAAGCCTGGTCTATCACTCCATTGTCAATATGGTATTGGAACTGACCCTGTAGATAGCTTCTCATGTTTTTCTTATTTCTTATTTTATTTATTGTGTGTTTTATTCTACCTTATGTTATTTTAAGTGCTTCCTTTATGTTGATTACTGCATTGTTGGGTTTAACACTTTTCACTGTACTTGCGCAAGTGACATTAAAACTTGAAACATGATAAATAAAACCCTCCTCATTTCTCTGTGTGTAAAACCCAAATGAGGGCAGAAGCGCTTTAAAAAAAAATGTTAATCAACTGTCCTCCAAGAGTTGCTGAATAATGTAGCTGGGTCATTTTCCTTTTCAGCAGTCCAAATTACCGGGCTAAATCATTTGTTGGTAATTTTGTGTGTGCTTGACCCATTAAACCCAGTAGGGGGTGACAACGTGCATGAAAACGAAGAAAGATATGTCAGTACCCCCCACCCCATGACGTCTTATCTTGTGACAAAAACACGCTCATTTTCATCAACACATACTAAATTGAAGAGGCACTACTGAGACTAGTGACTAAACTGTGTTTTACAATGGAGGACGACGGCAAGAAAACCTTTTCAATTAGAGAGCGTAAAAAACGGGAACGTCAAGCAGGTAGGCATAATCCAGATTATTTACTTAAACATGCTGATATGGTTATTTTCATATACAAAATAGCTACATTTGGTCATCTTTAGTTGGTCTAGTCAACACATGACCAAAGCAAGAAGTGGGACAGACAATCACCCTACAAAACACAGTTGTGGTATGCGACGCATACCATGTATCAGACATGCTGACAACATTTTTACTTTTTTGCCACATTACATTTTAGCATAGCATAGTTAGGCCATTTGCCAGATACAATTTATAATTGAGTGTTATAGTTAGTATTATAGCCCAGCCTGGTCTCATAGAATAGACTTAACATAGTAAACGTAAATCTGCAGCACTCAAATTAGTATGAAGGGGTTGACACATAAAAATATTATTTAATTCAATGTTTATGTTTGAATCAGAAAAAACAATAGTCCAAACCCTATGTCTCTACCATGTATTGTTTAAAAACAGCCAATTTACTCTGAGAATTTAGTATGATTAGAATGGACAGAATGTCATTACAGAAGTGAGACAAACTAGCTAGTGTCAGGAGGTTTGTGCTTGATATCATGGCCTTTTTCTAAATGAAATCCACAGAATACAATACAAAACAAAATGTAGCATATATATACAGTTTAAGTCGGAAGTTTACATACACCTTAGCTAAATACATTTGAACTCAGTTTTTCACAATTCCTGACATTTAATCCTAGTCAAAATTCCCTGTCTTGGGTCAGTTAGGATCACCACTTTATTTTAATGTCAGAATAATAGTAGAGAGAATGATTTATTTAAGCTTTTATTTATTTCATTACATTCCCAGTGGGTCAGAAGTTTACATACACTCAATTAGTATTTGGTAGCATTGCCTTTAAATTGTTTAACTTGGGTCAAATGTTTCGGGTAGCCTTCCACAAGCTTCCCACAATAAGTTGGGTGAATTTTGGCCCATTCCTCCTGACAGAACTGGTGTAACTGAGTCAGGTTTGTAGGCCTCCTTGCTCGTACACACTTTTCAGTTCTGCCCACACATTTTCTATTGGATTGAGGTCAGGGCTTTTTGACGGCCACTCCAATTCCTTGACTTTGTTGTCCTTAAGCCATTTTGCCACAACGTTGGAGGTATGCTTGGGGTCATTGTCCATTTGGAAGACCCATTTGCGACCAAGCTTTAACTTCCTGACTGATGTCTTGAGATGTTGCTTCAATATATCCACATAATTTTCCTTCCTCATGATGCCATCTATTTTGTGAAGTGCACCAGTCCCTCCTGCAGCAAAGCACCCCCACAACATGGTGCTTCATGGTTGGGATGGTGTTCTTCGACTTGCAAGCCTCCCCCTTTTTCCTCCAAACATAACGATGGTCATTATGGCCAAACAGTTGTATTTCTTTTCTTCAGACCAGAGGACATTTCTCCAAAAAGTATAATCTTTGTCTCCATGTGCAATTGCAAACGGTAGTCTGACTTTTTTTATGGCCGTTTTGGAGCACTGGCTTCTTCCTTGCTGAGTGGCCTTTCAGGTTATGTCAATATAGGACTCGTTTTACTGTGGATATAGATACTTTTGTACCTGTTTCCTCCAGCATCCTCACAAGGTCCTTTGCTGTTGTTCTGTGATTGATTTGTACTTTTCGCACCAAAGTACGTTAATCTCTAGGAGACAGAACGCATCTCCTTCCTGAGCAGTATGGCGGTTGCATGGTCCCATGGTGTTTATACTTGCGTACTATTGTTTGTACAGATGATTGTGGTACCTTCAGGCGTTTGGATATTGCTCCCAAGGATGAACCAGACTTGTGGAGGTCTACAATTTTTTTTCTGAGGTCTTGTCTGATTTCTTTTGATTTTCCCATGATGTCGAGCAAAGAGGCATGTAGGCCTTGAAATACATTCACAGGTCCACCTCCAATTGACTCAAATTATGTCAATTAGCCTATCAGAAGCTTCTAAAGCCATGACATCATTTTCTGGAAATTTCCAAGCTGTTTAAAGGCACAGTCAACTTAGTGTATGTAAACTTCTGACTCACTGGAATTGTGATATAGTGAATTATAAGTGAAATAATCTGTCTGTTAACAATTGTTGGAAGAATTACTTGTATCATGCACAAAGTAGATGTCCTAACATACTTGCCAAAACTATAGTTTGTAAACATGAAATCTGTGAAGTGGTTGAAAAAGGAGTTTTAATGACTTCAACTTAAGTGTATGTAAACTTCCGACTTCAACTGTATATATATATATATGCATACATACATACATACATACATACATACATACATACATACATACATACATACATACATACATACATACATACATACATACATACATACATACATACATACATACATACATACATACATACATACACTGGGGGCCAAAGGTTTGGAATATTTATAATTCAAGGGTTTTTCTTTATTTGCACTATTTTTTACTTTGTAGAATAAAAGTAAAGACATTAAAACTATGACATAACACATATGGAATCATGTAGTAACCAAAAAAGTGTTAAAAAATCAGAATATATTTTGAGCCACCTTTGCCTTGATGACAGCTTTGCACACTCTTGGCATTCTCTCAACCAGCTTCATGAGGTAGTCACCTGGAATGAATTTAAATTAACAGGTGTGCCTTTTTAAAAGTTAATTTGTGGAATTTCTTTCCTTCTTAAAGCGTTTTATTGTGACAAGGTAGGGGTGGTATACAGAAGATAGCCCTATTTGGTAAAATACCAGCTCAAATAAGCAAAGAGAAAAGACAGTCTATCATTACTTAAAGACATGTCAATGCTGAAAATTTCAAGAACTTTGATCGTTTCTTCAAGTGCAGTCGCAAAAACCATAAAGCGCTATGATGAAACTGGCTCTCATGACGACTGCCGCAGGAAAGGAAGACCCAGAGTTACCTCTGCTGCAGAGGATAAGTTCATTAGAGTTACCAGCCTCAGAAATTGCAGCCCAAATAAATGTTTCACACATCTCAACATCAACTGTTCAGAGGAGACTGCGTGAATCAGGCCTTCATGGTCAAATTGCTGGAAAGAAACCACTACTAAAGGACACCAATAAGAAGAAGAGACTTCACTGGGCCAAGAAACACAAGCATTGGACATTAGACTGGTGGAAATCTCTCCTTTGGTCTGATGAGTCCACATTTTTGGTTCCAACCACCATGTCTTTGTGAGACGGATGATCTCCGCATGTGTGGTTCCCACCGTGAAGCATGGAGGATTAGGTTTGATGGTGTGGGGGTGCTTTGCTGGTGACACGGTCAGTGATTTATTTAGAAATCAAGGCACACTTAACCAGCATGGCTACCACAGCATTCTGCAGCGATACGCCATCCCATCTGGTTTGCGCTTAGTGGGGGTATCATTTGTTTTTCAACAGGACAATGACCCAACACATCTCCAGGCTGTGTAAGGGCTATTTGACCAAGAATGAGAGTGATGGAGTGCTGTATCAGATGACCTGGCCTCCACAATCACCTGACCTAAACCCAATTGAGATGGTTTGGGATGAGTTGGACCACAGAGTGAAGGAAAAGCAGCCAACAAGTGCTCAGCATATGTGGGAAATCCTTCAAGACTGTTGGAAGCATTCCTCATGAAACTGCCAAGAGTGTGCAAAGCTGTCAGCAAGGCAATGGATGGCTACTTTGAAGAATCTAAAATATATTGCCCCAACCCCACTATAGTAATGGTGTATCCCCCCTCATGTTAATGCCAAGGCTTGTAATATTTTGTATATTATGGCATACAGTATCTCTGTAGTTTGCTTGCTGATTCTTATACAGATAGGTGCCTTGGAGAATGTCAGGGGAATTAGCTGCTTGTTAGATTGCTAACTAGGTAGGTTTAATTCAACAAGTAAAGCTTTTGGGCTGTTTGCATTAACCAAATAGAATTTAAACAGTCTCTCAGTGGATAAGATTAATCTCTTCTACACTGTTTATATTCCTCCTAATCTAACAACAATCTGATTGATTAATTGTTGTGGTTCATGGTGTGAATCTAGGGAAAGGTTAGTGTGATATCCCAGTCATCTGGATTGGATACTTTCGAAGGTTGCTAACTTGAGCACATGCATATCTGGGTATTACCAGTAGTTCTAAAACAATTTCCAGCCTAATTGTTTGTAGGCTAGGTATCTGATGCACAGTTTTGTCTACATACGCGAGATTTGGCAAATCACAGAAGAATACAGATTAAAAATTTAGAAGAAAGATGTTTCCAGAAATGCATGATGTGGAAAGGGCTGCTCTTGGGTTGGCTGGGTTGCAGTTGTATTTCACGCCATTGTTATGTTTTTGTATTGTCTTTCAGCTTTGGAGAGCCCTGATACTGCCATTGGCTTATGTGGGTGGATCATAGTTGGATTATCCCTCCTTCTGATGCTTGCGAATCTGCTTCTCTCCATATGGATGTGTATTAAGGTACAGTCATTACCTATACATCCACATAAGATGGATGGTCTGTGAACTGAGAACTGGTTAGGTGTGTCATTTCTGTGAGTCTCTTTATTCTGTGAATTGATTGTGAACCAGCATGCCTTGTTGCCCATGGAAATGGCCTTTCTCTTCTACTTGTGATGCAGCACCATCCGTCAGGGTTGTATTGCTAGATATTTACTCACTTTAAACTAGGAACATACAGAAAGGAACTGACACACACGGACCTGTTCTACACGGACCATGTTTCCCCTTCAGATGGCAACAGTGGCATGTATTCATGGATGCCAAGGGAAGCCAGGCTTCACAAAATATTTGACCAATAAAAATGATAAAATCATTTATCTTTCGTCTTTGTCTCACCGGAGAAATAATCTGAGCGAGGGAAACAGCGCCCCTCTGTCTCAGTATGTGTAGCCCATGTATCTGATGCTGCCTGGACCAAAAGAGTATGACGTTGCCACAGTAGCATTTGATTGCCAGCAAGCATTCCGCCTCCCTTGATTAAAAAAAGTATCAAATATTTAGCCAATCAGCGTTGAGTTGAATTCAACTGTGGGTTGTCCAGCCACCAAGGGAGGCCAGTTTGTATTTGGCTTCACACCAATCAAATCACATCTAAAGCCAAACGTAATTCTTAGTCTATTTGCCTACTCAACTTTCAGCACTGGGCACTGGGTAAGATCACTGGGGAAGCCAAACCAAGCCAGTAAAAAAGCCATATTACAACCTAGTTTGTGATAATTGCGTTGTTTGCTCTATAACCCAATCGTTCATACGCCACCGTGATATCCAATAATGCAGAGACAACCAAAAGACCATAAATTCAACTACACATTAGTTTGTATCATCACAGACCCGGAGAACAACATCTGTCCAAAGTCCACAAAGCAAATATTGCATGTAACAAACAGTTACGTGACCTACAGCATGGACTGCACGCCTGGAGTTTGCAAAAAGGCTGGTGAAAGATTCTGAGAGCATGAGGCAAAAGATTCTGTGATCTGATGAGATAAAATGTTTTACTCTTTGGCCTGAATGCAAAGCGCGATGTCTGGAGAAAACTAGGCTCAGCTCATCACCCGTCTAACACCCTCCATACCTTGATGCATGGTGGTGGCAGCATCATGTTATGGGGACGCTTTTCAGCAGCCAGGACTGGAAGACTATTAAAGATAGAGGGAACAATGAATGGCGCCAAATACATGCAAATCCTTAGACTGGGGGCGAAGATTTACGTTCCAACAGGACAATGACCCCAAGCGTATACTAATGCTGGAATGGCTTCAGAACAAGAATGTAAAAGTCCTTGAGTGGCCCAGCCATCTAACTTAAGAGTTTGAGAAAGTCTGCAAGGAAAAATGGGAGAAAATATTCATGTTGTGTAAAGCTGATGCAGACATACCCAAGACAATTCAAAGCTGTAATCGCCGCCAAAGGTGATTCTACAAAGTATTGTCTCAGGGGTGTAAATTAGACTAATTTTCAATACATTTGCAAAACTGTCTAAAACATGTTTTCACTTTGACATGATGGGGTATTGTGTGTAGATGGGTGAGAGAAAACTATTTAATACATTTTTAGTTCAGGCTGTAATACAACAAAATGCGGAATAAGTCAAGGGGTATAAATGCTTTCTGAAGGCACTGTAGTACTAAACTTGAAGAACTCGTGGATGTCTCGGTGAAGTGAAATTATTTTGTTCCTCACCAGTGCACTCTGAAGAAGAACGATACAAAGTAGCCTAACAACAT
Organism: Thymallus thymallus; assembly: GCA_023634145.1. Lineage (NCBI taxonomy): Eukaryota > Metazoa > Chordata > Actinopteri > Salmoniformes > Salmonidae > Thymallus > Thymallus thymallus. The sequence goes on along the minus strand of CM042403.1, from coordinate 29,659,474 downwards.
TGCTCGCAAACAGCCCAGATGTGATATTTGCTTCACTATAGAAGAACTGGTCTTCACAATGGATCTCATCACAGTATCTCTGTGCATTATAATTGCTATTGACAAAATGAAATTGTGTTCATTGCCCGTAGCTCATCCCTCTCCATACCATAACCCCACAGCTACCATGGGGCACTCTGTTCACAACTTTGACATCAGCAAGCCGCTCGCCCACACAACGCCATACACGTGGTCTGCAGTTGTTAGGCCGGTTGGACGTGCTGCTAAATTCTCTGAAAATGTTAGAGGCGGCTTATGGTAGAGAAATTAACATTAAATTGTCTGGCAACAGCTCTGGTGGATATTCCTGCAGTCACCATGCCAATTGTACGCTCCCTCAAAACATGAGACATCTGTGGCATTGAGTTGTGTGACAAAACCGTACCTGTGTAATGTTCATGCTGTTTAATCAGTTTCTTGATATGCCACACCTGTCAGGCAAAGGAGAAATGCTCACTAACAGAGATGTAAACAAATTTCTGCACAAAATATGAGAGAAATATGATTTTTTTTTACGTATGGACAATTTCTGTGATTTTTTAAATTTAAGTTTATGAAACATGGGACCAACATGTTGTGTTTATATTTTTGTTCAGTGTATACAGCGGGTGAAATAAGTATTGAACACGTCACCATTTTTCTCAGTAAATATATTTCCGAAGGTGCTATTGACATGAAAGTTTCACCAGATGTTGGTAACAATCCAAGCAATCCATACATAATGGATTAACCGAAACAAATAAGTTCAAAAATTAGGTTATGTGTAATAATGTGAAATGACACAGGGAAAAAGTATTGAACACATGAAGAAAGGGAGGTTCAAAAAGGCATGGAAAGCCAAGACAACAGCTGAAAACTATCAGTAATTAAAAAGCAATCCAGCCCCCTGTCAGTGCAAATTAATATCAGCTGGTTCAGTCCCAACTGATGGCCTACAAAAAGGTCTCATTGCCAAGGTGTCACACAAGACACATCTCATGATGGGTAAAAGCAAAGAGCTGTATCAAGACATTCGCAACCTAATTGTTACAAAACATAATGATGGCATTGGTTATAGGCGCATTTCTAAGCTTCTGAATGTTCCAGTGAGCACTGTTGGGGCCATAATACGGAAGTGGAAAGACAATAATTTCACCATAAATTTACCTGTATATTATTTAGGGTTAGGAAAGTATTTCTGAATCATAAGAAAAAGTTTTGGAGAGCCTTTACGTACGAAATACACTTGAGTTTACAAAACATTAGGAACACCTTTCGCCCTCAGAACAGCCTCAATTCATTGGGGCATGCAATGTCGAAAGTGTTCCACAGCCCATGTTGACTCCAATGCTTCCCACAGTTGTGTCAAGTTGGCTGGATGTCCTTTGGGTGGTGGACCATTCTTGATACACACGGGAAACTGTTGAGCATGAAAAACCCAGCAGCGTTGCAGTTCTTGACACACTCAAACCAGTGCGCCTGGCACCTACTACCATACCCCTTTTTTTGCAATATGTAACTTTTTGGGCGGCCCGACCAAATTCACATAGAAATGTTAGTTGAATACTTATATTGAATACTTATGTTAGTTGAATACTTATGTACATGTGAAACTGTTTTTTAGAGTTTTTTTCAACAAAAATAAATAAAATATATATATTTTTATTTTTTCTTCTAAAAAACAGTTTTTGCTTTGTCATTATGGGGTGTTGTGTGTAGATTGCTGAGGGGGGAAAACTATTTAATCCATTTTAGAATATGGCTTTAACATAACAAAATGTGGAAAAAGTCAAGGGGTCTGAATACTTTCTGAATGCACGGTATATATCTGTCATTCGCATTGAAAGAAAGTATATGAAACAGTACATCTGTGATGTGTGTGCTATTTCTATGCTTCCCTTTCTTGATACAATGCTTTTGGTTATTGAAAATATATTTCATAGTGGTTTAGATGTTACAATGATTGTTTTGTCACATAAACTGTAGTTAGGCAAACTATTTGAATTTTAGCAACCAGGAAATGGTGGAGAGATTCCTGCATATTACACCATTAAGTCTTTTCACCCTCTGAATGGCACACAAATCCATGTCTCAATTGTTTCAAGGCTTAAAAATCCTTCCTCCCCTTCATCTACACTGATTGAAGTAGATTTAACAGGTGACATCAATAAGGGAGCATCGCTTTCACCTGGATTCATGTGTTCCTAATGCTTTGTACACTCAATGTATATTGGTTTGATTTAGGCTTGGGTGGTATAGCGTATACCGGGGTATTTGGAAATAGTCATGGGATGGTTTTTCAATATCGTCAGGTTTTTCAATACATTTTAATATTTATAGCTATTCTTTAAGTAAATACCTGCAGTCAACTTGTGCATGCGTTAGGAGATATAACAGATTGTGTTCTAAATTTCACCTGACACATTAATTTATATTATGAAGCTTAGGTAGTTCCCCAGAAAAATTTAGCCAGTCACGTGTTTGTTTGTAAATAGCAAAATGGAAGAAAGCAGGAGCAAGTGAGCCCAGCGGCGTATTGACAGGGCTTGCGTTTTATATTGAAAGTCAACAGTGTTTTTTTGCTTCAATAGAGTGATCATGGATGTGAAACTAATTTTCCTTCACACCACAGAAAATACATTAGTGCAACACATTCTGCAGATAATAGCTACATTTTAATCAAATGAGAACAGAAGTTAAATGCTATTTATCATACTCCTAATGTTTAGGCCTATCAAAGAAAGAATGTAGCCAGCTCTGGTTCCTAATGTTTTCCTTTAAGTTAATCTTGCATTTTACCAGAGAATGGAGAAGAATTGTCTGGCTACACATCAGTCAGAGCGCTGTTTGCTGATAGAGTGCCCGTTCGTGAATTCTAATCCGAGTTTAGAATTGCAACTGAAGCACAAAATTAGTCTGATGCCTAGCAGAAATGACAATTTACATTTTAGATTTGCGTTTACAAACTGCAGCAAGTTTTTATATTTCTTTCCTGCGTGAAAAATACTGAATTCTGCTTTAATACGACCCCTAAGTTTAACTTCCTATCTAAATAAGTGGCTGAATTAATAAGGTGACAGGCATGATATTGTGTTAGCTTTCTGCCGTGTTTGAGAAGTCAAAGCCCTTTGGATGGGTTATTTGTACAGCTGCCACTTCTATCTTGATTTCCATAGCATTTTTTATCCTCTACGTTTTCGGCCTGTCTGCTCCTCCCCCTTCCTCCCTGAGCAGGGCAGGCCCATTGCCCTAGCGACTCCAGACTTCACACAGCCTCTAGACATGCTGCTGGAGAGCCAGTGCTATTCTTCCTTCAGACAAGCATACGTCAAAACGTTGTTTATTTGCACAATGTCTGTCATTCACATTTGCTTGTAAATGTCCAAACTCACCAAAAATGACATTTGGTAGCTCCTACCTATATATGTATAACTTTACTGTCTTACTGTTTATTTTGGTTTGCGCTCATTAGCATATTTAGCTTGCAGCCTCCATGGAAATTTGCTATAACTTTTGCTAATTTTGTTAGCATTCTGGTAATAGACGCCAATGGGCTTTTTTTTTGGCATCACCTTGTGTACTAAGGCGGTAATACCGTAAATCCCGGGGTGAGAGATTTATGGTATGATGACATGAAAATCTGGCAAACTGCCTAACCCTAGTTTGATTCATCCTGAAAGTTGCCATATTCAATTGTTCAACCCATGGAATATTTGAAGGTGAGAAAAGTGTACAATGGGGATTGAACAGTAGTCCCATAAATCTACCCTAATCTCACTAATCATGGAACTGTCCTGGCAACGGTTCAGTCGTCGTGAACTGTGCTCCAGGTTTAAACTGCTATGTATGGTCTGCATTCCATAAGGATTAAGATAGGCTACATGTCGCAAACTATTGCACAGCTTTTAATGCATTTGCCTAATATGATCCACTGTTGCTAGCGATCCTCAGGATCAACCACACAAACGTGACAGAGGAAGTAAAGGTAAACTACTGATGTAATGTCAGAGCTGCTTATCGATCACTATGGCCTATTTATTGTCCTACCTTCCTAACCTTACTGCATTTTGCACTACATTTGCACACTGTATATAGATTCTCTATTGTGTTATTGACTGTACGTTTGTTTATCCCATGTGTAACTCTGTGTTGTTTTTTGTCGCACTGCTTTGCTTTGTCTTGGCCAGGTCGCAGTTGTAAATGAGAACTTGTTCTCAACTGGCCTACCTGGTTAAATAAAGGTAAAATAAAATAAAAAATGATGCTAAATTTAAGGAAACTAACACTAAAGTGACAGTTAGAAATGTATGTGGGTATAACTGACGGTGGCTACCGATAGTGACTAATATTCAACACGATACAAATTGTAAAAAATACAGTGTAAAGAAATGTCTGGGAATATAATTCAAACATTCTACAAATCAAAAATCAACTTGGTAGGTTTGGCACTATTCTGTCATTTGCACATGGCTAAAGAAGCCTATAACATGGGACTCCAAATGTCATCCCTGCAAGTTATAAGGCCAGCATTTCATAAACTTCACTGTGGAAAAGGTGATATGTTGATATGCTTCAGTTTGCTACCATATGACTGGTTTGACATTTGTCTCCAGTGATCATAAGGTAAAATAGATCTAAAACAATTGTAATTTATATTTACAATACCCTTATCCAAACAGTTAACTAATTTAACTAGCTCTAATCAATAGCTCCTATCAATGTGTAAATTACAGTGCATGGAGAATGGTGTTATTTCTATCAGAAAAAAAAGAAAGTAGATGTTGTTCCACTTGGAACCGACAAGTTGCTCGACCTTATTAATTGTGCGTAAAGGCTTATTCATCATGCGTAAAGGTGGTGGAATTATGAGGGAATTAAGTCACGGTCAGAATATGGTGTATCTATAGACACACCTCTGCCACACCTTTATTTATTTGATCTCCACCCCAAACATATGGCGGGTTAATAGCATGCTATCCTCATGCTTAAGTTCAAGGTCAGAATACGAGTAGTGAGAAAAGTCTATAAAAAGGGAATTCTGTTCCATTTATGCCTTAATTCATGTCGGAATTCCCCTCTAGCTGAGCAAAGAGCATGTCTCTGTAGTTGGAGTGGAAGAGTAATGCTGAGGGTTTCATTTCACCCTCAGTAGACAGTGGATAGTTGATTGATTAGCTGTATTTACACTTTAACAATGTGCAAGCTATTGCCATGCAAATCTCCAACCTTCAGTGTAACTATAAAGTGGCCGCAGTAGTCTATCTACCATAGCCAGCCTATGGACCTCAAACTCAAGCCTTGCTCTCCATGGATGAAACATGATCTGGCAGGATTCCGGAACAACCGCATGATAACAGCCTGGGGTAATAATAGACCCTGTCCATCTGTCACAGAGGGACCCTCAAGTTCCTCTGTTGCCCGGGGACACAAACACCAAAGTTTAGATTAATATTTGGTTCCGCTAACTAAACTTCATTATCTCCATGGTCTTTACCTCTCCCTCCATAGCAAGTCTTGTCCAACTGCCAGATCATATATTTTAACAGAATCAACTGTTATAAGTCAGGCTATGGGCTAGTCAGTAGTCATTGCATTTTATGTTAGAAGTTTCCCTGATACTTTATGCATTGGTGTTACTCTGCATTAGCCTAAACCAAGTTGGTGCGGTGAGTGAACCAGTGCCATTTTTAGGGTGAGAATCCATGGAATTTTCCATCATATCCCATGATGCTTTGCATAGCAAATTCAGAGCATACTCCTGTGTTGCAGACTTGTAGTACAGTACAACCAGGGCCAGAAGCTGGCACTTGGCTGAAGTACCGGGCTGGGAATAATTATTCTAGAAAGACAAGGAAATGTTTACATGAGTGAAAGTTGCACGGGGCAAATACCTCTGTTAAAGGGATACTTTGGGATTTTGGCATTGAGGCCACAATCCCCAAGTATCCTTTTAAGCCCCTTTCTTTGGCCTAAGCTAGAGTATCTTACACACCATAATGCCCAGCGCTCAGTGTTTGTACTGTACTGTATTGTACAATGATGAATCGGAGTGTGTGCAAACAAAGAGGAGTTTATGAATGCAAGAAGTGTATACCGTCATGACCAACAACAGTCTGGTTTGTGTGAGACTAATGGAACTCAGGCTTGATTTGAAGCTTTAAGCTTCGCTGTTAAACGTGTGTGTGTGTGTGTGTGTGCACGTCACCCCACCCCACAGGCCTGTTCTTCATCTTGCCGTGCACAGATAGTTTAATCAACGTGGACATGTGCACCATCACCTTCGACATCCCCCCACAAGAGGTGAACCCCCCTCCATTACCTTGGTTACTCTATCATGTAATACCAGTTATGATCAATGTTGTCAGTAGTAACTCATTTTCTCCTTCTCAGGTTCTGACTAAGGACTCGGTGACAGTCAGTGTTGATGGTGTGGTGTACTACCGTGTTCAGAATGCCACCCTGGCTGTGGCCAACATCACCAACGCTGACGCTGCCACCCGCTTGCTGGCACAGACCACCCTGAGGAACGTCCTGGGAACCAAGAACCTGGCTGAGATCCTGTCTGACCGCGAGGAGATAGCCCACATCATGCAGGTACTGGACCACAGCATCCTACCACTCACTCTGTACTGACCATGACCTGACCATACACACACATAATACTCCATGCAGGTACTCTTATGCACTGTGGTTTGGATACAGTTCTTAATTTAGTCTTAGTCAACTTAATACCACATATTGCAGCAAGTCATAATTGCCATAAAACAGGAGATGTTGCTAGAGTTCACTAAATGCCACTAGGTAGCAAAGGGGGATGTGCAAACTGGAAACTGCATATCCTGAGGCCGCATTTATTGTAGCTGGGGACTTCACTGAGGGAAATCTTAGGAAAACGCTTCACATGTGCTGAATTGGTCACATGCGCCGAATACAACAGCTGTAGACTTTAAAGTGAAATGCTTACTTACAAGCCCATTCCCAACAATGCCGAGTTAAAAGTAAGACAAATATTTGCTAAATAAAAAAGGAAATAGTAACACAATAAACACAACAACAAGGATATAGACACAGAGTACCAGTCAATGTGCAGGGGTACGAGGTAGTTGAGGGTATGGGTAAAAGTGATTAGGCAATCAGGATATATAATAAACAGTAGCAGCAGCGTATGTGAAGAGTGTGGAAGTGTGTCTGTTTGTGTGTGGCATCAATATGTGTGTGTGTTTTGGAGTGTCAGTGTAGTATGTGTGTGGGTAGAGTCTAGTGAGTGTGCGTATAGCCAGTGCAAGAGAGTCAGTGCAAAAAAGAAAGATACAACATAAAGCTTGCTTCAGAAATAGTTTCTTTTGACACATGTTTTTAGCAGTGCGGCTGCATCTAGGGTATTATGCAAAGTTAAATTTAGATCCTAGGTTAGGTGATTAACATATTTTTTTACTCCGGCGCCCTTGGGTAGGTGGAGGGAGTCTTGAAGTGCACCTAGGAATCTTTGGGTTGTCCTAGAATTTATAATGCGGCTTTTGATAATCCTTGGTTGGGGTCTGAGGAAATGTCTTTGTTCCGATTGAATAGTCAAGGATTATGAGGAAAAACATTTAGATCCACTATCTATTCCACGCAACAAAAATAGATCCAGGGTATGATTTGTGCTAGAAACAATCTGTTTTCTCTGTAGTAATGGTTCAGGTTTTTTCTCTAGGGCACTCGGAAACAACAGTACAACGAAGCCTAATCATTGCAACAGTTGTTAAGTTGGCTGATTATTTTTTTTCTAGGCGCACTTAAAATTGCTCATAAAATTACATTTAATTTCAGGTCACCCAGCAAAATATTTTGGAGCATATGGTCGCACCTTAGAGCCCTGTCTGGGCCTATTACGACCTGAGGTTTCAAAAGGACCGTGTTGAATGTAGAGTTCAATGTCTTATCCCCTGTGTTTCCTCAGACTACCCTGGATGACGCTACAGATGACTGGGGTATCAAGGTGGAGCGCGTGGAGATCAAGGACGTCAAACTGCCCCAGCAGCTCCAGAGGGCCATGGCTGCAGAGGCCGAGGCTAGTCGCGAGGCTAGGGCAAAGGTACGGCACTGACACACATACAGACCATTGTAACATGCACACTCTAATATACAGGCATTGGTCTTCAGTCTATTTTCCAGTCCCTTGAGTTGAGGTAGATTTTTTTACTCTGAGTGAAAAATCCCACTTGTCTTCTATTATATAATTTGTTGATTTGATTGACTCCCAAAATTAATCATCCAGATGATAATGTTTTCTTGAAGGGTCAACACGTCATCTCCCTTGTTCCTTAGCAACCAGTGGCCATGTCGTAAGAACCCGAGAGAATAGCAGGTCACAAGCTGGGGCTCCTCTGCCCGAGTGTCCTCCCATTGGCCGTTACACTAATTGGATATCATCTTCAATCTGCTGGTTAAAGATAAGAGGGCTCTCTTGGATTGATTTATTTAATCATCCACTCTCACTCTGGTTACTCTCTACTGTATATGCTTACGTTCACTTGATCTGTGCATGTATGCGAAGAAGAAGCCGAAGCGGTGGATCCTCAGGGAGAGACAGGATGTTCTGGTGCTCGCCTCTCTTATAGGATTTTATTTACAATATTACCAGGTGCAGGACTGATTGGCCAATAAACTTTGTACATAAAATAAAATAAAAAACAGGACGTTGACAAAGACTTGAATAAATCAAAGATATTCTCAGTATAAACTATTCTGGCAACAACTCTTTTGTCTATAACAAACCCAGGTATAACTATACTTTAGCCAACCTGTTACCTGCCCAACCTGCTCTCCCCCCAGGTAAAAGCCAACTAAGCACCTAAGTCCTTTTTCATGGAACTCCCTTCAGCTAGGAATGTTCCATCATGATAGCCCCAAAACACATTTCTATCATAAATGCGTAATTTCCCATGGACATATAACATCATAAACAACCGTTTTAAATAAACACCCACTTCAATAACTTGTGCCATAACTTCTACTTTTAGTCACACAATACACATTCATGAAGTAATTCACCCCCGGGATAATTCATCACTTTGGTTATTCCCGTCAACCAGTAAATGTTCCTCGATGACTCGTAGACTAATTTGCGTCATGTGTAATGCACAGCGGCACTTCAACAAGGAAACAGCGAGGCGCTTCAGACAAACACACAAAGTAGGTGAAATCACACGATTATACTCTACCAACACTTCGATCGTTGTTCTAATAATATATTTCACATTGCTAGAGCATGTGCATTTAAATGGGCAGCTTTATACACAGTAGAAACATGGTTAACATATTACATTGTTTTAGTAACTGGCATGCACAACAGGATTCTTGGCTATACCTTGAAGAGGTACAATAAAGAGTCCAACCAATCATTTGTTTCAGTGTCATTGTCTAAGTCATGGACATGCGCTCCATGACAATGTGGAATTCTTGCTCTCTGTCTTTCTCCGTTATCTATCTTCATTACTTAATGGTCATTAACTAACCTCCTTTTCTTCTATCTCTCCCTTCCTCTCTCTATCTGTCCCCCTCCTCCCTGCCTCATGTCCCCTGGGCCCTGTGTGTAGGTGATAGCAGCGGAGGGGGAGATGAGCGCTTCGCGGGCTCTGAAGGAGGCCTCTCTGGTGATCGCCGAGTCTCCATCGGGCCTGCAGCTGCGCTACTTGCAAACCCTTACCACCATAGCTGCCGAGAAGAACTCCACCATCATCTTCCCCCTGCCAATGGACATGATGCAGGCCTTCATGAAGAGAGACTGAGGAAAGCCTGTTGGGTGCTGTGTGTGTGCTGTTATACACACACGAAACAAACATTCCCACATAGTGTGTTGCTTTGGGAATCGGCTGTAGAAATGCAGTGAACAAACCTTTTCCCTTGTGCCAAATATTATTATGTCAATGTCAGCTAGTGCATAGGAGGATCATTAGAGAGCTTGGTTGCGCTTTATGGGTCAAATAACTTAGTGCTCCCATTGAATCGAACAGAGAAACAGGGTTTTAACATGCATGTAGCAGTTAGAGCATTGGGCCAGTAACCGAAAGGTCGCTGGTTTGAATACCCGAGCCGACAAAGTGAAAAACCTGTCGATTTGTCCATGAGCAAGGCACTTAACCCTAATTTGCTCCAGGGACCCTGCCTAGTTAAATAAAGGTTCAAATAAATACAAGTACTACTGAGGTGTGCTGTTTCCCACACTGCTATGAGACCCTGTTTATCTGTTTGTCTCCATGGGAAGCAACCTCTTTACTATGGCCATTTAAACAGCTCAAAGCCTTAAATCATTGCCATTGAGTCGATGTACTAATCTCAAACAGTTTCTATGCATATCTGGATGGAAATTGGAAGTGCATTTGAATCTTGTTTTAAAATAGCAGTATTTTATAATCACGACTACACTCTCTTTTGAGTGTGAAAGAAGCCAAATATTATTTATATGGGATTTGGGAATTGGTCATACATATTTTAATAGCATTCTCACTTGTTGCTATTTCCTAAATATCATATTTCGAGAGATCTTTTAGATCTGTGTTCATATTGGCACAGAGAGTTTAGTGATCTATTCCATCCAGACCAAAGACGTCTTTGAATCGCAAAAGCACTGTGCTTCAGATGCTGTTACAGTAACTATACAGTATACATTACTTTACTGTATATGTGTTATACACTGAGTATACCAAACATTAGGAGCACCTTCCTAATATTGAATTGCTTCCCCTCAAAACAGCCTCAATTCGTCGGGGCATGGACTTGGTGTTAAAAGCGTTCCACAGGGATGCTGGCCCATGTTGACTCCAATGATTCCCACAGTTGTGTCAAGTTGGCTGAATGTCCTTTGGGTGGTGGACCCTTTTTGATACACACAGGAAACTGGAGCATGGAAAACCCAGCAGCGTTGTGGTTCTTGACACAAACCAGTGCTCCTAGTACCTACTGCCATACCCCGTTCAAAGGCACTTAAATGTTTTGTCTTACCCATTCACCCTCTGAATGGCACACATACACAATCCATGTCTCAAAAATCCTTCTTTAACCTGACTCCTCCCCTTCATCTGCGCTGATCGAAATGGATTTAACAAGTGAAATCAATAAAGGATCATAGCTTTCACCTGAATTCACCTGGTCAGTCTATTTCATGTTCTTAATGTTTTCTATACTCAGAGTATCTGTATTCTGTTTTATGGTTTTCTAGTGTATAGTGTTACTGTATGTGTAAAGGAGGACATAGTTACATTATTTCATATGTTACTAAACCACTCTTGTAACCAATTTTTCTCATATTGAAATTATTTCTTATCATTTTCATATCCACATCATGTAAACTTGCTGTTAAACATTCTCTATAAAGGTCAATGTTAATTATGATTAATTGTATATGTATTGACATACTGTACATTTGAAACTGCACTTCAAAACAAACTTTTCTCTTACACTGTTGTCCTTCAAATCTTTATTGTTATTTTCACTATGATTCAGCATGACAACGCTCAACAAACACATCTAGTGTCAGTGACAAGGTTTTATTGAAACAATAGTAAGCCCTGGGAAGAACTATTGAACTTGACATTGACTGCTGTTATGTGTGGCGTGTGACGGTTCTAGCAGCAAAGCTTTGGATTCCCACGAAGAATAGCCTAACAGAGGCTGCAGAAAGAGGGAACATGCACTGACCACAGTGAGGAGAGGAGTGAGGCTGAGAATTTCTGTCTATAATACCCAGAATAGAAGCACTAATTGAGTCAGCCTCCTACTCAAATAAAAGCAAATCTGTCTTGGTATACTCCCTCTATCCCTCTCCCCTGCGTTCATTTCCATTATGGCAGAACCCCTGAATTGATGTGTTACTTCATACCGAACATGAAGTATCATACATTAGGGACTTCAATCTGGATTGCAGAAATTCAGCACTAATTATTATTTTTTATTTAACCTTTATTTAACTAGACAAGTCAGTTAAGGACAAATTCTTATTTCCAATGACGGCCTGCCCCGGCCAAACTCGGACAGCGCTGGGCCAATTGTACACCACCCTATGGATCTCCCAATTACAGACAGATATGATACAGCCTGGATTTGAACCAGGGACTGTAGTTACACCTCTTGCATTGAGAGGCAGTGCCTTAGACCACTGCACCACTCAATTTAAAGTAAAGCCCAATTGAAACTTAAAGGCAATGTTCCCGCGTTGGTGGAGTCTGCATTCACGGTAAACACTGCATATCCCGGCTCAATCGGAAATTACCTTTAAATTGCTATTGTGAAATCTGTAACATTTCAGCGATACGGATTGATTACTTAAGTGAGGTTATGTCTGGCAGTGTGTTTTCCTCAAAGGCTTTTGCTCCCTGCCTCTGTTTGTTCAGATGTTTGTAATATGCTAGGTTTCTTAATGGTGAGATACTGAATAGTTGGCATTGTATAAAACACGTATAAAATATCTCATACATAAAATATATTTAAATCTACATGCAGATTGTAGCAGGTGAAAAGCCTTATCTAAGCCTGTGGCTCCATTAAAGCCCTTATTATTGGTCACTTGCATGCTTATTTGCATACTAATACATTCTCCAGTTTATTATCAGGAGACTGCATTGGTCAATGCTCCTAAATATCCTTGGATGAATTTAGAAGCAGGGAGGGGGCTGAAATAATGACACAAAACATGATAATGACCATACAAAAAGGAACGTGGTGGGGTGGGGGAGTAGAGCTAGTCTATTACCGTACCTCAGTGGCGTTGCGATATACAGGGGTATGAACGCCTCTTCTACTCTCTAATCAAAGCAGCACATTCAAACCTAAAATATTCTTTGACACATTTCCTTTCAAAAATGACAAAATGTAACTAAAAGCATCCTTCCACTGGCAGTCAGAAGAAAGGAGGTTGGCGGGGTATTGAGGGTCCCCCATTGAAAGTCTCATGACTGGAACTGCTCAGTGAGTGGGGTAGAGCCAGGCGGCAGGGTTACGGGTTAAAGGTGAGGGTTCACATCTGCAGCTCAGCCATGGCCCGCTCCAGGGGGTCGCTGGTCCAGTACTCATGGTCCCAGCCCAGGAACCAGCCGGTGAACGTAGGCGGCTCGAACCCTTGCTTGATCTTCACGATGGGTGTCCTGCGGTCACGGTTGGCAGGGTCCGTCTCAATGTAACGCACAGCTGGGGGAAGAAGGTATTAAATTAGAGTTCTATGGAGAGCAGTTTTCCCAGTGGGAAACTTCTCAATCAAATGATTTTGGTCATGAGTAATGCACATAATGAATGAATAATTTGTTACATTTAGCAGTTGTCCATTTTATTACTTACCGGAGGCCATTGCCTCAGTCTTCTCCTCTTCATGGGCTTCATTCCCAATCCAGACAAACACCTAGAAGAGGATATGCAACATACATTAGACTATGTACAGCAATTCATCTGTTATCCACTGTGTTACTGTGCAGGTGTACGATCTTTTGATCACTCTTTTGTTGCTGAGAATTCTTCTTTACAGCAGGAAATACAGATGACCTTTGTGATTTACATAAATTCACTGACAACCCACACTAAGACAGGGTTATATTAAGAGTATTTCACTTTTCATGTAGTCTACTTTTGTCCACCTTATTTTGCTGTTACAATATAGGTCAAATTAAGATCCTATATCTGCATACTTAATAACATTCACATATCAGAAAATACCACATTCTAATTTATCTACCTGATCCCATGTGTCCAGGATCATGACATCATCAGTGGCCAGATCTTCTTGGGTCATCTCCCCAGGCACCTCCTCAATCTGTGTGGAGAATGCGACAAGGCATTAGAGAAAACAGGGTTAAAGGGTTAACCATTAATGGCTTATGGTAATAATAATGGGACTCACAATGAAGTTTCCAGTTTTGTTGGAGCAGGCGAAGAGCCTGGGTGGATGGGCGTCCATCTTGTCCTTGCTTCTGAGTCTGGAAGAGGTGCGGTACGCTGCCTTCCCTTTCAGAGCCTCCCAGAAATCATCTGCATAGAGTCACACAATAGTCAGTTAGTTAGGACATGCCACAGCCAGCCACAGAGCAAAGAAAAAGCCCATGTCCATTGTTACAATGTACATACCCGTCTCTCCGCCCTCAGGCAGTTCTGAGGAGGACACCCCCAGGATAAGACAGAGTTGCTGGGTGGCATTTTTCTCAGTGTCACTGGCCCCCTGGCCCACCCACATGAAGGAGGCTCTAGGAGTCACCAGAAGGAAGGCATCGTTGGAGTTCAGGTTGGAGGACACAGCATCAACCTGGATGAGGCATGTTGGGTAGAAAATAACTGCGTGTGTCATGTCTGTAAACATATTGCAGTTTAGTAGCTAATTTCAGGAAAAAAAAGAGAGGCATTGTTTCCATGTCACTCACCTCCACAGCTCTTGTGCACCCTGCAGAGTTGGAGCGCACCTGGAAGAGTCGTGTTTCTGCGGGGGCGGTCTGGCCCCCATCTCTGGACGTACCTCCCTTGTACACCACCATGGGCTGTCCCCCGAACAGGCTCATGAGGTGAGCTGGCTCCTTGCCCTGGACCACCCTCACCTGGACCACACCGAGCAAACTAGTTAACAAACATACACTGAGTATACAAAACAGTGTATGCGCTTTCCATGAAAGCTATGATCCCTTATTGATGTCACTTAAATCCATATCAATCAGTGCAGATAAAGGGGAGGAGACAGGTTAAAGAAGGATTTTTAAACATTGAGACAATTGAGACATGGATTGTGTATGTGTGCCATTCAGAGGGTGAATGGGCAAGACAAAACATTGAAGTGCCTTTGAACGGGGTATGACAGTAGGTGCCAGGCGCACTGGTTTGTGTCAAGAACTGCAACTTTGCTGGGTTTTTCACGCTCAACATTTTCCTGTGTGCATCAAGAATGGTCCACCACCCAAAGGACATCCAGCCAACTTAACACAACTGCGGGAAGCATTTGAGTCAACATGGGCCAATGCGTTGAAAAACAAAAAGCAGTGGATCTTTGGAAGAATATAATTGTATTTAATTACATATATTTGGAAATCTATGGACATAATTGCAATGCAGCCTTGCATGTGTCTGCAAAAATTTCCCACAGGGTGGCAGCAGTGAGATCTGAACAACAAGGCATGAAAACACTAAGCGCCAAGTGTTATACAGCGCTCCCCACCCTAATCTCCCAGCATGCTGTGTGTGTGTGGGTGTGTCTGTCTGTCTGGCTGGTTGAGAGCAGGACTTCCTGCTCAGTGGATGCAGCAAGCTTGCCCTGACATCTACCAGCACAAAGGGCATTCTCTCTCCCCTCCCCTTAAATAGCAACTGCTCCTAAAAAAGCTACTTCTTGTTTTGAAAATGACCTATGTGGCATTATTTTAGTGTAAAAATGCAAAACTACAAAGTGTAAATTGGATAATTTTGGTCATAATGTCAGTCTCGTCCAAAACTGGGATTTGCGAGATGATAGAATAAAATGGTACAGTATGTCACGCAATGACGGGTACCGTAACAATTTTCTGTGGGTTGGGTTTATTTGAATCCTTCCCACAGCTGGCAGCACCTAAGTAATCATCAATTCAGTGCGCAGCTGCATGCCACCCAAACATAACAGAGAGATTAGTGAATTAATGAAGGAGTCTACCTCTGTACTGAAAACGTGTGAGGCAATGTTGCAATCTTGGATGTTAAGTGTGATGACTAGTTTCCATGCATTGAGTTCCTCTAAATGATGTTTCTGTTGCATAAAAATGTATGTATGATGATGTGTGTCATCAGCTGTTAAACATCATGAATAGTTTGATGGAAAATAAACAGGTTTGTGACTGAAGTTTACACCCTGGTGGGCTTCTCCACCAATGTAGGATCACTGTTAGTCATGCATTATAACACATCAATTAAATAACTACGTAGTGCAGGTCCCACTTTTTCACACTGGCTATAGACAGGAAGGTGAGACACTGACAGCACAAACAGACAGATACACAGAAAGAAATGGTCGCAGACATTCCCGGAGCATGGAACCTTATACAGAGCCAAGGCATGATCTAGCTAAATCATAAAGAACTGCAGTATATAAGACAACCTAGAACAGCGTTTCCCGAACTCTGTCCTGGGGACCCCAAGGTTTGTTTTTTGCCATAGCACTACACAGCTGATTCAAATAACCAGCTTGATGATGAGTTCCTTATTTGAATCAGCTGTGCAGTGCTTGGGCAAAAAACGAACCTTGGGGTCCCCAGGACAGAGTTCGGGAAACGCTGACCTAGAATCACTGGTGGCCTCTATATAACCTATACAATGATCTCATAAGGACAAACAAGACAGCTCTTTGTCCCTACAACAGGTCAGGGAATTGGATGGTCTGGGAACAGTATCTATGTGTCAGAGCAACAGAATCAGAGAGGATAAAGGGAACTCCCTCATATACATGGCCCTTGAATGTCCTGTTTGGGGTCCCTGTTGATTTCAACCAGCTAATTTCTCTGTAAACACATTGAGCCATATCAGTTAAATACACTGCTCAGTGCTGAGCTATGTAGCCCTGAGGGGAGTACCTGGGTGGTAATAGGAGCACTTTCAACCTGGAGAGAAAGAGGAAGTAAATGAAGGACAGGAAGCAATGAGAGGAGGAGGGAGAGGAGGAAGAGGGAGAGTGACACACTGGTAAGGAACGAGGTTACTGGACTGAATATGAAGATGAGGCTAAGAGGAAACCATCAAAAAAGGAATATGTGATGGGAAAAGAAAGCCACTTCTTCTATACACACACCCACTCACAAACACACATTCATTACCTGCACAGGCCCACCACCAAGTTCATCGTCCAACTGGGCACCCAAGATGGCTGAAGTACCAATTTCGTCCTGGGAAGAATCACTTCCTTGCCTGAGAGAGATTCTAGTTAGCAGTGTATCTCTTCTGATGGTCTCTCTCCTGTTTTATTTTATTTTAATTTAGTGTCTCTTACCACATGTAGATGATGTGCCCTTGGCGTCCTCCATGGTGGTAGTTATAGAGGATGATGTAACTGTCTCCGCCATAGAACTGCCCGTGTTTGGAGGGGTCTACTTCCACCTTGTCTGATCCCTCAATACGCCAGATCTGTACATAAACATACACATGGTGTGACCACTAGTGGTGGTAGCGTAGCAAAACAGAGCTATACTGTATATGTAAATGCTAATTCATGCCCCTTTCATTTGGTTGCTATCTATATCATCAGAGATTTCCTATTTTAATATCCTTCCTCTGTTGGCTGCATTTCAGCTAGGCTGAAACCCTAGCATACCTCCCTCGCAGTCTACATGGATTAGCTCACATAATGCTTATTACTGTATAATAGCCCTAATACATAAAGTTGACAGTTAGTCATAGCAATACTCATCCTGATAGTTACGCTAAGAAAGATTACTGGGAAGGCTTGCCGTACATTGTGGGCACAGGCCCAGCCGTTCGTCTTGTCTACCCACCTGCTTCTCTCCGTTGCCGGCGTCCACCATGCCGTGCTGGGCAGACATGGCGGGGGAGTCGTGGAGCGTGGCAGCATCAAATGGCACTTTCTCTATCTTGGCGATGCTGTTGGAGACATAGGCCACACCCAGACCCTCCGTCTGGTCCTTGTCACGCCAGTTCTTGAAGAACTGTTTGAAGAGAGGCGTCTCTCCCATCTCCGGCAGGATCTGCACCTGGGTGTGTTTGGGGTAGCCCATCTTCTTGATGAACTCATCTGCTGCCTTCAAGGCTGCCTTACGCTCCTCCAGGTTGGCTTCTTTACCTGTGTAAGTGAGTGTGTGGAAGAGGGGAGAGAAATACAAAAAGTGGGTTTAATGAATTCAACCACTTAGAAACTGTAAAGACTGAAAAATAAGGGAGGACAATTATCTTTTGAAAAAAGAACAACACCTTTCAGTTGCATCCAGGGGCATCAATTGGATATGACAGGGTATGGCAGTCGTCATACCTTAGCTCAACACCAACAATTTAAAATAGGCTACTAAAATCACTCTAATCCCGATTAAAAGGTGAATGCAGTTTAGTAGTATTAGAAGGCTGACTTTAGAACTATGTGGACACCTGGGAGTGGGAGGGAAGGGTGTTTTTGTGGCTGGCTGGCTGGCTTTATGGAAAGCGCTTCGATGCAGCTGCAGGGATCAGCAAGCCTTTTTTCTCAAAACAGTGCAGAGGTATAGATGGCTGTAGTAGACGGCGTTGGCTAGGTAACTGCTGTTTGACTTCACATTAAACTTAATAACGGTGCTGAGCTAGTGCGTAGCAACTAATTATTGTGTTTGTAGAACGTTGAGTCCCCTATTGACTGAGGTGAATGACGCTACAGCAACAAGGTGATAATGGCTGGAAGTTGTTGTTGCTGTTCTCCAAATAACATTTTAGAGTTTTTAAATGGTGTAGAAATGCAGTAAATAAGCTTGGAGGTTAAACTGAAATTACGCCCCTGGTTGCATCATATGCTCTCTGTGGAAGTTCATCATGTGACACTGTTCAAGACAATGTCTCATTCTCTAAATGTGGTCTGTAATGCTATGAGTTACCAAATGGACATGACAGCAGCCCTACCATGCCAAAACAAGTCCAGCTACAGTATTATGCTTTCATTGACTGGCTGCACTGATGGAGAGTGTTACAAACTGTGAAAATTAGCTGATCATAAACATGTCTTTGATATTGGGTGACCCCAGCTGACCTTTCCAGATGAAGATCTTGCCATCTGAGCCGTGATCCAGGATGAAGCAGTCGCTGGACTCCAAGGCACTCTGGGAGAATGGGTTCTCTGCTGCCACCATGGACATGGCCATGTCTCCACTGGCATTTGACACCTGGAGGAGAGTAGGAGCGACAGAGGAAGAATTGTAGAGGAGAGATCAGAGACGTGTATGTGAAAAGTCCTCAGAAAGCAGCTAGACCAGTTGGTCTTGGTTTCAGTATATTGTTCCCTGTATTCCCACCTTGTACAGTTTGGCTATCTTCCTGTTTGAAGCATCTGCTTTGATGTCATCAGAGGATCCTTCAGGAAGGTCGGGTTTATCTCCCAGAACCTGAAGACGCACAGAGAAGATCCATTTTAGATATACCTTAGAAAATTAAACAATGCTTTACCACGGCAGTTGGAGTTTATACAAAAGTCCATTATGCACCATTAAACACCATAATAAATGTCAACCAATCACAGACACAGAAAGAGATAGCTGTTTTAGCTGTTTATGATCTCACCTCTATCATCTTATCTCTCTCTGCCCCGTCGTCACACACGTACACGCGGGCTCGCCCACTGCGCTCATTGTCACGGATACCCTTGGCAACCTGAGTGGCCTTCAGCTTCTCAAAGTGGTTGCTCTGGGAGCCACACCACTGGTAGATCTCCTGTGGGAGGAGGGACACACAACAAACAGCATAAGTGATGTGGTTAGCATCCACCAGGAATTTGTTTACAAGAATTGTATGTGTATTCTGAGAAAATCTCTCTATTTAAAGTTTCTCTTTTCTCTTAAGCAAGACGTGAAACGTACAATGTGCATGCTTCTCAGTTTATTTTATTGAAATAATGTTTGATGACGCTATGTCCTATGAAATTAAAAGTATACTGTCTCCCTCAGGCTGATGTTAACTCACGCTGCCCAGGTCCAGGATGAAGCAGTCTCCCTGGTTGAAGCTGTCCCAGCTGACAGGCACCTCTGTCGCCCTGACAACACGCCGGCCTTTGACCTGTAGCACCCGCTGCATAACCACCTCGTTGGTAACAACATGTTTGAACCCAGATGCTACGCCTCCTTTCTAAAACAGTGACAAAAGATATGGCACAGTTATTATGGAGCCACATTTCACATTTCTAGGGCATATTTCCTCCTTTAACTTTATTATCACAAGTGGATAATACAAGGAGGGCATACTTTATTCCCATTAAAAGGTTGATGTACACCAAAACCTTTTATGTATAGAGACTACTGTATAGTTTATAACAATACCCCTGCCTGAGGTATGAATGCAATATTGTGTGTGTCATGGCAAGGATTTGTAGCAATAATGCCAAAACTGTCAAAGAAAATTATAATTGTCATCTTATTTAACATCTCCTCACCAAGTACTTCAGTCCAGCCTTGAAGTAACCCAGGAATACTTTGGACTCATGTCCCTGGATCTCACGGTACTGGATGGGTTTACCTCCGAGATGGTCATCCATCTGGACAGTGAAGATGGCTGCTGCCCCACTCTCATCCTGGGTGCAGAAGTCGCCTAGAGCAGAGAAACCACAGAGGTTAAACACACTCTGAATTGCAACGTTTGGCTCTCTTGTCTTTGTCAATGGAGGCCCAACCCCCAAAGGCTGCTTAGTCTGCTAGATTCCACAGATGTCATGGATGACTATTTCCCTAAAGCAAAACTCAATGGACACATATCGGTACATCGAATGAACCAAGTTTGAGTATCTAACAGGCTGCCTAGAAGCAGGCATGATCAATACAATGAAATGGGCCTGACTCAGCATTCTGTCTGTTCACATCAATCATAGAGATAGAATTACAGTACACACCCACCACAAGTCACAGTGACTTGAAGGAGAATGCCCATTCTAGTAAAAGTATTTCTATGACGTCAATTATATCCACCAGGGTTT
Organism: Thymallus thymallus; assembly: GCA_023634145.1. NCBI lineage: Eukaryota > Metazoa > Chordata > Actinopteri > Salmoniformes > Salmonidae > Thymallus > Thymallus thymallus. Next base: position 29,638,833 of record CM042403.1, on the reverse strand, counting down.
GTAACGCAACCCATCCTGGTTTTGTCCTCACCCAGCCAGAAGTGCAGATCATACTGCAGGTTCCCGGAGCGCTGCTTGATGGTGTTGAGGATGAGGTAGGCGTCTCCCGTGTAGAAACCTCCATACAGGTTCTCTGGCACGGCCACCAGGTCAAACTTCTCAATCCTCCACACCTGCAGGCCTGCCTGCTGGCCAGCCTTCTCAAACTCAGCATGGTACACCATGGTGCCTGCATGGAAAAATCACGCACACATACTTCGATAGAAGATATTGATGATATGGAACACTGTTAATTCACCAATTGACAAGTTATACTGAGACAGTTACTAAGATAAGGAAAAATATTACCTCAGGACCAAGATCTAGTGAAAAACAAGAAAAGTTAGTCTCTACAATTTATAGACATAGTCTGCAGTAGGGAGCCACTCCCTTCACTGAGAGCTGTTGTCATGGATATAAAGATAACATTTGGAGTAGTGAGTTAATAAATTGTGATATGGTGACTCATTGGTGCCCTGTGCTGTTGGGTGTTTCCTCCTCTCTCTGAACAGGAAGAGGAAGTGCTGTGACTCAGTTTGAGACGAGCAGCCCCAGCAGTGGTGCCACCACAGAATAAGTGTGTGTAGAGAAGAGAGGAGAGAGACCATAGTTTAACTACTGCACAGTTCACTCACAGTCAGGCACTTAGCCCAATGGGACAGTCCCACAAATATTACACTTCAGTCAAATCAGAAACCAAAAAGCCATGAGGTACTGTATTAAAAGCATTGAGTGGAAGCCTACGCTCAATGAGATTATCACCTACTGTACTTGAGGTCATTTTGGCATGTGGGAATGTTTGCAATTTTTAAGACATAAGCAGCATATCCTGTTAATGTCTAACTCGCAGACAACTCCTTACTCCTATCCTCTTTGCAGGTCACAGAAAAGCAGGTCAAAATGTTCAGTAAGTGGTCTAGATGCCAGGCAATCATGCCTAAATTGGTTCCTGTACTTACACAGTAGCCACACTGTTTCCACAGCACCCAAACACAATAAGGTGTTGCCCACTGAAAGGTAAGTGCCAGACATCTATATTCGCTCAGATTACAAAGCCTCATTTTATATCCGTTTTCAAGCACACAACAGTTAAAATAAAAAGTTAAATGACTATTACTGTAGGCCTACATCCACAAAGCATAACACACCCTGAAGTAATTATATCCACACTTAACATTCTAGACAACGCAAACAGGCTGTTCTGTGCTCCTGAATGAGGCCATGTTCTAGAGAGTAGACACAGTGTTTTCTGCACCGAGGCTCATCTGCGTGCCTCAAGACTCAAGTCTCCGACTCATTTATTTAGGGAAAGACTGCAGTTTGGGGCTCCTCCTCAATTTGTATGACTAACCCTCAGTATCAGAGCAGGTTTTGTAATTCTTCTTGACAGCCCACTGGCCACAACCATGGAAAAATATCCCCACGTGACCTTGTTTGGAAGAGAATTCAGGCAACCCTAACCCCAAAGAATATGATGTTCCTTTTTCCACTGTCTCTACTCTTTTGAAAACTATGACTCATTTCACAAGCAGCCACATACTTATTTTCCATCTCTTCTCTAACATGAAGACATGGTAGTAAGTCTTATAGCCATCATAATCATCTTAAAGTTCAATATGTATGTCTTGTAGTTTTCAATCACACAGGTATCTGCCCCTGTGGAGAGCAAACAGAGAAAAAAAAACATGGGCCATAAACAACACACTGACTCCTGTTTCAGATTAATATACAATCATTTCATAAACACCAGATCATAAAGTCAGATTTACAGCTCACAGGGATCTACTGTATATTGACAGATCAGCCCAGCTAATTTGTTACCTGAAACTCTGTCCAACACCATGAACATTGCCATGTCTCCAGATAGTGAGAACCATAGAAATATGAATGAATAGAATGGGCTTGAAACCTCTAACCCTGGCAATTTGACTGCTAAACTCATCATGGGCACACTCGCAATGGCTGCTTGGTATTGTGATGTAATCATTTCCATGGTAATGTGGAATGTTCATTCAAATTATGCTAACCAGACATCCACTTGCATTAAATGAAGTCCCATCATTATGGGAAATATACTCTCACTAGTTCATTCCAAACTTTCTGTGTTTGCAGCATGAAGTATGATGTTAAATGAAGTATGGTTTTACATAACCAAACACCTGTAACTGTGTTCTCTACTCTGACAGAGGGGACTGTTCTGTCTGTCTGTGAGAACATCAAGGCCCCCAGTGCTAGGTCACTACCAAGGTATTTAGATATGAAACATAATCTGAACAAGAACCCAGCAGAAAGTTATCCTCAAGATTTCCGCAAGTCATAACCCGTCCCTCTTCTCCACAACCTCGTAAACATTAGTCAGTCATTCCACAATTCTCGTCCCCAGAGACTTGCTGCTGGCCTGTATGCTACACCCCTCCCCCACCAACTAGCCCCTTTTTAAAAAGCTTGGAATGTGTTCTGGTTTGGCTGCTGCAAGGCCTCCACTGAGGCCCAGAGAAAGGAGGGATGCTGGATCAGACAAACTGCATTGTGCTGAGAGCTGTGGCTGTAAACCAATTATGTTATAAATTACATGAAATACACAATCATAACTTTTCCTTGTTTTTGCTCTCAGCAATCTGATAGAGTTCAAGTGTTATGTCCAGTACACAAATCAATGTATTGATGACGATCTTCACATGTCCATCCTATGTTTCCTAAAGTTTTGGAAGAGGGATTCTTCAGTACTAGGGGGATTTAGGTGTGACCCGTTTTCTCCAGTCAGGCCTCTCCCTCAGCAGAGTGTGTATCATCTGCCTACCCTCAACTCTACATGCCTCCCCAGATAGCCATTCAGTTAGGCTCCTTTAACCCCTTCACACCATCTGCATACTGCAGTCTCCTGTAACTCTGCCCAGTGTTTACACAGAGTACATCATCACCTGGGAAGGAAGAGGATCAGAGCCAGACTGCACTTTATGGCTGTGTAAACACATAACTCTGGTTATAGAGACGGATATTAAACTTGGGCTTGAGTGGGTACTGTTTCTAAAAAGGTCCAAAGTCAAGGACAAATAACAAATAACATCTTTACCTGGCTTCACTTTCTTTCTCTCTCTCTCATAAAAGTATTGACGTACATAATGCACGCACGCACACACACTTATAAATGGTTATTGCTCCAGCTAACGCAGTGGATAAAGTGTGATAAAGTGAGGCACAGGGGGATTAGGTGTGCTGTAATCTGTGGCGTCAGACAGCTTGCCCTGGTCTGGGCCCTCTCACAGCTGTGTGTGTAAGAATCAGACGCAACCCTTCCCCTCCTGACTCACACACACACATACGCACGCGCACACACACTTTTTATAGACAATCACAGGCCAACACGCAACACTGTGTCAGCGTTGAGTGGAACACCAACTTCCTCTTACTGTAGATTAGAAAATGCCCAGCTGTTGATGGGATATGCACAGTAGGCATAGACAAACAGGCAATCATGTGTGCCATTTGATTGGCACAGCCTTGCACACCCTTCAAACAATATACATTTAGCAGGAATATTTTGATATTGTAAAATGCTCATAAATAATTTGACAGTCACTGTGCATAGTGAAGCATGCATTCAGAAGCATCTCTCTCTCTCTCTGTCGTGCAGACCTATAAAGGCTTATACAACTTTAACAAAGTAATTATGTTATTACAAAGTTGTAACAGTTTCATTAAATATAGTTTACAAAGGGGGGAATCACCAGAGTGTAAGATCTTATTTCACATATTATAACGGTTTGTGCATCTAAATGTAATCTCGCTTTTTATTGGTAAATGTCATTGTTTTTTACTATGGTTTTATCCAAGTTTTTCACTTTCGGTCTATTTATTATATGGCATCCTCAGATATAATAATTTGGGATAGCTCAATTTAAGTCATGGTCTCTGTTAACATTTGGTAATTGATAATGATGTCTGTTTTACTCCATTTAACCACAGTTACGCAGAACATTCACCAAATATCTGACGCATAAAGGAGAAAAAAACACTCGACTCACCCCCACTAGAAGTTGCAGCAAATAGTATCAAACCTGCGAAACATCGCCAGTAGAATAGGACTGATTGCATTTTTTTTTTTAAATCGTAGCCTATGAATATAGCCTAAAGGTAATCGAAAGAATAACGGTCCGGTTCTGGTTAAATTAAAGCTGTCAATGGCGGCTATCTTGCTTCAACTATGTAAAGCATCATTGTAACAACTGCACCAGAGGGGCGGTCCACAAATTCAAACCTTAAAAAATGATTTATTTACCGTATGCTGTCTGATTTAGACGTTTTCTAGGCCGCGGCTGGTGTTTTGGTGCTGCGGAACAGGAGAGGGTTTAATTTGGTAGAACAGTGTCGCTTGGCAGGGTGTGTATGTACGTCTGGCCTGGGCCGGGCAACTCCTTCTATGACACTCGTGCTACAGGGGGAGCAAGATGGCATGGAGTGCCGCGTTCAAATTATAGTCGGAACTGCACGTGTATAACTACAACAAGTTAGCAAATCGGTAATTTCAGAGTTCCGACTAGCACATGAACGCGGCTTAACCCCTCCCTGTCTGGATGACAACCACAGAAAACAACGGAGCATGATAGCCTATTATAGCCCCACTCTTATTTAAAAAACACAGAAGAAGCCTGATCAATGCCTACAGAGGGACTTATATTTAAAATGAAGAGTCATAATAACCAAGGCTGTAGGTATCTCTCTAGTCTAGACTAATTTATGCCGTTCTTGATGATGGGGAAATAAGCAAAGAGATAGACCAGTTGCTTTTCAACTTTCTGTGGAGAAACCTTACCCATTACATTAGGAAATATGTTTTAATGAACGCATGAGTATGGTGGGCTGAATTTTCTGGACATTATTACCTTAAATAATAATTGTATGATCAATTGGATAAAACAGTTCCTTCCACTTCTTTGTGGAACTTTCTCCACACATATATTATATATGGAATAATCGGGATATATTGTATAAAAATACTTAATAATTAATCATTAATGGTCTGAAATAATATCCTATTGGTGAGCAAACTTGTAAATGCAGGGGGTATTTTACTTAATTATACAAGATCCATGTATTGGAACGCCTAAAGACTTTGCAATTGTTTTAGATGCCATTCCCTCAAGTGTTGCTTTATTATTCAGGAACGTTCAAGACGTGACCCTCAGAACATACTTACGATTAAACCCGTTGACTCATCAGTAGGAAATATTTATTTTTATTTTAGTCCATTCAACAATAATAGAGCTATACTATCCTTGTTTCAACAGGATGTTGCATCTATACCTTATTCAGCCTTATTGGAATGGTTTAAGTGATAATATCTGTTGGGGAAAAGTTTGGATGTTTCATGGCTTGAAGATTGGACCCGAGGCGCTGAGCAGTAGAATGCAAATATTCCTTTATTTGTAGTAAAAATAACAAAACTAAGGCGAGACCAAACCACGAACTGATGTGCAACATGCACAAACAAAGAACCACACATAGGTGGGCACAATAATCAACTTAAATAGGACCAACAAAACTCAAACATAGAGTTGCCCAGAGGCATCTCTGAACACTAATCCTGACAGGATGTTGCCACACACATACCTACTTATCAGGTTTCTTTTAAAATTATTCATCAATATTATCCTGCCAACCACTATATGAAGAGGTAAAATTAGTTGTACCTTTTGTAATGACCACCCAGAAACAATGTTCCATCTTTTTTTGGCATTGTATTCATGTAAGGAATCTGTGGCAAGACATCAGTATATTTATAATTGAACACAATTTTGAAGATTTTACACTATTATGGAGAGATTCTTTACATAAGATAGAAATAAGTTGAATCAATTTTATGTCATTCATTTCATTATTCTTTTTACCAAATTTCATATTCACAAATGTAAATTTACAAACAAAACACCACATTTTCTTACCTTGCAAAAATAAATTATATTTGAAGACAATTAAATAAATGTGTGTATGTCCCGGTCCTTGTGTAAAGTGATATTGTACGCCCTAGACCAAATGCCCTTTGTATATTGTTTATATACAGTGGGGAGAACAAGTATTTGATAAACTGCCGATTTTGCAGGTTTTCCCACTTACAAAGCATGTAGAAGTCTGTAATTTTTATCATAGGTACTCTTCAACTGTGAGTGACGGAATCTAAAACAAAAATCCAGAAAATCACATTGTATGATTTTTAAATAATAAATTTGCATTTTATTGCATGACATAAGTATTTGATACATCAGAAAAGCAGAACTTAATATTTGGTACAGGAACCTTTGTTTGCAATTACAGAGATCATACGTTTCCTGTAGTTCTTGACCAGGTTTGCACACACTGCAGCAGGGATTTTGTCCCACTCCTCCATTCATACCTTCTCCAGATCCTTCAGGTTTCGGGGCTGTCGCTGGGCAATACGGACTTTCAGCTCCCTCCCTTCTATTGGGTTCAGGTCTGGAGACTGGCTAGGCCACTCCAGGACCTTGAGATGCTTCTTACGGAGCCACTCCTTAGTTGCCCTGGCTGTGTGTTTCGAGTCGTTGTCATGCTGGAAGACCCAGCCACGACCCATCTTCAATGCTCTTACTGAGGGAAGGAGGTTGTTGGCCAAGATCTCGCGATACATCCATCCTCCCCTAAATACGGTGCAGTCGTCCTGTCCCCTTTGCAGAAAAGCATCCCCAAAGAATGATGTTTCCAACTCCATGCTTCACGGTTGGGATGGTGTTCTTGGGGTTGTACTCATCCTTCTTCTTCCTCCAAACACGGCGAGTGGAGTTTAGACCAAAAAGCTATTTTTTTGTCTCATCAGACCACATGACCTTCTCCCATTCCTCCTCTGGATCATCCAGATGGTCATTGGCAAACTTCAGACGGGCCTGGACATGCGCTGGCTTGAGCAGGGGGACCTTAATCCATGACGGCGTAGTGTGTTACTAATGGTTTTCTTTGAGACTGTGGTCCCAGCTCTCTTCAGGTCATTGACCAGGTCCTGCCGTGTAGTTCTGGGCTGATCCCTCACCTTCCTCATGATCATTGATGCCCCACGAGGTGAGATCTTGCATGGTGCCCCAGACCGAGGGAGATTGACCGTCATCTTGAACTTCTTCCATTTTCTAATAATTGCGCCAACAGTTGTTGCCTTCTCACCAAGCTGCTTGCCTATTGTCCTGTAGCCCATCCCAGCCTTGTGCAGGTCTACAATTTTATCCCTGATGTCCTTACACAGCTCTCTGGTCTTGGCCACTGTGGAGAGGTTGGAGTCTGTTTGATTGAGTGTGTGGACAGGTGTCTTTTATACAGGTAACGAGTTCAAACAGGTGCAGTTAATACAGGTAATGAGTGGAGAACAGGAGGGCTTCTTAAAGAAAAACCAACAGGTCTGTGAGAGCCGGAATTCTTACTGGTTGGTAGGTGATCAGATACTTATGTCAAGCAATAAAATGCAAATTAATTATTTAAAAATCATACAATGTGATCTTCTGGATTTTTGTTTTAGATTCCGTCTCTCACAATTGAAGTGTACCTATGATAACAATTACAGACCTCTACATGCTTTGTAAGTAGGAAAACCTGCAAAATCGGCAGTGTATCAAATACTTGTTCTCCCCACTGTATACTTGTGTTCCCCATGTACATTTTGTATTGATTAGTTGTTAATAATACAAATATATAAAACAAATAAATAAAAACAAAACAAAAAATATATTACATCACACCACTTTTGTATGAATTGGATATGGAGTACATCTGCATCTGGCAAATTCTCTGTGTTTAATGGCTTGTTTGAAAGCACATCATAAAAATGGGTCCTCTTTCTCTCAATATTATCCATTAAAACGTGGCCATAAAACACTTAAAAAACGATTATCTAAACACCGGAAAACATTGCGCACACTTGCGTTGCAGCTTATTTTGACAACGGTTTGACATATACAATATCCAATGTAGTTTGACATATACATACACTGGGGGCCAAAAGTTTGGAATATTACTAATTCAAGGGTATTTCTTTATTTGCACTATTTTTTACATTTTAGAATATAAGCCAAGAGTGTGCAAAGCTGTCATCAAGGCAAAGGGTGGCTACTTGAAGAATCTCAAATATAACATATATTTTGATTTGTTTAACACTTTTTTGGTTACTACATGATTCCATATGTGTTATTTCATAGTTTTGATGTCTTCACTTTTATTCTACAATGTAGAAAATAGTGAAAATAAAGAAAAACCCTTGAATTAGTAATATTCCAAACTTTTGGCCCCCAGTATATACAATTGAGTTACCTCTTCGCTACTAGAGTGAGTCATTATGTCGGCAAGTGAAGTCTGTCTGTTGGAAAGACCATGGCCCCATCTGCTGGTAATGCTAAAGTATGGTTGGATGAAGGTTTTCCCAGTGAAGGGATTTTAGAATGTGGATTTCATATGGCCTCTTTTACAGTGGCATAGAACAGTTTCACAGGAACCACCCACAAGTTTTCTTTTTGGGGGGCCGAGAGTAAATAGGGCAGAGAGAAAACTGCTATTTTGCCATGAGGCTGAGAGAAATGTTGTTGTTTTAGAGCTCGAAGATTCTTGAAAGACGGGGCAATCACAAATATTTTTCTTAATATTAACAACATTTTAAATGTATATTTTGATAGACCAAAGCATCAGCTATCACACCATGTAAAGGAACAACCTCCAATGTATTATTATTTTTATCATAAAATACAATTAACTGGATTTATGTCAACTCCCGCAGACACCATAAAAGACATTTCATTTGTACAATGTTTGTCCAACAAGTGTTTAAAGCCCTTGATTGTTTAATCATAACATTAGATTATTCAAATATGTAATACAAATCTCCAAATGTGTTTTGTTTTGTTTTATGGCACTTTTAAATTCTCCAGGGCTAATTCGTTAGGCAAGTTTTTCTAGACATAGAACATAAGACATTTACATTTTACATTTTGGTAATTTAACAGATGCTCTTATCCAAAGCGACTTACAGTTAGTGCATTCCTCTTAAGATGGGACAACCACATATCACAGGCATTGAATGAAAACATTTTGGCAATAAAGTAGCTATCAGTAGAGACAGAGCTAGAAATGGCGGTGAGGTCAAGTGCAAGTGCTGGTTAAGGTGAGGAGGAGGATTATTTAAGATACAGAAGGTAGGGTTTCAGATGTTTTCGGAAGATGGGCAGGGTCTCTGCTGCCCCAGCTTCAGGGGTAAGCTGGTTCCACCATTGGGGTGCCAGGATGAAGAAGATCTTGGACACAAGCAAGGAACCCAGCCAACAGCGAGTTGCATTAGTCCAGACGGGAGAGGACAAGTGCCTGGATTAGGACCTGCGCTGCTTTCCTTGTGAAGTAGGGTCATACACTACGGATGTTGTAGAGCATGAATCTGCAGGAGTGAGTCACTGCTTTGATGTTTGCAGAGAACGACAGGGTGTTGTGCAGGTTCACGCAAAGGTTGTCAACCGTGATGGAGAGGTCTTTGAGCGGACAGGCCTTCCCAGGGAGGAAGAGTAGCTCCGTCTTATTGAGGTTGAGCTTGAAGTGAGGGGCCGACATGCAAGTTGAGATATCTGCCAGGCACGCAGAGATGTGTGTCAACACTTGGGTGTCAGAAGGGGGAAAGGAGAAAAGTAGTTAAGTGTCATCCGCATTGTAATGATAGGAGAGACCATGTAAAGATATGACATAGACGAATGACTTGGTGTATAGAGAAAAGAGGAGAGGGCCTAGAACCGAGGCCTGGGGGACACCAGTGGTGAGAGTACGTGATACAGACACAGATCCTCTCCACGTTACCTGGTAGGAGCGGCCTGCTAGGTAGAATGCAATCCAAGAGTGTGCATAGCCTGAGACACCCAGCCCTGAGAGGGTGGAGAGGAGGATCTGATGGTTCACAGTCTCGAAGGCAGCGGATAGATCTAGGAGGATGAGAACAGAGGAGAGAGAGTTAGCTTTGGCAGTGCGGAGAGCCTCCGTGATACAGAGAAGAGCAGTCTTTATTGAGTAACCCGTCTTGAAGCCTGAGGGTCAAGAAGATCGTTCTGAGAGAGATAACGAGAATGTTGATCAGAGACAGCATGCTCAAGTGTTTTGGAAAAGAAAGAAGGGATACAGGTCTGTAGTTTTTGACGGCAGATGAATCGAGTGTTGGTTTCTTGAGGAGGGAAGTGACTCGGGCCATTATGAAGTCAGAGGGGACGAGGGGACGCAGCCAGTGGGGGTACAGTGATGAGGTAGTTTTATAAAAACCATGTTAAACACTATTATAGCACACAGAGTGAGTCCATGCAACATATGATATGATCTGTTAAGATATTTTTTACTGCTAAACTTATTAATGCTTGTCATAACAATGGGGTTGAATACTTATTGACTCAAGACACTTCAGCTTTTCATTTTTAATTAGTTTGCAAAAATGTCTAAAACATAATTTCGCTTCGACATTATGTTGGCCAGTGACACAAAATCTCAATTTAATCAATTTAAAATTCAGGCTCTAACACAACAAAATGTGTAAAAAATCAAGGGGTGTGAATACTCTCTGAACATTGGACCCGGAAGTTCAAATATCGTTGCTAGCTAGAGTCAAAAAGAGTGCCTCACCCCCTTTTGCCTGTTAAGCTACTCTGGCTCCCCAAGCCCCCTAGTGGATATACACTGCACAAGGCAGGCTGCCTTTCTGGGTGGAACACAACGAAAAGAGTCTGCTGGCCCCAAAAAAGCACTCATCCATGTGCATGCACACACATAGATAAACGGAGTGGAGCTTGTAGCCACTCTACACCTGTTGTTTACAAAGCATGTGACAAAGAAAATTGTATTTGACAAAAAAAACTATAATTATCAGATTTGAATCTTCAGTAGCTCTTAAACAATGCATGCCATGACTATGAAAAAGTACTCAATTGTCATACTGATTCAAGTAAAAGTGAAAGTCTACTTGAGTTAAAGTCTAAAAGTATTTGGTTTTAAATATATATAAAAATGAATGTAATTGCTCAAATATACTTAAGTATCAAAAGTAAAAGTATAAATTATTTCAAATTCATTCTATTAAGCAAACCAGAGGGTACAATTTTCAATTAATCCTCCGCCATCACCTCATGTTTCAGCATGATAATCTGTACACAATTCCTGGAAACTGAAAATGGCATGCATACTCACCAGACATGTCACCCATTGATCATGTTTAGGATGATCTGGGTCGACGTGTTACGACAGCTTGTTCCAGTTCTCACCAATATCCAGAAACTTTGCACAGCCATTGAAGAGGAGTGAATCAACATTCCATAAGCCAAAATCAACAGCTTGATCAACTCTATACGAAGGAGATGTGTTGCGCTGCATGAGGAAAATGGTGGTCACACCAGATACTGACTGGTTTTCTGATCCATGCCCCTACTTGTTTTTAAGGTATCTGTGAACAACAGATGCATATCTGTATTCCCAGTCATGTGAAATCCATAGATTAGAGTCTAATTTATTTATTTCAATAGACTTATTTCCTTATATGAACAGTAACTCAGTAAAATCTTTAAAATTGTTGCATGTTGCGTTTATATTTTTGTTCATTGTAAATTTAAATTCCGTATCTCCACATTGCTTAAACAAATAACTAGATTTCACCTCCTTCCTATAAGCCAAATTTAGACTGTTATACAAGAACACTGTCCATATCAGATTTTGCATATCGTTTATGAGCCCCACATATTTATGTCCTTTGTGGTAAGCTAACTCATGATTTGATATCATTTATCTAAGTGAGCAGACACCTAAGGCAATTGATTCATGAATGGTTCAGTATTTCTTTGTGACTATAACTTGTTTACAGGTAGACCAGAGAAGCCACATCCCTGATTGGCAGATGTGTGGCAAACCTGATTAGAAGCACCTACTGCTCATCGGTTGCTCTCCTGTGTTCCCTACAAATGCTATTTTGATTTGTACCTACACACTGAAGAAGTCTGCAAAGCCTAAACATATGCAATCCCTGATGCAGTGGTAAAAATAACAAAAAATGAATGGGAGCGGGGGAGCGGGGATAAACGTGACACTATTCCTGGGATCAAAACAAATGAAGGCAAAAACAAACATTTTATAAAACTGTGCATATAACATTATTACAGCACTACATATCTAAAATACAACATGTATAATACCACCATACATACAGTACCAGTCAAAGGTTTGGACACAGGTCATGCAAAATCCAGGTCATGCAAAATAATGTTATCAGGTATATGCTGAATGTCCCCCCTAGGACCCACATAGGGGTACAGGAGTTCCGGGAGGTGGGCTTGTTGCCTTTGGAGTCCAGAGTGGACCAACTTAAACTTAATCACATGTTTAACATCTTAAATGATTATGCCCCAGGTTCTATGAAAACCCACATCGATATGGTCTATAACCAACACAGTTACAATACCAGAGCTAGTGTTGTGTCTTGTAAAATCCCAAGAGTAAACGGTACTGCGAGGAGCACGTTCTTCTATACAGGCATTTGTCTATGGAATAGCCTCCCCTTGGAGATCAAGCAAATAAATAGTAGAAATAGCTTTAAAAAGCAGGCAAAGGTTTTTATTTGGACAATGTTGTCTAAGTAAGAGAAACCACTGCTCTGCCCCTTGTGTCCCCTACTGCTGGTCAGGTGTATTTATTTGAATGATAGGTATGTAGTGCAATGAATAGATTGTTATAATGTGAAATTAATATAGTTGATTTTTAAGGTTAGGGAAAGGTGCAGTGAGTAGTACCACTTTTTAGGATGTCAATATAAATGAATGTATTTATGGTTGTTTGTCATTTTGTTTTTGTCTTTTAATATTTACATGTTTTATTGTTTTTACCGTCAAGGACCACTTTGGAAACAAGCGTTTTAATTAATACTTTCAAGTGATATCCTCTGGGTCCTCATATCTCTGTTACCCAAAATAAATTCAATTCAATTCAACCCTTTAACCTAAATCCTATACTTAACCCTAAGCCTAACCCCTAGCCTAACCCCTTAGCCTAGCTAACGTTAGCGAGCAAGATAATGTTAGCCACATAGCTAGAATTCGTAACATATCATACGATTTGCACATTCCTAACATATTGTACGTTTAGCAAATGTATAACATATAATACAAATTGTAATTTGTAAGTCTCTAACTTTACAGAATGAAATACATCATGTTTTCCCTCCTATTCTAATATTCTGTGTCTAGTGACCTAGAATGGCATCTGGTCCGGAATTGGGGTGTTCTTCTGTCCGACCCATCACACATCATCATTTGCACATTCCATCATTCCAGTGATTATGCTAATCTGTCATTTATTTCGCCACTATGGCCTATTTATTGTCTTCCTAACCTTACTGCATTTTGCACTACATTTGCACACTCTGTATATAGATTTTTCTATTGTGTTATTGACTGTACGTTTGTTTATTTCCCATGTGTAACTCTGTTGTTTTTTGTCGCACTGCCTTGCTTTGTCTTGGCCAGGTCGCAGTTGCAAATGAGAACTTGTTCTCAACTGACCTACCTGCTTAAATAAAGGTGAAATGACTGGTAACACCATTGGATCAATCCATTATCATACAGGTGATCATGGGTAGTGTAAAATGTATACTTTTAACACAATGATTTAGCACAAAAGAAATAAACTGAGAATTGCACTCATATGAGACTAATATTGACATAAAACGATATCACACTCAATCATACCAATCGTTCGAGCTGGCACATAGGGCAGCTAGAATGATAACCATTTGACTTATCTCGATGGACAGATGTAAGTTGGTAGGCCTAATATTTATTGTAACAGTGGGAACTCTTCTCTTGCAGTCCCTTCGCCTGCAGCACCCCTGCACACCAGCCCCTCTGGCCCCGGGATGTCATTATGCCATGATTTCCTGAAGACACACAAGATGGCTCTGGAGATCAGGATGGGCAACCTTCGTCCCATCCTCAGTGATCTCGTGTACCATAGGGTTCTGAGTGTGGAGGATAGAGAGGATGTGGACAGCAAAACCACACCGACCATGAAGAAAGAAGCTGTGCTGACCATGGTTATTAGGAAGGGGAATACTGCGCAGGAACAATTTTACAAGGCCCTGAAAAAAGCAGTTTCCGTTATGAAATAAGACCAAATGTTTAGGAATAAATCATGCAAATGTTTTTTTTATTTTTTTTATTTCACCTTTATTTAACCAGGTAAGTCAGTTGAGAACAAGTTCCCATTTACAACTGCGACCTGGCCAAGACAAAGCAAAGCAGTGCGACAAAAAAAACCCCCACAGAGTTACACAGTAAACAAACGTACAGTCAATAACACAAACGATCTATATACAGAGTGCAAATGTAGTGCAAAATGCAGTAAGGTTAGGAAGGTAGGACAATAAATAGGCCATAGTGGTGATAAATTACAGATTAGCATTAACACTGGAATGATGGATGTGCAAATTATGATGTGCAAATAGAGATACTGGGGTGCAAAATTTGCGAAAAGAATAAAATAAATATGGGGATGAGGTAGTAGGGTGGGCTATTTACAGAAGGGCTATATACAGGTGCAGTGATCGATAAGCAGCTTTGACAGCTGATGCTTAAAGTTAGTGAGGGAGATAGGAACCTCTAGCTTCAAGGATTTTTGCAATTCGTTCCAGTCATTGGCAGCAGAGAACTGGAAGGAATGGCGGCCAAAGGAGGTGTTGGCTTTGGGGGTGACCAGTGAGATATACCTGCTGGAGTGCATGCTACGGGTGGGTGTTGCTATGGTGACCAGCGAGCTGAGATAGGGCGGGGATTTACCTAATAAAGACTTATAGATGAATTAGGATAGTGTATTTCAATTTCAATATAACATGAATTAGAATTAAATTCCAATGGCATTGTTTTATCTGTCATACCATAAATCAAGAAGGAAGTTTGTTTTTTACCTTTTATGTTCCAGGGCTAAGGTGTCCCTAGCTGCACTGAATATATATTTTGATTCCATATAGAGGCAGGTGATCCCTGTTTATTTGATATTACCCCTTTTCATTACATGAACCATGGCCTAATAGTGGACTCTTTCAGCTATTGCTTACATTTTCTTGTCTTATTTGGCAAAAATTATGTACTCCACCTTTTGTTGTTACAAAATTAAAATTGAATTAAAATGGATCTACACATAAGGCCAGGCAACAACTCTCAGGTTAGAGACCTATGTGTATGCTGGCTCTGGTATGATTTCCAAACCCGTAGGGGGGAATGTAAGATAATCTTTGGTAACAAACAACCCAACTCTGTATAGAATTGTACCCCATTTCATATCAATGTCAGTGAAAAAGAGCTATCCTGGAGCTGTAGCTCCTACATTATCCACTAGATGGGGCTATTAACCACCATGTTGAGCATGGCGGTTGCGAGGGCTGCAGTATCAGCAATTTCCGAGGTTACTTGCTGACTATTAAGATGATGAACTTAGTGACCTTTGAGTGATGATCTCTCCTGCTCAACATAACTGGCCACATTGATTACCCATGGGCACCTTTGAGGGCCTGGTCCATCGTAGACGGGGCAGGAGCAGGCAGAGAAACTTGGCGCCTCTTCAAAATGGGAGATTATGCCTACATTTGCACATTCAGCACATGCACATGGTGTAGTGACGTCTTAACTTGGCACTTTAGTGAACCGACTGTTTCCCCGTATCTGTTTAAATACTACATAGAGGGAGTGTACATTTGATGGACATAGAGGCTTTTGAGAATAGTATAGCTGTTATAATCAACAGGCTACTGCAGGCGTGAGAGTGTAGCCAGCTGTTTTCCCTCTCCCGATGATAACCTGGTGACAGACTGGGGTGACCTGCGTGGGAAGATGTTGGCCTGTTCAGTACGAGGGAGAGGGGAAGTAGGCGTGGAGAGAGAGGAAGGGAGGGCGTAAGAGAATGGAGAGGGTGCGAGAAAGAGGCAGAAAGACGGTGGGGGAATGAGAGAGAGCGATTATTCATCAATGTTTTATTTATTTATGTAAGAGGCATAAAGAGGAGAGCAACTCCCCTGGCGGCAGCAGGCGAAGAGAGTATCCTGGGAGACTTGCAACAATAATATAAATCTGGCTGTAAAAAAAAAGTATGGCGAGTGCGTTATCGTAAACTCTTCAAGCTTACATTCCCCGTGAAGGCATTATACGTCGGTGGGCGGACGAAAGAGGCGGTGAACAGCGAAGCTGCTGCTTAGCCCGCCCCTGTGTAATCACTTTTACGTGCGCGTCGTCCGCAAATAGTTCTCCCTTCTCTCCCCTCTATCCCTGTTTATTGGAGCCGGACAGCGAGTCTTGTGGCGCCACACTCAAAACACCTTAATACTGGTTAAAAAAAATGGATTTTGTGGACTGGGTAAAAATAAAATGGGATTTTATATGGCTTCCATTGAGAAGGCTTTGCTGTGCTGTCATCCTCGTCTTGTGTCAGATTTGCCTGTCTAATGATGGTTAATAATAGAATTAGGTACAGCATGGTAGGAGTGCTGCTCACCATCCACAGCCCCTGCCAACTACCTCCACTCTCATCCAGTGTTGTGCTGAGTCAGCTCAGTACTGTACCCTCCTGTTAGAGTTTCTCTGTTTGCATTGCCTTCACATTTTTTTAAACGTAACCTTTATTTAACTAGGAAAGTCAGTTAAGAACACATTCTTATTTACAATGACGGCCTACACCCGCCAAACTCGGACGACGCTGGGCCAATTGTGCATCACCCTATGGGACTCCCAATCACAGCCCGTTGTGATACAGCCTGGAATCAAACCAGGGTGTCTGTAGTGACACCTCTAGCACTGAAATGCAGTGCCTTAGACCGCTGTGCCACTTTGGAGCCCACATACAGTAGTGATTACAGACATGCTCAAATTTGTTGGTACTCCTACAGCTCATTGAAATAATGCTTAATTCCTCCTGAAAAGTGATGAAATTAAAAGCTATTTTATCATGTATACTTGCATGCCTTTGGTATGTCATAGAATAAAGCAAAGAAGCTGTGAAAAGAGATGAATTATTGCTTATTCTACAAAGATATTCTAAAATGGCCTGGACACATTTGTTGGTACCCCTTTTAAAATATAATAAATAATTGGATTATCTTGATATTTCAAACTAATTCGTTTCTTTAATTAGTATCACACGTCTCCAATCTTGTAATCAGTCATTCAGCCTTTTTAAATGGAGGAAATTATGTGCACCACTTCATTTGTTTTATTATTTATAATATTATGTTGAATAAAAAATCAAAGGCAAAGTCTGATTTCTATGAACCCTAGGATGCATATGCCGGGTCAAAATGACCCAGGCTAATGTTTTGTTTGCTGTATTGATCCCCCCAAAAATGTCATCATCTAATATTCCGGGAATTCCTTAAATAATGTGTATTTAATGTTCTAACATCCTAGTTTTGTTATTTTATTACTTTTTTTTTTGGTAAAAATAGTTCTTGCATCACTACCCCAAGTTTTCACATGTGGGTCAAATATGACCCGTATGTATTTCTTATGGAATTCACTGCATTGCACTCGTCAAACTGACATTTCTTTTTGCAACAACAATAAAATCAATGTTATAAATATCTTGTTTTTAATGTTCATTAATCACCGTTTTCATTTCTCCTTTTGAACTCATTGAGTAAAAGGAGTTTCATAAGGAGGCTTATAAGAATGTTGCCAGATATACAACTAAAATGGTTTTACAGATGAGGAAGCCATTGGTCCCTCTGACTCAGAATCTGAGGTATCCAATTCAGATGACAGACTATGTGCCTGTGGGTCAAGTTGGAGTTGTGGATATACCTGGTAGTCCAGCTGTCCTAGATGATTCTACAGATGGGGAGGACTCCTCTAAGGAGGAGAGTGAAAACCAGTCAAATAGACTGAGTAAAAAGGGGTCTTACTGGAGTGAACATCCCCCCCACTAAAGGCAGGACCAGAAGCCATAACATCCTGAGGAGCTGCCCAGGGCCTGTGCCTGGGTCAACAGTTGTGTCACCCAAAGATGCCTGGGAGCTGTTCATTAGAGACAACATCATTGAGGAGGTCCTAAAGTGTACAAATTTAGAAGGACGGAGAACAGCGACAGAAAAAGGGAAAGAGTGGAGAGAGGTCATCAAATAGGAACTAAAGGCCTTTATTGGCTTTGGACTACCTGGCAGCCTTCCAGTATGTGAAGAGGAAGGTTCATCCCTAGCGACTGAGTCACAGTGGATGAGCAGCTTTACTCCAGACGTGACGCTTGGCATTCCGTCCAAAGAGTTAAATCTTGGTTTCATCAGACCAGATAATCTTGTTTCTCATGGTCTGAGAGTCCTTTAGGTGCCTTTTTTGGCAAACTCCAAGCGGGCTGACATGCATTTTACTGATGAGTGGCTTCCGTCTGGCCACTCTACCATAAAGGCCTGATTTTTGGAGTGCTGCAGAGATGGTTGTCCTTCTGGAAGGTTCTCCCATGTCCACAGAAGAACTGAGGCAATGGAAAGATGTGAGGTGATGAAAGAGAGCCATGCCACCACCACTCAGAGCAGCCAGGGCCGGAAGAGGTGCCAGCTCTGCCCAATCGTAAAGGATAGAAAAGTCAGCTGCTGATGTTTCTCAGTGCAACACACCCGTCTGCAAAGAGCACAGTCACATGCTTGTAGTTTGTAACAAACGCATGGACTAAGACAGCATAAGTAAGCATCACACACACGCACACTTTTTTCCTTTTAGTGTTCATGCTTTCTAAATTCACAAAATTCACAATTGTTAGCATTGTCGTTTAAATTGGTGATGAACTTTCAAATAATGTTTTGAAATATTATAAAACATGCTTAAGGTGGTTTTATTTAGTTCTTCACACTAAAAGGTTGAATGTGAAAATTTGATTGTAAGATTGATTGTAAGAAAAATATGCTAATATATTCAATAGCCGTTATGAAGTTTCATAATATGTTATCATTGAAACGTGTATCAAACTGTTAAAGAGCTACTAAAAACATTTAAAACAATAAAATAACTATTGAAAGTTCCAAATCATCACTCAAAATAATTATATTACATAAAATGGATAATATTTTAGACCCATATAAATAAAATCACAGTTATTACATTATCGGGCCATTTTGACCCAGCATACGCATTCTTGGGGTGTCATGTTTACTATGCATCCTAGGGTTAAATATGGAATAAACAATGGTGGATGCCAATTAATTTAGTCAGTTTCAAGTTATTTCAGATAAACATTTTCTATTACGATTCTGCATTATGGACTTTCTGTCTGTGAATGAGGTTAAACAGTACTGTGTGTGTGTGTTTGCGGCTGTGTGTGCGACTTTGTGTTTGCCTGCACGTGTGTCGTATGTGTTTCTGAGTAACGTACACTGGGGGCCAAAAGTTTGGAATATTACTCATTCAAGGGTTTTTCTTTATTTGCACTATTTTTAAACTTGTAGAATAAAAGTGAAGACATCAAAACTATGACATAATCATGTAGTAAGCAAAAAAGTGTTAAACAAATCAAAATATATTTTATATTTGAGATTCTACAAATAGTCACCTTTGTCTTGATGACAGCTTTTCACACTCTTGGCATTCTCTCAACCAGCTTCACCTGGAATGCTTTTCCATCAGTCTTGAAGGAGGTTCCACATATGCTGAGCACTTGTTGGCTGCTTTTCTTTCACTGTGGTCCGACTCATCCCAAACCATCTAAATTTGGTTGAGGTTGGAACCAAAAATCTAAAATTTGGACTCCAGACCAAAGGACAAATTTCCACTGGTCTAATGTCCATTGCTCATGTTTCTTGGCCCAAGCAAGTCTCTTCTTCTTATTGGTGTCCTTTAGTAGTGGTTTCTTTGCAGCAATTCAACCATGAAGGCCTGATTCACACAGTCTCCTCTGAACAGTTGATGTTGAGATGTGTCTGTTACTTGAAATCTGTGAAGCATTTATTTGGGCCGCAATCTGAGGCTGGGAACTCTAATTCTCTTGAATGAGTAATATTCACATTTTTTGGCCCCCAGTGTACATGCGAGTACACCTGTGTGTATGATACAGTGTGTGTGTGTGTGTGTGTGTGTGTGTGTGTGTGTGTGAGAGAGAGAGAGAGAGAGAGAGAGAACGAGGGAGCACGTGAATTCATGCCCAACACTCACACAGTTGGTTCTTTCATTGTGCACAGCTTGCGTCACAGCCCATGCAAAACCTCTCACTTCTCTCTCTGTCATGACCACAGGCTAGAGCAGAGTTACAGTTGAAGCTTTTTAACTAAGCTTGTCAGTGTGTATATGTATTTGTGTGTGTTTGTGTGTGTGTGTGTGTGTGTGTGTGTGTGTGTGTGTGTGTGTGTGTGTGTGTGTGTGTGTGTGTGTGTGTGTGTTCGCTGGGTTTAGGCCTGCCTGTATATTAATCACATTGCTCTCAACTGACTCCAGACCAGTGCTATGTTGTGTAGAAATCTAGCTTTACATAAGACAGGAAGTTGGGAGACAGGTATAGCTTCCACATCAAAATATTGCTTTTGGCACTTGGGTGCACTGTACACAAAAACCTCTTTGTCTTTTTCCCAGACCTGGTATTCAGATGTGAAGTGATGTTTACTTTAGAGGCAATAATGATATATTATCTTTGACTGACGACTCAAACTGAATTATTCTGCTGCTTTATCGTTTGCTACATACTTCAGTCTGAGACTGCCGTCAATAAAGTTGTTTGTGGTGAGGTCAAAATGAGGGGTTTTGTACAAAAGTAATCAGCGATTTGATAATCTCTTACCAATCAGAGTATCAAAGCCAATGACACATTTTACCAATCAGAGTATCAAAGCCAATAACACATTTTCAAAAGCTGCTTTACCCACGTGTGTTTTGGCTCTGGCCCAACTCATCGGTTTCTGGGACCAATCAGATGGTCTAGAATGGATTTCCAGATTTCCAATAGTATCTGTACTTTTCTAAGAAGCAAAATAATAGGATTTTTTTCCCAGCATGAATTTGTCCATTCAACTAAATGTAGTTCATGTCTTTCCTTTCTATGGGATTTTTATGAAAAACCACTGGAGGGAAAACTACAGCGACCAGTATCAAAATCTACTACAGACCATGTACTGTATGTCCTCATACGTTCTCATACTGTGTTGCAGGGAGTCGACCCCGTAGACACACTCTCCCCCATGTGACTGTGCTATAGAGTTGAGGTAAGGAGTAGACCGACGCTGTTATTTTCTCTCTCTCTCTCTCTCTCTCTCTCTCTCTCTCTCTCTCTCTCTCTCTCTCTCTCTCTCTCTCTCTCTCTCTCTCTCTCTCTCTCTCTCTCTCTCTCTCTCTCTCTCTCTCTCTCTCTCTCTCGTTCTCTCTCTCTTATAGATTGCTCGGGGATTACTGTATATAGAAACGATATAATGCTTCTAGGCTTTCCACGAGACTACCAATTTATGAAAACCCTGGGCCTGCTCGGATGTTTATGAAAACCCTGGGCCTGCTCAGACAAAGATACAAACATACAAAAATATGTTTGTGATAAACTTTTTTTTTTGGACAAACAACTCCCCGAAAACAAAGAGAACACAGGCACAACTGCTATTTACAACTCTAAATACATTTCAATACACAGTTGTTTATGTGTTTTTGTATCAACAACTTTTGATGATATGCCTGCTAATTCATTGCTTTCAATCATGTCTCTTTGCCAATGGTCATCATGGTGAATAGCATGGTAAGATTGCATGCAGACAGAGTTCCTGTCTATACTTAGCAGCACTATCATGTGCATTCGTATCCAGCCTAACCTTTACAGTACAGATGCCCATAATAAAACGCCATATATCAGTTTGTCGCCAGGACCATCAATCAATTGGACATGTTTGTGAATGAGGATGCTACACAGAAGAGAAGTCATTGTGTTTCAGCACGCGACGAATATATCAGCATCCCTCTCTGTCTCCTTTTCTGTTTCTGACTGTCTCTTCCTCAATCTTCCTATATCTCCTGGAACTGTCTGCTGGCATACCGTGTGTGCAAGCATGTGTGTGTGTGTGTGTGTGTACATGTATGTGTGGTGTGTTCATGTATGTGTGGTGTGTACATGTATTTATTTATATTTTTTATTTAACATTTATTTAACTAGGCAAGTCAGTTAAGAACAAATTCTTATTTACAATGACGGACTAGGAACAGTGGAGTAACTGCATGTGTGGTGTGTGTGGTGTGTGTGTGTGGCAGGTAGCCTGGCAGGCCTCACCCCTGCAGGTAGTGTTACTACCAGCCAGCTCACATGTGATACATGTCAGTATTTGACTTCCATCCATGTCTGAGGATGTTGGGAGATGACATGGAAACCGGCCACTAGGGGTAACAGTGAGCTCTGTTACCTTCAAGTAGGTTTCTGTTTTGCTTTGGCATTGTGGACGGGAATGGCGGATGGGCGGAAGGATCTGCATCAGATTTTTTTATTTAAGCCTATCCCAAACCTTAACCCTTACCTTAACCATTCAGAGTTAATGATTAACCTTAAGAATTTGTAGTTAATGCCTGAACTTAAACCCTAGCATTAAAATTCAGAGTTAATGACTAAACTTAGCCTTAAACACTTTGACATTTTACGTTTGAGAAATATGGATGAACATCTAATTCTGACGTGAGACTGTGAGAGCTGGTAGGTTACTACTGCACTCAGTGCAGATTTATCTGTGGTGTACTGGTGGCAGATAGCTGTTAGCACTACGGCCATATCAAGAATGGAGCTTGACGTGTGAGAACAAAATGTCTGAATGTGGCAACAGTGTTAGAATTTCAGCTATAGATCAAAGGAGAACGCTTTCTCCTGACATCAAAGGTTTTTTCTTTCAAGTCAAATCACTCAATACCAGTTTTAACATGGAGCAGGGAGTGGAAAGTTTTTCAGTAGCTATGCAATACTACGATTTACGGCAATGGTGTGTGAGGGACTTCTGTGTTTGAGAGACAGACTAATGCTGTCACATAATGCAAAAACCAGACATAGATTTGAGGCAGGAAGGCAGGCTACCTCTCCAAAGTAAACTCCTGGTTGTTGACTTTTCTTTCAAGCCCAGAACATGAACACGGTCCATAACATTTATAGGATTACAGTATGCTGTTATAAATTATGAAAATGTAAGGAATTGCACATGTCCCAGACAGTCTATGAAGTCCCCATTCAAAAGGGCCATGATACAATCTCTGTAATAAACATTCCTGTGCACCCTTCTGGACCCTACCCCCACAGGCCTGAGTGTTGATGAATGGGCCGCTGACAGATGGTCAAATGACTCAGCAGGGCCTTTCCCACAGCGTTATCTGCACCAGTGGATCTGGTAGTCATTCATTATCTCTCAGGTTGAATGACAGGACCAGGTCCTAGTAGGCTGGGAGGCCCATCATCACCCCTCCTGAAGTAAGGACAGAACAACAACACCAAGACTGAGAACCAGCAGCTACGCTATATGAAGTGAAGCTGTCCTCCAAAGAACAATGAAAAGTAACGGAGATCAGCCTGTTTATCGGTTTTATAAGGTGGTTGTCACCTTCTTCCTCACAGATATACTCATAGAGCTAAGCATGTTAGCATCTTATGTTCCTTGCTTCTCTGTCATGGTGATCACAGAAGCAGTGACTCTTGTACTGTATTTGACTATGCCAGAAATAGTTTATTGATGGGAACATTAAATAATTCCTTTTTTGTTTTTCTTTACCTAAAAGGTCACAGTATGGAAGGAATACAAGGACAGGAACAAATAATACGTCTCTTTGTTCAGTGGAGAAAATGTTTCTCATGAAGATTTATGATGTTCCCGATGATTATTTCATTCACTGTTGGTAGTTTATTAGTTTTTATTTCATCTTCTGTCAGAGTACATTTTTCCTAGGGGGGGGGGGGGGGGGGCGGGTAGAATAGAGAATATGTTTAAGGATGAAGGCTTATTACAAGGTCTTGATGTTCTCTCCATACCAATGTCTTGACACACTGGTCCACAATGATTTACATGTGTGATGAGAATAAACAGGATTTAGCAATGCAGCTTGTCCATGTATTTATTAAGCGCCAGGGCAGTCTGGGTTCACATCGACTGGCAACAGAAAACAGACTCAGAGGAGCTCATGTAAATTACATTACACCAAACACAGCAGAGAATTGGCTTTTGTGCTCAGTAGCGAGGCTACTTTGAATGTTTTAATGTTTCAAACACAATGGAATCATGTTCTATCCTCAGTCAGTCAGTGAGTTTTACTGTTCTGTTTTACCATGCGACAGCCAAGAAATCCATGACGGATACACCCTAATATCTTCTGCTGGCTCCATGGCTAGGCTTGGAGAGAAATCCCTAAACCTTGGTATGTTTGAATGTTCCAGGCATTTCCGGGCGGTTTCAGAGGAAAATGCCAGTGCTTAATAATTCTTAAGACTTCGCCGTGCTTGGCTCCCAGTTCACAGGCTGGATGGAATATGTCTGTTTGATAGAATAATAATCTCATGGATATTGATTTTGTTTTGCAAGCCCTGATTCAGTACTTATGTTTTGTTTATCTGGTCCTGAAAAATGACCCGATAGTTGCTCAATTCAGCGAACGCATTTGATGAGAACCATGTTTACTCTGTGAGTCCCACCAGCTGGCCTCCTTATACAACGTTGCTTTTATGAAAACTCAATTTATGGTTTCCTAGGCTGCGGCGAGTGGTTGCATCGACTGGTTGCATTACTTCATTTGGTAACATAAAGGCTGGCTTATGTAAAACCTCTGGGTCCAGCGAGGCCTCAGCTCTCCTCAGTGCCTTCCCTTTTCCCTCTCTCTCACTCTCCTTCCCTCTCTTTCTCTCTCCCTCCCTGTCTTTCTTCCCCCCCCCTCTCTCTCCCTCCCTCTCTTTCTTTCTCTCACTCTCCCTCTCTTTATTTCTCTCTCTCACTCTCACTCTCTCTATCCAAGTCCCAATGATACAATCCAACTGCTTAATTGTCATACTGCGGATCATTCTGGTAATATTTATTTAGCGACGCATGCTGGTCAAAGTTGTTTATGTGAACTCCAAGCTGCCAGTATTTGTTTCTGGAGCTCCACCATGGCATCACTGGAAAATATGGATAATTCTTCACAGTCATTCACTGAACTGTTGTATTTTTGTGGCATTTTTTGTTTGTTTTTAGATCAAATTAAACAGAGTATATTTATTTGGATATCGGTAGGGAGAATGAGGAGAGACGAATGTCCTAGCAGCTGTCTTCCTAGCTGTCTTCCCAGCTGTCTCTCTCTCTCTCTCTCTCTCTCTCTCTCTCTCTCTCTCTCTCTCTCTCTCTCTCTCTCTCTCTCTCTCTCTCTCTCTCTCTCAATTCAATTCAATTTGATTGAACAATATGAACATAATTAATAATAATAATCAATATTGTCAACTTTCTTAGGGTGGTGAAGTCCTGCACAAAAGACAGTGCCGTTCTGGTACCGCCAGAAACCTGTTTACCTGGTCCTTTTCGCTGTCCTCAAAAAACAGGTTTGTAACATAACTGTTGTGTGAGCAGTCGGCAAACAAAGTTTTCCGGGTTCTCCCTCAGAATTCTGTGTTCAAAATTGATTCTTCCCTTCTCTGATTTGATTTCTTCTCTCAGTCTCTGCTGCTGCTGATGTTGCTAGCGCTGCCTCAGTGGCCATGTTGCTATTTTTTTTTTTTTTTTTTTTTTACCTTTATTTTACTAGGCAAGTCAGTTAAGAACAAATTCTTATTTTCAATGACGGCCTAGGAACAGTGGGTTAACTGCCTTGTTCAGGGGCAGAACAACAGATTTTTACCTTGTCAGCTCGGGGATTCGATCCAGCAACCTTTCAGTTGCGGGCCCAACACTCTAACCACTGGGCTACCTGCCGCCCCGCTACCTGCTATGGTTACCACCAGTAAACAGTTGGAGCTAGATGGTAGCTAGCTGACCAATTTGAATTTGGCTAGCTAGCACGATTAGATTGGTCTTTTAACGCACTCTCTGTCAATCTTTTCCTCCTGTGTTGATCTTCAGTTGTACAATTTCATCTTGTTAATCTCACTCATCTGTCTTTTGTGTATTTTCGTTCTGGGTTTTTGCTCATGCCCTGTGTTTTTCATGGCTGCTTGACAAATAAATTTCCCCCCGGGGATCAATAAAGTATCTATCTATCTATCTATCTATCTATCTATCTATCTATCTATCTATCTATCTATCTATCTATCTATCTATCTATCTATCTATCTATCTATCTATCTATCTATCTATCTATCTATCTATCTATCTATCTATCTATCTATCATCTATCTATCTATCTATCTATCTATCTATCTATCTATCTATCTATCTATCTATCTATCTATCTATCTATCTATCTATCTATCTATCTATCTTAACAACCAGAAAGTTATAATAAATCAGGAGCTGTTTGTCTGCATGACTTCTCTCTCTCTCTCTCTCTCTCTCTCTCTCTCTCTCTCTCTCTCTCTCTCTCTCTCTCTCTCTCTCTCTCTCTCTCTCTCTCTCTCTCTCTCTCTCTCTCGCTCTCTTTCTCTCTCTCTCTCTCTCGCTCTCTCTCTGTCTCTTTCTCTCCCTCGCTGTCTCATAAACACACACACCTTCTCTCTCTCTCACACCATAAACTTCTCTCTCCCTCCCTATCCCCTCATCTCATTCCTACTGTATGTAGGAATGTCTTTCGGAATGATGCACCTTAATCTTGCTAATAACATAAAACCGTTGCATTAAATTCCAATGTCTGGCACACATAGCTTAGGGGTAACGTTTCTGTTACAGTTTCACCTTGAGTACATAAACAGAGTTCTTCACAACACCAGAGGAGGTGAGAGAGTAAGGAGACGAGTAAGGAGCAGAATCTCAGTATGATCATCTAACCTTGTGCTCCTGTGGCAGGGAGATGAAAGGAAGATGAATGTACAATATCCCCAGACTCATTTAGCAGTAGAGGGAGTCTACCCCAATGAACAGCTTTCAGCCTCAAGACTGCAAGTGAGAAACCCATCGATTGCACCACTAGAATAATACTAATACTGCTGAAACTCAATATCCACTTTTTTATATTTTCTTCAAATGAACTGTTACAAAGTACCCAAAAATTACATTTTATGGAGGCATCACATATTGACTACCTGACGGAATAAATAAGTAAATAAATACATAGAAATAGTACACACTGCCACGTGCATACACACACACACTGATGCATGTATTAATAGTGTACATGCACACTAATGCATGCATGTAAGCATGCACACACATACACATATGTACATACACATGTACACACATATACACACATAAACACACACACACTTTGCCTTTGTTATCATAATGCACTACCCTTCTTTTTATGTTACCTTATCAAAAAACAAAACATGATCTGCCATTTTACTTTCATCTTGTTAAATCATTTTATTTGTTTGTGTTTGTGCGCTGACAGCTTTTCTTAACTACTCATGTGAAAAAACAACAACAAGAAAGGTAATAATATTGGCTTACTGAGGAACAGACCTTGTCAGAAGTATAACCTCAAAGCTTGTTACTCTTCTGATGATACGTTTTCAGTTAAACATGCTCAATTTAAGAGCAGTGCAAATATACTGGCCGATTAATTATCCTGCTACTGATAAGTAAGAGCCCTTCAATTTCTCTATGAAGAATGCACGTCTATCTCCGAATGTTTATTCAATACTTTAAATATATGGTATTGGAGAGGATACATTGGCCGTTGTTCAGCTAAACAGTTCCATATGTCTGGAAGAACGGCAAAGGGGATTCATTGTTCTGTAAATGAATGACTTGTATTGCTGGGGGCCAAAAGTTTGGAATATTACTAATTCAAGGGTTTTTCTTTATTTGCACTATTTTTTACATTGTAGAATAAAAGTGAAAACGTCACAACTATGACATAACACATATGGAATCATGTAGTAACCAAAAAAGTGTTAAACAAATCAAAATATATTTTATATTTGAGATTCTTCAAAGTAGCCACCCTTTGCCTTGACGACAACTTTGCATTCTCTCAACCAGCTTCATGAGGACCGGCCACAGGAATGGAAGACCCAGAAATACCTCTGCTGCAGAGGATAAGTTCATTAGAGTTACCAGCCTCAGATTGCGGCCCAAATAAATGCTTCACATAGATCAAGTAACAGACACATCTCAACATCAACTGTTCAGAGGAGACTGTGTGAATCAGGCCTTCATGGTCGAATTGCTGCAAAGAAACCACTACTAAAGGACACCAATAAGAAGAAGAGACTTGCTTGGGCCAAGAAACACGAGCAATGGACATTAGACCAGTGGAGTACAAATTTTAGATTTTTGGTTCCAACCTCAACCAAATTTAGATGGTTTGGGATGAGTCGGACCGCAGTGAAGGAAAAGCAGCCAACAAGTGCTCAGTATATGTGGGAAATCCTTCAAGACTGATGGAAAAGGTAAAGGGTGGCTATTTGAAGAATCTCAAATATAAAATACACTGTGCAATAAACAGTTCTTTAACATAGATGATCAGTTACAGATCTATTCGATAAACAGCTTATTTCTCAGATATGCACAAGACTTTGTTAAAAATAATGTGGAAGTATGCAATTTTCACATAATCACAAGCAGCTTGTGTAATAACAATATAAGTATCAGTGTAAGAGGGACTTGAAAAATACTTCTTCAATGCGCCCATTTTCTCCATCCAGTGATGTTAAATATTGTAGCCCACCAGGCTGCTTAATGGTGCCTTAAGGCGCCTTGCCCCCTCCCTCGTTTAGCCAAGCCTGGAGTAAACAAGCCATGAAGCTCTTCACAACATCTTGGAGTATCAGAGGAGGATTTGGATTTTCATCTTGACTCATCTTCCGAGGCACATCTCAGATAAACACTGTCCTATCTCATGAGGCCTCTAACTGGCCTTGTTACCTAGACTGCACACTCAGACAGATGATCAAAAACACTGGTTGTACATAATTCCTGTATCAAAATGATGAAATCATCCAAAGTCACCAGAAGGTTCTCTATAAGAGAGAAAAATACAATCCATACTGGCTTTTGATAGATTGATGGTAATTTTGTTTCATGTTCCTGACACCTCACATTGGGACTGTATGATCTAAGATGGAGAATGTTTCAATATGGAGGCTGACATCACCCCAACACTGAGACTGTTGTTCATTAGGGGACTGAGTTTGTCTGGATAATAATAGTCTGTCCCATCATGGAGCCTTTCCCCTCTCATTGTCCTCCCTCCCTGGAGTAGAGCAGACATAGAGGGGAGGCAGAAGGAGGCAGGACACAGCAGCTGGGTCTGGTTTGGCTCTGGCTCGCTTCACTTTGGGTTTGAGTCTACGCTCAGGCAGGGTTCCTTGGCAGGCTGTGGGGTTAAACAGAGGTGGCAGGCGTCCAACAGATCTTGGGGGGGGGGGGTTCAAGTTTAGGCTCTGTGACCCCAAAATGATAAGGTGAGGGGTCGTAAAGAAGTCAGGAAGCCATTGTTTTTAGAAATGATTTAAGCTGACTGGGCTGTGCAGGCAGGGCCCCCTTACAGCACTGAGGCCTGCACACCATCATCCTATTAACCACATCTGTGCTGGCCAGAAGTGCACAGCTACTGAGAGAGAGAGAGAGAGAGAGAGAGAGAGAGAGAGAGAGAGAGAGAGAGAGAGAGAGAGAGAGAGAGAGAGAGAGAGAGAGAGAGAGAGAGAGAGAGAGAGAGAGAGAGAGAGAGAGACGGACGGATGACGGACAGACGGACGGATGGATGGACGGACGGACGGACGGACCAACCGACCCACCCACACACACACATACAGAGAGAGACAGAGAGAGAGAGAGAGAGACATAAAAATGTTTGAATGTGTGTAGGGAGTGCTATTCTGGGAGAAGGTATAGAGAGGCACCATTAATGGCTGATGATAGTGATGTCATGACAACCAAGTTCTGCCTTTATAATAAAAGCAAAATGACACCAGAGAAACCTGCACAGTGAGCTTTAATATGACACCAGAGAAACATGCACAGTGAGCTTTAATATGACACCAGAGAAACATGCACAGTGAGCTTTAATATGACACCAGAGAAACATGCACAGTGAGCTTTAATATGACACCAGAGAAACATGCACAGTGAGCTTTAATATGACACCAGAGAAACATGCACAGTGAGCTTTAATATGACACCAGAGAAACCTGTACAGTGAGCTTTAATAGGACACCAGAGAAACCTGTACAGTGAGCTTTAATAGGACACCAGAGAAACCTGTACAGTGAGCTTTAATATGACACCAGAGAAACCTGTACAGTGAGCTTTAATATGACACCAGAGAAACCTGTACAGTGAGCTTTAATATGACACCAGAGAAACCTGTACAGTGAGCTTTAATATGACACCAGACAGCTTTAATATGACACCAGGGAGCTTTAATATGAACCCAGACATCTTTAATATGACACCAGACAGCTTTAATATGACACCAGACAGCTTTAATATGACACCATACAGCTTTAATATGACACCAGACAGCTTTAATATGACACCAGGGAGCTTTAATATGACACCAGACAGCTTTAATATGACACCAGACAGCTTTAATATGACACCAGGGAGCTTTAATATGACACCAGACAGCTTTAATATGACACCAGGGAGCTTTAATATGACACCAGACAGCTTTAATATGACACCAGGGAGCTTTAATATGACACCAGACAGCTTTAATATGACACCAGGGAGTTTTAATATGACACCAGACAGCTTTAATATGACACCAGACAGCTTTAATATGACACCAGACAGCTTTAATATGACACCAGACAGCTTTAATATGAACCCAGACATCTTTAATATGACACCAGGGAGCTTTAATATGACACCAGACATCTTTAATATGACACCAGACAGCTTTAATATGACAGCAGACAGCTTTAATATGACACCAGACAGCTTTAATATGACACCAGACAGCTTTAATATGACACCATACAGCTTTGATATGACACCAGAGAGCTTTAATATGACACCAGAGAAAGCTGCCTGTGTTGTTTCAGTTTAGATTATACCACTTTCCTGTTATTGATGAAGTGGTTTGAGATATTTATTCCAGGCGTAAAGCGGAAAGTGAGAAGGCATCTTCTTATAGTAACACAAGACTTATGCATTATCTGCTCTAAAGGCTGAATGAATGTTTGGTGTACATTGGATGCCAGACATTCATTGACACTACTTAATTTTAATCAGATTTAACTTTAGTGTTTCTATGGTTCAAATGTCATCTAACCTGTTCACAACTACTAAATAAAAGGGAATAAAGATGAAACTTACTAACTCCACACTACCTGTCTCCCCACGCACAACCTTATCTGTGTCTGCCCAAACCTTGGGACACACCAACAGTCATTGTCTAACCAACATAATGATCTCCATGTGATTTACCTGCGATGGCTCATCTGTCTCTGTTTGTTCTAGCAGATGAGACAGACTCATTAGTACCATAAAGTGCACAAATCTAAAACCCAAACACAGAATAAGATGGTGTTTTGAAAAACAACTAAGAGAAAACTCTCACAAACATTTCAAATGGCTTGAAATAAAACGTGGAGCTTGAGGAAATGACAGGCAGAGCTGACAAAGGTGTGATGCCACACCTTCAAAAACTAAAACACATCTACAAAAGCACTGAAATTACACAAATTATTTACCATTCATTTCTATTGGGCACAAAATTGTTACGCGGGTCGGAGCAGGTGAACCCAAATGCAGACTCGGACGAGGAGACAGGGATAGGTAACAATAAAAACCAATGTATTTATTGAAAAGCGGGAGAGGAGATGGGGTGCAGTCCAGGGGAATCTCAAACTGGTAGTAGGGAATCCGGACTGAGGCTGAGGGCAAGGAGATTAGGAACCAGGTAAGCAGGTCTGGAGCAGAATCCAATGAAGCAGTAGAGCGGGGATCCATGGCAGGGAAGCAGAACTGAGGAGACGAGGGACTGGAGACAGGGACCAGAGTCAGAGCAGACGGGACTGTAGCGGAGAGAAAAAGCAGCGTGAGGCTAGAGAAAACATGCACAGCGGGATAACAAAATCTATGCAGGAACAAACAGCTAGAAATGCAGACTGACTGAGTAGGGCTACGATCTGGCAGCGTGGAAGTGGCGGGGCTGAGTATTTGTAGGGTTCTTGATTATGGGACAGGTTGCAGCTGGTGGGAGTCTGCTCTGCTTCCAGCACACCTGTCTCCACTCACACAATCACATACACACAAAGAGAGAGGGAGAGAGAGGGAGAGAGCACTGGGGGAGTGGTGGCAGGTTTAGGGAGGTCCAGGGTGAGAAGTATAGGGTGTGGCAGGAGCAGATGTAACACAAAATAATCTGAAACACAACCAAAACAAACAGCAAATGCATCCAACAAGCTTGATGTAGTTAATGTGCGCTATGAATATGGAACCAAATTTAATACAATACACATATAAGTGAATTTGTCTCAATACTTTTGGTCCCCTAAAGTGGTAGGACTATCTGCAAAACTGCTGTAATTTCTAAACGGTTTACCCAATATGGATAAAATACCCTCAAAAGCTGTATCATTTCAAATTCAAAGTACTTGAGTACAGAGCCAAAACGACAAAAAATGTGTCACTGTCTCAATACTTTTGGAACTCACTGTGCATTCTAATCAATATGTGACGGGATGGGAGAGGGGGGCAGGATGTCTGACTCGCTCTCTATCTCTCTCTCTCTCTCCTCGCACAGTCATGTGTGAAGTGTGTAAGTACTACGCACCAATGTCATCCGTCACAGAAAAACAGCCCTCTATTTTAGTCCACTGGAAAATTCAGCAGAAAATATGTTAGAAATCATTCTCTATTTCATAGGAAATGTATGAAACAATATACAGCACCACAACTAAAGTTCAATATCCTTGAAATTCTGCCTATTTAGAAGTTGTTTCCCCATTCAGGAAGAGATAAGTGCAGAGGGCCTATGCTGAATCTGCACTCATACAGAAGATGTTGATGCATATCAGTCCTCTGGGTGAGGGTTTGGGGAGATTAAGCGGTGAACAAGCTCTATGGCAGCAGGTTTTTTTATTATTTAACCTTTATTTCACTAGGCAAGTCAGTTAAGAACAAATTCTTATTTACAATGACGGCCTACCCCGGCAAAACCTGGACGACACTGGGCCAATTGTGCGCCGCCCTATGGGACTCCCAATCACAGCCGGATGTGATGCAGCCTGGATTTGAACCAGGGTCTGCAGTGACACCTCTTGCACTGAGATGCCTACTTTCTCTAGAAAGAGTAATTGATGAGGTGTTGCTAAACTTCTGCCTGTGAAAGCTTCTACCTAAAGAGCTGAGGCAAAAGGACAGAGCGGAGGTCTCTGACAAGTATATAATTCATAAGTGATTTGAAAACTATTGCCATTTTGTAATGTAGAATTAAACTAAGTTTCACAAGCACTGTCACACGCACGCACCAAGCACACACACACACAGAAAGACGGCGGAGACAGACACAGTCACATAGAGAGTTCACACATACACATACATAGGGAGAGACTTCACTTCATAGAGATCTTCTTGCAGTGCTCCAGCTTCTGTTTATGCTGTTGACACACACACACACCAGAGTTGACAGGGCACTTGATCTGTTTTGATACATTCTTGGGCCCTGCTCCGCTGGCACTATTGGAAATGACATTTTCTCATTTGAGGACATTATACATATACAAAGAAACATGTTTTCTCTTCACAATTGTCATAACAAGACATTCCTTCATCTGACTTCACAGCATGACTGATGACAGCAGTGAGCAGCGAGCAAGCTAGCTAGCGTTAGCGTCTGAACCAACCGTGGCAGTAAGGACATGTTCCTGTGCCAGACACTCAGAGGATCATCCCTTTATGCTAATTACCCACAATCTTCCTAAAGTGCTTCAATTGTTGCGGCACATCGGTGGATGCAGACAGACACCCAGGTTCTGTGGTGTTGCATGTTCTGATACCCTGCTTGTGAGGTCATGTCCTTTAGGGCTCCCAAGTGGCGCAGTGGTCTAAGACACTGCATCCCAGTGCTAGAGGTGTCACTACAGACAACCTGGTTTGAATCCAGACTGTATCACAACCGGCTGTGATTGGGAGTCCCATAGGGCGGTACACAGTTGTCCAATTTTGGCCGGTGTAGGCTGTCATTGCAAATAAGAATTTGTTCTTAACTGACTTGCCTGGGTAAATAAAGGTTCAATTTAAAGAAATATTATAAAAATTGAAAAGGCTATTTGTTACACTGAGGGCCAAATGTCACCCCCATCCTTAGCATTCTGCCCTACATTTGGTGGGGGAACATAAACATTTAGAGAGGGGTGTTTGCCTGTGTGTGTTGCTGTGGTTGTTGGGGTCTGGTTGAACTGAAATGACAAAATAACTTAATCAAAACCGGATAGGTTGATCGCTGTAGCAGGAGGGTGTGTGTTGTTTGTTTTCAGGGGAGGTTGGCTGAGGAGGCAGCCTCTGTTGTACTGCTGTGTTCTTGTACCCCTGAGGACCCAGGGGAAGCTCTGTCTCTCTCCTTCTCTGAAATCCCTCTCTATCTCTCTCTCTCTCTCCCTCTCACACTATTCCTCTTGCTATCCCTTCTCGGATTCACTCTCACCCTCTCTCTCTCTTCCTATCTCTCCCTCTCAGTCTCCTCTGTTCTTTGATCTGCTCCTCTGTTTGGTACCAGCTGTTTGCCTCCTCCTGTGAGAAGATCCCTGCACACACTGGAGAAATTACAGAATTAAGGCTGGGGAACAAAGTAACAAAGCAACAAAGCCCAAACAGCCTTGCGGTCCATGAAATAGTTATTAATCTATTTTGAAAACAGAGGTAAAACGATAAATAGCAAGCAAAACAGAAAAAATGAAAGATAACACAGATATCTGTTCAAGGCAATTAAACATTGAGACATTAAATCCAGACTTTTAATCAAGTTTATGTAGCTATGTTATAACAGAGCATCGCAATAGAGCTTGCATATATTGCTGTGGTGTATATTTAAGCAATAAGGCCCGAGGGGGTGTGGTATATGGCCAATATACCATAACTAAGGTCTGTTTTACACACAACGCAACAGGCCTTAGCTGTGGTATATTGGCCATATACCACAAACCCCTGAGGTGCCTTATTGATATTATTAACTGGTTACCATCGTAATTAGAGTAGTAAA
Organism: Thymallus thymallus; assembly: GCA_023634145.1. NCBI lineage: Eukaryota > Metazoa > Chordata > Actinopteri > Salmoniformes > Salmonidae > Thymallus > Thymallus thymallus. Next base: position 29,603,575 of record CM042403.1, on the reverse strand, counting down.
AATAACTGTTTTGTCATACCTGTCGTATACGGTTTGATATACCACATCTATCAGCCAATCAGCATTCAGGGCTCGAACCACCCAGTTTATAATATGTATTATTGCGCCATGTTTCTGCATGCCCTATTCAACACACACACATGTACGCACACACAGATGCGTACACACACACAAATACAGGGAGGTGACAGGACAGAGTGGGCAGTATAGAATACATCAGCACCTCAGCCATGGCTGAAAGGAGAGGAGGAGTAGATGAGAGGAGAGGAGAGGAGGAGTAGATGAGAGGAGAGGAGAGGAGAGTTGAAGAGAGGGGAGGAGAGGGGAGGGGAGGAGAGGAGAGGAGGAGAGACTTGGCACCCATGTGATTTGTTAGCTCCTGGGGCGTTTTTCTCCCTCTATCTATCCCTCACCCTCTCTGTATTTTTTTCTCCTGAGCACTCAGCCCCTCACAGCGGCACCATGACAGGTTTTTTTTTTTCTTGGCAGCCTCTCTCCTCCCTCTCAGCAAAACAGGCTTCAGTCCTCGGCACTGGCCTGCTTGCTCAAGCCTGTCTGGGGCCCCTCTCTCTCCCTCTGTCCCCCTTCTCACTCACTCTCCCTCGTAATCTGTCTCTCTTGTCGACTTTTATACTTCCTCTTTGCTCAGCCTTTCCCTGCAACTCAGCTTCACTCTCTCATTCCATCTATCTGGATATGTGTTCCTCACACCCATCATCACATCATGCAAATCACAACATGGTCACTCTCTGTTGGAGCATTCTGCGCTTTGTCTTTTTTTTGCAAGTCACCAGATTCACAGAGAACCTACTATTTAATTTCCCCTTTTCCTTCTCTTCCTTTGTCTCTCTCTCTCTGTGCCTGTAGTGGTGTGTTTCTCCTCTCTCTCCCACTGCTCTGCTCCGTTGTGGAGTGAGTCACAGAGAATTGGCTGGGAGGGTGTTTAGAAAACAACTAACTGGTGACGGATTAGGAGATTTGCGAGGTAATCTTCCCATAGTGGAAGAGCCCCCAGTCATGGATATGTTGTCATCGCCGTTATTAATAAAGATATAACGGATTGAAACAGCGAAATGAGCGTTCTCTCCCCTTTTACAAAGCAAGCGTTTGATCATTATCACCCCTTCCCTAAACCTGGAAAACACTATTCTATTTATTTATTTTTCTTCCAAAAAGATGGAATGCTTTTACCTGACAGATCAAATCCAAGCTAGGTTGTAACCAGGGCTGGTAGATGCCCACTGGCCAAAAACTGGCTGAATCAACATTGCTTCCACATAATTTCAACAAAAACATAGTGTATGTGATGAGGTTGAATCAACGTGGAAAACTGATTGGATTTGAAAAAAGTCATCAATGTAAGGGAGTTTCATCTTTTTGTGACATAGTGAAATGTTTTGATGATTTCACGTTGAATTCTGGTTAGTTGTCAACTCAATCAAATGTAAATCAAAATTAGATGTTGAACTGACATCTGTGCCCAGTGGGTGATATGTACTGTACATAGACAGTAAAACCAGCAGATAGTTTGTAGTGATTATGTACACTACTTGACTTGAAGATTAAGACCTTTGAAATAATCTTTGGTCTGGGTACATTATATCTATAGGTTAATACATGTATGTGGGGGTGGAGATTTTAGTACATAGGAGGTAGGATGAATCAAAATGAGCGGAGAACATTTGGAGAATCATTTATAGCTCATTATACAGTATCTGAATTAAGAGTTGATGTTCGGTAGACTCACTACAACGGGCCCCGCAGGAAAATGAACGATTCACAGCATTAATCTAGAAAGGTCTAGACTTCTAGGTCCACCACTGTTAGCCAGACGCTTCCGCGAGATCTCCGATCTGGCCTCGAAACTCCCCGCCTCCTCGAACGTGAGGGTTGGGCTCGGTCTAGGGAGGAAGGGCCACCCAGGCTCTCCACCACTTTGCTTGTTCCTCTTTTGACCAATCGAAGAAACCCTCCGGCGTCTTCTGATTCTCGGCCGTCGGAGGCGGAAGTGGTGGGAGTTGATCTTCCCTCCTGGGGTGGCTGACCGACGGTTGGACTCGTGGAGCTGATACTGGGGTCCCTGGGCTGGGAACACGCGCTGATCCTCCGGTGCGGGAAGCTGTCGCTGGACGTACCGGGCTGAGGAGGTGCGTTGGTCGGGCAGGCCGGGAGCGCGCTGGAGATCTGGTACTGGGACCGGAGACCGAACGCATCTTCTCGTCCTCCTCGGCCCACGCGAAATACCTCCTCAGCCGCTTCTCCTCCTCCGTGTCCCCCCCCCACTGTTAATATGGAGGACCTTTGGGGCTGTCCACTGTCGGTCCTTCCTCTCCTCTGACTCCGTTGGTACGGGCTCTGTCCCCACACTGGTCCAGTCACGAGCTCATCTTCTCCCGCAGGTGTCGATGAGCCCCAGATGCTCCCCACCTCCGATTGCGTCGGTGCCCTCCACGCTCCTCCTCGAAGCCCGTGGTGTCCTTACTCCAATAATCCTCTGCTTCCTCTCGTTGCGGGTTCCCATGGTGGTGGATCATTCGCGGTGTGGTTGAAGGGAACGAGGCGCAGAGCGAGAGGACGTTGCGAACATGTTTTATTAACTCAGAAAACACGAACAAAACAATAAACGTATCAAACACCGTGGCTTTGGCTTACTCTCACGAAACACAAACAATGATCCACACGCAGGTGGATGTGCGGTTCATATATATAGAATCCCCAATTAGAGACAACTCAAGACAGCTGTCTCTAATTGGGGATCATCAAACCCTATCCTGTGATTGTTAGGACCTGACTGTGGCCAGAGGCCTGGCCTCAGTCAGGCCCTCACACACTGACACGTCCTGACTGAGCCCAGAGAGAGAGAGAGAACATCGGGTGCGCTGTGTCCAAGCATCTATTATAGGCCGTCATTGTAAATACAAATTTTTTCTTAACTGACTTGCCTAGTTAAATAAAGGTTAAATAAAAAAATAGAAAATCTATTGACCCATCCCCTCCATGGCCTAACCAACCTAACCACATCTGTATAGATAGTGTGAGTATACACTCATGTGCTCTTCATAATAATATTTGATAATAGTTATTCCTCTCAATTACTCATTTCTTTTGACGTGGCTCTACAGACATCTCACATTGCATCCTAAAGCAATTAATATTTCTATATGTGTCTGAGTGCGTCATTAGTGTGAGGACCGTAACTCTTAAAAAGATAACATCGGATAGAATAAGGTCCCTGGTAAATAGCATGCTCTAGATTTTTTTTTAAATGTTTAGAATGAAATTATGGGTAAATTGGAAATATCTTAGAACTGCAGTTAGTGGACATGATGGATGGAAAAGGAAGTTTGTTGTATCTTTAACGGTTATAACCAACATGAAATCACTCAGCCTTTTAGTACAAGTCTGATAATAGCTAATGATTACACAGGCTGCAGATACTGTTGAATATCTAGACTAAAGACTACACCATTTGGAGGCAGAAAGAGACAAATGCTGAGTCAGATAGCAAGATAAAATGTTTTTGGTTGGTCCCAGTGAAAATATTAACCAACCTCTATGGGACGTAGGAGTACTGCCATCCCCCTTGAGTTATAAGCATGCAACACCTGTATCAACCATCCTTGAATACCTAAGAATACCCTCCTTTCACTGAGGCACTATGCCATAAGTTATAACTATCCACTCCCATTGTACCAGGCTGCATATAGATACGGTATAACCTGCTCTCCCTCTACAAGTCTACTAGTCTAACTGTTTCTCAGTATGCTGTAACTGAGCATTTGATGGCGTGCATATCTAACCTAACAGCCAAGATGGAGAGTGCCATGTGTCATCTTTAGGCATCCGGGTGGGGTGCCATTATTACCAGCCTGTCCTTGGGAGCCAAGCATCCATCTCCTTTAAGAGGCATGACATAGCCAAGGTGATGATGTAATGGATGAGGCTGGCGGCACGGCATGGCATCACATGGTAACGCTGTACCTGCCTATTCCTGTCCGTTACACAGGGCACATGTTGACTTGGCCTCTGCTGAGACAAGACAGGAGGCAGGAACGAGGCCTCAGAGATGTCCTGAGAGGGTAACCTGAGGGTGACCTAACTGCCTCTGGACATGCTTGGTTACTGTTGCAATCCCAGACAACATTTTCCCGGGAAGCCCAATTCAACACTCAAACCACTGGCAAAATCCCCTCACAATGATTTCAAACTGTGTTTTATTACTCAATTAAATTAAACTGACTACCCCCTAATCAGGAGACACTTCGGTATGTATTGTGGCTAGCCACTGAAGGGCTCTGAATTCCTTATCAGCAAGCAGTCAAAGCTACTAACCACTTTCTGAGCCAACAAGGGCTCTAATTGTATCCTGATGGCGACAGAAGATGTAGAGTTGTATTCATATCATGACATGGCTAACTTAGCTAGCTAACATACATTAGAGAAAACTAGTGGCTAGCTAGCTTGTTAGCGTTAGCAACGTTTAGTGGTCAATGAGACTGAGCGCTAGCTAACCAGCTGCGCTATCAAACAATGTAAAAAAAACTCCATCAACAGGCTCTGCAATTCAGCAAATACCCCTGGTGCACTGTTCAATTCCTTAGCCTTTTGAAATAATACATTTTTTCAAGAAACCTTTTTGCTATTGCATTCCCTGGCTTTCATGCATTTGAAACGTGAGCTTGTCCAAGGTGTTGGACTCGCCGACAGTTGCTATCCATTGGAGTACTGCAATTGGTTTCCCAAAGTTCTGGGGCGGGGCTTAGGTAAGGGTCAATTGTGGCAGTGAATCTGGCTATGTTAGAGAGCTACACTCTAATTCTTCTTAACCTGCTTAATATTTTATGCTGATGCTCTGGACTCATGGTCTAGTATGTTTGTAATAATTGCATAGGGAGAGTAGGCAGTGATGGGCAAACAATCCCTCTGGAGAAAATCCAATCCTATTTTACTGTGATGACCCATAGGAAAGTAAATGTTAGTCACAGTCTAGCTGCGTTTCATCTGCTATGTCCATTCGTCTCATTGCCTGCTCTCTGCCAGAGGAGCTTAGAGGAGCTAAACTGGTGATGTGACACCATGGCAGGCCAGCGTTTCTCACCACCCAACCCAGCCAGACAGACAGCCCTGCAGCTTGAACTGCCCAACAACAGTCAACCATCTGGACCAGGAGGAGGTCTTTGTCACCAGCCAAACAAGTTGGAAATTTGTTAGACCCAAAGTGGACCCAAATTATATCCAAGTAGGTGTGAATGAAGCCCATATCATCAAGGACGAGCAGGATACACATTTATCAAACGTATCCTTTATCAGTCTCCTTCCAAGTTGACATTTACTGTCACGAATCTTGCCCTGAAGGCAGCTCTGCAGCGTGGTCACTAGCTGGCACAGCCACAAAAACATAAAATCTGATTTTAAACATTACCCTAACCTTAACCCTAACCTTAATCACACTGCTAACCCTATTGCCTAACACTAACCTTACATTTATTCATGAATTCTTTCGATATAGCCCATTTTGACTTTGCAGCTGGCCCATCTATTGGAAATCGCTCAGTTCTGCCTCCAGATGTCAACCTGCCCTCCAGAACCTCAGGTGTGGTGCCCAGTGATGTTGAGGCCGGAGGCTGGATGCTGGATTCTGGATGCTGGAGGCTGAAGGCGGTCAGCCTGACACGTTCTCTGGTGGACGGGTGTTCGTCTCCAGCATAGGGCCAGATGCTGCTTACCCTACTTCTCTTTTGGAGTCGAAGCCCAGAGCTGATTTAATTGAAGTGGGCAGAGTGAGGACAGGAGGGACGATAACCTCCCGCCCCCTCTCCCTCCCCCCACCACCATCCCATCCTCCTGCCTGGTGATAGAGAGATGTAGAGTGAGTCCACTAATGGTATACCATCTGGCTGCAGTCTTCATCAAACCAGAGTAAATTATTCAGCTTCCCAAATTATTTAAAAGCCTGCTGAGGCGATCAAAGGAGAAGGAGGGACTTCAAGTGAAGTGGTCAAAGTTTTCTTTAAATTTTTTCTTTAAGAGTTCCATCTACCTCCAACAGGACCAAAGTGTGAAAGATGAATGACTTACCAAGAGGTGCTGGTTAGAGAGTCCTACAGAATTCAAAGCTGTGAAGCCGCAGGGCCACGTGGTCTATTGTGAGATACGCCCATGACTCGATAACAGCCAATAAAATGAGGTTGGTAAATACAGCATGTATGGCTCTCTGGACTATTGCAGCTACGGACTCTGAATTGAGTTTTACAGATGTGAGACCAGATATCCCCGGAGTCCTGACTGGAGTCGAATTCTCCAAAACTGTGCTCTCATGCCGCTGATGGTCATTAGTAGCCAATGGCCTCTAGTATATCATCAGCTTTCTATAGGCTAGGCCTTCTATATTTATTTCTCAACTTTTCTAATATTAAGCACATTGCTTCTCTTTACAACCGGAGTAACCTACCTGGCTGGCATGAAAAAGAACTGCGGGAGAGCGTCTTCCATTCTATTCAAGTGCATATGGGTGCCCCTGTTCTAACAGGTGCATGATAATGGCCCATTCTAAATCAAAACTAATTTAAAAGAATAGTCTGACGGGTGTGAATATTATCACTTGTGCATGCATTTTTTTGCGACTTTTCAAATCATAGAGCCGCGTCATGTAGCCTAGACCATAAGCCTATAGGTTTTTGATAAAGTTTGCATCACAACTAAAGTGGCCAAATAACTCCAAATATAGCCTACAGGTCTAGGACCCCTGGAACATGGTTGGAGAGCTCATAGCCTACAGAGCCTAGTAAAACATGTGTTCTTATAAGCCCAGTCATTGCGAAATCGCGTGTGAAAACACCGTTTTGACTGGCCACTGTTTAATTAAAAGAGGATCCCAGCTTTCTCGTGCTGCTATATTTATTGACCTATTCTTAAAATTAAGCACATTAATCCTCTTTACAAACGATGTAGCCTACCTGGCATATTAAAAACGTAACCACATGTAGGCTCCATTTGCTATTCCAGTTCAGGCTACTGATGACATGTATATGTTTTGTTGGCCATTGTAAATCTAAAATAATTCCACACATATAGCGCATTCGGAAAGTATTCAGACCCCTTTACTTTTTCCACATTTTGTTACTTTACAGACTTATTCTAAAATGGAAATAAAACGTTTTATTCCCTCATCAATCTACACACAATACCCCATAATGACAAAATCGTTTGAAGAAAATATCCAGGTATGTTCAATTGTATTCTGTATATTATAAAATAATATTAAATAATGCCACGGAATTCTAAGCAAATCTTGTCTGCTAAATGAACTAGTGTAGCCAGATCAGGACCTAACATAAGGACAACTCAGAATATGCTATCCTGTTCTTCTGAAATAGGCTACATTTTCTTCATATTATGTTTCTTTAGACCTGACTAAAAAAAATAATGTATTTATTGTGATAGTATTTGCTATATTAAATGTACGTATTAGACTTTTTCAAATGTAGATATTCCAAAGGTCTGCATCGGTGGCTTGTAGGCTATGCATGGAAACCGGAGATGCTAAATGTGTTTATACTCATTAATGTTCAATTACCGTTAGACCCGCAGTTATTTGCATGACAATCACCAGCTGACACCATTTCATGACCACCACAGCCCTAACTGTCTGTTCAAGCAGTTGGCACACAGTTTGGACACTCATCGGTACCACACAAGACACGCAACCAGAGGTATCTTCACAGTCCCCAAGTCCAGAACAGAGGCTGGGAAACGCACAGTACTAAATAGAGCCATGAACTCTCTGCCACCCCAGGTAACTCAAGCTAGCAATAAAACCAAATACAAAAAAACTGATTAAAGAACACTTGCACTAGCCTTGGCTTGTGCGAGGTGGAGCGGCTCATAGGGCAGGAGATTTCTGAAGTGTGAGGCAGAGGCAGGAGATGATGTAGTATTATGTACTAAATATTATATTATGTATATTATTTGTTGTTTAGTTTCCTGTTTGGACCCCAGGAAGAGTAGCTGCTGCCTTGGCAATAAAATACTAAATACTAACTGTACGCAAATCCAACTGTTTTTATTAAATGTTTAAGATTCAGGCTACAGGCCTATTCAGAGCAATGTGCAAGATGGAGAGCTAGTTGATAATGAGACATGCGAAGCCCAGTTCCATCATGTAGCTGAAGACAGGGTGGATTTAGCAGTCCTTCTAGGTAGGTGTCCTGGCAGGGATGACTGATTGAAATTCCATGTCCGTATACATCTGACTCAATCCGCGTCCACTCAGCAAAGAGGGAATAACTCAGCTTGTCCCGACCGCCCCTCAACAGGCCCCCAAAAGCCTTTAATAACAGGCCCTAGCTGCCTGCAGTGCTGGAGCCCTGATTGTTTTGAGTGAAAACAGATGTTTGTTTTTTTTCATAGCACTGCAGCCTCTGCCTCACTGGTGGAGTGGAGCAGGCCTAGCTCTGTCACAAGGCCCACCATGTTATCTTCCAGCCGCTGGATGAGCCCAGCTGACTCTCTATGTTGTAAAAAAAAATATATATATACAAACAAGAAGGAAACAGACTTTTTCTTCCCCTCATACAACACACGAGAAAGTCTAGGTGGGCACATACATGCCGCGAGGCCCCGTTGAAATAAAACACCAGCACCATGCCCATAATGTGCGCCAAAATTACGTACATTTTTATTAGATCTGACCATCTGGATTTTACACGTGCATATCTGCTGGACACAGCTCCACACAACCGCCATGCAGTCACATACAGGTCAAAGGTCACAGTCAGCCAATGGGTTATTAGAGACATTGAGCTTAATTGCCTGTGACACATGATTGACATAATTTGCCTGAGTGTTCGAAAGCTGCAAGTAAGGTAGTTTGCCTCTCATTGGGAAATGTGGGAAATATTAATAGAAATTACTCTCTTTTTCCCCAAAAGTAAATCACTGCTCATGTATTTCCTGTTATCTGTCTCAAAGGCCTCATGGGGAGACGAATGCCTCTGCAGCGGGGGAACAAACCAACAGTGTCTCCCACAGGGTCCTAAGCGACTGATATTTTTGAGTGATTTGTTTAAACAGTCTCAAATGTCCCCACTGTGCTCCCTCCCTCGTTGCACATGTGGTGTGTGTCCTGAGGGGCCCCTGAGCGCTGGTCGGGTTCCCCCTGCGGCCCTGAGGTTTTAATCAAAGCAGGACGGGGCGGCCCAGAACGGCCCAACCCTGCCCCCTCTCTCTCTCTCTCTCTCTCTCTCTCTTCTCTCTCTCTCTCTCTCTCTCTCTCTCTCTCTCTCTCTCTCTCTCTCTCTCTCTCTCTCTCTCTCTCTCTCTCTCTCTCTCTCTCTCTCTCTCTCTCTCTCTCTCTCTCTGTATCTCTCTCTCTCTCTCTGTATCTCTCTCTCGCTGTATCTCTGTATCTCTCCCCCCTCTCTCTTCACTCTTTCTCTTTCTCTCTGACTCAGCCCTTGGGAGTCCCTAGCTGTTTGGTCCCACCCAGCCCAATGTCTGCCGGCTGAGTCAGGAAGGAAATATTGACCCTGTGTGAAGAGGTCACGATCTCCAGATCAGACTGAAGGTCGTGAAGTGGGCGGGGTCATGTATGGAAGTGTTTATGCACATCACTCATAGGATGCCACTAGTGGACTAAACTCCACTCCATGGTGAAGGACGTTTATGATGAACTTCACCAATGGTGTGGAGCCAAGACCAGGCTTTGTGGAATCTAGTTCTGACTACATTGATTCGTCACGCAAAAGACTGCCGGTCTCACGGAAATTGACCATTAATTAACATTAACACAATCATTCAACAGATCCATAGATAACGCAATCTCTATTGCACTCCACACTGCCCTCTCCCAACTGGACAACAGGAACACCTAACACCTCAGCGTTCAAAACCATAGTGCCCTCCAAGCTCATCACTAAGCTAAGGACCCTGGGACTGAACATCTCCCTCTGAAACTGGATCCTGGACTTCCTGACAGGCCACCACAGGTGGTGAGGGTAGGCAACAACACATCCACCACGCTGACCCTCAACACGGGGGCCCCTCAGGGGTGCGTGCTTAGTTAGTCCCCTCCTGTACTCCCTGTTCACCCACGACTGCGTGTCCGCACAAGACTACAACACCATCATTAAGTTTGCTGACAACACGACAGTGGTAGGCACGATCACCGACGACAATGAGCCTACAGGGAGGAGGTCAGAGACCTGGCAGTGTGGTGCCAGGACAACAACCTCTCCCTCAATGTCAGCAAGACAAAGGAGCTGATCGTGTACTACAGGAAACGGAAGGCAGAGCACGCCCCCTTCACATCAACAAGGCTGTAGTGGAGCGGGTCGAGAGCTTCATGTTCTTCTGTGTCCACATTACTAAGGATCTTTCATGGTCCACACACACCAACACAGTCGTGCCTCTTCCTCCTCAGGAGGCTGAAAAGTTTTGGCATGGGCCCTCAGATCCTCAAAAAGTTTTACAGCTGCACCATTGAGAGCATCTTGACTGGCTGCATCACCATTTGGTATGGCAACTGGCTGGCTTCCGAACACAAGGCGCTACAGAGGGTAGTGCGTACGGCCCAGTATATAACTGGGGCCGAGCTCCCTGCCATCCAGGACCTTTATACCAGGCGGTGTCAGAGGAAGGCCCTAAAACGTTTCAAAGACTCCAGCCACCCAAGTCATAGACTGTTTTCTATGTTGCTGTAAGTCTGGAACCAACAGAACCCTGAACAGCTTCTACCCCCAAGCCATAAGACTGTCAAATAGTTAGTTAAATAGTTAACCAAATAGTTACCTGGTCTGTCTGCATTGACATTTTGCACTAACATTTTTGACTCATCACATATGTTGCTACTGTTTATTATCTATCCTGTTGCCTAGTCACTTTATTCTTAGTTATTTGTACATATCTAAATCAATTACCTTGTACCCCTGCACAAGTTTGCATTACGCATTGTGCATTTATTATTACTTTTAATATTACCTGTTATTACTTTTCAATTATTTCTCTATTTTCTTTCTCACTGCATTGAGGAGAAGGGCCCGTAAATTAGCATTTCAATGTTAGTCTACACCTGTTGTTTACGAAGCATGTGATGAATACAATTGTAATTTTGCAGAATGCTTATTTGCCATATGAAACATTTGTTTTGTAATCAACCAAGCTTTGAGTGCATGTGTAGCACATGGGGATGTGTGAAACTCACTCAGCAGCCTGAAGTGTCCTTACTTTCATTGCCAACTAGATAACTTTTCTGTGGCATGACTAGTAAGTGGCTTCAGCAAGGTGGTCACCTGTGCTGCCAAGGCAGAGTTTTTGGGTTCAAGCCTCAGGAGGAAACTGTACTCATTAAGCAAGCAGCATGATGTCGTCAACATGCAACTATTTTAAGATTTTACTGAGTTCATACAGTTCATATAAGGAAATCAGTCTAATGAAATCAATTCATTAGGCCCTAATCTATGGATTTCACATGACTGGGAATACAGATATGCATCTCTTGGTCACAGATACCTTTAAAAAAGTTAGGAGCGTGGATCAGAAAACCAGTCAGTAACCATTTGCCTCATCTCCTTCGCATAGAGTTGATCAGGCTGTTGATTGGTGCCTGTGGAATGTTGTCCCACTACGCTTCAATGGCTGTGCGAAGTCGCTGGATATTGACAGGAACTGGAACACTCTGTCGTACACGTTGATCCAGAGCCTTCCAAACATGCTCAATGGGTGACATCTGGTGAGTATACAGGCCATGGAAGAACTGGAACATTTTCAGATTCCAGGAATTGTGTACAGATCCTTGCGACATGGGGATGTGCATTATCATGCTGAAACATGATGGCGGTGACATTTCTTTGCTAGTGTTTTTTTTTTCGGGAATAGCCTATCTAGCAATAAGCTGCTACTCTTAAACATTCACATTTTCTTGCAGTGTGTCTTAAAATTAAATGCCTTTGACTTTGAGTAATTTTCTCAAGCCTGGGTGAAGGGTTCTGCTACTGTATGTGCACAAGCATTCTAATAATGCGGTCAAAGACAAATGCTAAATCAATTTAACTGTGGGAGAGACAGCGCTGAAAGCTGCAGAAGGACTAACCCTACCTGTATGTTTGCATTCCCTGTTAGCTCTCCGCAGAGCAAAGGGGCCAGAGAAGGGGCAAATATCTTTTCTCTCTCTTGGTCTCTCTCCCCCCTTGACGCTTTCTTCCCCTCTCTCTCTCCTCTCTCTGCCTTTCTCTGCCTCATTTAGATCCATTCTCTCTGTCTCTCTCTGTCTCTCTCTGCCTCTCTCTGCCTCCATTAGATCCTTCTCTCTGTCTCTCTGTCTCTCTCTGCCTCTCTCTCTCTCTGCCTCTCTTTGCCTCCATTAGATCCTTCTCTCTGAATTAAATTAAATTAAATTAATTAACGTTACATTCTCTGGCAACAGCCCTGGTGGACATTCCTTCAGTCAGCATGTCAGTTGTACGCTCCCTGAAAACTTGAGACATCTGTGGCATTGTGTTGTGTGACAAAACTGCACATTTTTGAGTTACTTTTTATTGTCCCCAGCACAAGGTGCACCTGTGTAATGATTATGCTGTTTAATCAGCTTCTTGATATGCCACACCTGTCAGGTGGATGGATTATCTTGACAAAGGAGAAATGCTCACTAACAGGGATGTGAAAAATTTGTGTACATTTTTTTTGAGAAATAAGCTTTCTGTGCGTATGGAAAATGTCTGGGTGAATGAAATATAGGATCAACACTTTACGTTGCGTTTATATTTTTGGTCAGTTTAGTGTTTTACAGAGAAATTACAAAGGTTATTACAGGTTGATTCTAAGTGCATTGGTGGTATTTTGAAGGCTAAGTACAACTCCTATGTTTACTGCTGGTACAGAAAGTTTCAGTGTTCAAGGATGAACCACTCAGACTCTGATGCCATGGCAACAAATGCTATTTTAACATGGCCATGGATTTACTCATTACAGATAATATCGCTGGATCAACAACAGAACTCTAGGAAACCATATGGGTCCATAACTGGGATGATGGAGCTTTTTAAAAGAAGAAAACATTGCTCTTTGAGTTATTAAAGCATGAGGTTGGCATGGCCCACAGATAAATCGATTTTTTAAGTGGCTACAGTATACCAAAATTAATTAGGAAGAAAGAGATTTGTCGAGCAAAGTAAATCAATTACCAAATATCAAACTTTTTCAAGGACTATAATAATGCAGGTCAGTCTCGAATGGCCATTAGAAGCATGTTGTATTAAATTGTCAGGTGATCGAGCGTATTGACCTACCTTAGCTAACCTTGAGCTCTCCACATATCAAATAGGCTTCCACGTGTCCCTGGCCCAGATGCCATTTCTTTGTCAGCCTGTCATGGGGAAGGGTTGATGGAAAAGGGAATGTACTTTTAGGCTATTTATTCACTGTGACAAAAGCATACTCTGTGAAATCCATATTTGGACAGAAAAAAATCGATCTAATCTGGTTTTCATGCTCATGTAACGCTCCTTCAAAAACGTGAATGTCACGTCTACTCCCTCTCCCCCGCTACTCCGCCAACACCATGATCAGATAGAGCAATTGGGTGCGGCTATGGATGAGGTCCTCCACGAAGGATTCACCTTCAAATAAAAGAGGACTTTCTACCAGAAGTCGACCCAGAGAGCCAGTCCCCCATCTTACCCAGCAGTCCGCCCAGGTCAGCGATGCCCAACAGTCCCTCCCAGACAAATATGACGGGACTCCATCCAAATGCCGTGGCTTCCTACTCCAGTGCTCCCTCAACTAATCCGGACGCTTATAAGAAATTCCGCTATAACCTCAGACGAACCATCAAAAAGGTAGAGCGTCAATACAGGACTAAGATTGAATCCTACTACCCCAGCTCTGGCACTCGTCGGATGTGGCAGGGCTTGCAAACTATTACGGACTACAAAGGGAAACCCAGCCGCGAGCTGCCCAGTGACGCAAGCCTACCAGACGGGGTAAATGCTTTTTATGCTCGCTTGAGGCAAGCAACACTGAAGCATGCATGATAGCACCAGCTGGCCGACTGTGTGATCACGCTCTCCGTAGCCGATGTGAGCAAGATCTTTAAACAGGTCAACATTCACAAGGCTGCGGGGCCAGAAGAATTACCAGGACGTGTACTCAGAGCATGCACGGACCAACTGGCAAGTGTCTTCACTAACATTTTCACCCTCTCCCTGACCGAGTCTGTAATGCCTACATGTTTCAAGCAGACCATCCTAGTCCCTGTGCCCAAGAACGTGAAGGTAACCTGCCTAAATGACTACCGCCACTTAGCACTCATGGCTCACATCAACGCCATCATTCCGGAAACCCTAGACCCACTCCAATTCGCGTACCGCCCCAACAGCTCAACAGATGGCGCACTCCACCCTGCCCTTTCCCACATGGACAAAAGGAACACCTATGTGAGAATGCTGTTTATTGACTACAGCTCAGCGTTCAACACCATGTGCCCACAAAGCTCATCACTAAGCTAAGGACCCTGAGACTAAACACCTCCCTCTGCAACTGGATCCTGGACTTCCTGATGGGCCACTCCCAGATGGTCAGGGTAGGCAACAACACATCTGCCAGTCAGATCTTCAACACGGGGGCCCCTCAGGGGTGCATGCTTAGTCCCCTCCTGTTCTCCCTGTTCACCCACGACTGTGTGGCCGCACAAGACTCCTACACCCTCATTAAGTTTGCTGACGACACAATGGTGGTAGGCCTGATCACCGACAACGATGAGACAGCCTATAGGGAGGAGGTCAGAGTCCTGTCAGTGTGGTGCCAAACTGCTGGCCATCATGGACAGTGTCACCCACCCTCTGCATGCCATGGTTATGACGCAGAGGAGGACCTTCAGTCACAGACTGATCCCACCACGGTGTGCCAAAGAGCGCTACAGGAGGTCCTTCCTGCCGGCGGCTATTAGACTATTTAATACCTCACCGGGGTGCCGTGCCGTCATCAACATATATTCAGCCATCACCCATACTATGCGATGTACACCCATTATAGCTTTTTTGCACTCCAGACTTCTGGTATGTTTATACATTTTCATACTGCCGCTCTATGTACCATGTATCCTGTATCTGTCTTGTGTATTTTCGTTCTGGCATTTTGCACCTGCCCTGTGTTTTTTTCGTAGCTGCTTGACAAAGAAATTTCCCCTCAGGGATCAATAAAGTACCTATCTATCTATCAGAGGGTAGTGTGTACAGCCCAGAGGAAAGCCCAAAACATTTTCAAAGACTCCAGTTACCAAAGCCATAGATTGTTCTCGTTACTGGAGTGCCAAGTCTAGGTCTAAAAGGCTCCTTAACAGCTTCTACCCCCAAGCCATAAGACAGCTGAATTGTTGAACGATGCACAGTGACACCATCTGCAGCAAGATGATGTTGTAGGTCTTTGGAGGTGGTCTGTGGGCTGTTTTTGACCGTTCTCCTCATCCTTCACCTTTGCCTCTCCGATATTTTACTTGGCCTGCCACTTCTGCCCTTAACAAGAACTGTGCCTGTGGTCTTCCATTTCCTCACTATGTTCCTCACAGTGGACACTGACAGCTTACATCTCTGCGATAGCTTTTTGTAGTCTTCCACTAAACCATAATGTTGAACAATCTTTGTTTTCAGTTCATTTGAGAGTTGTTTTGAAGCCCCCATGTTGCCACTCTTCAGAGGAGAGTCAAAGAGAACAACAACTTGCAATTGGCCACCTTAAATACCTTTTCTCATGATTGGATGCACTTGTCTATGAAGTTCAAGGCTTAATGAGCTCACCAAACCAATTGTGTGTTCCAATTAATCAGTGCTAAGTAGTTACAGGTATTCAAATCAACAGAATGACAAGGGTGTCCAAATTTTAGCATAGCCTATTTTTCACATCTGATTTAATTTCATACAACTTAATATTGCTACACTAAAAATCTTTGTCTGGACAATACCCCAGTACTCAGCTTTTATTAGAAAATGAATGGCATGCCACTGTGATCCTTTTCTGTGACGACAGAGTAAATTATTATGCAGCCTCAGAGGGGTGCCCAAACTTTTTCATACGACTGTATCCCTCGCCACCGGACACCAAGGTATTACCCGCACTATTTCAGCCATCTCTGCGAAGTACTGGTGGCTCACCTTGGCGCAGAACGTCGCCCGCCATGTCAATTCATGCCCAAACAAAATCTCCCTGGCACACTCCAGTTTAACAGGCAGGTGGAGAGGATGAACTAGGAGCTGGGGAGGTTCCTGAGGAGTCACTGCCAGGACCTGGGCGGAGTACACCCAGAATTCATTGCGTCACTCCTCCACCGGGCTGACTCCCTTCCTATGTGTTCTGGGTTATAAGCCAGCCCTGGCTCCGTGGACCCAGAGCCAGACCGAAGCTCCTGCGGTGGACAAGTGGTTCAGGCGCACAGAAGAGGTTTTGAACGATACCTGTGTGAGGCTCCATCCCTCTCTCTGGTCTCCCTATCGCTCTCTAGGTCTTCCGGCCCTATGGGGGTCATGGTCAGATCCCCCCTGGACTCCCGACGTCGTGGGGTTTAGCTCAAGTTCCTGGTCAACTGGGAGTGGTATGGTCTAGAGGAGCGGTGCTGGGTTCCTGTGGATGACATTATAGATCCCAACATCATCCGAGATTTCCACCTTCACCGTCCGGAATGGTCTGCTCATCACCCTCGGGGCCATCATCCTGGCTAGTGTCGTCCTGCGGCAAGTGCCACGCGTCGGGCGGGGGGGGGGGGGGGGGGGGTTACTGTCATGCCTACCTTTCTTGTTTTGTATTGCTCTATGTTCACTATTATTATGAAACTCACCACCTCCTTTGGTACATAGTGCTGCTACAGATCATTTGTCACATTATGGGTTTTCTTGATCAGCTGGGAATTAACAGCATCATCTGTAGTGTGTGTGTGCGGCAGTATGTGTGATGGTGAACTGATGCTCGCAATCCCATCGGTACTATAGTCGCAGCCAAGCCATCCTTCCCTCCCTTCTCATTGCATTGCCAAGACAAGGTGATTAAGTTAATTTCCTCATCTGTTGATTGAAATATTACACAGGGTATGTACTGCGCTATGTGTTTTGTGCTGAATATATTTTTGGGGCAATTTCTTGTTGATTGTATTATTATTTTTTTGGACACCTATCAACAAAATCTTGTACTGTATTGTCTCTTTGCTCATGGTGTAAACTTGAATCACAGTGTGTTTGAACGGTCAACTGAACGGTTATGGCATCCATTAGTATGACATCCTGGGGTTGAATGTTGGGCTGTGAAAAGCCAGACGTGATACACTGTGGTGTTAAAGTTAAAAAACAACATAAACAAACACAATACAAACCTCTCCTAGCTGTGGCATTGTCCTGGACGGTGACCGTGGCATGAGAAAGTCCTGTTGGGCAATTTGGTTTTGCAATTCTCTCTGTCGATTGCTTTTGAGTTGAAAGAAAGCCAGGATTTCCTAATGTTGAGAATGGGGAGCTCTCAACAGATTGATCTGCAACAGGGGACAGCCCATTCTTTAGAAAAGTCAGCAGACTAGAAAGAAAGAGTTGTGGAGCAGTGTGGGAGAACATAAAGCCTGAGAAAGTCTCTTCAGTTGGGGTACCTGAGAGAGAGGCACAGACCTGTTGAATACTCACTGACTGGCTGACTACATCCTGTTTGTCTTCCAATAGCAGCCCATCATGGACCCCTTCTATCGAGACATCCACATGGGTGAGTCAGTGTACTCTGGTTCAATTCAATCTGTAACGCTGAAGCGTTACAGATTGCGCCAAATAAATTGTACAGTTATTTCCAATTGAGAGAACTTATCCAGCGTTTACCGGGAATGCAGTCTCCGCTAAAGCGGGAACATTGCCTTTAAATTTCAATCACGCTGTGATCAATGCGGATTGTATCGAGCCCTTAGTCTGAGGAGATGTCTGTCTGTGGTGCTCTCTGTGTTCAGCATGTGGACGGTTTGGTTTGTTATGATCTATGACATGGATGCAGCAGGAAATAATAATGCTCAAAACTGTGTTTGTAAGGATAGGTTCATGGGTGGTTTGGCTAGATTATAACCTTTTCATTTGGCATGTGTTCTATCAACATGCAACTGTAACTCCCTATCTGAATCTGCCCATCACAATTTATTAAAACAGAGTTTTCCAACACTGCAATAATCATTCATGCATGGATAGCCTGCATAGGCTTCAAAACAAGTTAGACAAGATTGTTGTTTTCTGGTAAGTACACTTTATGTATATACTGTACTGCTGGTAAATGGTGAGCCCAAATGTGCCAAATGCATGTGAAATACTGTAGGCCTATTTAATTTGGAGCAAGATTTATAAATTCACTGTGGTATTATGTTGGTTTATGATTTCAATAAACTAACTATAACAGGGCTGTTTGTCAAGTAAGCATTTAACAGACAGGAGGTGTAAAACCTGCACTATGATCCATGCTTTAACTGACCCATTTGGCCTATCAACCAGACTCAAGACAGAGGGGGGAAAAACAATGAAGCTGAATCCATTCTAACACATAAATACACTGTTTGTCTGACAGGATGGACCATTCATGCAAGTGGAATGCATTCAACTGAAATGTGTCTTCCACATTTAACCCAACCTCTCTGAATCATCTTCAGCACACAGGGAACAGTGGATTAACTGGCTTGCTCAAGGGCAGAACATCAGATTTTCCCCTTGTCAGCTCGGGGATTCAATCCAGCAACCTTTCCGTTACGGTTACAGTTACTGACCCAACGCTCTAACCACTAGGCTACAAGCACTTGTGTGTTTGTCAAGAGGGGCTTTGGAGTATTGATTTTGCAAGGCGGGCTGGCACGGGCCTCTGGAATGCAGGCTGCCTACCGCTGTTGTAATAGCCATGGTGTTTTCAGAGGGCAGTGTAGACTGCTTAGACCAGACGACTGCTGTGGGGAACACAGTAGTCCCTGGTCTATGGAACCTGTAACAGAAACCAGGTTTGGTATTACCTGGTCAAGGATTTTATACACTTTTTTACAATATAATTATTTTTTTCATGCAAAAGTGAGAGGTCTCTGCTATGGAATAATTCCTGCCAATATTCCAATTGAAACTACCTCAAGTATAGGCCAAGAAAGGTTCATGTGATTAGTTGCCTCTTGTCAAATTGTACAATAGTCATGGTGCAAACTGGTTTTATTTTAAGAGACATTTTGCTTTCAGTGAAATCTACTTACTTCCGTTCTGATTCCTCAGCTCAGCAAAATGTCAACATCCTTTGGAAACCCCACATATTATCCAAGTTAGAAATCTTAAGGGGACTCTAGGATTGTTGATGCAAGTGTATAGTCTACAATTTCACCATAACAATTTAATTTCATCATACTCCCTAGAGATTAGAAAATCATTCTCTAATGTGAAGTGACTGCTAAACTAATGTGGTAAGATAGAAAATGTAGAAACACAGACGTTCATGTCATAGGCCTCAAATAAATAAAATCTAATCTCTTTACAGTCAGACTCTATGCTCTCTGCTGCACATCTCTGTGCGAGTTCACTCTCTGGAGTTTATGATAATAAATGGGTGAATCATATTCCACCCTGCTACGGATGTCATTTACCAAATTTTTATATATAGACATTGCTTTTCATTTGGAAATTGAAAGTGTTATACCGTGAGGAAAAATGTGCTATGTTCTTGAATTCTACAGTATATGTACGTCATGTAAAAGCCTTGGTCAGCATTATATTGAAATTACCTATTTGAATTTCAGCAGATTTGATCTCATATAATACAGTGGCCATAAAAAATTCAACCAAATTCATGCTGTAGTCAAGCTTTATTACTGCACAGTAGTCCTGAAATGCAGTGGTAACTGGTGCGTACATGTGTTTTTGACATAGAAACCACAATATGATAAATTCTAGTTTTTCTTCCCTTTGCTCTCAGTTTTTCTTCCCATATACTTTACCTCCACCTGAAACCTCCATTTAATCTCTCTCTCTCTCTCTCTCGCTCCCTCTCTCTCTCTGTCTGGTGTGGAAAGTTTGTCGTCAGGCAAGCAAGCAACAGTGTCAGGGGGCTGGGTAGTATTGATCAGAGGAGTGTGTGATGATTATGGGCTGTGACAGCCCACCGTGTAGACCTGCTCTGAGTCAGGGAGGAGCCCGTCCCAGCGCCCTGTCTCCCATATGTGAGGCCCGGGATCACTCTAGCACAGCCTGCATCATTCCACACGAATCACTGCCCTAGGGGACGGCATGCGCTGCAGCAGGGGCAGGGGAAGTAGCACCAGGAGGTATGGGAAGAGGCTGTGTCTGTCTAGTGTGTTAGGGAGAGATACTGTACTGGACAGGATGTTACAAATTCGAAATAATTCTGGACAATTGAGTATAAAGTATAAAGTACCATGTGGAATGTCCTGAGTCTCCACTGCATTTAGATACATTTCAGATAATCCATCGTGATAACTTTTGGAGCTCTGGCTAAAGAAATCTGGATTTGCATACGTGTACTTCAGCACTCTGACAATCTGGTCTGTTGCTGCACTGGAAATAGTGCCAGTGTTTTTCTAAAAAACACTAGATTGCTCAATTATTCCACTAACACAAACAGACGACTTCAGTATTTTAGAATCACACACCTTTCAGCTTAATCTGTGTTACACAAAGTTGGTGTATTTTACCTTAAGTAGACATAGCTTTTTGTCTTAGCTTACCTTCCGAACAGAAGGAACAACTTTAGACAGGCTCTCCGACTTGATGGGTGTTCTGCTTTGGATTTGTACTTGAATGATTTATGCCGAGTTGAATGAGAAACAAACGTTGTGGCTCTGGCAGTCTGAGGTACTGTGAGTAATCTCACTATGTGTACAGTTCAATACATTTTAAACACTAAAGCTAGCTGTTCTGCCTGTGGAAGCATTCAGCATGAGTGCTACTATAATTTTCTCCAAACGTGTTTGGTTTGATTGTCCGATGGTGCTCTCTCACAGTTGAAAAGGTTATGTGAACCACACAGGACCTGAGAGAAAACAGCTTTATGTGTTTTGTTCGATCTAAAGTCTACAGTTTGTCGATTTCATTCTGCTTTCTTTGGTCAGCTGAAGAGAATGGGTAGAGAAAGAAAAATGAGACAGAAAAGAAAGAGAGAAAGAAAAACGGAATAGAAAAGAAAGAGAGAAAGAAAAACTAAATAGAAAAGAGAGAGAGAAAAACAGAATAGAAAAGAAAGAGAGAAAGAAAAACCAAATAGAAGATAAACAGAGAAAGAAAATTCTCCTCATTTCACAAATGGATAAAAATGTGTAATTGCATTTTAACGAGGATTAAGGCTGGGAATCGAGAGCAGAGTAAGAGAAGGCTTCTATGCTGAGGGGCACACTGAAGGTCGCTTCTGTGAAGAATGGATGCGGGATAGATTCACATTGTCTCTTTTTGATCTGCTTTAGGTCACGGCCAAACAAGATTGTCATCATTATAGACATTCTGTTTTCTTTAGTATTTGGACTGAAATGCATGTTGTTATGTGGGCTGGCATGAAAGACAGAAATAACGGATTTGTAACTTGTAGGCTACATTTCTAACCAACCTGGAGAAATAAACAAAACTGAAATAAATATTGTTCTAACAAAATGTGTAGTAAATTGCCATTGGAACACAGGAGTGATGGTTGCTGATAATGGACCTCTGTACGCCTATGTAGATATTCCATAAAAAATGTTGTTTGTCACGGTGCGTATAGACGGGACGAGGCGCAGAGCTGTGGTGGAGCGACATTCCAAACAAAGGAGAGGTAGCAACCGTGAACTGCCGTAAAAAAACACAGAATAGACACACTCAAGAACCCACACCCAGGTGAAACACAGTGAAACCTAAATAGAACACAAGACAGCTGCCTTTAATTGGGGATCAACTCAAACCCAACACCCACCCTGTGATTGTCAGGACCTGACTGTGGCCATCCCACTCCCCCTAGAGGGAGTAATAGACCTAGCCTCAGTCAGGCCCTTACACCGTTTCCAGCTACAATAGTCATTTACAACATTAACAATGTCTACACTGTATTTCTGATCAATTTGATGTTATTTTAATGGACAAAAAATGAGCTTTTTCAAGGACATTTCTAAGTGACCCCAAACTTTTGAACGGTAGTGTATACTGTATATAATCTTTGTATACCTACAATATATGCACTGGGCCTTGTGAGGCCCACAGATGAGAAAAGCAGTTGGCCCAGAGGTTGGGGTCACAAAAAGAAGTCCCCCAAAGGAGCAGCAAAGTCAGATCCTTTTAAACACCTCCAACAGATAGATTTATCGCATCTTGTATCACAGACCTTATCTATCTTAACAGCTGTGGACGGAGCCAGCAGGCTTCTGTGTGAATGTTACAGACTATCCCCTTGACTTGACTGAGGAAGAAGAGTGGAGGATGAACGTACAGATATAGCAGATAAAGACAGTTTGATCCAGATTTTGCCAGACCACACCAAGGCTGGGCTCCTACCCAACCAGCCAGGCCAGGCCAGGATGTGATTGACTCTAAACAGCCCAGGGAGGGAGGTTGAAGCCGAGAGAAAATCAATCCTAACTGCCTGGAATCAATAGCAATAATGGAGACGCTCTTGTTTGGCCCTGACCTCAAGCAGACAAATGACGGAAGATGTGGGGAATTCATCCTACTGGCTGGAGTTTATGAGCTGATTTTTGACTCAAGATCCATTATGTCAAAATTATTCATCCGGTGATAAATAATGTATTTCAAAATTAAATGTTTTCCTTTTGTCTTGATTGACACTTGAACCCCTCTAGTAACCACAATTGAAGATTTGCATTGTACGTTCTGTGTTGAATTAATCCTTTCACTAGATATGGACGAGGTCATTAACACAGACTTTGTGCTATCAGTCAGTGAGTGAATATTTGACTGACTGACTGACTGCAGTGTTTATTCACTAAATAATGTACAGTATGTCTGATGTTTGTCTGACTACAGCTAACTTTGACATGCTCCTGAAGGCTGACCTTGCCCATCTGGTTTAATAAGCACCAGTTTAGCTTTCATATGGTATCTCATCAACAGCATATGACACATTTAATCAGGCATAATACATATTACATCTCCTAATGACATAACCCTAGGGACGGTGGGCTTTCCCAAAGTATCACTTATGCTCGTCAGCAATGGGGCATATCGCTAGTGCTTGAAAGTGTGATAAAATAAAGGGAGGAAAAATAAAAAACTGAGAGAGGTCTATTTGAAGAAAGAAGCTTAGCACAGAGTAAGAATGGGCCCCAGCAGAGTGCCATTTCCCCTTAGAACGGAGAGCAATTAAGTCAACACTCATTAATGACTCCGACAAGTCCCGCGTGGCGCGGCCCAGCTGCCTACCTTCCGCATCGCAGATAATCACATCTTTATTTGGTATAATATCACAATGCTGAGGGGAGTCAGCACAATATCACAGAGGAAGAGAGAGAGAAGGAGGAGGAGGAGGAGGAGGAGGAGGAGGAGGTGGAGAAAAGGAGGAAAAGTAGAGGTGAAGGAGGATTTATGAAAACCAACAAACGTGTCTTCATCAGAACTGTAACATGACAGATTAATTAGAGTAGTTGCCCCCAGGATTAGATTTCTTGTTCGGCAGAGGCATTATCTTTCTCCAGCAGCTCTCTCTTACCCAACTCTCTCTCTCTCTCCTCTGCCTGTTCCTCTCTCTCTCTCTCTCTCTCTCTCTCTCTCTCTCTCCTCTGCCTGTTCCTCTCTCTCTCTCTCTCTCTCCTCTGCCTGTTCCTCTCTCTCTCTCTCTCTCTCTCTCTCTCTCTCTCTCTCTCTCTCTCTCTCTCTCTCTCTCTCTCTCTCTCTCTCTCTCTCTCTCTCTCTCTCTCTCTCTCTCTCTCTCTCTCTCTCTCTCTCTCTCTCTCTCGATCCCAGTCAACAGACTTAATCCCATATCTTTCCATTGACAGATTTCTGTATTGCTGCTAGCAAGAATGTGGTTCTTATATGACAAATACTATATTACACCATTCCTCTGTTCTCTTTCTGTTTTGCATCAGCAGCACGATTGGCTGGAACCAATGACATTTGACAAAGGAAGCAATTAGGCTAAGGCAGTTAAATGTAGCCATGTCTCAATTAGACCACTTTGCCACAATGAAATGGGATCAATGGGATTAACGTCCTGAATATGTGACATACTTTCTCTTTGGGAAAGAGTGTTAATATTGGATATCTGCCATGAACATCAAGCTGGAGAGAAGTGTGGAGGTCCTTGATGATCTTCTTGGCCTTCCTGTGACACCGGGTGCCTGGAGGGCAGGCAGTGTGCCCCCGGTGATGAGTTGGCTGACTGCACCACCCTCTGGAGAGCCCTGCGGTTGCGGGACGGTGAAACTCCTGAAGTTGAATACGTGCCGTTGCGCCTTCTTCACCACACTGTCTGTGTGGATGGACCATTTCGGGTCTTTTCACCTTCACCACAGCTTTTGGTGGTTTGCTGATAGACATAATGGTGAGAGAGAAGTGTGGGTGTTATTGTCTGTCTAATCTTCACCAGCCTGAGTAATACCTGCTCTAGTTGTCCTTGTGCAGATCTGTTAGTCATGGTGGTAAGGAGTCACATGGCCACACCACCTGTGGCCATACTCAATCGCAAATCATGTCTTGATTTCCCAATGTTCTACCCGGCCCCAAAAACATTTTCATCAGACATGCGCTGCTTTCAGTTTTACCCATTGAGACCCTCTCTCTCACTCCTCCGCCAAATAATTAACTTGACGGAAAAAATAAAAGTTTGATACTCATTGGTTTTTTGAGAATGTTTAAAGTTGTAGTCCGTGCTAATGTGTGATCTAAGGGATTTATTTATGGCAATGCAGTGCAGCCTGATGTTTTAGAAGCCGCTCGTGTCTGAAGGGGTGATGCAGTATGGAATTGGAGGTGACTGCTTTGAATGCTGAGCGGCAAATGTATTGCTCCTTCCATTAAGTACTGAGTGCTCCGTTTAACTGGGAAAACCATGGGGAGAAAGCTCCCACATAAACCAGATTTCACATAGGAATGGCTTAATGTAAAGAAGAAGAATAAAGTTGGAAAATTCCCCTTGTGATTTTCTTGGGTCCAAAGTAATAGCTTTTACATTTTTGAGTGCTTGGATTTGCCCTGGCATGTTTCAAATAGTTAGGACTCTTAAAGTTTAAATGTATATTTATTAAAACTTTTAAAGGCACTGTGATGCAGTCTTGTTATATTCAAGGATCTTCTGTCCCCTTTAGGAAAAACAGACCCTCTCAATACAATAATACAATAATGCCATGTGTTTGATGTATTTGATACCATTCCAATGATCCAGCCATTACCATGAGCCCGTCTTCCCCAATTAAGGTGTCACCAAACCTCCTGTGTATTCCATGTACAGTGATTCGCATTGGGGACATTTATTTGACCTTGGAACATGTTTTAAAACCTACATTAAATGTTCATTTCACTTAAATATGAACAAATATGAATCATTGTTAATTTTACATATACCATGAATGGTTAGACACTTTTCTGCTATTATGTGGGGGACTTTCTTGTTTTTTTATGATTGACCTGGAAGTACTTTTTTAGTGTTGCTGCCGAGATGCTGATCATGTTCGCAAATCAAATGCCCACTTGTGCTGCAGCTGGACAGCAAAAAACAAGTAAGTTAACCTTTATTTATTGTAATTTAAATAATTTTGTGGTAGTTAAGTGTTGAGTTAGATTACATACCGTAGCTACCTCAATCGTTATTTCAAATAATTTTGGTGACTTCACAGCAGTTGCTAGCTAGCAGAAATGTACCTACTGTAGCTAGCTAACAGGCTCAGCTGAATACAAATTCCCCTAGATACAGCCAGGGCTCATAGTCACGGCATGAGATTTGTAAATGAAAGAGGAATATAATAATACGAATTGAATAGAGTTTCCCATCTTCCCATTTAGAGTTTCTGCCACCGCACAGAAATGCCCTTATCCAGATGATGTGTCAAAGGCATTTTCTAACAGGCCTGCTAACTTTGTTGTTACTTTTACTTTTAAGGTTGGAAACAACATGCAGTACTTCCAGCAGGAAGAGAGGAAAGAACCATTCTTCTGACAGCTCAGCGACAAGCTACACTATTCACAGCCCTGTGTGATGTTCAATGTACAGTAACTGCATTGCAGGACTTTTTTTAACAAGCTCCAGTGCCTGCTTTGAAAGGATTTGATACAGTAGATAGCCTCATCCCTGATAAGCTGTTGCAAAACATTGCTTAAAATATTTAGACAAGTTACATAAACAATATTTACCCTGTTTAGCATCAAAAGTAAATAAGGTTAGTCTGATACTTAAGCTCACATTTCTCTTAGGTATAACATGTGCTTTGGTCCGTCAATTATCCATATGTAGATCTGTAGATAAGATAGAAATGTAGTACATGTGTATTTGACTTCTCAATCACCCTGCCTATTCTTGTCTCCCCTAGTTAGTGTTCCAGTAACATGACACATATAAATGTTTGTCCAACATAACTGCACTCCCATTCAGCAGATACTGTCTCTGTAACCCTACCACAATCCCGCCTGATCCCGGCTAGGTAACTTTACCCCAACCTGCTTGGTCATTATTGATTGCCTGGTAAGTGTTACAAACCAATTACTCTGTCATTAAACTTTGATGAGCTGCTCTACAAATACACATCGATGCTTATCAGCTTTCCTCCAACACTCGCCTTTTGCTTTCCCCACACTACAGGTACTAGGCTTTTTGGTTTCCTTGTTTAATAAATGGGAGGTGAGAATGACAGTTGGCAGTCTTTGGCTGTAACAGGGGAAATGTCTGACAGTTCAAGAGGTAAAGAAGGCAAGAGGTGAGCGACATGTCCTCTCCATGACTCTGGGAAATCTGGTGACCCGGTAAAGTGATATCGCACCACTAAAAACGTGAGGGAAAGAGGGGGAGGGAGTGAATAGAGTTGCCACCTCCACATGTGATTTTACCAGAAATGTTGCTTCTGTAGGTCAATCGAAGATGGTAATAACACCCCCTGTGTTTCCCACAAACACATACAGTTTCCACAGACAAGCCTTTAAGACGTGTGTGTGTGTGTGTGTGTGTGTGTGTGTGTGTGTGTGTGTGTGTGTGTGTGTGTGTGTGCGCGTGCGCGTGTATGTGTTTCCCGTGTATATCAAGAATGGTTTTGTTTTGTTCACTCAGTGTACAGTGCCTTTAGAAAGTATTCACACCCCTTCACTTTTTCCACATTTTGTTTTGTTACAAAGTGGAATTAAAATTAATTGTAATTTTTTGGTCAACGATCTACACAAAATACTCTAATGTCAAAGTGGAAGAAAACTTCTAACATTTGTAAAAAAATCTGAAAAATAAAACACTTGATTAGATAAGTATTCAACCCCCTAAGTCAATACATATTAGCATCGCCTTTGGGAGCGATTACAGCTGTGAGTCTTTCTGTGTAATTCTCTAAGAGCTTTCTACACCTGGATTGTATAACATTTGCCCATTATTCTTTTCAAAATTCTTCTGTCAAATTGTAATGAATACTCGGGCGACAATGGTGTAGATTCACACGCAGAGCGCGGCAGGTGTTTAATTTCGCCTTTGCAGAAGGCAGGAATCGTAGTCACAGGCAGGCTAAGGTCATACACAGGTAGGCAAACAGACAGGTGAACCATCCAGAAGGAGAAGGCTAAATAGTAGTCAAGGGTAGGCAGGAGAATCTAATACCAGGACCGAAGGCAGAATAACAACAAGGGCTAGACTGGGGTCTAATACTGGTCATGGAAGATATACTGGTCGGTACACGGAAGAAGGCTATAACTGGTTCTCACAAACGAGCTAGGAAAAAGGCTTAGTCAAAACGAACAATACCTCACAAAGGAACAAACAGAATGAACTGAACTAAATAAGGAGCTGATGAGACCAGGTGAGTAACTAACACAGGTGAAATCAATGAACGAAAAAGAAAGTCAGAGCTACGTTCAAAAACATAACGAAACAGAACAAAAGGTTGACAAAAATAAATACAGAGCAGAAATCGAAAACACTATAAATAAAAAGGAAAACAGAACCTTACACAAATTGGTTGCTAGACAACCATTTTCAGGTCTTGACATATATTTTCAATCAGATTTAAGTCAAAACTGTAACTCGGCCACTCAGGAACATTCACTGTCTTCTCGGTAAGCAATCCCGTGTAGATTTGGCCTTGTGTTTTAGGTTATTGTCCTGCTGAAAGGTGAATTCATCTCCCAGTCTCTGGGGAAAACAGACTGAACCAGGTTTTCCTGTAAGTTTTCCTCTGTACTTAAACACTATTATTACACACATGCAACTTATTATGGCTTGTTAAGCACATTTTTACTCCTGAACTTATTTAGGCTTACCATAACAAAGGGGTTGAATACTTATTGACTCAAGACATTTTCAGCTTTTCATTTTTAATTAATTTGTAAAAACGTTGAAAAACATTATTCCACTTTGACAATATGGGATAAAACAAATAATCTAAATTGATTCCATTTTAAATTCAGGCTGTAACAACAAAATGTGGGAAAAGTCAAGGAATGTCAATACTTTCTGAAGGCACTGTGTGTATATACAGTATCTACCTCAATTACCTCGTACCCCTGCACATCGACTCGGTACTGGTACCCAATGTATATAGCATAGTTATCATCACTCGTGTATTTGTTATTACTTTAATTAGTACGTGTTATTACTTTTCTATTATTTCTCGGTTTTCTTTCTCTCTGCATTTTACAGTTAGTCTACACCTGTTGTTTACGAAGCATGTGACAAATAAAATTTGATTAGATTTTTTTTACTTCAATCAAAGCCGTGTGCTGATAGACATGTCGAACTTGTGATCTTGTGATTATAAGTCTGTTATTTACATTTAATGTTATGGACTTTCTAAACGAATCAATTATGAATGCATTGAAAATACAACATTTTTTATTGTAGTTACAAATGGTGGAGTGGTAGTGCATATACATATGTCAAAGTGTACAGGAACGTCTGTAGGACCCAAATCTTTAGTAGAATCAGGGTGTTGACTGAAGCAGATTGACTTTCCGTTACAGCTCAACTGTCCCTCAAACCAGACACACAAACACACACCACACACACACACACACACTTCTGCCTTATCTGTATGGGGTAGTGGTGTTGAGGGAATTGCAGCATGGTGCATGACCTAGCATATGATAAAGATGAAGCAGGTATTTCCTTCTCAGGAAGGATGTTTCCGCTGTATACATCTGATTAGTGAGAAGAGAGCAGTTTCCCATTAACTGAGATGCATTGGCAAACTGGCCTATGCAATACATACTATAGCTATAAGGGTGACTTTTTTCTAAAACTGTGCTAGAAAACATGTAGTGATTTCTAAAGTATACAGTACTGTGGAAACTTAAATGTTCTCTGTTGTTTCCTTACTGAAATTAATGTAGGTCATTGAGCGGGTCGAGCATAACATACAGTATATGATATCTTAGACTCGAGCATAACATACAGTATATGATATCTTAGACTCGAGCATAACATACAGTATATGATATCTTAGACTCGAGCATAACATACAGTATATGATATCTTAGACTCTAGCATAACATACAGTATATGATATCTTAGACTCTAGCATAACATACAGTATATGATATCTTAGACTCTAGCATAACATACAGTAATGATATCTTAGACTCGAGCATAACATACAGTATATGATATCTTAGACTCGAGCATAACATACAGTATATGATATCTTAGACTCTAGCCATTGCGGGGGACAGACACTGTCAAGTCAGAGCAAAGGAGGAGAGAACAAAGATTAGACCTCAACCTTCTATGTTTACAAGTACAGAGAAACTGAATTTCTACAAGGACCAGAGGGAGACTTAAGGATTTTCAGTGTTAAAGTCCCTCAACCAGACTGTCTGCTTCGTGCTGCCTAGTCCTCATTTAAACAAACACTTAAAGCAGCTATTCCAATTGTGTCTATTTTCCCCCACCTTTCCTCACACTCTACTGCCCTCTTAGTCTCTGTCTGGCTCGTGTAATTGACTCCTCCAATATGGAGTACAACTGCTAAGCTGAATGACAAAGCGGGAGCTCTCGTCTCCCAGTCTGCCTAGTCCTCTGGGGGCTCCAGAGGATGAGATGCATTATCTCCGTGGTCAGGGAGAGTGGGGGGAAAGGGGCTGGGAGAGCTTTATGGAGATGTATGGTTTTCCCTCAAGCCCTAATTGCCTCTGCAGTGTGGCTAGCCAGCACCAGGCCCCATAATGGCGCCAGCAGGTGGGCTGCCTGCCTGGCTCTTGTTTTTTTAATTTTTATTTCACCTTTATTTAACCAGGTAGGCCAGTTGAGAACAAGTTCTCATTTACAACTGCGACCTGGCCAAGATAAAGCAAAGCAGTGCGACAAAAACAACAACGCAGAGTTACACATGGGATAAACAAACGTACAGTCATTAACACAATAGAAAATCTATGTACAGTGTGTGCACTGTGCTCTTGTTTTCCAAGGCTTGTTATGGAGACAAATGGTGTCAGTGACCGACCAACCGGCTGACCGACCAGACAGGAGCTTCTGTGCTGGCCACAGAGATTTAGTACGTAAATGTGTCATTTAGACAAAAAGCAGTGTTAGAGGAGTCTCTGTGTCTTAGGTGCCAGATAGGATCCCATTAATACTGAGCTTTGACCTTAAAGAAATAATCTTGCAGTAGAGGCTCCTCAGAGAAGGGAGGGGAGGGCCATCCTCCTCATTGAATTTCATAAAAAGTATTTAAAAAGTTATTCTTTTTAGATAAAACTATACTAAATATTCACGTCAAAACACTGTTTTGCAATGAATATCTCCAGTAGCCTCAGCAGCACCATGAGCCTCATGGTGTAGCAGGAGGACAGCTAGCTTCTGTACTCCTCTGGGTTTATTGACTTCAATACAAAACCTTGGAGACTCATGGTTCTCAACCCCTTCCATAGACTTACACAGTAATTATGACAACTTCCGGAGGACGTCCTCCAACCTATCAGAGTTCTTGCAGCAAGGATCAATCAAAGGATCAAATAATGAATCTAGTACTGAAAGCATAAGCTACAGCTAGCTAACACTGCAGTATATAAAATGTGGTGAGTAGTTCACTCAAAGAGAGAGAAAGAGAGACCTATTTTTGGTTGAATGTTTAACTTAAACTTTCACTTAGTAGCTAATTCATCTAGCTAGTTTAGCCTACTCAAACACCCAGCGTGAGTGATGCTAGCTGGCTATGGCTATCCAACACTGGAACTCTTTCAAGTCAAGGTAAGCTTTTGGTTTTATTAATCTATTGCCACCGGGGCCCGCCGGTGTATTTGCTAAACTGCTTTCTGTACACTGTACTGCATGATTATAGCGGGTTTACTAGCATGTTAGTTCTAGTAGTTCTAGTTGACTATGACGTGACAACTATGTAGGCTGTTTGTAGCGGTTATGATATGAAGGTTAGGCTTGAAAAGTTTTTTTCGTCTGGTGTGTTATGAACTCCCCAAGCGAAGGGAAAAGGTGAGAGGAGAAGAGCGCGTAGATAGTTGCTGTTTTTATGTGGCTGCTATGAAAGTGAACTGTTTGCGTGCGATCAGGGGTGTATTCATTCTGCCGATTCTGTCGAAAAACTTTTCTTAAACGGAAGCAAACAGAATGAAACAGTGATAAACGTACCTGAATTTGTCCAATAGAAACTCTCATTTGCAACTAATAATTACACCCTAGATTAGCTAGATGCAGGAAAGAGTGTGCAAGACAATATTGAATGTGTCACTGTCTGTCACCTTGATTACAAAAAATTATCATGCTCATAAAAACATCCTACTCACTCATCTTAAAAGGCACCGTATGACACTGTAATATTGGTAGGCCTCATACCTACATAAATGTTTAAGTTGTGAGTGGAAAATATGTTGAGATGGTCTGATGAGGTGGTCTGATGTGAATGTGAAAAGGTATGCTCTAAAAACATACAATGCCTTCAGAAACTGTTTGAACATTTATTGAAAATTAAATACAGAGTCAAGCCCCTTTGGCAACGATTACAGCTGTGTCTTTCTGTGCAAGGCTCTAAGAGCTTTCCACACCTGGATTGTGCAACATTTGCCCATTTTTCTTTTCATAATTCTTCTAGCTCTGTCAAACTGGTTGTCTTGCCATAGATTTTCAAATAGATTTAAGTCAAAACTGTAACTAGGCCACTCAGGAACATTCATTGTCTTCTTGATAAGCAACTCCAGCGTAGATTTGGCCTTCCAGTGTCTGGTGAAAAGTTCATATTCATTTTATATTCCAGTGTCTGGTAAAACTGAATGAGCTTTGTACCTGATAAAGAGTTGTTGGCACTTAACCAAATAATATGGAATAGTTGTCTGTTATATGACTGAATCACCTGGAGTCCATCTTGTTCCAATTTATACTCAACATGGATTTTGTTAAATTTTGAAGGCAGATAATGTGTTTTCTTAAGAAAAAAAAAAGTTTGGGGAGGGACAGTTGATCTGACAGGCTCATGTTTATTGCAGGGGAACATGCCTTTAGTGAGCGCCAGGGATGAGCCTCAGACAAGGCTGTCAGAGAGACCAGTAAGTGCACTAATGACTTGGAACAGCCTAGCCACTTAAGGCATGAATATTGGATATGTACTGTATAGGAGTGCATTTCCATCTGCCCCATCCTCCATCCTCCAGAACTAGGGCAGGCGCTCTTTGAACTGAGCCGGCCTGTGGAGTGGGGGAGTGGAGAGGGACATGTTTTCCTCATGAAGAGGATGTCAGGGAGGACCAAGGGAGATAGAAGGGATGGATGTACACGGAAGGTGTGAGGTGGGATATGGTGAGACGGAGATGGAGTCACATCACACTCTCAACAGATGATGTGAGAGGATGGGGATGGGGTTGAGGACTCTACATGACAGGGGCTCTAACCTCATCAACTGTAGTAAGAGAAGCTGACACCATTAAAGACACAGACACAGGAAACCAAGACAGTTGTTAAGGGTTGGGAGAGACGCTATGCAAACCCAGTTCTCTCCATCAGCATCATTATTTTAACTAATTTAACATTTAGTCACATGACTGACTATTCTCCACCCACTTGTTTCTACCTCCTATATCCTGCATATTCTGCATGTTCCTGTCTTAATGTATACACATACATTCAACGTTTGCGGTTCATGGGGGGCGGCAAAGACCATTGTAAACGTCAGTTGTATAGCCATTAGAAGATTAATCACAAGCCTTTTTTATTCATGTCCTGAAATCCAAACCCTGCACTGATGGAAAGACTGAATTAATAGTGGAACAGGTTCTAAGAGACATCTGTCTGACGTGTGGTCTAGCTGGAGATGGAACCAGAGAGAAGAAAGCCTCTTATGCCACAATAAAATAAATAGGACCCAGCTCTTACCCTTAGAAACACATGGTTAAATTGAAACATTCTAAGTGATCAACTGGAGTGGTCGGTATCAAGCTGCTACAGTGACGCAAGCGGTGATGGTGTTCAGCGTCTGTTATTGTTTGCCATTGTTATTTCCAAGGTCATGTGATGACTTCATTAATGAGCTTGTAGAGGTACCATGGAAACAGGAGTCAGGTATTAGGGGTCAGGTATTAGGGAATGAATAGTCTCACATTTAAGGGCTTTCAATAACCACAAGATGATCACGATGACACAGACAAAAGACTAATAAGTCATCACTGGGTAAAAAGGGGCTTGTGAAAATGCAGTCCTGCTCATATAGGATAGCATTTCATATGAAGATCATGTTGAGTGGATGTGCATGATCACCTTTAGGGAGCTGGTTTCCACAATGTCCATTGGGCTGTAACAGTTCAGCAGACAGTACAGTATTAACAGTGATATCCTTAACTAGGCAAGTGAGTTAAGAACAAATTCTTATTTACAATGACGGCCTACACCGGCCAAACCCGGTCGACGCTGGGCCAATTGAGTGTCGCCCTATGGGACTCCCAATCACGGCCGGTGTGATACAGCCTGGACTCGAATCAGGTTGTCTGTAGTGATGTCTCTAGCACTGAGATGCAGTGCCTTAGTCCGCTGCGCCACTCGAGAGCCCAACCTTCAATGTATTCCACAGTCCCTTCTAGAATAGTCTGAAGCGCTACTCTCTTTTCTATTTATAGTTTACGTGTATGAAAAGTGCTTGCGAGCACTATCAGCTCTGTTTCTGCAGTCTGACTAGTGAAACAACTGTATCTGGAAGAGTAAGAGAACTGGTTCAGGCTTGATCCCTAATGAGTTATCTGATATTGTCACAGCAATTCTCCCATTGGAAGATGCTTATTTCTACTGTGAGGATTTGACCAAGCTCACACACCTGTGTACTGCTACTGTAGGCCTACTGTATCTGACAAACCAAGTCAGAGGTGGGGCCCTCCAGTTACCCTGTCGATACCTTCCAACGCAAACCCCAATGGACTGAAGCATTCTCCAACACTCATACCCCATAACACAATACAAGACTGTTTTATCATGTTTATACCTGAACTTATCAGAGAGAGAGAGAGAGAGAGAGAGAGAGAGAGAGAGAGAGAGAGAGAGAGAGAGAGAGAGAGAGAGAGAGAGAGA
Source organism: Thymallus thymallus (assembly GCA_023634145.1). Classification (NCBI taxonomy): domain Eukaryota; kingdom Metazoa; phylum Chordata; class Actinopteri; order Salmoniformes; family Salmonidae; genus Thymallus; species Thymallus thymallus. The sequence goes on along the minus strand of CM042403.1, from coordinate 29,568,937 downwards.
GAGAGAGAGAGCGAGAGAGAGAAAGAAAGAGAGAGAGATCCTGTTAGTGATGATACAGTATGATTTGATTAATCTATATGCTGCCTTTGCTCTTCAGGTGCAAGAGATCTGCTGTACTAGGTCTTATCAGTGCTTCTCATAGGATGCAGCAACACACAGAACCAAATGGCCTAGATTAGATTAGATGAGTTTATTAGTCGCATGCAAATGAATCACTCATTTGCGTCCCTTGACAATCAATGGAACTGAGACAGTAACCGCTGCGACTGTCACGGTTCGTAGTAATGGGACGGTAAACGGAGCGTTGGTGAAGTTCATTCATTTATTGAATGAGGTGTTTGTACTCTTCTAACAGACAAACCTCAATGAACTTGAGTATGAACTTGGCAGTGGAGGCTCCTCAGAAGAGGAAGGGGAGGACCATCCTCCTCAGTGAATTTCATAAAAATGTAAATTGTAAAACATTTAAAAAGTTATTATTTTTAGATAAAACTATACTGAATATAATCACTTGTCACCAAACAATCGATTGCAGTAGCCTCAACAGCATTTTGTAGGGTATGGTGTATCCAGAGGACAGTTAATATACAGCTGATGTGTTGTGCATTGAAGTCCACAAGCGAAGACAAAGTGAGAGGAGGAGAGCCCATAGAAGGAATACAACGTGGCTGCTATGAAAGTGAACTGTGTTTACGCTGATCAGGGGTCTTAAACGGAAGCAAAAGGAATAAAACGGGGATAAATATACCTGAATTTGTCCAATAGAAACTCTTGTTAGCAACTGTTGGACTAACGATTACACCTTATATGAGCTAGATGCAGGCAAGAGCGTGTAAGGCGGTATTGAATGTCTCTGTCTGTCCATGTGTCACTGTCTGTCACTTCAAATTTGTCTCTCGACCTGTGTGCACCTATGTTGTAAACTTTCATTCATAGGCTAGGTTGTAGCAACCTCATGATGGGTATCGGGACAATTAGAGTATCATGTAGTAGCCTAAACCTGTCGCTGTTACATTGAACTGGGTGAATGGAATTGAATGAGAGTCATCCAATATGCTGTAATAGAAATAAGGCCATGCTAATGAAAAATAAATCGTCCCCCTCATCTTAAATGGCACTGACCACTACTATAACTTGGGTATAACACATGTATCTATCGTAGCCATTTATCAAGTTATATCTCTGTGAGAAAATTATTTTGGTAGATGGTCAAAACGGAAAAGCAAACATAATGTATCGGCTTCTAAATAGCGACAGGGGTTGGCTTTCATTTCAAAGCTTAACCCTTAAAACCATGAATTCATGTGAGGCCAGAGACGTTTATGGTAGGACCGCCCATTCTTTATCTAGCCAGCTAGGTCTGAAAATATAGCTGGGTTCTAAATCCCACTATGGACTGGCGCGTATGACAAAAACATTGGTACTAAACCAATGATAATTATCTGTTTTAAGCTAACAATTTTGTGAGATTGTGACGACTATAAATGTTAATACTAACATCATAAATCTGAGATAAAAAGGATGTGTATTTTTTTTTCATTTTTGTGTGGTGAAAACGTTAGTCTGTGTAATGTAGTAACACGTTCTGTCCACAATAGGGAAGTTTGCGTACATTTTTACAACAATGACATCTATTTATTCTTACTTTAACCATGGAGAGAGTTTAACAATGCCCCTGAGAACAATTTAACCATGCACTTTAGACTAGATCCTCCATAGAGTCTGTGCAGCAGGCTGAACGTTTGAGCTTTATGCTGGTTGCCTGTAGTCTATTTAATTGCTGATTTAGTTGATGGTTTAGTTTATTGTAAAGCCTGCTACGGAGAGAGCACTGGGACAGTTTGACTGGAGTTACTGTACCTTGTACTGGAGTCCTTTTGCATGCTGTGTGTGTAGCATTATTATGGCTTTCTACACATTGAGCTGTGTTTGCGTGCGTGTTTTATAGTATGATGTCTTGCTGTGCATTAGGTGCTCTCAGTATGGGCAGAGAGAGACAGAAACACAGGCCTCTTTCACCAGGATGTGATACCTGCAGAAAAAATTTGTGTGATGTCACCATTTCCACAGTCACGGCTAAATATATCAGAACCACTGTGTGAAGGCAGAGGAGACGCTGAGAAACAGTGACTGTGTGGAACATGCTAATGAAAATAAAAACCGTGATTAACAGTGTGTAATGTACAGTATATACACACACAGCATTGGTTCCACTTGAATTAAAGCTTCGAATACACCGACTGCGTCATTGCGCAAAATAGTATGCGGCATCATCTAGATATGTGTGCAACAAAAGTTCAACATTCACCTTCTGCTACCATTTCTGTCAACCCGTTTACACATACAGTTTGACGCATAAGTTCGATAAATCCAACTTATGCACCACACAGAACGCACTGCAACTGCCTCTGCAACCCAATGCTGCAAGGCAAAAGCAGCGTTCCATTGGAAATGAATGTACTTCTGGTGTACCAAAACGCAATGACGTAGTCGGGTAAGATTCATGATCCCTGGCAAATGAACGCATAGACAGCCTGTAAAGTTAAATACCTCAAGAAAACTGGTGAATTTGTGTGTGTGTGTGTGCGTGCGTGCGTGCATGCGTGTATGTGCATTTTTGTGTATTTGCGATGTCAATCAAGCTGTCAATCAAAGCTATGTCGTCTCTGGCATAAAACGTCTTGTGTTCCTATAGATTCCTGGTTTCTCTAGATTCCAACTAAAGCTGTGTTTTGCTTGTGTGCAATAATACATTGAAATGTGCTGTGCTCATACTGTACCTCCACATCACTGTCTGTGGGGATGGAATCCACAGTCATATCGGTCACAAGTATCAAGGTAGAAAGACAAATAAAAATAGGCATCAGGGAAAAACCAACAAATAGATAGAAGATAGAGATGGAGAAGGTGAGGTGCAAAGAGAGAGAGAATGGAGGGTCAGACAGACATACAGACAGACAGGTTGAAAAGAGAAAGGATGAAAGATAGAAAGTATGGGTATAGGTCAGAAAGAAAGTATGGCTATGACTGTAGGACAGACATTTGACTTCTTCCCATCATATACAGTAGAGGAGGCTTGTGGGAGGAGCTATGGGAAGATGGGCTGATTGTAATGGCTGGAATGGAATCAATTGAATGGTACCAAAAATATCGAACACATGGAAACAACGCATCTGACTCTATTCCATTGATTCCTTTACTCAGTACTTTGTTGAAGCACCTTTGGCAGCGATTACAGCCTCGAGTCTTCTTGGGTATGACGCTACAAGTATGGCACACCTGTATTTGGGGAGTTTCTCCCACTCTTCTCTGCAGATCCTCTCAAGCTCTGTCAGGTTGGATGGGGAGCTTCGCTGGACAGTTATTTTCAAGTCTCCATAGACGTTCAATCGGGTTCAAGTCCGGGATCTGGCTGGACCACTCAAGGACATTCAGAGACTTGTCCTGAAGCCACTGCATTGTCTAGGGTGTGTGCTTAGGGTTGTTGTCCTGTTGGAAGGTGAACCTTCACCCCAGTCTGAGGTCCTGAGTGCTCTGGAGCAGGTTTTTTTTTTACCAAGGATGTCTCTGTACTTTACTCTGTTCATCTTACCCTTGACCCTGACTAGTCTCCCAGTCCCTGCCGCTGAAAAACATCCCCACAACATGATGCTGCCACCACCATGCTTCACCGTAGGGATGGTGCCAGGTTTCATCCAGACGTGACGCTGGCATTCAGGTCAAAGACTTAAAACTTGGTTTCATCAGACCAGAGAATCTTGTTTCTCATGGTCTGAGAGTCCTTTAGGGGCCTTTTGGCAAACTCCAAGTGGGCTGTCATGTGCCTTTTACTGAGGAGTGGCTTCCGTCTGGCCACTCTACCATAAAGGCCTGATTGGTGGAGTGCTGCAGAGATAATTGTCCTTCTGGAAGTTTCCCCCATCTCCACAGAGGAACCCTGGAGTTCTATCAGAGTGACCATTGGGTTCTTGGTCCCCTCCCTGACCAAGGCACTTCTCCCCGATTGCTCAGTTTGGTGGTTCCAAACTTCTTCCATTTAAGAATGATGGAGGCCACTGTGTTCTTGGGGACTTTCAATGGTGCAGAAATGGTTTGGTACCCTTCCCAAGATCTGTGTCTCAACACAATCCTTTTTCGGAGCTCTAAGGAAAATTCCTTCAACTTCTTGGCTTGGTTTTTGCTCTGACATGCACTGTCAACTTTGGGACCTTATATAGACAGGTGTGCGCCTTTCCAAATCATGTCCAATCAATTGAATTTACCACAGGTGCTCCAATTAAGTTGTAGAAACATCTAAAGGATGATCAATGGAAACAGAATTTCAAGTCTCATAGAAAAGGGTATGAATACTTATGTAAAAAAGGTATTTCTGTTTTTTTTTGTTATACATTTTCAAAAATGTCTAAAAACCAGTTTTGTCATTATGGAGTATTGTTTGTAGATTTATGAGGAACCTTTTTTATTTAATCAATTTTAGAATAAGGCTGTAACGTTACAAAATGTGGAAAAGGTGAAGGGGTCTGAATACTTTCCGAATGCACTGTACAGAGTAGGCCTATGCTAAAGCCACAAACCTTCACATCTCCTTCATGATTTACTTACTGTCTGAGAGTAAGAGTGGGGGAAATGTTTAGAAAATAAGTGTGCTTTATAAAGAGAGTGTGTTTGTATGTGAGATGGAGAGAGGGAGCTTGTGTAAAAGATAAGAAAGCAAAATTCAGATATTTACTACCACTACTTGAAATCCCCCTCAGAAGGGGATGGTTGTTTGTACACCAATGCTTTCAAACCCTTCAGTTGTTTTTTCCGTCTTTAATAGCCCACTCAAAGCTCCACACATGCATGCTTTTAGAGCTCTTATTGAATTACAAAAACCCCTCGTATCCGCTGTACTTCTCATCTGAGGTAGGCAGCCTCATCTCTGAGAACAGGAAGTACCTGGAGCCATCTGAGTGGTTTGTCTTTAGTCTGTGCTGCATTTTACCCTATAGACAGAAATAGAGGTATGGAAAGCTTGACTGTTGAATGTTGCTATTGAAGAAAAAAAACCTTGTACAGGTTATAAGTCGGTACTATACAACCTTCGTAACCCACTGCAACTGTAATTGCCATGCGAGACTGCGAGTGAATCGCTTCCAAGAAAGACTGCGAGTAAACCACTAATAGGAAAGTTTCATAATAACCAAAGGATAATAACCAATGGTTTGGAACTTGACGTTGTCCTTCCTGGTTTTAGTCCCACTTCAATTATTGATCAGTTCTCAGAACATTCATTAGGTTGTTGCAAATGTTCTCATATGACAAAAACTGTCCAGTCGTGCTGATGATTATACAATGTCTGTTAGAAGAACGTTCCCAAGTCTAATTACATAAAACTTTCAACACGTGATGAAGAAAGAAAAGCATAAAATACTGTGTTTCGAAGTAGACGGCATATGAAGAGGATGGGAACATTTTAATAACTCAGAAATTGTGTTCTGTTTCCTGATTGACCATATTACACTGAAAAAAACACCACAACTATCCCCTGTTGGTGCAGAGGTTTAACAGTTTGGCAGCAGAGTTAAAGATTAGACGTTCAATCCCACATATTATTTAACCATGTTTCTTTTGAAGAATAAAATGAAATTGAGGCACACTCATCGTCTTGGATACCTTCTAAATATGATCCCAAATGCTGTTCAAATGTCCTACGAATTAAAAAATGCTTGCGTTTGTATGGTTAAATGCTGTTCGAATTAATTATTTAGTTACAAATATGCATGCTGAGAATGTTATGGTAATATTAAGTCAAATATAAACATCTCATCCCAAATCTTGGGTATTAATATAGAGTTGTCAGCAACGAGTGTGTCTGAAATAGCCGAATCCACTAATTTGAAGGGGTGTTGACATACTTTTGTGAATACAGTATCATTCAAAGGTTTTCTTTATTTTTATTTTCTACAATGTAAAATAATAGTGAAGACATCAAAACGATTAAGGGCAAAAGAACACAGACATTGGACAGAGGAAGACATGGCTTTTTCTTTGCAACATCATCCCAGAGTCGCCTCTTCACTGTTGACTTTGAGACTGGTGTTTTGCGGGTACTATTTAATGAAGCTGCCAGTTGAGGACATGTGAGGCGTCTGTTTCTCAAACTAGACACTCTAATGTACTTGTCCTCTTTCTATTCTGGTTAGATCCAATTTGCGTTGTTCTGTGAAGGGAGTAGTACACAGCATTGTACGATATGTTCAGTTTCTTGGCAATTTCTCGCATGGAATAGCCTTCATTTCTCAGAACAAGAATAGACTGACGAGTTTCAGAAGAAAGTTCTTTGTTCCTGGCCATTTTGAGCCTGTAATCAAACCCAAAAATGCTGATGCTCCAGATACTCAACTAGTCTAAAGAAGGCCAGTTGTTGTGCTAACATAATTGCAAAAGGGTTTTCTAATGATCAATTAGCCTTTTAAATTTATAAATTTGGATTAGCTGGAAAACAGGAGTGATGGTTGCTGATAATGGGCCTCTGTACACCTATGTAGATATTCCATAAAAAATCTGCCGTTTCCAGCTACAATAGTCAGTTACAACATTAACAATGTCTACACAGTATTTCTGATCAATTTGATGTTGCAACATCAGGCGAATGTTTTATGTACACGTTCTATAATCATCAGCATGACTGGACAGTTTTTGTGTTATGAGACAATTTAAAGATTTTCTAATAGTTATTTTTTGGATGATCAAGGATGTCAGCTTTAGAGCCTTGTAGTGCATATCATTGTTCCCCTGTATGATCTCCATGAAAAAGGTTAGCAGAAACTGTGATCAGAGAACCTCAACATTCTTTCAAGTCTATCCCTCTCTCTATTCCCTGGGCTGAACTAAAAAAGACAAGCCAACTCCATAAACCTGCTTCCGCTTCACATCACATGCAACAGTTCAGTTTCATGTCCTCTAAGGGGGAAAACTATGGTCATAATGTCTACTGCTAGCAGGTTTTTCAACGTTTATGGACTAGAGTCACGGTTCCACGTGACTTTCATGCTCTTTGGGGGCTTTTTTCATGGTGTGAAGCTCCCTGTTCCATCAGGTTCCTCACAGGATGCTATTGTCATCAGCAGACAGAGGGTGGGTGGATGGGTGTTTCAAGTTTTATTTTCACGTGCAGTGAAATGCAGTAATCAATATCATCTAAATAGAGTAGAACAAAAACACATGAGGAATAGAAACGAGAAGAACATGAGAAAGTAAATAAGCTAAATACAGAGTCAGTTCGAGGGTCAATGCCAATAACATATTTTAGTGTTTTCTGAGGTCGGTTCGGTTTCGGTTCGATTATAAACAAATATTTTTGTATTTGTTTTTATTAAAATGTTTTTATTAAATGCACTATGCATTATGTGGGTTGAATTCTGTAATAACACAGAATAAAACAATTAATGAAAGTCCCATGATGGTAGTGGCTGCCCATTACTGCTTCTCACTTATTAACCATCATTTATTCACATTACTTTAGTTTAATAAAATATTTAAGTTGCTGTGTATATTAAATTTGTTCTATTTAATGACTTTATTATTTCATTCCAAGTCATCATCTCATCTCCATAGAGCTGCTGCCTATGCTGTGTGACAAAATCACTATTTTAGTAGTTCTTCACAGTAAAAAAGGCATACTATTATGACTGCTGAATACCAACTATTAATCACTTAGATCATGTATTTTCAGGTAGAGATACCTTGTGAAGCAACTGCTCTATCCCTCTCAATTGTGCATCTGTCTCTTTTACATGGCATGCTTAAAAGAAACACAGACCAGACAAGTAGGCGCGCAATGGATTATCATCTTTGCAGTAAATTGGTCCGATGTTGTCCAGGTTAGGGAGGGTTTGTAGCAACTCCTGTGGCGGGCCGGGCGCATGCACGGTCACCAGGTGTACAGCGTTCCTCCAACACATTTGTGCAGCTGGCTTCCGGGTTAAGCGTGCCTTATGTCAAACAGCAGTGCGGCTTGGCGGGGTTGTGTTTAGGAGGACGAACGGCTCTCAGCTCCACCTCTCCCGAGTCCGTACACCCATCTCATTAGTGGTGGTGAGATAAGAGACATTATGTCAGACTAATTTGCAATTGACTGTCATAGCCCCACATTAATAGTATGTGATGGTGAGTTGATAAGACAATCAGAAATACTGTTAGAATGTAAACATTGGCTGTTAATTACATAATTATTTTCACATGGTTGGGGTCGCGAGGATTTTCAAAATTGGGTCGTGGGCCAAAAAAGTTTGGGAACCCCTGGATAGGGTTTAGGTCACTAGGCATTCGGATATATGATAAAAAGTGTGTAGAGTCAGTATTTATTTTTATTTTTATTTTATTTAACCTTTATTTTACTAGCCAAGTCAGTTAAGAACAAATTCTTATTTACAATGACGGCCTAGGAACAGTGGGTTAACTGCCTTGTTCAGGGGCAGAACGACAGATTATTACCTTGTCAGCTCAGGGATTCGATCCGGCAACCTGTCAGTTACGGGCCCAACGCCCTAACCCCTAGGTTACCTGCCGCCCCAAACGCCCCAAAAGTATGAACATCTGTGTTGTGTGTGCGTGCGTGCGTGCGTGCGTGCGTGCGTGTGTGCGTGTGTGTGTGTTGGAATGTCAATGTGAGTGTGTGTGAAGAGTCCTGTGAGAGTGCATAGAGTCAGTGCAAACATTTTAAATACAATAAAAGGATCAACACAGATAGTCAGTGTAGCCATTTTGTTAGCTATTTAGCAGTCTTATGGCTTGGAGATAGAAGCTATTCAGGAGCCTGTTGGTGTCAGACTTGTTGGTTCAGTACCGCTTGCCATGCAGAAGCAAAGAGAACAGTCTATGGCTCGGGTGGCTGGAGTCTATAACAATTGTCCAGGCCTTCCTTTCACACCGCCTGATGTAGAGGTCCAAGATGTCAGGGAGCTCGGTGCCAGTGTTATACTGGGCTGTCCGCACCACCCTCTGTAGCGCCATGTGATCGAGCGCAGTGCATTTGCCATAGCAAGCAGTGATGCAGCCAGTCAACAAGCTCTCAAAGATCCTCTTTTTGAGGATTTGAGGGCCCATGCCAAATCTTTTCAACCTACTCAGGGGGAAGAGGTGCTGTTGTGCCGTCTTCACGACTGTCTGTGTGTGTGTGGACCATTTCAAGTTCTTAGTGATTTGGACACCGATTAACATAAAGCTCTCGATCCGCTCCACTACAGCCCCATTGATGTGGATGGGGGCGTGCTTGGCCCTCCATTTCCTGGAATCGAAGATCAGCTCCTAGGTCTTACTGACATTGAGGGTTGAGGTTGTTGTCCCGTCACCACACTTCCAGGTCACTGACCTCCTCCCTGGAGGCTATTTAATCATTGCTGGTAATCAGGCCTACCAACTTTGTGTCATCAACAAACTTGATGATGGTGTTGGAGTACAGAAGGGGACTAAGCACCTACCCTTGTGGGGCCCTTGTGAGAGTCAGCGTGGCGGAGGTGATGTTGCCTACCCTCACCACCTGGGATCGGCCGTCAGGAAGTCCAGGATCCGTTGCAGAGGGAGGTGTTCAGTCCTAGGGTCCCAGGGTCACAGGGTGTGTGTGCGTGTGTGCACGCATGAGTACATGCATGTGCAAAGGGTGAAGTAGGTATCCCAGATGGGTGGGACAACTCTAAACTTTTTATGAATGAGGTAGCAAAAGGATACCTCTCTAAACATTGCTGAGGCAGTATTCTTGTTGTTTATTTTTTTCTGGTTCACTTGGTGGACTTCCAAGTGTGGCCGGAGGGCAGGGGCATGGTGGGTCTCTTAACACACATCCCTGAAATTGTGGTTCCAACCCCTCTCTACAAAAACTGCAATAAAAGACTAAAATATAATTAAATTACACATAGCCTACTACATCGCTATATTTAAGTAGCAGAATTACATTCCTTTTTCCTTTAATTCAAGTGATATGCTGAAATGGTTTTAGGGGAATGAGGAAATTCATCATACAGATTTCAAAATAATGTTTAAGGAGAAAAACGCTCCAAGCTTCCCCTCTTTTCATTTCTCAGGCTCTGGCTAGGTCTGAATGTGTCTCCTACTCCCACCCTGAACTGGCTGCTGTCCCACTCTCAATGTGAACCAGCTCTCCTTTAAAAGGCGCTGCACCGCAGATATTGTGATGAGCATGAGGCAATATCTGCACAGGTGCACAGGTTCGCTCACCACTGTTACAGCGTGGTAGGTACAGGACCAAAACAAAACTACCTTTAACAGCATGCCTCTCTCAGTATATCCATGAGGTCTCATCTGGAAATACAACCTTTTCTCAGGCTGAGACAGTGTAGCTCAATGTTGATGTAATCCTATACAGAGTTAGTCCAGCCAGCGGTGGTTAGGTCCACTTGGTTGACACATGTAATTTATTTAAGTTGACCAGAGGTGGTGCATCTGTGATACAGTATCTTCCATGTTTCCCATATTGGTACAGCTAACATGTGTGCCAGAGACTTTTGGTTTAAGGACATATCAAGGAAAAATAATAGTCTCTTAAGAGCCACATAAACTTTAAACACAATGGACAGTAATTTTTTATTTCAGGAAAATGTACGTATTTCTCAGAACCTCAATTATCTTCCTTATCATATATTTACATTTGGTTTAATTTTATGCTAGCTTCAAGCCTGTGTTTTTTCCCTTTTGGAATATCATACAATATTCATGAACAAAAAAACCACCTCGTTACATTAAAAACAATGAAAATATAATTACCATGTTTTTGTGGCGGCAGTATGATTTCTATTGGCAATATTCCAAGACGGTCTTGGCCCAGGTCCCATGATTGTCATTTGTGATCAGTGGGAGGTCGCTGGTGTTGATGTAATTGTGTCGGGGGAGAAGGAATGACAAAATGCTGTAAAGAAGCATAAACAGTGTCTTGTGCATTTCTCTATTGGTTAGATGTTACTTGGACAATTTGAAGCAGTGGCACTGCTGCACCATGGGGCAGGCAGGCCTGGCAGCCCAGTGATGTGATGTGTGAGGTCAGTGTGTTTATGGAACCTGGTGTGGTCGTCTGCTGCAATAGCCCATCCGTGACATGGACAGACTAGTTGTGCGTTCCAAGATGCCGTTATGCACATCAGTATTGTACAGCGCTGTTTGTGGGTTTTTCAGACAGTTCTACCACCCTGTTTAAATGTGCAGTACTGAAGTAAGTGTTGATGAAAAGGTTATTATCATAGCACGGTTATCAACTCTGGAGGAAGTTACTGAACCCATGAAGGTAATAAAAGGGGTTTCCTTTTTTAAATCCACTCAGCATGAACCGCTAATATTACAACCCCAGATAAGGTTAAACAAACAGTGAGGCCCATCCGCTACAGGCCAGCTGCGGTGTGGTGTAGTGTGGGCTGCCGAGCCTCCCAGTTCACCCGAGCGCTGAGCCCTGTGGCACTCAATAAACCACTTCAGCTCTTATAGTCATTTTTACAGCAGCTCTCAAATAATATCCGTGGGTGATTTATATATTACATAATTAAACAAACAGACAGTTCAGCTACTGATCTCCGCCACAACCCTCCTTTCCTGTTACCACAATGCCCGGTACCTCCACGCCTCCGCACGCCAGCCTCGCACATCCCCCATCATAGGGAGGGAGGGAAGGAGGAAGGGTAGGAGGGGGAAGTCTTCCTCACAGAAAATAAGTGTTACACTGTCTTCACAGAGCCTCGAGACCAGGGAAGAATTTTATCTCTCAATCCTGTGGGACTGAATAAGGCAATGGAAGGGTATTTCCCTAAAAGTGGAGCAGAAAAAAGAGAGAGTGGGGGGTGAGAGAGAGGAAAATGTTGATAGAAACCCTGGTCTCTCTAAGTCTTCGAGATCCAAGAGACGGAGCTACTAAAAAGGAAACAACAACAACAACAACCCAAAGCAACAACAACAACAACACAGACAAACACACCCACCCACCAGCACAACCAGCAGCTATCTGTCCCACCTCACCACGCTCTCCTATTTCCACAACAAAAAACACGCAGACAACATCAGAGGATCTGTTGGGTCACAGATACAACACAGAGAGAGAAGAGCACACGCAGCACACAGAACCTTTTAAAGGCTTTCAAACACTCCCTCTGGGCCGCCACACTCACAGGCCTCTCAGAGACAGCCTTAGCCCAGCAAAACAAACAGCTATCAAAGGGAAGGTGGGAGGCAAAGGCACAACTTGGAGGTTGAATAGTGAGCAGAGAAAACATCAAATCTAAGACTTTGAGGTGAGAGGCCCTGGCTCACCGTAGCAGTGGAGGCTGCTGAGGGGAGGACGGCTCATAATAATGGCTGGAACGGAGTCAATTGAATGGTATCAACCACTTGGAAACCATGTGTTTGATGTTTCTGATGCCATTCCATTGACACCATTCCAGCCATTATTATGAGCCGTGCTCCACTTAGCAGCCTCCACTGCACTGTAGTAAGTGGACCAGAGCAGGGTTCTCTTCCCCCATGTCAGGTCATGACTGTGGGTATGCTGCCAGGCATCTCTATGTTTGTCTGGTGGCTAAAGTCAGGGCTTGACAGAGGAGAGGGTTCTGGCAAACTCTATGTTTGTGTTTTGTTGGTCCCCAATTAGAGGCAGCTGCCCTGCATTGTCTCTAATTGGGGATCCTATTTAAGGTTCTTGCCTTCCCACCTGTGTGTGGGTTATTGTTTGTGCATTTACGTTGTGGTTGGATACTCATTCGATGCTTATTGTTTTATAGAACGTATAAAGTTATGTTGAACTGCTACCGCTCTGCGCCTCGGGTCCTGACTGCCAACCATTACACCCCCTGATCTTTTTCCTCTCATAGAGGATGCATGACTTCCAGGAAGAGACGTTTAAGTCATGTTCTTTAAATTATCTTACAGTAGATCTCACTCTCTCTAATTTAGTCATGGCTTTAATCATCTTGATCACTGTGGTGAGAGGGTGGACTGCCATGGGTCCTACCTGAGCTGAGACGACCTATTCCGAGGCTGTTTCTGACCCCCTACCCCAATCCCAGCCCCCTGCCACTCAGAAAAATGAATACATGTTTTATTGTCACATACACTGAATGACTTTGAGTGGAAGATTACAGCCCCCAGCAGCGGGTGACGGTGTCGATGTCAGGGTGTCGTCTCTCACCTCGTTCATTAGAGACAAAAACGGAGTGAAGCGATTGGTCAGGACAGGAGTAAACCATCCATCTCACCAGTAATTATGCACACCGTCACTGACAAGCCTTGTAGCTGCATGTTGCTCTCTCTGCTCTCATTGCTGTGAAGGACTAGGACTTGGCAGGATGAGTTATGGTCATCCACAAACCCCTCCCCACCAACAACCTTAACTCACTCCTCTCTCTGCATAATGGATTGCTGTTGTGGATTCTGACCTAATTATTGTGTAGCCTACATCGTCTCGATATATTATCCCTGAAGATTCCATGAGGCAGTTTGCCACAATGTTTTCTGTTGTTGTTTTGTATCTCATTTGGATCCCATCAAAGATTTCACCATGTAGTAATTCTATGGATTCTAAGAATACAACTCGCTCCTGAAGGTTCATGCTCTACAAAATCCGCAGTACAACCTTTCCTCACACAGGAAGCGGCACAGGTCCTAATCCAGGTACTTGCCATCTCCCGTCTAGACTACTGAAACTCTCTGTGGGCTGGGCTCCCCGCTTGTGCCATCAAACCATTGCAACTTATCCAGAACACCGCAGCCCGCTTGGTGTTCAACCTTCCCAAGGTCTCCCATGTCACCCCGCTCCTCTACACACTCCACTGCCTTCCAGTCGAAGCTTGCATCCACTACAAGACCATGGTGCTTGCCTACAGAACAGCTAGGGGAAATGCCTCATCCTATCTTCAGGCTGTACTCAAACCCTACACCCAAATCCAAACACTCCAGTCTCTTGGCCGTCCTACCCAAACGGGGTCAGCTCCAGCTCATCCCAGTCAAAGCTCTTTTCTGTCCTGGCATCCCAATGGATGGAACAAGCTTCCCCTTGACGCTAGGATAGCAGAGTCCCTGCCCATCTTCCGAAAACGTCTACCTTTTCAAAGACTATCTTAAATAAGAGATCTCAGTCGTCCGTCTGTCAAGCTATTCCTAGTAGCACTGACTTTGCTGATAACATCTTTATTGAGGAAAAACATATTTACTACGACTTTGAAATGTGGTTGTGTCACCTAGCTATCTTTAGATGAATGCACTAGCTGTAAGTCGCTCTGGATGTGACCGTCTGCTAAATGATTAAAATGTAAATGTAAATGTGTCCTGAGCTATCACAGGCCAGTGAGTCTGTTTTACGAGACTGAGGCACACTAAGCTGGTTCTCTCTGGCTCTGCCTCCACAGACACAGACAGGCCAGTCTGAGGCCCATTCATAGGTGCAGTGCTAATGGCAATTTATATGGCTTCTGTCACACTGAGGAGGAATTTTCCATATGTTTGACGTGTGATTTGGGTGCAGGCGGCCAGTGTGAATGCCGAAAAATGGACAGAACATTTTCTCCCGTGGCTGTTCTCTTTCACATCAAGTCCCTCTTTAATTCTGAGTTCTGCACAATGAGCAGACTGTGCTGTGACGGACCCCACATTCATAAACAATGGATGGAAAAAGCTCAAATCAAACGGTATGGGAATCTAAATAGGGCAATCCTATAGGGTCTCTCCTCTGCAAACCTCCACATTGAGTTTAGATCTAAGAGAAGGAGGGGGGGGGGGTTAAAATTCCTCAGTTATGCTCTCTAGTGTACTGCGTAAAATGTGATTAGTTTTTGTCCTAAAATCCTTGTGCATACATTATTGTTCCCAAGAATTATAGCTAAGCCTCTCTTTCCATTGGCCACCATTAGTTTTTTTTTTCAAGATATAAGAACAAAAGGAGAGCAAAGTAAGAACTGGAGCTATTTATTTCAATGCATTACATTGTAACCAGTGGGGTGGAGGATCCTTTTCAAATGAGAATAAAGAGACATTCTGAAACTGAGAAGAGAAAGTGTAGGTGAGAGAGGGGACATTCTCGCTGTGGTGGAAAATAGAGTGTTTCAGAGACTGTTTCGGAGACTGTTTCAGATACTTTTTCAGAGACTGTTTCAGAGACTGTTTCAGCTATTCAAACGCAGTATTATAATTAGAAATTGTTGTTGTTATTTTCAGTTTCACTGTTGGTTAGTAAAAAAAAGTGTGGAATCAGTTGTCAGTAGTTATCAAGTATTTACCTAGACACCACCTTCATGTTTTGTGATTTGTGAAATGTGAGTTAATTGAAAAAGAGAGAACAGTAAGTAGGTCAATTCATGCATGGCTGTATCTGTGGAGAAGGGGGTAGCTGCAGCCCAATATGGTGACCAGACTATTGGCATGTTGAAAGTAAAGTAGTGGGCGTGTGGAAGGGAGTGGGTGTGTCGAACGAGCTCTGCTATAGGTTAGATGATTTTGATTGAGCAGTGTCTAATTCATACTTCACTGTTAGATTTACACAAATAATTGTAAATTTTCATATATAAAACTGACAATTGTTTATTTTTTATTAAAAGTACTGATGATGGGTATACTGTTGCTTGTATGCGTTGTATGCGTGTGCGTGTGTCACCCTGATATTGGCTACTAGGTAGCTACTTCCCAAGCCATTGCAGGACAGAAGTGCTTGGCAAGCGGGAGCAAGGGCACTATATCCCAGTGTTTTTGCCATTCATGCCCACCCCATTGAGAAGTTAATTGTTTGTATTTATCAAGGTGACATCTAGATGGTTATCAACAATTGTTGTTATTTCTTCTGTAGGCTGCTATCCTACTTGAAATAATTAATGGGAGGTCAAAGAAAATTGCAACATTAGCTATCACCTGCGACACAACCGTGATACAGCTGCCCAGTAGGAAGCTGCCCATACTCCAGTCGCCATATTGGGATGCAGCTAGCGTTTCCTGTATCTGTAGGCAGTTGATTAAATCAGTCTCCATCCAGTTTATATCCACATAGTGTCATCCATCCACCATTGAAAGAACCCTGAAACTACAATATAATTATTTATTGTGCATAATGATTTACATGTTGTGGTGTCATGAATCTAAATCATAGTCATGTCATGTTTGACATTGTATGCAAGGCAGGCATGAGAGTCCAGTATGAGAACAGAGAGCCACACAAAAAGAAATGCAATATGGGGTCTTCCAAAGGTGTACAAAATAAACTTGAAAGGAACCTACATAACACATCCATTATCCATACATACTACATGCAGTACATATTAAAGCATCATTCAACCCCTGCAAACAGCAGGCCTTTTTGGCTACTATGAAAACAAAAAGGAACTAAATTGCGTGAGCCAACAACATTGTTGGTAAAAACAAAAAGACTAACAAGTGTTCCAGAAGATTTTTGTTCATTTTCTCTCTAATCTCATTGTCTTCAAAAGAAAATACGAAAGAAACGGAATACCCTTCAAGCCCTCCCGAGTGCGCACACCCAGCGAATGAAGCGGCACAAGTGAATAACATCGCATCGCCTCAGCCACCCTGGTAGCACGCGCACTGGATGGCCTGACACATTTTTGTGTTTCATCTCGTGAAATTGAATATTCTCTCTCATCCTTGGCATGGAAATATATGCGCTTCAGGGTAAGAACGGGAGGTAGGTTGAGCTCTGTGAATTTTCCCTCTCCTCTTTAGGAAACTTACATTTGGAAAATATGCCACGGACATTTAAACATAAAAGTTCTCCATCACTGAGATGGATTTCCATACAATTCTCTAGGCTGGAGGGGGGTTGGAGATGACATAGCCTAATACAGAGAGAAGCAAGTCTGTTCTACTAAATATATTTCCAAATAAATGTATTTTCAAATATTTTCTGAACGGAACTAACATACATGATTATTGCACACTCCAATGTTCAGATGAAGGGAATTAAATCGTCTATAATGCGCACCACCGCAGTGCTCAACTAACAGCAGTGTGTAGCCTACTGCAGTAGTTCTCAAACTGTGGTGGGCGTTTGGGGTCGGCAAGGTTTTGGCATGACACAGTTTGACACGACTTATCATTTCTTTCTTGAGGGGTATTTTGAGGGGTTTACTGTATGGAGGGGTATTTTGAAAACACAATATAAGTGGAAGGATAAGTGGAAGGCCCCCAACCCCCCCAAAAATGTTAATATAATTGTGCAGTTCTATAATGCACATTTTGTCATGAGTCAGAGAACATGTTGCAGTTTTTAAGATCATTTCCAGCAATTCTACATATTTATAGCTCAACTCATGCTTTCCTTCAAATTTTGCCATGAGTATGAGAGAAAATGTTGCAGTTTTAAAGTAACTGTCCAGTGAAAATCTCACTTTTAAAAGTTCATATTCTCATACCAAATAATTTTGTTGACATCCTATACTCGAAAAAATATACCTAGAAAAAATGCACTTCAAAAACCCAACCTCAAACTTATATCTCAAAACTGCTTGCTATTTCCTCATAGAGAATGATGTCATCCTCGGTATAAGTCCACACCATTCTGTTGTTGGGGTACGCTCACACCATTCAAACACAGAAAAGTTGCTTTTTAAAAAATATACGTAATTACAATTTTTTGAATGGAAAACTATTTCACTCATATAGGTAATATTTCATCTGGAAATACTGGACAGTTATTTTAAAGGTCGACTTTGGGCAAAAATAACGGCTATCAAAACAGTGTAACTGATCAATGCACCATCATACCAGATCATCAAAACAAAATACAAATTTATGAATAAGATATTTGGCTACAGAAGTGCCATTTCTTACCGATCTCTACATCTTCTGTCCAAAAACAAACCCTTTGAAATTATGTCAACACATACTGGTGGTCACGGCGCGCGCAACCAGAATGACATATCGATGAACACACCCCCTGTCTGTTTGAAAATTGAGAAAGAGGAGGAGTTGGACCGTTTTTTCGTGTCCAAAGTTGAGCATTGAAGCCAATTTCCTGCAATTCTACACATTTTTACATCGCTTATGACGTGTTCATATGCTATCTGGGGGGCCCTCAACCCCCCCCCCCCCCCCCCCCCCCAAATAAATGTCCCCACATCCTCTGTGGCAATTTCACCTATGGTTTGTCATGCACATTACATATGGACCAGATCTGCACATCACAAGGTAGTTGTTTAAATACATGTCTCTTATATTTCAATGTTGAAAGCATTGAGGCTCACAAAACAGTTAGAAAAGTTGTACATGCAGATGCCTTTTTTCCCCTACTACAGTAACTCAATGTAGCCTAGACTATATCCTCAGCCTAGCTGCAGCACATTTACAGCACTGTGCTGCACAAAGCTTTCTAGCCAATGGCATCTTTATCATCCTCCAACCTTTATTTGCCTACCATTATAACAAATCATTATTGTTTTTGAGCTGCAGCGTTTTAAAGTATCTGGAATAGCCTATCACATTACATAATTAATGCAGGCAGCAAGTGAATAATATATGTTTCTTCCCCAGTTGACAGGATGCCAGAGGTGGAACAGCACTGCTCCACTATTCTCTAACTCTGGGGCTACAGGCAATGACGGACTGGTCATCTGAGGCACCAGGAGTGTTCCCGTTGGGCCACTTGACAATTGGGGCCAATGCAACGCTTAAATAAAAATAACCAAGTGCTGTGTGTCTGACTGGCCAAGGCGCGTGGGTTGCCGGCCCACTGCCACTGCGGTTGGGTATTACTTACATCTGTCAGCCTCCGTGGGGAAATTACTTTATCAAGCAGCTACGAAAAAAACACAGGGCAGGTGCAAAATGCCGGAACGAAATACACAAAAGACAGATACACGGTACATGATACATAGTGCGGCAGTATGAAAAAGTATAAAAATACACAAAGTCTGGAGTGCAAAAAGCTATAGAAACGCATTGCATAGTATGAGTGAATGACTGAATATGCATAACCAATGTAGACAATTTTTCTTGCACAAGGATTTAATGACGGAACAAAACCTACAAAAATTATAAATGTTGCTTGTGTATTTCTTAAACTGCTGTATTGTCCAATTGTATATGAGTATACTAACATTAATATACTAACATTACATAATTAATTATATAATTAATATATTAATATTATACTAACATTATACTACTATATTATCGTTTGTAAAAATGGGACCAACAGGAAGTGGCTGTCATACAGTGAAGAGAACCATGCTTTATTCTGCTTCATTTGTATGGCATTTGCAAAGCTCACAGAGAACAACCCTTTCATGAATGGAATGGCAGACTGGAAGCATATCCATCAGAGAGTGGAAGAGCATGAGAAGAGCATTATGCATAGAGGTTATGCTGAGGCCTACTTTCTAAGTTCCTCCAAAGATAACATTGAAAGCCTGTTCATCGTCAGTCAGATGTCTGCTCATGGAGAGCAAGTGCGCAGAAGAAGGCAAGTGCTAGAGTGCATTATAGATGTTGTTAAAGTCATAGGCAAGAGAGGTCTTTGCTACAGAGGCATGCAGTCTGAAGCAGCTTATACACTAGATGACAGCAGCATTGACCATGGCAACTTTTTAGAGATTATCATTCCGCTGGGAAAGTATGACCTGTCTATGAAAGAGCATCTCACTGCCTGCATAGAGAAAAGCAAAAAACTGCATGAGTCTGGGTCAAGGGGGGGCAGAGGCTCTCTACTCACTCTATTATCAAAGACTACCATCGATAATGTCATTACCACCATCCAACACACAATGCAGGCCACCATTGCAAGTGAAATCCAGGAAGGTGGTATGTTTTCAGTCCAGATTGACACTACGCAGGACATTACAACACAAGATCAGTGCTCTGTTATAGTCAGATATGTGACGAACGTCATCCATGAGAGGCTTGTTGCTGTGGTGAAATCCGACCAGAGGATAAACATTTGGGAGAAGGAGAGCAAGGACCCAACACACAGACGTCTTGCTCCAATTGGAGAGACACGCTGGTGGGCAAAAGACAGTGCCTTAAATAAGGTCTTTGGAGCTTTTGGAAATCCAGATGAGGGTCTGTATGTTGATGTCCTTCCGACTCTTTCAACCATACAAGATCAGAAAAACATGAACACTACTGCACGGGTCAAGGCACAAGGATACATTGAAGGGTTGCTGAAGTATGAAACAACACCTCACCAGTCTCAAAATATCTTCAAACAAGTGGAATGGACATTCTGTCTGCGCATCGTATGGTGGTGTCTACAGAGGAGCAGCTGAAAGGAATGGCAGGAGATTTTGAAAAAGTCAAGGCAGCTGCAGACACATTTGTTCAGTGGGCCAACAGGAAGTTGCAGGAACGGGATGAGGAAGCAGAGCTGGAGTTAGAGACCACTCGGCCAATGAAAAGGGCTTGAAAGAAGAAAACCATGCCTGGAGAGATGGCACAGATGAGACTTTTACTGGGGCAGAGAGAGCATACAGGATTGGTGTCCATACTCAAATTCTGGATACAGTTATAGATAGCATCCATCAGCGATTTCTGAGTAATGGCACTTTGTATGCCAACATGTCACTTCTGGACCCTAAAACCTTTAGTGGCCTTCCACAGACAGCCCTTCAAGAACTAAGCAAATGTTTGATCAAATTTGACAGCAGAGCAACGGTGGCCAATTTACAGAGTGAGCTCATGAGTCTGGCAGAACAGTGGACTAGGTTAAAACAATCGGGATTTGAAGAATACACAACCAGGACTATGAAGGATCATGGACCTGAAGGAAATGAAGACGAGGTAGAGATGGTGAACAAGAGCTGTTCACCTTGCCAGGACTGTCCAGTGTATTGCTACCCTATTCTTAGTCAGTAGAACCTATTGACTGACGCATACCACATCCTGGGCCTTGCTTACAAGTTTCTACTTACCCTGTCAGTAACCCAGGTAGCTTGCGAGCGGAGCTTCTCTACTCTGAAATTCATCAAGAGTAGACTCAGGAGCACTCTATCTCAACAGCACCTGGAGGCTTTTATGCTTATGGCTACTGAGCAAGATGTTTTAATGGCCCTGGACAGTGACCTGGTTATAGATGGCATTGCTGAGAGAAGTGAACTGCTGCAGAAATTGCTAATTTAAGGAGGTAGGAAATATGTTTATTTTTATTTTATTCTATGACTTGTCTACTCACCAGTCTTTTCACCAAAAAATGTCTTCCTGTATTATGTATGTTACTGGTCAGATGGTTCCAGAGATTCTTGCCACCTTGCTGCCAGTGCCAAAATATGCTCCTTCTAGCCAGCCTCCTCCTAAGAGCAACATGTTCCCCTTGTTCTATTTTACATATATTTTACTAAAGTTATTGTTCTAAATATTGTTCAGTAATCTTGTTTACATAAAGTGTGGCGTAGGTTGTGTGAGTGGTGGTATATCGCTGGGTTATAGCCACAGGTTTTCACTCTGTTCATCATCTTAATGCTGTGATTATACTTGACCAAATCACTGCATAAACAGATGTCAACACATCAACTTGTGATTTCATTTTCATGCTTACTCCCCTATTCAAATCAGGATGGACTGTGTTTCCGTGGAATTAGGTGTTTTGATCGCGATTAACCTATTTTTGAGAAATCCCCAGAAGCATAGCGACTCACCCTTTGACTGCTCACTTTGGATCACTGTCAACATTAATGTTTTATCAGGAGACATTGAGCCCATTGAACAGGCTGCTTTGTGTTGCTACCACTGAAGCATCAGGCTGTGGGAACCTGGTGTTTCTAAAGATGCCAGTTACCTGCTCCACCACGCTGCTACTGCCTTGATCAGCATGTATCATACTGTATATCATTCAAATAAAGCTAATTGAATGTTCATGGTACACTCCCTTACCCGATCCACCAGACTGGCAGTACCAGGCAGGGATTGCAGAGGGTGTCTGAGTCTTACTAACTGAGGTGCCCTGGCTGGTCTGTGTGCCATGCGGTGGAGTGGACACCCTGCCTCAGGGCTGCTCATCAGTACTTGTCACTGGGCTTGGCACATTAGTCAGCAGGCAGATGACGGGACCTCTTGTAAAGGATAGCTGACCCCCCGTGGGGAGCCAAGTATCTTCCCAAATAGACGGATTACCCCCAGAGAATCCCCCAGTACCAGGAGAGGAGAGGGGGGAGCCAGTGGGACAGGGAAAGGGGAGAAGGGGGGTTCCCTGGGTAGTCCAGGGAGGGCTTCTCCTCATGGGGATCCTGGGAGTTGACCTACCCTCGACCCCGGCTGTACAATGAAGTTAGCCCGCTGATCACTGCCGCACTCTTTGACAAAATGGAATATTCTCCCCCGAAAAAAACTGTGGCCCCTCTGCAGGAGGATGGGATAGCCAACAATGACGCTAATCCCCCGGCTTGTTGAGGGGGGCGGGGAGAGAAAAAGGAAAGGCAGAAGAGAAATTATTAAACAAAATCCTAGGCGGCTTTAAGTTTCTGCCGTTTGATTCTCTCTCTCTCTCTCTCTCTCTCTCTCTCTCTCTCTCTCTCTCTCTCTCTCTCTCTCTCTCTCTCTCTCTCTCTCTCTCTCTCTCTCTCTCTCTCTCTCTCTCTCTCTCTCTCTCTCTCTCTCTCTCTCTCTCTCTCTCTCTCTCTCTCTCTCATGTAATATAATAATATAGACGACAGGCAGTGTAGCTCTCAGAACCAAGAGGAGGTATCAATCTGTCCGATGCTTGGACGTGTGATGGATGAACAGCCTTTGATGTTTGAGGCTCATGGTGGATACACTGACTTTTTGATATCCAGTTAATACGACTATTTACTTAGACAGATATGCATTGACATTGCACTATATCCTGTTTTCATGATAACAAATCAACTTCACCCAGAAAGGGAGAAGGGTACGGTTATGAAGGTTGTTTGTCCGTGTATTCAATTACTCACATACATTTTGGGCTAATTAACACAGATGTTAAAATATTCATGATGTGATTATTAATCTTTTTTTTAAAAGCTAAATAATTTTTATGTACAGTGTGAATCTTATGTACACTTCAGCTTAACAGACTTAATTTTCACCAGGGAAATAAAACCTAAATGTAGCCTTGGAGGACTTTTGTACTAGCTGAAACGGAAGTGAACAGACGTCGTGAATGAATTATCATTCTATTAGGTTGAAAATCACCAGCCATTTTGTCTATTGGCCTCAGAGATGCCATGTAGTTGGAGAACTGCAGATGCCTCTCACAAAGTGTTTTCCTCATCTGACATCTTTAGAAAGTTTCCCATTCAGTCAGTCAGTTGGCTGGCAGCGGCAGGGGACCAGGCCAATGCTAATGTAGAGCAGATGTGGCATGGAGATGATGAGTGGAGAAACCCAGGCAGGGGAAGGGTGGGGGATAGCGGGGGGATCAGGTGGGTATATCATTCTGAGCCTTCAAGAGCTCCTACCGAAACGGTAAATGACTTGACTCTAGCTCTGAGGTTACAACCATCTGGCTGCTCACACAGACGCACTCGAGCTCCCTCAACCCTTCCCCATGAGGTAACGTGAGGCCTTTGTCATGGCATGGGGTGACTGCTGTGTATAAACCACACAAGGCCTCTTGATCGTTTACTGTTTAACTTCTACCCCAGTCATCTTCCCTTGGCCCTTTGTGCTCTTCACAATCACTGTGCTCAATGGCATTATCATTACAGAGGAAATCAGTCATATTAAGCCACTGTGCTGTCACTCGCCTCATCGTCTCAGTTCTGTGCTGCTAAGCCAGCGGGGCAGGACATAATACACATGTTAAATGAGATTTGCATAAACAGTGTTACTCTTGTCATTTATTTATTTTCCACCCTTTATAAAGAAACATTCTACGGGTTGTTTGCACAAGGACTCCCTAAGGGAGCTACATACAGGTGTTGGCATGTTTTGATGCTTTTGCTGTGAGAATATTGTAATAATGACATAATGGCCGCACACAGCTACTTACGCTGGCCAGGGAAGCGGCAGCTCCTTTAAGGGTATTTTTTTGTGTAAATCATTTGAGAGTAAAAGAGCTCATGATGTCAGTGTTGTTCTACAAGCAAAGCGAAGATGGCAACGACTTGGAGTCACTCAGACGCTCCAAAACATCACATGATCAAACGTTCTGTCCAGACGTGAGTGTATACCTGCTGTCAAGGACATAACCTCTTCCTGTTGACAAAGAAAACAGTGCTCATGAACGACCCATCATGGCATGCAGTAGAGCTGCCAAGAAAAGCTAAATGTTTCACTGCTGTTTGCTCTGGCCACCATTTAACCAATTATCACTGTTAGGTACTGTGAAAGCTCTCGTTATATTCCTCGGAAAAAAACTATCAACAGCATGTCCTTATTCCAAAATCAGAAGTACAGTACCTTAGTTTAACTTTTACATAACCAAAGCTACGTCAGTGTCTTGAGCTGCTGTAACCCAGCATAAAACCTCATCAGGAACAACTCTGACAGTGGATTGTGTGCTGTGTCATAGAGAGGCTTGTCTCTGGATGGTACAGGCTCAGACCACAGACTGTAGAATCTGCCATAGTTCACTGGAGGACCAGCTCTCGACTCGACTGACAGCCCACCTCTCATTTCAACTCACATTTCATAGATACACTTGGGCAGCTCAATGACAACATATCTTTATTCCCCCTCCCCCCACCCCGCTGCCCCCAAACTAACTTTTCTCAGTAAACTGCAAATTGGTATTCTGGGACAGTCGATTCACTCATCTTGAGCGATTCTTTTGTGGCCTGAAAGCCTTTTGAAAAATGCACATAAATGTTGCCACAGGTTTCAGGATAACAAAGTCTTGAAAGAGTCGGTCAAAGTCTGCGATAATGTTGTTCACCTGTTCAACATATCGACCACAGTCACAAAGTGCAGGTGCTTTTCCCTGACTTTCGAGCTCTGACATCATATCCTCATCCATCATTTTACAGCGCCGTGTAACAGTATTTCTGGATAGCTGAACATCCTTAATATCAAACAATGATTCTAATGCCTCTAAAAAGGCCTCTTTTACCATTTCTCCATCCTGGAACGGTTTCTTGTGCTTTGCTAGTATGCGACACCCGGAATTATGCAATCGTGGCTGCCTTTGATTTTGAGCTGGGCCTTGTAAAGATCGATTGCCGGGCAGCTAGTTGAGATTTCAACTCTTTCACTTTTCTGTTACGTAGTTCACTTTTAGCTGGAAAGTCACTTTCATATTTCTTGTGAACAGTTTTGAAATGCCTCTCGACATTTCCCTTCTTAGCAAGAGCTACGTTTGAATGGCAGATCAGACACACACATTTTGAATTTGTTGTGGTGAAAAAATTATCTTTCTCCCACTGAAAGTGGTAGATTTTCGGTTTCTTGCTGCTTGGTCCAGCACTCATATTAAAAACGTAACCTCAACTTTATAGAAAAAAACGTACAGGTCGCGCAAGCGTGGAAATGTAAACGTACTAACTGCAGACGGTTGCTATGGTAGCGGAAAACAAATGTAGCAACTATAGTGCCACGGGTTGCTCCAGTTTTATATCAATCAATATGTTTTTAAAAATATTTTGGCTGTGCAGTAATATACGAGAAAGAAGCTTGCCTGTAAGTAAAGCATACGGTGCTTCAGAACTGTGGACCTCATTATTTTTAAGCAGACTCGATGGTAATGCGGTGAATTGCCTAAATATATATTTTTTGTGCATACATTTTGAAAGATTTTATGCGGTCTACTAGAAAGAAGTTGTCCTGGGCACCAATGGTCTAAAATGTACAAACTCCGGCCTCCCGGGACACTGGGTCATGCAAAATTAACTTGCCCATTGTAGATCTTTCACTTCCCCTGTGAGAACTATGAGCACGGGGTGACTTGGCTTTGCTGTACTGCCTGCCAGCAGCCTACCCACCAAAGGTTGCACCATGTTCGCTGACCACCACAGAGGAGCTCACTCTCCCAACCTGTTTCATTACTTCACGATCAGAGCCAGTTGCAGACAATGATCAACAAGGGGGAAATCTGATTTTCAAAATTTGGATGCTATATTTTTAATTATATAAAATATATGCAACAAATTTTCCACCAACAGGTTTCTGTGCCATTGCACCACACAATCAATAAACAAAACATACAATCTTGACAAACAGAAAACACATCCCGTCCTACTTTGCTTTAAACCTGTCAGGCTCTGGCCATAGAGAAGCCTATTTGATTCTCTATGTAGCTATGGTCAGAGTCTGACAGGGTCTCTCTTTTCTGTTTCTTTGTGGGTTTTGGGTGGATCTCTAATTAGAGGCAGCTGCTACCCGTTGTCTCTAATTAGGGATCCAATATATGTTGAGTCGGTCCTTCACGTGGTGGGGGTTGTTATCGGTATATATCGATATCTATGTATGTCGCAGTCACGGTGAAGTAAGTGTGCCTTTTGTTTTACGTCCGTTCATTCCGTGTGTTTTTTGGTGAACGTGACGTTTAGTCGATTTTGTGTTTGGTTTTGTGTCTGGTAGTTCGTCAGTTTCGTTTTGTAAATTATACATTGTATTAATTATTTACATAGTATAAAATAAACGATGTCGAACTACTATCCCTGCGCTGCGCCTTGGTCTCTCCCCACACACAATCGTGACAGAACAACCCCCCCCCTGGAGACCAAGCAGCGCAGCTGGCGAGAGACGGAGGAGGAAGTAGCGCCAGCGCCGTTTCCCCCGTGGCCTAGGGTGGAGCCAGAGGACCATGAAAGGTTCATGGTGAAATGGGGAGAGACGGAGAGCGAGAGAGCCCCGCGTCGGTTTACCAACACCGAACTCCTCGGAGGGTTCGAGTCGGACTCGTCAGAGGAGGACGAGGAGGAGGACATGCTTCGGTTCCCTCACCCCTGGGGGCTCTTGGAGGAGCCAACTCCACTCCCCATGTGGACCATGGAGAGACCCAGGTACCAATGGGGGGCTCAGAGCAAGGAGCAGGAGGAGGAGCTGGAGGAGCATTTTGGGGAGGTTCTGAGGGAATTGGTGGAGATAGAGGAGGAGGTCGAGAGGGAGATGGTGGAGTGGACCAGTCCAGGTCCGGTCAGATACTCCCCTTCCAGGCCAGAGCAATCCGCTTCACCGATGTCCAGTCCGGGTCCGGACCTCTGCCCGACTCCCTGCACCCAACCTCCAGGGCGTGCGTCTAGCCAGGTGCGTCCCGTGCCAGCTCCACGCATTCGACCTCCGGTGCGCCTTCCCAGTCCGGTAAGACCCGTGCCGGCTCCCCACCCTGAGCCTCCAGCGAGGGTCAGCCACCCTGAGCCTCCAGCGAGGGTCAGCCACCCTGAGCCTCCAGCGAGGGTCAGCCACCCTGAGCCTCCAGCGAGGGTCAGCCACCCTGAGCCTCCAGCGAGGGTCAGCCACCCTGAGCCTCCAGCGAGGGTCAGCCACCCTGAGCCTCCTGCGAAGGTCAGCCACCCTGAGCCTCCTGCGAAGGTCAGCGCCTCTAAGCCTCCTGCGAAGGTCAGCGCCTCTAAGCCTCCTGCGAAGGTCAGCGCCTCGAAGCCTCCTGCGAAGGTCAGCGCCTCGAAGCCTCCTGGGAAGGTCAGCGCCTCGAAGCCTCCTGCGAAGGTCAGCGCCTCGAAGCCTCCTGCGAAGGTCAGCGCCTCGAAGCCTCCTGCGAAGGTCAGCGCCTCGAAGCCTCCTGCGAAGGTCAGCGCCTCGAAGCCTCCTGCGAAGGTCAGCGCCTCGAAGCCTCCTGCGAAGGTCAGCGCCTCTCAACCTCCAGCGAAGGTCAGCGCCTCTCAACCTCCTGCGAAGGTCAGCGCCTCTCAACCTCCTGCGAAGGTCAGCGCCTCTCAACCTCCTGCGAAGGTCAGCGCCTCTCAACCTCCAGCGAAGGTCAGCGCTTCTCAACCTCCAGCGAAGGTCAGCGCCTCTCAACCTCCAGCGAAGGTCAGCGCCTCTCAACCTCCAGCGAAGGTCAGCGCCTCTCAACCTCCTGCGAAGGTCAGCGCCTCTCAACCTCCTGCGAAGGTCAGCGCCTCTCAACCTCCAGCGAAGGTCAGCGCCTCTCAACCTCCAGCGAAGGTCAGCGCCTCTCAACCTCCAGCGAAGGTCAGCGTCTCTCAACCTCCTGCGAAGGTCAGCGCCTCTCAACCTCCTGCGAAGGTCAGCGCCTCTCAACCTCCTGCGAAGGTCAGCGCCTCTCAACCTCCTGCGAAGGTCAGCGCCTCTCAACCTCCTGCGAAGGTCAGCGCCTCTCAACCTCCAGCGAAGGTCAGCGCCTCTCAACCTCCAGCGAAGGTCAGCGCCTCTCAACCTCCAGCGAAGGTCAGCGCCTCTCAACCTCCAGCGAAGGTCAGCGCCTCTCAACCTCCAGCGAAGGTCAGCGCCTCTCAACCTCCAGCGAAGGTCAGCGCCTCTCAACCTCCAGCGAAGGTCAGCGCCTCTCAACCTCCAGCGAAGGTCAGCGCCTCTCAACCTCCAGCGAAGGTCAGCGCCTCTCAACCTCCAGCGAAGGTCAGCGCCTCTCAACCTCCAGCGAAGGTCAGTGTCCCGCCACCTCCAGCGAAGGTCAGCGTCCCGCCACCTCCAGCGAGGGTCAGCGCCCCCGCACCTCCTGCGAGGGTCAGTCCACCGGTACCCCGTCCGGGTCCAGCCGTCTGCTCCGCCTCAGTGCCAGAGCAGTCCGCTCCACCGGTACCAAATCCGGGTCCAGCCCCCTGCTCCGCCTCAGTGCCAGAGCAGTCCGCTCCACCGGTACCCAATCCGGGTCCAGCCGCCTGCTCCGCCTCAGTGCCAGAGCAGTCCGCTCCACCGGTACCCAATCCGGGTCCAGCCGCCTGCTCTGCCTCAGTGCCAGAGCGGTCCGCTCCACCGGCACCAAGTCCGGGTCCAGCCGCCTGCTTCGCCTCAGAGCCAGAGCGGTCCGCTCCACCGGTACCCAATCCGGGTCCAGCCGCCTTCTCCGCCTCAGTGCCAGAGCGGTCCGCTCCACCGGTACCCAGTCCGGGCCCGGCCGCCTGCTCCGCCTCAGTGCCAGAGCGGTCCGCTCCACCGGTACCCAATCCGGGTCCGGCCGCCTGCTCCGCTTCAGAGCCTGAGCAGTCCGCCCCACCGGTGCCCAGTCCGGGCCCGGCCGTTTTCTCAGCTCCATGGCCGGAGCAGTTTACCCCACCGGTGCCCAGTCCGGGCCCGGTTTATTGCCCAGCTCCATGGCCGGAGCCGTTTGTCCCACCGGTGCCCAGTCCGGGCCCGGTTGTTTTCCCCGCTCCATGGCCGGAGCCGTTTGCCCCACCGTGGCCCAGTCCGGGCCCGGTTGTTTTCCCCGCTCCATGGCCGGAGCCGGTTGCCCCACCGGTGCCCAGTCCGGGCCCGGTTTTTTTCCCCGCTCCATGGCCGGAGCAGTTTACCCCACCGGTGCCCAGTCCGGGCCCGGTTGTTTTCCCCGCTCCATGGCCGGAGCCGTTTCCCCCACCGGTGCCCAGTCCGGGCCCGGTTGTTTTCCCCGCTCCATGGCCGGAGCCGTTTGCCCCACCGGTGCCCAGTCCGGGCCCGGTTGTTTACCCCGCTCCATGGCCGGAGCCGTTTGCCCCACCGGTGCCCAGTCCGGGCCCGGTGATAAGAAAAGGGCATGGGACAAAACTGTCAAACTCCCCGGAGCCAGAGCCGCCCCCGAGGGACTAGTCTCCCCCCCCATTAACCCCCCCTGTTTTGTGTGTTTGTTTTTGTTTGTTTTTGGCGTCCGGGAGTCCGCGCCTTGGGGGGGGGGGTACTGTCAGGCTCTGGCCATAGAGAAGCCTATTTGATTCTCTATGTAGCTATGGTCAGAGTCTGACAGGGTCTCTCTTTTCTGTTTCTTTGTGGGTTTTGGGTGGATCTCTAATTAGAGGCAGCTGCTACCCGTTGTCTCTAATTAGGGATCCAATATATGTTGAGTCGGTCCTTCACGTGGTGGGGGTTGTTATCGGTATATATCGATATCTATGTATGTCGCAGTCACGGTGAAGTAAGTGTGCCTTTTGTTTTACGTCCGTTCATTCCGTGTGTTTTTTGGTGAACGTGACGTTTAGTCGATTTTGTGTTTGGTTTTGTGTCTGGTAGTTCGTCAGTTTCGTTTTGTAAATTATACATTGTATTAATTATTTACATAGTATAAAATAAACGATGTCGAACTACTATCCCTGCGCTGCGCCTTGGTCTCTCCCCACACACAATCGTGACAAAACCACAACATTTTCTCTATGCCTCATGGCAAAATGGAGAGAATTAAAGGAAATGTACAAAAAAAATCTCTCTACCATCAAGAGGGGGACCACCAAATGTTTTACCCGTGAGGTGGGGGGCCCGAAAACCAAATCTCACTTAGGGCCCCCAAATAGCTAGGGCCGGCCCTGTCTGAACCCTTTAAAATGTTTGGTGTTGCCTCTGCACAGTTTGGATTGAGTGATTGAACGATTTACTTTATTTGACAGTTAAAACAATACATATATACACAAAACATTTTTAAAGTGACGTGGATTGCACAATAAAGTCGGGGGCTTATTTCCATTTTGGTCCCTACATTTGCTGCTGCATATGCTACAGTAATATAAGGACTGAATGCACGTCTAATTTACACATCTCCATCTGGCTTTCAGGGTTACCTTCTTTTTTTACATAGCTGAATCTATGGGATTTGGCCTTTTTTTGGCTTGGGCTCTTAAAATGTCAAATGTCTTTAATATACGGCTCATCAGGTTCAGCTAGCATCAGACTTAAATTTTCATGCCGATCAAAGCGCTAATAAAATACAGACATATTAACATGCTTTACGTGCTTTAGAATGACACTTCTGTTTTGGGCTGGAAATACCTGTATACCCATGAGAAAAGGGATAGAACGTTTGTAAAATACCGGGAAAATATTAAACCCTAGTCTACAGCTTATTCTTTATGTTTGGGGCTGCTGGTGAACCATGATGTGCAGGCCTAATCAAAGGGACACTGAACTAGCGGGCTTACCAGAGTCTTTAGGGTGTCTATAGGTTTTCATCCAATTGGTGACAGATTTTCATGCAAATATTCTAAAATCTGCACAAAAACAATATGCACATTTCAGGGTTTCCTTTAGGAAAATGTGACGCCAGACATTTGAGAAATTTACCGGACATCCATATGCATTCAAATCCGACTTGGCACAGCCAGCACCATCAATAAATTGGGGATATTGGCCAAATGGCAACATTTACTACGTGTCCTTAAAAACAGCTTATAAGATATAAAAAAAAAACACAATTCTTGTTTGGACACACCTACTCATTCCAGGGTTTTTCTTTATTTTTTACGATTTTCTACATTTTAGAATAATAGTGACGACATCAAAACTTATTTCATAGTTTTGATGTCTTAACTATTATTTTACAAAATTCGTACATTTTCTATCAGAATATGTTGCACAAAGATAAGCATTATATTGTTAGATTAAAGGAGTAACTCTGGTAGGCCTGAAATATTCTTTCTCACCTCAAGTTCAACTGTCGGAGTCAGTCGGAGCACTGCCATCATATTATTAGCTTGCAGTAGCAAAAGCTTAATAATAGCCACATCTTACCTTCACAGAAGTTTCTATCCATCTTCATAATCAACAGTAGCCTAGGCCAAGGCTCCTTTGTTGCTCTCTCCTCAGCAGCAAGCGCACATACTCGCAAGGCTTGAGAGAATGGTGCTGAAGCGCAAATTTGCGGTGTAGGCTATGATAGACAGCCTCTCCTGTACAATTTGACCTACAATTTTATTTATCAGCTTTTAATTTTATATATAGGTCAATTACTGGCAATTACTAGCTAAGGGAAACCCTGGAGCATTGGAGCATTTTCCCATCAGAGTTGTGTTTTGACTTGTTGCAGATAAAGTCTGTGCGTAGATATGCAGTGCACATAAAAATACCTTTTGAGGTTAAATTCCCTTGTACCTAATAAAAACTAAAAGTTAAATGGGTTTCCATCACATTTCAACTCTAGCCATTCTGATGTTTTTATGTGTGGCATGATTGCTAGTTAGTCTATTGAAGATCTGGACAAACAATTCACCTACCACTATTGTCACTATGAATGGTGGATAAAAGGCAAGATAGACCGTTAGACTGGTAGACTATACTGACCAGTGGTATAATTAAGCAATAAGGCACAAGGAGGTGTGATATATAGCCAATATCCCATGGCTAAGGACTGTTCTCCTGCACGACGCAACGCAGAGTTCCTGGATACAGCCCTTAGCCGTGGTATATTGGCCATATATCACAAATCCCGAGGTGCCTTATTGCTACTATAAACTGGTTACCAACGTAATTAGAGCAGTAAAAATACATGCTCTGTCATACCCGTGGTATACGATCTGATATACCACGGCTGTCCACCAATCAGCATTCAGGGCTCGAACCACCCATTTTATAATAAAAGTTAGCACACGGAAAAGCGTAGTGCATAAGGGAATCACCTTGATATAGGGGAGGCACATGCAAGCAGATGAGGAAATGTGTCTAGGACGGAAGAAATGATATATTAAAACCTGCAAAAGAGCAAATGTAAACCAGGGAAAAAACGAACTACCCTCCCCTGTACCCAATTAAAAACCACACAACCCTCCCCAAAGCTAAAAAAAAAGTTTGACAACCTACCCTCCCCCAGTAAATTGCGATCTGTCATTAAACACTTACGACAAATCCTTCTCCAGAACCACCCAGCTGGCTAATCTTTTGTGTAGTAAAGAAAACAGCAACAAGAGATAACATTAGCTATTGAGTATTTCTTCCCTACTCCCTAATGTTTTGTACACTCAGTGTATTTAAAGTCATGTTCTCAGATCGTTCAGAGAACAACGTTCTTCTGTGGGAATTTCAATACTTCAGCATATAGTTTTCTGCAGGTTTCCTCATGGTTCTATTTAAAGTAATGTTCTCAAATTATTCAGACAATGTTAAAAAACAGCGGTTTTCTGTGGGAATTTCAGTACTTCAGCATAACTTTTTCTGCAGGTTTCCTCATGGTTATTTTTAAAGTCATGGTCCCAGAACATTAAGATATCTTTCCATAAAAAATAAATTTAAAAACATACAGTATACATTCCGTTCTCAGCGTCAACAAGACTCTCTCTACCCTATATCTTATTAAGTGTGTTCAGGTGTGTTGGCCTGAACACACTGGCTTTGTATGAGTTAAAAAACAGCATGCTAGCTCAATCCTGGTGGAGCAGTGGACTAATTCCATGAATAGAGAACAGATTAGCATAGGTTACCAATCGGTAAACCAAAAATGTACGTTCCCACAACTTCCAAGGAACCAAATGTGCTAACTGGCCCGTCTGTTGTCTAACTGTTCTTTGTCCTTTCACTTTTCCCCTAAGTTGATTGGACAGAGTTGTGAGAGTGACGGAGGGAAAGAGAGAGGGGTGTTTCTGTTACCTTTCCCTGGTGTAGTTTGTCATGTGGGGGAGGAGGGGTGTTTGGGGTGGGTTGGGGGGTTGTGGACAGAGAGGAAGAGGGTTAATGGTGTTTGCAACAAGCCAGGCTTCCCCTTGAAGTGGGAGACAGTGAAAGGAAGCGTCCAGATTTATGGTGGAATGGACTGGCCATGGACGCTGCCTTCACCATTTCGATTGACCAGCAGACAGAAGCTGAGAGGGAGGGAGGGAGAGAGGGGAGAGAAGTGATGCAGAGGGGGCTGTAAATCACAACATAGACACACACACACAGCCAGGCCCATGCTCACAGTTCACAGGGCGATAATCGCTGTGTGAAGGAAGGGTGGCTCTCTGCAGACTGCTGCCCAGATAGAGATATACTGGGCCTGCTGTACTGTGAGAAGGCCGGATAACACAGAGAAATATCACCTCTGACACTCTGTCACTCCCTCTGGGCCGCTGCCCAGGCAACCAGGCTCAGCCCCTTCGATACAAATAATTTAGGCCCTCAACTGAACAGGGAAAAAATGACTATTCGCTTTTTAAAAGAACTAACTCAGTGATTTGTATGTATAGTCCTGGGTGTGTGCTTGTGTCACTCTCTTTGTGTAATAGAGAGATTTCAATTTCCACTTACTCAACTCTATTGCTCATCATAGTGAAATTACTCTCACTCAAGCCCCATTGCCCCTATTTCTTTCCCAGGCGGCCTGTGTGTCATATTGCTTAAAGTGTGTGTGCGTCTGTGTGTGTACATGACTGATTGTGTACATGGATAAGGTGGTCTCCAGTCTTATTTAAACTGCTGTGCCCAGATGGACTCCTGACCTGGTTAAGCCATACATCGTGGCGGTGGCGGCCTAGCAGCAGGCCACTTGGAGTACATGTGCCGTGCCCAGTGTGTACACAAGAGGCCTGATCTCCACAGGGACTGTTTATCCAGCTGAAGTCCAACAGTGTCACACTCTCTCCCAGCTGGACTAAGGGGAAATAAGTCACCCAGGACAAATGCAATGACTAATAACATCCAGACATGTCTAGCCTGTCCTCTCTGATGTTCAGAATGAATAAAGTGTTATTAGCTTATATCCCCTAATTGGTTTTTAGCGTATAGGGGGTGAGAGAAGGGGGGGGGGGGTAAAGATGGCAGGTCTTATCTGATAGCAGACCTTACTGTACTTTAATGACACTATCCGCCATCTTTCAGCTGGAGCCTAGAACAAAAATACTTGACTACACCTTCACCCTTAACTCAATCTGTCCCTCTCAAGACTGCCATCACTCTATCAGTATGCAATAATGCTGGACTCAATTCCAGGTAAGTAGGTGATGCTCGGAAGAGACAGCCATTTTCCACCATGTGATAAAAACATTATGTGCCAAGTGCTGGGGAGATTAATCGCGGTGTCTGTTTAAATGTAGCCAATTTCACTTTAATGCGATTCTAAAGAATGATGCATGCTTCAATTTCGCAGGTTCCCGCGGTGTGAAGGGATTCTCGTCTGCCTGTGGCAGTATTTAAACCATACAGCCTAGAGTATGATTCAAACCCTTGTGTGGTACATTAGTAGTGCCGGTGATGTAATGTTCAATATTGATAACGGCCGTGAGCAAGATGGGTTCTAATCGTTTATGAAAATATTGTGCAGCCAGCGCGTCTTTCCCCCTACTGTTCCTAGATCTGCTGCTCCTTCACTGTATCCATCAGCTCTATCTAATGGGAAGGAATCAACAAATCCTTCACGCCTCCGATCAACTGAACTCCTGTATACTGTATAAGCGCAACACTGTCAGAGAAGTGGCTCTGTGCACGCCAAGTGTAACATAAAGTATTTTGCATGAATTGTTGCCAACACTGAATCTAAATGGGTGCCATTTAATTTAATCTCTAGTATGGCATCTATGGATTTTCTTATTTTTCATTGAAGAAAATTGGACACACAAACAAAACTCAAGGATTAAAGAGCCCTATCATAGCGCAGGATGGCAGAGCCTATGAAATCCTGATCTGGAAAAGACTGTTATTGGCAGCAAGTGATGGGTATGTTTTGAAATGACAGAAGGAATCTCTGACACTATTCATTTTGAGCTGCTCTAAAAGAAATCGATCGTATTTTTAGACATTATAGCAGTGTCTAGGGGGTGTATGGTAGATCTTCCTGTCTTTATGGCTCTAGCAACATTGACCTCTCCGCCAGAGGAAGTAGCCTCAGCGCCATCCCCAGACAAAACCCTGCCCTCAAGGTTAAGGAATGTGAACTTGAAGGTTTTGCTCATAGAGACCTACCCTGCGGACAGACAATTCAGAACACCTCAGACAATTCAGAACACCTCAGACAATTCAGACCACCTCAAACAATTCAGAACACCTCAGACAATTTAGACCACCTCAAACAATTCAGAACACCAGCTCAGCAACCGGCCTGAAGGTGATCCAGCACACTTTGCAATCATCTCTTTTCTATAGTACTCTTCTTTCTTGATCCCTCTCTACTACATGTCATTTACTAAACATTC
This sequence comes from Thymallus thymallus, assembly GCA_023634145.1. Taxonomy (NCBI): domain Eukaryota; kingdom Metazoa; phylum Chordata; class Actinopteri; order Salmoniformes; family Salmonidae; genus Thymallus; species Thymallus thymallus. The sequence continues at coordinate 29,533,082 of CM042403.1, read as the reverse complement.
CAGGATTAGAATCCTTTACCAAAGAGAAATCTTTGTAACCTTTGCTAAAGATAGAATATATATATTTTTTTTCTCTAATCTGCAAACTAGATAAAAATAACTGGACTAATTTGCCTTTGAAGTTTCTAATGATAATTTGCTTCTTAGGTTTTTCTGGATCAAAAACATGCCCTTAGCTAAAAGACTTTCATAGTTTAAACTTGCTCTTGTGAAGATTCCTCTGAACAGCACGGCACTGTCATTGGCGCAGAAAGGAGCTCTAATCACTTATATGGATGAGCTTGTTCTGAATGGTCAAAGCACAAAGAAGACCAAAAGGACCTTGTCTCATTCATCACACACTTTAAGAGAGGGAGGAGGGGGGAGAGTTGTCAACGCTACCATAGCAGAGAGTGGAGTGATAGTGGTGGTTTCCCCCTGAGGCACACACACACACACACACACACACACATGGTTTAACCCTTTACACTCATGGGAATTGGCCTATATGGATAGGGCTAAATTGAAATGTTTCTTACATAAGAAATATGAAAAGCATATGCATAACCATGGTAGCAATTGAAAGGGAACAGTTTGGAGATTATGGGGAAATTATTAGACCAAAGGTGAGGACACAACAGTTCACCTGACACAAGACTGAATCCAAACAATACACTGTTGAGTTTATGTGCATTTTACATTTACTGTACATTTCGTCGCATTTGTTGATAATGAAGTCTGAAAATAATCTAGATACATTCAGTAACATGATAAGAATATTCCTGGAAAATGTGTATCGTAGGAGCAACACAAGACAAAACAATACAAGGGTTTGGCTGTCTCCAAGTGGCCACACACCTCTAAAAGTGTCTACAGTTCCTAAATAATTTCAATGCACTTTTATGACTCAAAGAAGAGTCTTCAACTATAAGGTGCTTTTATTTAGCTCTCCTAGCTGTACCGTTGAGGAACTAGAGCAAGCACACATGTAGTTGTTTGGTTTGGAACACAGCCCTGCATCCCCACCATCACACAATTACTCCAAAATTGGTCCATTATAAATCGCAATCTGGGTCAGGTGGGCATCATTTGAAAGGTTGTTCTAATGCCAACATGACTAGTTAAGTTATAAAGTATAATATTACAGTCAGTCTTTCACAATGCAATTCAGAGAAACAGATTGAAATGTTGGTGCGTATAGAAAGGAGTCATAAGTCCATTCCGGTAAATGTGCCCCGGCAAGACAGAAAATAGGCTCATTCTGTTCAGAATAACCCAGGGTATGACGTCATATCATCTTGTAACTGCATCAAACATAGTGATCATGAACATTGAGACTGTATATGACATGAGTTTTATGATATGGAAATGTAACATGCACATTTGGACTCACGGGTGTTTGGCTGGATTGCTTGTATGACATCAAAGTAATATTTATTATAATCTTCATCGTCTCATCTTTCAAAATACATTGAGTTAATTAATTTAAAGCATTTTCCTCACCCAGTCAGCAAAACATTTGCAAAAGTTTCCCAATTAGTGGGAGGGATGGGGGCAACTTGTTGCCCGTGGTGCTCAAGTTCGTAAAGACTGTCAGTCAAAACCCGTACAGCACTGTGAAGCACAGACCCTGAGGTCTGACGTCATGTATACCATGTTACTGTTCAGCCACTATGTTCCAATTTAGGCATTTGTCAGTGCCCAAATCTGCCATTTTCAACCTGTATACGGGTACGAGTGTTATGGGCTACAGTGGCGAGAGGGAGGGGGGGGGGGGGTATAGAGAGAGAGAAAGAGACTAATGGAAGAGCCGTCACCATAAACAGTCAAGGGCATGGAGAGCAAGGTTGAATAGAGAAACGCATCTGAAGTGTTAGGCACAGGGGACACCCAAAACACCCTCCTGAGAATTGGTATGGAAGGAGGTGAAGGGTCAGACAGCTATTAATCACGGCCAAGGAGGAGGATTAAATAGCTGGGTCACAAGCGATTGAAGCGTTTAAAATAGTGTTTTGTGTCTGTCTTCGATTACAGAGCACAGGCCTCAGGCTAAACAGCCATCTGAGCTGAGGATGAATAGAATATGACATTTTATGGTTTTCCTTCTTTGATCTCTAGTCATCACCCACCAGGACAATTAATTGTATACAATGGTTAAACAGTTAACCTTTCTATGTGCACAATTGACTATTTGCATTGACCCCCTTTTTATTTGCGCTGACTCTCTTGCACCGGGGTCTATGCACACTCACTGAACTCTACCCACACACTCACACACACTACATACGCTCACACACAAAATACACACACATGCATTGATGCCACACACACACATACGTAGACACACTTTCACGCTCTTCACATATGCTGCTACTCTGTTTATTATCTATCCTGATTGCCTAGTCACTTTTATCTCTATCTACATGTACATATTACCTCAAATACCTCGTACCTTTTTACCTCAATTACCTCAAATACCTCGTACCTTTTTACCTCAATTACCTCAAAAAACCCTTCCTTTTATATTTTTGCCAAACTTATTTTACTTTTTAACTTTGCATTGTTGGGAAAGTCCACACCTGTTGTATTCGGCGCGTGTGACAAATAAACTTTGATCTGATTTGATTTCATCAGAACAGACTGTAATGTCATCCAGCAGTCATACTTTGTATTGGAATCATTGTCTAAAGAGATACACATTCACTTTTGTGGGTTATGGTCTTGAATCCATTTGTCTCAACATAAGAAGATGCAAGAATCTCTCTCGCTCTTCCTCTCTCTCCCTCTCCCTATATGGTACCAGGTTCTCTACCCCTATGTTGATTTGACCTGTGACTCCCTCACATTCAATCTGATTGGTGGAGCTGCTGTGTATGGGCTTGAACAGGAAGAGCGTTGAGCGGAGAAGGATTTCAGAAATGTAACGGAGGTCCGGGTTCTTTTCCGGAGCCTGGAGAGAATCTACTCCCAACAGGTTCACAAGTATATGACCTCCCACAGTTGTTCACAAACAATGGGCGCTAGGGCCGGGGGACACCAAAACCACTTTGTGTGGGTTGAAGCTGCTAAAAGTCCAAATCAGAACTACATCTGAAGAACATTACACAGTTATAGCAACATGTATATTACACATTGTCCATCCAAAATAAACAAAAATGACTTAAAAGTGTAACATGGCATGGGTGAACTCTCCCATTACTCCCCTATTCTTGTTTCACACATTCAGGGTCACACACGCGCACACACACACACACACACACACACACACACACACACACACACCTTGAATTGGTGTCACACTTGCTTTTGGTTTAACGCACAACTGGCTTTGATCTTTAATGCACCATACATTGCATTAATTATTAATCTCGCCTCAGCCCAAATGCAGTGAACACCTTCAATACTCAATGAGATGAAGAGAACTCTCCGCACAGGCCTACAGGATGGCTTCAGGACTTCCTATATATAACATGTTCCTATCCCATCCTAAACAGAGCAAGAGGGCCTTGAAGGGGGGCTGTAGTATTCTGCTGCCAAAACTGCCTCCAACAACTCTCTGGGTGAAATGTAATCTCAAGTGAAAATGTATTTTTCACTCTTGTGAAATGTCTTCAAATACAGTACATGCTTTTCCACGTTCCATGTGCAGCATATGTGGTGAGGGATAGGATGTTAAGGCAAGACGGATGTAGTTTGGATTAGGAATAAACTGTCATGCCCAGAACAGGATAGCAGGGGAACAATGATGGAGAAATGACCTACTTCTCTGGGCTCTAATGCAATTGGAGTTATGTAAATGCAGCATGCTGCTGTATAGGTAGCTCCGGGGCCATTGCAAGTGTGGCTAAACTTTGATGCATCTGCAATGAATACATTGATTTTTTTTTATGCATTGCGGATGGCTCATAAATACTTTTGATGCCAGTGTATGTGAGAGGACAGTATAGGTTGTAGGATAATAACGTACAAATCACTGCATTGATTCCCAACCTTTTTTGGTTACTGTACCCCAAATCACATTTTGCTCTATCCAGAGAACCCACAAAGTACCCCCTCATGTGCATTTTACCAGTAGGGCTATGGCCTTATGAGTCTTCCCAAATACCCCCCTGTGGATAGCCCAAGTACCTAAGGTTGGGAACCACTGACTTACAGTAAACCCATCCTACACCTTTTTCAAGCCCTGACATGATTTGTATTACTTTATATTTAATTATTATCCCTCCCTTTGTAGTATAATCATTAGCCTATACTTTCAACATGAGAAATGTACTTATTTTCAATAGGCCTATTATGGATGTTTTATGCCCATGCCACAGTTTAGATGTGACTGGGTTAAACACAACAGGTGTATGCTAAACAAGGAAATGGCCTTCCTTCACGAGAAAAAAAAAAAAGCACTTTAATTACTTTACCCTTGCCTCAATTCAACCTTATTTTGAGATGCCAATTCGTGTGTAAATACGGATTTTTGAGAAATTGGTTTCATACCTTTTCAAAATTCAGTTTCTTATGGACCGACGCTAAATTGACAGCTATATGACGTTACTTAACAAATGTTCACATGTTGGCGTCGAAAGTAAAAGTACTACAAGGGTTAATAATAAACTCCCCCTTTCTCGTGTGTCGTTGCTGTTCTTGCGTTGGTGGGAGTCCCCCTTGCGCGGGTCCCTTTTGCAGTGCGGATCCAGTAGTTGGAGTTCTAACTAAAAAGAGAGGAGCGCAAGGAGTGAGCGCAGCTGAGTGAGCAAACAGAAGTAGAAACATTAGGTGAATTTTGACACTAACGAACGTGGTTTTTGAAAGACTGTCACTTTTCCTGCCCTGGATCCATCTTTCCAGCCTTGTTGAATAACGCCCTTGTTTCCCGCCTGAAAACTCACACGGTCGTGTCAGCTGGCATGAGCTAACCCATCAGACATGGAAACCAAACCTTTCTTGTCATTGGGTAAGTTTTTGCTCTTTGAAATGTTATTGTTGTTGTTGTTGTTGTTTTGTATTGGGGTAGGGAGGTGGCGGGTTATCGCAAGATTTGAGATTACAATGTTCAGTTGACACGACCGTTTAGGCTACGTTGTGCGCAATATATGGAAAGACAGACTTATTGTTTGTACGTTTAAAAGAAATGTTTCACCGTATGTTTCACTGAAAAGACAGAAAAACTTGAGTGGCGTCAGGCTTGTCAAATACTACAATTCACCCTCTCGTGTGCCCCTACTATCTGTCCTGATGCCATCCGCCTGATTAGGGTGACCATTTATTCAGAAAAATCGTACGGTCTCTTTCAATAGATTTCATAACTGAATATTCTGCAAAAATATTGTCGATTTGATTAGATTTTTTCGGCATTTCCAGATAAACCTAAATCCATTTCAAAATGTTACGATATAGGCTACTATCCAATATCGAATTGACCCAAAACCTACTCGCGCTTACATTTTACCTATAGCCAACTGTCCCTGGGAGACCTGGCTAAAGTACGCTACATTGTGTATGCACTTGGGGACATAGTATATTAAATACGTAAAAACCTGAAGTACCGTTTTATAGCTAATCTCATGCTATTTTACACATTTTGCAAAGAGGTTGAGAGAAAATGTTGCTATTTTAAAGCACAGTAATTCTTGAAAGATGGACAAAATTTGAAAGATATGTTTTGACCAAAGTATGAGCTATCACCCATGTAAAGGAGCAACCTATTTTATTTTATAAAATGCAACTAACTGGATTTATGTAAACTCCGTCAAACACCATAAAGGGCTTGTATACTAAAATATAAACACAACATGTAAAGTGTTGGTCCCATGTTTCATGAGCTGAAATAAAAGATCCCAGACATTTTTCATATGCACAAAAATGATATTTCTCTCCAATTCTTTGCACAAATTTGTTTACATCCTGTTATTGAGCATTTCTCCTTTGCCAAGATAATCCATCCACCTGACAGGTGTGGCATATCAAGAAACTGATTAAACAGCATGATCATTGCACAGGTGCACCTTGTGCTTGGGACAATAAAAGGCCACTCTAAAATGTGCAGTTTTGTCACATTACACAATGTCACAGATGTCTCAAGTTTTGAAGCAGCGGTGCAATTGGCATGCCGATTGCAGGAATGTCCTCCAGAGCTGTTGCCAGATAATTTAATGTTAATTTCTCTACCATAAGCCGCCTCCAACGTTGTTTTAGATAATTTGGACGTACGTCTAAAGTATACACCTCACACACTTGGTTATGGCCTTAAAAAAAAGAAGACACCTGTGCCATGTCAGATATAGAGTTGAAATGTATAAAATATTTTGTTTGCATCCCAATATACATCACAGAAGACTGAAATATAACAAAACCGTTTGAGATAGAAACACCAGATTTCAGCATTTGAATATCCCCAATAAAAATATAACTTTACAGACCATGAGTGTCTTGTTGTACTACATGTAATGATGACATGAATATAGGGTCCTTATAGTATAGCTGACCCTGCTCATTCCTGAGTAATTTAGGACGGAATTGACCAAATCTCCAGACACATCTTTTAGGAATCAGTTTTAGGAATCACAGTTTGCATTTACTTTTAAGACATTTATTCAAATAATTAATGAAAACTATTTACTTAATACAAAACACAATCCATGAAATCCATTGACATGAGTGCCTGCGTTGTTCTTCTCACTCACTCACACACACACACACACACACACACACACACACACACACACACACACACACACACACACACACACACACACACACACACACACACACACACACACACACACACACACACACACACACACACACACACACAAATTACATCTGCATCGTTTTTGCTCACATGCAAGCACATATATGCATATAGGTACACATGTATACTTTGGGCGGCAGGTAGCCTAGCGGTTAGAGCATTGAGCCAGTAACCGAAAGGTTGCTGGTTGGAATACCCGAGCCGACCAGGTGAAAAACCTGTTGATGTGTCCTTGAGCAAGGCATTTAACCCTAATTTGCTCCAGGGGCTGACCCTGTAGGTAGGCTGTCATTGTAAATAAGAATTTGTTCTTAACTGACTTGCCTAGTTAAATAAAGGTTAAACAAAAAAAACATGTATACATACGTGCACGTGTATATTTGTACCCGTGTTTGGCTACATTCACTTATTTTCACACGTGTGCACATGTACATACATCTGTACGTATGACAGAGAAACAATTTGTGTGCATGTGTTTGTGCGCATGTGTACGTGCACATGCATACATGTAAACGTGCGCACAAACACAAATTGTTTCTCTGTCATACGTACAGATGTATGTACGTGTTCGTGCACACGTGGCCCATAGTTTTTCCATGTTAGATTACATTCGGGGAAAAGGCTTGGGAGGATAAATAATGAATCACGTTTAACCACATGAAATAACATCTCTTATAAATACATCATCACAGAGAATGTGTATAGATGTGCCCATGCGACCCTCTCACAAACCCAGGACCTGCATTTTTATGACAGTCACACATAGTAAACGACATCTGAAAAGAGCTAAAACAGGGAAAAGGATAGAGGGGGAGCACTAAAAAAGGGTCGGAGTAAGCTCTGGGGCGGCAGGTTACTGGCCCAACCCTCGTGGTTAAGAGGGTTGGGCCAGTAACTGAAAGGTTGCTTGTTCAAATCCCCAAGCTGACTTGAGCAAGGCACTTAAACCTAATTGCTCCTTTAAGTTGTTCTGGAGCATCTGCTAAATTATGTAAATGTACAATGTTTCTAAGCATTGACTGATGTGAGAAACGTTAAACAAAACCTGACCACACATCACCAGAGATTAAGCACTTACAGTCTCTTTGGATCCGATTTGTGTGGGCTTTCGTTAGAGTCTTTGCTGCTGGTCCACTGGCTTGAGCTGACGAACATTTGATACAAATGTAAGTGTCAAGATTTAGGAAAATCGTCACGCATCAAAGTTTTTTTACTTGCGCATCGTGGCATCGCTTGGACATCAACATAGTGGACGATTCGCTGAATGTCTTCGTAGGAGAGCACCCGTTTGCTGGCGAGACCACCACCACACCTCTTCTTCCTTGGAGCTACACTATGTTCCTTGTAAAACTTTATCACTGCAGTCAGCCTTTTGTCAAAATTCTGATATCAGAAAACAAATTATTTAAAACATGCCTTTAATATGTGCTGAAAGGCACAATGTATTCTCAGCTCTTTTATTTCTAGTCATGATACAGTGTACTACTCATACTTCTACATACCTCATTCACTTTTAAAAAATGTTGCAGCCCCGATAATAACAGAAAACATAAAAGTTGTATTACTCTAAAGAAAACTTACCCGTGCAGGAACTTGAATGTTTCTCTGCATATTTTCTGGCTATCAAGGACATAATGTCCTCTGATGTTTGTTTCTTTTTGTTTGCTCGTTTGCAAGTCCAACGAAGGGAAGGTCTGCTATTTGCTTTTTACCCCCGAGGAGATGGTCACTGTTTACCCCCGAGGAGATGGTCACTGACATATTCTCCCTCGACCGACTGAAACACCGTAGTTGAAGTAAATCCACCATTAACGGGTGGTCTTCCTCTGTTGCCTCCAGGGCTCGGCCTCGACTTCAGTGAGCTCGTCTGAGTTGGTGTCTAGCTCAGGGTCAAAAAGTAGTCACCAATAAGTTGATGCCACTGATCGTCTGAACCAGCACCCTGCACAACATACTACTTCAAAATCTAGTGAAATCTCTCTCCCGGCAATCCATCGATGCAGTAGAAAGTTTAGCTAGCTAGCTAAGGTGTAGGCAGTAGTGACAGTGTGACTATGAATGATGGGTTTTGAAGAGCGAGAGAGTGTAGCCGGAGGTACACTTTTGAACAGACTATTGTAGCTTGATTCAAAATATATAGCTAGCTAGCTAGTTTGTAATTCATTTATGGTTTCGGAATAGGGGAGGGTTTTAATAGTGCAAATAAGATAGTGTTGCAAAAGCCTGATGATGTGATGAGTTACAAGCTAGCCTCCAACGAACTGATGTGAAAGTGCTCCGTTGCTATGTTTCATCCTAGGTTTATAAGATTAAAAACTATATTTTGAAACTGGCAATAATACATACAGATTTTTAAAGCAAATACATTATTTTGTAAAAACCAGATGAATCCCCCAAACAGTGAAAATCTATATTTGGACAAAAACGCAATTTCTATTGAAATTAGCCGTTGTGACTTCCAACTGATTATTATAGAGCGTGTCACATAACCATTATTGTCCGTTTTTTTTAAATTGTAAATACTTTTTGGGAGAGTTAGAAATTGGGATCCAGGCATAGCGACGACATGGAAATTAGTAATATTGAAAGTATTTGAAAAATCCCCCCCCCCCCAAAAAAATGGAATTTGAAGCAATTAAGTAATGAAAGTATTCACACCCCTGGACTTTTTCCACATTTTGTTGTGTTACAGCCTGAATTTAAAATGGGAAAGCACACACCTGTCTATATAAGGTCCCACAGTTCACAGTGCATGTCAGAGCAAAAACCAAACTATGAGGACCAAGGAATTGCCCGTAGAGCTCCGAGACAAGATTGTGTCGAGGTACAGGTCTGGGGAAAGGTACCAAAACATTTCTGCAACGTTGAATGTCCCCAAGAACACAGTGACCTCCATCATTCTTAAATGGAAGAAGTTTGGAACCACCAAGACTCCTCCTAGAGCTGGCCACCCGGCCAAACTGAGCAATCGAGGGAGAAGGGCCTTGGTCAGGGAGGTGACCCAGAACCCGATGGTCACTCTAACAGAGCTGCGGAGTTCCTTTGTGGAGATGGGAGAACCTTCCAGATGGACAATCATATCTGCAGCACTCCACCAATCAGGCCTTTTATGGTAGAGTGGCCAGACGGAAGTCACTCCTCAGTAAAAGGCACATGACAACCCGCTTGGAGTTTGCCAAGAAGCACCTAAAGGACTCTCAGACCATGAGAAACAAGATTGTCTGGTCTGATGAAACCAAGGTTGATGTCACGTCTGCTCCCCCTCTTCCTCCCTGGCTCTCGAGGGCGCCAGGCTGCCCTGCACTACGCACTCCTGCCACCATCATTACGCACACCTGCTTTCTTCGTCACGCGCATCAGCGATTATTGGACCCACCTGGACTCATTCACTTGGGACTGGGAGTCTAGAGCGCTCAGCACCTCAGACTGGGGCAAAGGTTCACCTTCCAACAGGACAATATCTGAGACTCGGAGCATTGTAAATCATTTAACAATTACATCTAAACTGTTTTAAATGTAATGGAATACATATCAGGATTAATTTGCTCATGTCCATAATATTGGGTCAAATGACATTCATTAGACATATGATTCCTTATTCATTACACCTAAATCATTGAATGTATTAAATTAATAGTTTAGTTACAAAACAACATAAAAAAGACACTTTGAAGCTCATGAAGCATACTATTATTCCCAGAGTGCAATGCTCCGTCCTGGGCTGGGTTGTAAATAGTTACCACAGCCACAAAGTCAAAATGGCTATATAGTAAAAATGTATGAGAAAAATGTTTTGCTTTTTGGTCTTCATTTAAGGTTATGGTTAGGTATAAGGTTAGAAGTGTGGTTAGGGTTAGGGTTAAGGTTAGGTTTAAAATCAGATTAGAAAAAAAATAGTTTTTTTTTTTAAAGTGGATAAAAGCAGAGTGGTATATCATACACTGCAGTTGTGGAGCAATGGGAAAGTCATTCCGCTTTGAAAGTTGATAAACTTGTAACCCCACTTTTGAGAAAATGGCCTTTGAATGTTTTGTTACATATACTGGAGAGCTCTACTTTGTCTAAACCCATTTCAAGACTAAAAGTGGTAAGAGTAGTAGCCTACAATAAGAAAAAACTCCAGGTAAAAATACACTTTATCTAGTCCTTGACCTATATCTTAATATGACTTTCGTGTAGGTTATGTTGTTCTTCACATTACCGTCTCTGGTAAACACACACTATATCGAATCAAATCTAAGTTTATTTGTCGCATGCACCGGATACAAAAGGTGTAAACAGTACAGTGAAATGGTTACTTGCATAGTAGCAATATCAAAAACAGAAATTGTCCAAATTAAAATATTTTATAATTATTAGATGACGCTTACCCAGACACACTTGTCTAACTTGATGGGTCATGTAATCATCTGGCGAAGTGGAGCCTTTGGTTTAGACATGTAACTAGCTAGCTAAACAATGAACTGGGATAATCCAAACTCATACTTCTACCAATATAAACATTGTCATAGCTGTAGTATGAATCTGCAGGTAGCTAAAGCTAACCAACTAGGTTCAATGTTAGCTAGCTAACATTAGGCTTTAACTAGCAATGCAAATGGGTTTCTGATTAGAATAATATTACTACACAGATCATACCAGCAAGCTAACATCTGCTAGCTAGCTAACAGTATGCTTTAACTTGCAATGAAAATGATTTTTTGACAAAATTAGACACATATAATATCTGAAAATGTAGCTAGACTCTTACCCATGTACTGTAAATTGATGGATGCTTCACAGCAGACTGGAAGCATTTAACTCTGTTTTGTTTGTAGCTACATGTTTGTTTGGCAAACGCTGTGTCAATTCACTCCGGTTCACACTGACCACAGTGTGTGCAGAAAGTTGCCCATCACAACTTTTTCCAACTGATCTGTTGATAGCGCTGGCTAAATTCAGGGCATCAGTGTTGTTTAGAAAAGTAGTCAAATGTTTTTAGTTCTCGATGGCTAACGTTATATCTTTCAAAAAAAGCCACGGTAGAAAGGACTATCAACATATACTGAGCAGCTCACTTTATAGACAGAAGCATGCTACATGGCAGACCAATCCAAACTCATCTCCTGGCATGTCCAGCCCACACATTATCTCAGCCAATCATGGCTAGCGGGAAGGTTCCTGTCTTTTTCTGTTGCTAAACCAACTAGGCACGTAATTTAACAATTTTATTTGTATTTACAGATGAAATACATGTAAGGTTTATTTGGGGATGGTATCATATTATAATGCTTACATGAATGCCATGCTGAATATATGTTCATGACATTTTCACTCAAAAATGATTTGAATTTAGTTTCTAGTAGAATAACGTTACAATGCAAATGTCATGTATAAAATCGTTTTTATGTCGTTTTGGAATTAGACCTCCCTTGCACTGCACTGCTTTGTAACACCTTTTGCATAGTTGTTTCAGTGGGGTGGCCCTCATCATCTGCTCTGTAAGCAAAATATTCCCATAGTTAGCTTCTGGAGCGAATTTTGTCAACAAGCTCCGGGTGTGGAGGTATGATGTTTTCAAAAACAAGCTCGCTTGCTTCTCAAAAGTGGCTTGCGCTGTGTTAGCTGCATGCGCAAGAGCAAGTAGCTTGGCTAGCTTGCTACTGCCCCCTTGAGAAGATTCAGACAAATAACTAGACAGAAGTACCGAAAGTAACACAAATTGTAGTACCAAACTGTTTTTCATGTTCTAGTATTGAAAAAGTACCGACGTTTCTTTATACCGTGCAACACTTTATTGATTTTTTTATGCTAATGAGAATGTCACTATTACGTTTATTATTTTCCTCTGATACATTGCGGTTCAGAATTATGTTAATTAAATGTATTGCTTCTATTATTTTAATTATCATTATTATCTGTAGTAGTAATTAGCAATATACAGTACAGCCTAGGCCTATTATCCTTTGGTCCCAAAACATGAGAAAACAACTTATAACTATAATATTTCAACTTATAATGTGGATCTATAGGCCTATTTCTTTTAAGTCCCTTACACTTACAGACACACACAATTACAGTGTAAATGATTAAAACCCAGCTACTCAGATACTGTATGTCTGGTGATCTGTATAGAGCACACCTTGTCCCTTATAGGAGAGACATAGCCTAAAGCTGTAGGCAGCTGTGTTATTGTGTCTGCAGGTCTTTCAGGGGTGCATCATGTTACAACTTGACACATATCAGCAGCCTGCCTGCCCGCCTGCCCACCACTGCCAATCTGCACAGATGAGAGGCACAGGGACTTTTGGGATATCTCTATTCGATTACACACCTGTGGCTTATCAGACATAACAAACAAATCCCACCATGCCAACTTTCACATAGACTTGACAGGTTGCTAATACAGGCCTACTGTAGTTTCTGTGTCTCATTGACAGTATGATTTTTTCCAAAATGTTTACAGGCCCAGCATAGCTGTGTTTGCGTGTGTGTTGTAATAGAAGTGTAATAGCATTGTAATAAAAGTGCAGTAGCAGTGTAATAGCAGTGTAATAGCAGTGTAGTAGTTAGTGTTTTAATAATCTGCATATTTCTATGCTTCTTTGGTACAGCTGAGGTTCTAATCATTCCACACTTTTTCAACATGCTGTATCAGCAGCCCATTTGTCGTCAGTTTTTGATTTGTCGGCCCTTAACTCTGGATTTAAACCCCCGCTAACGCTCTGATTGTTAATTGTCCACTTCAAGGACACCACTAACTCTGATAAGCCCTTGAAAGTATTAAGTAGCTGCTCTCTCTGTGTAATTATCTAGAATTGTGCTGCATTAGGAATTCAAAACATGCCACTGTTTGAAATGACAGTTAGAGCATTTTACAGTTATGTATTGATTGTTGGCTGTGATGATGACATCCTGCTTTTGGCATGGTATGTTCTACATGCTGCTAACTAGCCACTGGAGACAGGTTTTTCTACTTTCTCCCTTCTCACTTAGAGCTGTAAATATTGGAGCAGTGACATTGAATAGAGACAGTGTGTCAATTTTGTCATTGGAATTTGAGTGTGGCCATCACAATAAGCCAAGAAACCATGTATTAATTTAAAAGTTGAGTGTTCTTCGCCAGCTCGGGATGGATTTTGGGAGAATGGGGTGTATTTAGCTTGTGTATTATTAAACAGAGAAAATTATGTGGCCTTAAGTGGCCTGGCTGTCTTCTCCATAGGGGAAGAGAACGGATCTAGTAATACCTGAGATTAAGATTGCACATCTTGGGGAATATTCAGAGGTGGAAACTTTCCATGGGAATTAACGGGAATATATGGGAATTAACAGGAATATATGGGAATTAACGGAAATATATGCAACATATAACCTTTTACCTTATCATAAGTAGGGATGATTTCACTGAACAACAAAAGAAAGGAAATATTGAATGATCCCCAATGATCCATCGCATCTCCCAAAAACGTTTACAACATACATCTGTAAAATTATAGTCTAGAAACAAAATCTTTGGTTGTCTTCCTCTCAGGCTCCCGTGCCTTCTCCCTGGACCTCCTCAATGTCCACATCTTGAACATCAGACTCTGAGGCTTCATCTTCACTGTCACTTTTCAACCTTGTTGAGGATGGCTTGTTGTCAGGATCAAAAAGCCTCAAATTTTCCCGGATGGCCACCAATTTTTCAACCCTTGTATTGGTCTGCCTGTTGCGTGCTTTGGTGTGTGTGTACCCAAACAAAGACCAGTTGCGCTCTGAGGCGGCTGATGTTGGTGGGATTTGGAGGCTGATGAGATATGTTGGCACGACTGCCAAGAACCTTTCCCTCATCCAGGCCACGGTGGCGAGACACGGTGGTGATGACACCATAGGCCTTGTTGATCTCTGCACCAGACAGGATTCAGGCAGAAGTCTTCACGCTTTTTTATGTATTTCAGAACTGCAGTTTCCTCTGCTTGGAGCAACAGTGAAATGGGCAGGGCAGTACGAATTTCTTCTCTTACATCTGCAAGCAGAGTCTGAACATTGGACAGGATGGCATTGTCTCCCTCAATCCGTGCAATGGCTACTGCTATAGGTTTCAGGAGTTTCAGGCTGCTTACCACTCTCTCCCAAAATACATAATCCAGGAGGATCCTCTTGATGGGGTTGTCCATATCGGCAGACTGTGATAAGGCCATTTCTTGGAGAGACTCCTTACCCTCCAGGAGACTGTCAAACATGATGACAACACCTCTTGTAGAATACTGGTTGAGGGGTGGAGATGATGTAGTTAATTATTCCTTGCCCATGAACATTCGACCACCCATCAGAGATGATTGCAATACAGTCTGCTTTCTCTATGTTTTGCTGGACCTTCACTTGACCTCTGTTGAACTCTGCATCCAGCAAATTAGTAGATAAAGTATGTCTGGTAGGAGGGGTGTATGCAGGACGAAGAACATTCAGAAATCTCTTCCAATACACATTGCCTGTGAGCATCAGAGGTGAACCAGTTGCATAAACAGCTCGAGCAAGACATTCATCAGCATTTCTCTGACTACGTTTTTCCATTGAGACAAAAAAAAAATCTGATTCCAGGAGGACCATGAGCTGTTGCTATCAGTAAGGTGTCTGATTCATCATTTTCACCTCGAATAGAAGTAGAGGGACTTCTTTTGTCAGAGGTTGCTTGTTGTGAGCGCTGAGGGAACTTTATGCACTTGGCCAGATGATTCTGCATCTTTGTTGCATTCTTCACATATGATTTGGCACAGTATTTGCAAATGTATACAGCTTTTCCTTCTACATTAGCTGCAGTGAAATGTCTTTACACATCAGATAGTGCCTGTGGCATTTTCCTGTTAAGATTAGAAAGAAACTATTAAAAAATAATAACACAAACAAATTAACACTCCTCAGTTAGCAGGCTCAAGCAAGCTACAACCCACATGGAAGCAAAAACTAACTAGCAGAAATTGTTAACAAGTTAGAAATGATTTAAACACGCTTTGCTGTAGGCTACTATTTACTAGTTAATAAAAAATTATGTATGTCATATAAAATATATTCACCCCACCCAGTATTGTAATCAAAACGTACCAGAAAGCATGTAGTCCTTGACTCAGACAGTGTAGTAGTGTGGGCTCAATAGCATCTCATTAGTGTGCAAGATCTTGAGAATCAGCTGTACATGTGATGGAAGAATGCACTGTGCATGCAGAGGGTTGCAATTCCATTGAATTGGGGATAACTTAACTAAAATATGCCACAAGACCTAAAATTGCCTTATGTGTATCCCACAAAAAAGGTTCACTGTTATAAGCTAACGTTTTTGATGAATTTAAGCAAAATTCCCCTGGAAATTTACTGGAAAGTTTCCAACCCTTTGCAACCCTACCTGAGATGTACTGCAACTATGTTATCTATGGCTAGAGATAACTAAGGATAACCGTCCTCATTTAACCTAATATACTATATAATGTAACATGAGGGTTGCTACACTGTGTAGACACAGTTGAGGTCAGGAGAATGCATATAGCTTTTTATGGGTAATGTTGTATGGTTGCTTGCAAGAAGGAGCCGACAGACATTGCAGCTCTGCTTCTAGCTCCTAAGCAAATTTGCATTATACATTTATTTTTTATTTTTGATAAAGGAACTGACATAATGTAAATAAGATTGCAGAGAGAGCTGATAAAGGTTCAGAAAGTAACATTTCATTAAGTAAGTGTAAGTGAAATATGGTTTTTTGCATGGCAATGATGGTGATTGTGATGGTGAGACAAATATTAACTCTAAGGGATAGGTTAACCATTCCTCTTTCTATTTGATGGAACCAGATTGGACAGGGACCTTTTTGGAAGCCAGAATGGCATTGGCCTTGGTCTTATACTCAACCCTGACTGTATCACCTGCAAACCCAAAGAAATCCTACTAGTATGCTAAATAGAGGTGTGCTCAACAATGTCTGTTATGGCCATTATTGAAGAGCTGTCCCACCACCTGTTACTGAAGTTGTTTGTTATTCCTAGTACCTCTACATGTCAAGGATATACACTTTATTGTTCTTGTGTTTGTCTGGGGGGTAGGTAACCCCCGCCCCCTCGTCTTCCCACCAGTGAAGTTCATGGGGGGTTCAGTTGGGGGGGGTGCAGGCAGTGGGTGAGAGACTGCAGGCTGCAGTCCTCTCCTGGCAGTAATTCAGGAACAAAGGTAATACTGGGAGTGGGTGTGTGTCAGGTAGGGGGGCGCGGAGGGGGGCAAAGGGGCGGGCTCTGCACCGCCCAAAAGCGCCTTGGACAACTTTGTCTTTCACAGCCGTCCAGTTGTGTTCCTTGTGTGATGCTTTGGCTTTCCTTTTGAGAGGTGGCTGCAGCTGTAATTTTTATTGGAGGAGGTTTGTAGTGAAAGTTAATGACTTAAAGTGACAGCTCTCTCTTTCTCCCTGACCCTCTCTCCCACATACACCTCCTCAAGCCTCACTACTCTTTCAATTCAAAGAAAATGTGCTCCCTTTCCCTGCCACCCCTCCCCTCCCTCCCTCCCTGCCGGCATCAGAACCAAATGTACAAGAGAGAGAAAAAATAGAAACACTATTATGAACATTGAAAATTGTAGGTTCTTTTCTGAAAGTAAAGTGCCTTGGAGTCTAGACTGCCACTTTTCATTGGATATACAGTATGTACTGCTGTGCGTTAAGCATTCATGTTCTGCTCTGCTTGCAGTGAAAACTAACTGACTCTGGAAGAGAGAAGCACAAATCAATGCTGATGATCATATGCTGTATAACCCCAGCCCCAGCCTGTTTCTGCTCTCATAACAATACCCATCACAAACTGGGCTTCAGACAGAGGTTCATGGCAATCGCTCAAACACTTGTTAGTTATTTGTGTCTAAGCAGCGGAGGTAGTGGGAGAGGTTTATTGATGCGCTGAACTTTGAACCTTAAACCTTGACCCTTGACCCCTGACCCCTGCGTGCTTTATCGTTTGAGGAATTTTGCTTTGCTTTTTTTTTTCATTCAGCTTTTACTATTTTGTTCATGCTGAAATGAGATTCAGACCACAGTAGAGTATTAGAGTATTATGGTTAAACATCCATCAAGTCGTTGCTGGCAAACTTTCCTTAACTGAAAATCTCTTGATTTGTGAGTTGAATTGTGACCTGTAAAATAACTTGTAACACGTTCTTTCACAGTGCTTTAATACAGAAAAATTGCTTGGAAGTTCAGTCAGTAATTATCTTGTGATTAAGTCATGAGAACTGGTTTGGTTATTCACAGTGGGGCCAATTGAGACTTAGGAATTTAAGCCTTTCCTAAGCACACCTTTCGTACACTTCTCATTATTTGGTAGTCAGACGTAAAGCTCACTGCAGGTGTGGCTTACCTTACATGCTCTGAATACATTTAATTCAACCGCTGAAAACCCTCCCACTTGCTGCCGAACAGATTTTCTCATGGAGGTTTTCAGTACATTTATCTTAAGCCATCCCTTTAAATACGGTGTTCCTTTATAGTTAGAATTTTGTCGACAGACTCACTACAATATATTTACAGAATGGGTTCAGAATATTAGGGATCAATGAAAGAATCCATCAAAAAATATGCAAATTCGTCTCCGTTTCAGCACCAATTGGTTGAGTTAAAAATACTCTAGATTATTTAGGTTTCGGAAAGTATTTATGAATCATAAAATGGTTTGGAGAGGCTTTACGCACGAAATAAAGAAGCCTGCAGTTTGATTCATTCAGTTCTTCAACCCATGTTAATGTTGGAAGATACATAGAATTATAATAGGGAGAATAGTGTACAATAGTAGGCTATACCATCGTCTATTGCCTGCATGGCCTGTTTCCCTGGGGTCTGCTAATGTGCCCTCCAGCAGAGAGAAAAAAGGCTTCTGATTGTATAACATTTCAAAATCCAGTTGCGGGAAATAAATAGCTTTGGAAGCAACTACTTTTGTTCTCAGCTTTCTGTGGGTAGTTTTTTTATTTGTTATCTTTTAATATTAAGCTCAATAGGAACTATTTTTCAACCAATATATCTGATCTGGCTTTAAGACACGAAGCGTGCGAAATGCACAATTGCGCATCGGCCATTGCGATTGAATAGGGTAGCAGGCTACAACTTTTAGGACATAAAATCTACAGATTTATACATGACTAATGTGCTAGCTAATATGGTTTGAGTGTTTTACTTCCTCATGTGGTAAATTAGCCCCATAATAAATGAGACTATGATATTAGTACACATAAAGATATAGGCAAATTAATCTCTATTGAACAACGAAAATTTAGACAATTCTGGAGCCCTTTTTTAATAGAGGGGTGGGGATTTTTTATCTGCTGCTGAGTAATATGTTATTCTGACAATTTGTCTGTTGAGAAGAGAATCATGCGATTGGATGTTGTGCAGAAAATATAGTGCACATGGAAGTCAGGGATTTATGTTTACAATGAGGCAATAGAAATGTGACTAAAATGTGACTAAAATGAAAGGGAATTTAGTTGACTAAAATGCCCCACTGTTTTCATTATTTTGACAATAACTAGACTAAATCATTATTCAAATGACTGCAGTCCCTATAAAGGGGACGGATGTGGAAATGGTTGAGTCATACAAGTTCCTGGGTGTCCATATGGACAACAGGCTGGAATGGGCTGGTAACACCGGGGCCCTGTACAAAAAGGGCCAGAGCCGACTCTACTTTCTGAGGAGGCTCAGGTCCTTCAACGTGTGCAGTAAACTACTGCATACCTTCTACCAGTCTGTGGTGGCCAGTGCCATCTTTTTTTGCAGTGGTGTGCTGGGGAGCAAACATCAAAGCCGGTGATGCTTCTCGGGTAAATAAGCTGATCAGGAAGGCTAGCTCTGTCCTGGGGATGAGCCTTGACACTCTAGAGGAGGTGGCGGAGAGACGGATCCTGGCCAAACTGCTGGCCATCATGGACAACGTCACCCACCCTCTGCACGCTATGGTTAAGAGGAGCACTTTCAGTCACAGACTGATCCCACCACGGTGTGCCAGAGAGCGCTACAGGAGGTCCTTCCTGCCGGCGGCTATGAGACTATATAATGCCTCACCGGGGTGCCGTGCCGTCGGCAACATAGATCTGGAACTGTTGGGGTGCTAGGACCTAGTTTAACAATTATGCATCCATCCGTGAGTAACTCTGGTCCGTCAGCACTCATCCACTCAGGACCTATTTATTCATACAGGTCTGTATATACATACTCATGTACAGTTGTTATATTATATCACATGCAATATTGTAAGTAATTATTGGACGTAGGCATTCACTCAGGAATGCATATTAGTATCCTGCCAGTTGCACCTTTTCTCATTGCTTTTAGTATATCGAATGTGCAATAAGTGCAGTTGTCTGTAATTAAACCCTGCGCACTAAGGACTGTATTTTAAGGGAATTACTATTATTACCCCAAATGATATCATACACACATTTAGCTATTAAAGTATCTCTTCCTGTCATTTACCTGTACAGTTTGTGTAAACATGCAAGTATTCACTTATCTGTAAATATAACTGTATACCTAACTGTACAGCTAATTTAACCATGCAAAATTTTCACTTACCTGTTCATTTACCCAGTCTGTCTATTAAGTAAACTATTATTCCCTCGCTCATATCATACGCATTTTTAGCTACTGAAGTATTTCTCTGCCATCGACCTGTATAATATAGCTAACCATCCAACATCCACCAATGTATAGTGTACATATTCAGCCAACCACTCATACTATGCAATGTCTTTTTATAGCTTTTTTTTGCACTCCAGATATCTTGTATTTCTATACTTTTTCATACTGCCGCTCTATGTATCATGTACCGTGTATCTGTCTTTTGTGTACTTTCGTTGTGGCATTTTGCACCTGCCCTGTGTTTTTGTTGTAGCTGCTTGACAATGAAATTTCCCCCCCGGGGGATCAATAAAGTATCTATCTATCTATCTATCTATCTATCTATCTATCTATCTATCTATCTATCTATCTATCTATCTATCTATCTATCTATCTATCTATCTATCTATCTATCTATCTATCTATCTATCTATCTATCTATCTATCTATCTATCTATCTATCTATCTATCTATCTATCTATCTATCTATCTATCTATCTAAATGACAAAAATGTGACTAAGACTTAATGATATTTTAGTCAAAATGACTAAGACTAGACTGCTCCTTCATGATCTAAAATCTTCATTCTGTACTTCTGTCTTTCACATTAATGAGCTTCAAGTCGACTGAGGAACACTGATCAAAAACATAACTGATGATTTCTTACATTTAAACCATTTAATTATAGGCAGTTTAAACAAGTATTTGTATATTTTATTTCAACAATTGTCATACAGCACTGTTATACTGTGGTTAAAATTAAAGAATTATGTTTTTTAGTGTTTATCTACAGTGTAAATCTGACAAATACCAGTTGAGCTATTGTATTACGAGTCTATCTGTGATGAAGCGTTTGAAGTCCTTGCTCTCATCAGGAAATGAAAGATAATGAAATTGGCCTCTATGTAGGTACACACACACACACACACACACACACACACACACACACACACACACACACACACACAAACGAAACCAACAGGAAGAGACCGAAATAGAGTTTTATGGTGTTTCTATGAGGCGTTTCTTAGACATAGAGGTGTTGGGACTTCCCCCACCTCCAGTCTGCAGCCGTGCTACTATGTCTCTCACCTCAACAGGCTCCAGCCAATGAGTTGGTTGATTATCAGTGTGCTGCAGGCCAGAAGGCCACATTAGCAGTACAGCACGTCTTTAAACCACACTGCACAGGTTACAGGGAAAGTGCCATGATGCTCAGCCTCAGACCAGAATCAATGAGGTGGAATGGAGTGGTACGTGGGGTTTAGCAGTGAAAGGGCACAGTGCATGGGCAGACCGAAAGTTTTCTTTTAACCGCTGTTTTTACCAAGCAGACACACACTCAATAAAGTTTTATTAGGAAGACCTGGACTTACAAAGCACATCATTTGCTATTGATCTCGTGTTTTGTGTTGTGTACAAATGTAGAATCTAAAATTGATTTTGTTGCTGAGAATTTTCTTGCACAGCAGGAAATGCAAACTTGTCGTGTATTCAAGGTTTAAAAAGGCTTCTAAAGTTTGTAATTTTCACTTTTAAATTATTTGTTGTATTATATTTTATATCAACCAATCAAAATGTAAATTAATTAATATCCACATAATAATTCACGTTTCTTGTTGCTGCAGGATTAATTTGGCTCAAATGACGATCCTACATTTGTAGCTTTGACATTAAGACAAGGTCTAGTGCACTTGTCTTGACTATTTTAAACAGGAATCTATAGTGATATACACTTGACTTTTTTGTTACTTTATAGCCTTTTTCTAAAATGTTTTAAGTTATTTTATTCCTCTTTAATCTACACACAATACCCCATAATGATATAGCAACATTTTTTGCTAATTTATACAAAATAAATAAATAAATATCACATTTTAATAAGTATTCTGAACCTATACTCAGTACTTACAAGCATGGCACACCTGCATTTGGGGAGTTTCTCAGTTTCTTCTCTCCACATCCTCTCAAGATCTGTCAGGTTGGATGGGGAGCGTTGCTGCACAGCTATTTTCAGGTCTCTCCAGAGATGTTTGATCGTGTTTAAGTCCGGGCTCTGGCTGGGACATTCAGAGACTTCACAAGGACATTCAGAGACTTGTCCCGAAGCCACTCCTGCATTGTCTTGGCTGTGTGCTTAGGGTCATTGTCATGTTGGAAGGTGAACCTTCGCCCCAGTCTGAGGTCCTGAGCGCTCTGGAGCAGGTTTTCATCAAAGATCTCTCTCATCTTTGCCTCGATCCTGACTAGTCTCCCAGTCCCTACCACAAAAAAAAAACAATCCCCACAGCATGATGCTGCCACTACCATGCTTCACCGTAGGGATGGTTCCAGGTTTCCTCCAGACGTGAAGCTTGGTATTCAGGCATTCAGGCCAAAGAGTTCCAATCGTTTCATCAAACCAGAGAATCTTGTTTCTCATGGTCTGAGAGTCTTTAGATGCATTTTGGCAAACTCCAAGTGGGCTGTCATGTGCCTTTTACTGAGGAGTGGCTTCCATCTGGCCACTCTACCATAAAGGCCTGATTGGTGAAGTGCTGCAGAGATGGTTGTCCTTCTGGAAGATTCTCCAATCTCCACAGAGGAACTCCAGTTTGGCCAGGCGGCCAGCTCTAGGAAGAGTCTTGGTGGTTCCAAATATCTTCCATTTCAGAATGATGGAGGCCACTGTGTTCAATGCTGCAGAAATGTCTTTGGTACCCTTCCCCAGATCTGTACCTCGACACAATCCTGTCTTGGAGCTCTACGGGCAATTCCTTCGACATCATAGTTTGGTTTTTGCTCTGACATGCACTGTGAACTCTGGAACCTTATATAGACAGGTGTGTGCCTTTCCAAATAATTCCCAATCAATTGAATATACCACAAGTGGACTCCAATCAAGTTGTAGAAACATCTCAAGCATGATCAATAGAAACAGGATTGACCTGAGCCATAGGGCGGTGAAAAATTGGCCCAGCGTCATCAGAGTTTGGCTGGTGTAGGCCGTCATTGTAAATAAGAATTTGTTCTTAACTGACTTGCCTTGTTAAATAAAGGTTATATAAAATAAATAAAATAAAATAATTTCAAGTCTCATAGTAAAGGGTCTGAATCCTGTTTTCAATTTTTTTTATAAATTTGCAAACATTTCTAAATGTTTTTTATTCGCTTTGTCATTATGGGGTATTGATTAGGTTTTATTTAATACATTTTAGAAAAATGGGCTGTAATGTAACAAAAGGTGGAAAAATTGAAGGGGTCTGAATACTTTCCGAATGCTCTGTATCTGGATTTGATGCAGAAGTAGGGAAGGAGAGCTATAAATGGAGAATGAGTTGGGAGGTGGAAAAAGAGAGAGTAAACAGTGGAGTGAGTGAATGGATAGTGAAGAGAGAGAAATGGAAAGAAAGAGGGAAAACAGTGTGTATAACGTAGTGGAGAGTGCAGAACAGTGTGTATCTACTAACACCCAGGCTTATGCTGGTGTGTTTAAACCAACCATCAGATTAAGGGCCATGATTGTAATTAGGATAAACTGGATCCATTACAGAAACCACCGAACAGTCCTAGCAATAGAGACCAGACTACTTCAGCCCCTTTTTTTGTGACCACTCCGTCTCACCCCTCCCATTGAGTGGACGTGGTAGGGTGATAGGTGCAGTGCTGCTAGAGCATGCTAACCCTGCCACATAGGGCACAGCACAGAGAACAGGCATATCTTATCTCCCATTCATTATCGAGAGAGAGAGAGAGAGAGAGAGAGAGATGTAGGAATAAAATATTTTCTTTTTTTTGTCATATTTCAGAGAACACCCCTCAGAATTAAAGAGCACTTGTGTGAGGGTTTGTTATTTCAGCTTCTCAAAAAAGGCTTTAAAATTAAAGAGTTGAGCAACACAGGTTTCCAGGCAGGCAGGCAGGCAGGTGCTGGCCATGTCTTTGTCATCGTGTGTTCTGCATACCACAGTGCTTACATTCCTGCGCCTGCAGAAAGGGCTCTGAGAAGTTCAAGTGTCAGTTTTGGGACGGTTTCTTCTGTTACAGCCTGGAATTAATAACATGAGATGAGCACGGATTATACAGGCCAGATCTGAGCCAGACTAGAGCAGCCGGGAGGAGGGTGTGTGTTGGTGTGTGTGCGTGTGCAAGCTTATGTATGTACATGTATATGTGTGCGTTCATGCATGCGTGTGTACTGTTTGTACACGTGTATATGTAGTGTGAGGCCTGGTTGTGAATGAGCAGCAAAGGGCAGGGAGGCTCAGACTGCCAGTGTGAGCTGTCTGGGAGACGGAAGGTCAGGGGTTGTGGCAAGGTCGTTCTCTGTGGGAGGCAGGCGGCCTCTGGAGAGTTTCTGCTTCAGCGTGAAGGTGAAGAGAGAGAGAGAGTGAGAGAGGGAGAGGGAGGGAAAAAATTGAAAAAGAGATAATAACAGTATTATCAGGGACACAGAGGGAGGGGCAGGAATGTTTACATTTAGGTATTTTTACTCAGCCATGGATGGGCTATTGTTAGTAACAGTTAATTGATTCTGTGAGCGATAAAGGGATGCTGTTAATTTCCCTCTCCCTCTCGCTCTCTCTATGGGTGTTTATTACAGGATCCAGGAGGATGCAGATGTGCCCTGGAGGCTATTAAACCCCTCGCTTAAAAGGCGGTATCAGGGGGCACTGTTATAAAGAGGGGGTGGGTGCACAGAGAAAAGGCCTTGGGGGGGGTGGAGAATGTGAATGAGAGAAAGAGGAGGAGAGAGAGGAAGTACTGGAAACGGTGAGCGGCGTTGAGGGAGGGGAAAACCGGAGCGAGCACATCTGGAGCGCTTCAGATGAATATTTCTGCAACATCTGGAGAAATTCCCTGGAATTTAAGGGTCACCTCCTTTGATTTCTTTTTTCCCTCCTCAGCCCTGTTTTCAGGCATCTTCAAAGTTCTAGCCCGGTGTTGCAGGCACATAATTGAAGGGGAGTCTCCCATGGTCACCGAACAGGTTGAGTCATTCCAGACTTTTTAGTGGGCCAAATTGGACCCATGTGACCAGCTCCCCTTTGTGCAGGCTGGGCTAATTAAGTGGCACAGAAGTGAGAGGGCATCCGGGTGGCTGCGGAGCCAGACCAGACCTGGCCCGGGACCAAACACAACTCCTCATAAAAACCTCCCTCCACCTCCTTCCCACCTCCCGCAGTCAACACTTTTAATCAAAGCAGAAAAATAACCTCTTTGTTTTCCCACCAGAACTAAAGCGAGGTAGAAAGATGTGAAACGAGTTTTGTTCATTATCAAAGGCACGATCACCACGTTTGAAACAAAACAATGCCAGACCGTTGTATTGACTGTGATTTAATAGCAACACAATTAAATCCTGGTTTATTATCATTGAAGAGGACGTACAAGGAGACGTGTACGATCCCTCCTTTGAGGTATGAAGTCCACAGGGATGCAACAAAGGCCTCTTATCGAATCAACAACTTCAGACAGAAGCAGCTTTCATGGTTCTTCAGTACGCCCATTAGCATGGAACATTAGCAATGCACAGGCAGGCTTTTGTCCATCTCTCTGGTGATCATACTAGTCGTATTCTCCTCTCATCAGTGCCAAGCCTCTGTTCATTAGTAATTAAGATTCAGGAGAGGCTCAAAGGATTGCCTCCTGTTTTCCCTGCTGCCTGCCTGTGTAGGCTACACATGGCTTTAGTAGCTGAGAGCACTGCCTGACAGGCAGGTAGCTAGCTAGCGCTGAGGTACAGAGGTAAGTACAGCGGTGGAGCTGATCAAAAGAGACACATCATGGTCTCCCTCTGAAGGGCTCAGTGAATCCTTGGCCCCCTGAGAGATTAACTAGCAGGAGGCAGGAGCATGTCTCTGATCAGAGGAGCGAGAGCGAGATGGAGAGAGAGCGTGATGAAGAAGAAGGAAGGGTGAAGGAGAAAGAGGGATAGACGGATGGATGGAGAGAGAGATGCACATTTTGTTGCTTGTATGTGAGGGGAGTGAAAACCACTTCTGTTCTAAAGATACAGTACCACTCATCTCATCTCGGCTTTGAGTGGAATTACAACTTATTAGCCTCTCAGTCGCTATAAAAAGTAATGAGGTAGAATAAGATAACCACGTGTCCTCTCTTTGTGATACAGTTATATTAGCTTGTATAATCCAGCAAAAATGATGTCTACCGTGTACGTCATCTCGATCATAGAAATGTAATACACGTTATTTCAAAGTCCTGCTCTGAAATGTATGATATCTCTCTCCCTCCATCACCATCTCTCGTTCCCCTGAATGAGGGGAAAAAACCTAGCCAGTTGGTTAATCGTCTCCCCCTCCATCTGCGTGCCAAGCTATTTTCTCTGTGTTGCTGTGCAGATGGCCTACATCTTTCTGCCTGGCTGAGCCGCCAAGCAGCGTGGACAGACCATTCTGCTCTGCAGGCGCAGTATCACTGAGCCTCCTCTGTTTGCCCGAGTGTGTATGTGTATGTGTATGTGTATGTGTGTGTGTGTGTGTCTGAGAGAGTGTGTGCGTGCGTATGTGTGTATGTGTTTTGGTCCTCTGTGCATTATTTATACTCCTTTCCCCTTTACCAGGTACTGTACACACATCATGTCTACATTCATATTGTACATGCCCATGCACATGCATATCACATGCACCCACACTGGATTATCCACATCGTCTTTCCTAGAAAGGGGATGGAGACAGCAGGGGATCACCTTTTTTAGGGTGTATAGATAGATAGATAGATAGATAGATAGATAGATAGATAGATAGATAGATAGATACTATGCCAAGTCCTTAGTGGAAAATATAATTCCCCCACCTGTGGCTTATGCTGTAAATATTCATCTACAGTATGTCCAGTTCTCTGGAGAATTAATGACCTTGCAGTGGCCTGTCTGCTTGCCCCGCGTCTCTTTTTGATCCAAATAGATCTGTTTCGGGTCCTCATTTCTGAGAGGACCCTCCACTTCATCCTCCTAAACAGATCTGACATCCAGTCTCTCTCACTCAGTATGTGTTATTGGAGATAAGCGGTTGTCCCTGTATATTTTATATTTTTGACCCCTCCCTTTGCTTTTTAGCTTGCTGCTAGGGATCGGCATTTGAAATGATTTCCCTATTCAAATAATATGATGTTATTTTTGGGGATATCCGGATAGTCTAAATAAATAAATAAAACATTTAACTTCAATGGGGACTTGCTCATGTGACTCAGAAGAGGCGGTGCACTCTGCTTGTTGTTTCAGCACAGACGGGTGTGGGAGGGGCGCGAGAGGAGCAGGGACCGGTGTGTCTGACACAGAGGGAGAGAGAGAGAGAAAGTAGCCAAACCGACACCCGCAATTTAGACAAACTTGTTGCTGCTATAGGTTATCTTTCATCTCATCTAGTAGTGTCTGCCTTCACTGCATCAAATTGATGTAAAGAAGCTAGCTAGCTACACTAGCCAGCTAAGTTAGTTAGTTAGCCAACTAGCTAGCAAGGCTAATTGAGGCAATTTTGCTGGGCTCCCCGCATCCTTGTCTACAACAACCTTGTCTTCAACTAATCATATTAAACAACAGCCTACGTGTTGGTTGATCATTGTAGCCTACTGCTTCCGTGATTGTAATTACATTTTGAATTGATTTAAAGTCTCCCACTTCACTTGCTACACATGGAGCCTCTGACGGTAGTGCTGCTTTGATTGACTGACAATAACAAGCTACAACTGTGAAAAATGTGTAGGATACCGTTATGTCTTTTTTATGGGGCACACTCATAAAAACGGTCATAAAACTTGTTTTATTAAAATGTCTAATGTCATTGTCTGTCCTTGTATGTAGCATTATCTCATAGACAATCATTACGTTTTAGACAAACCCTTTTCATTAATAAGCCTATATATTTTTTCTTCTCAAAAATGAATACTCTCTCAAATAATCAAATACTAATGTTCGTTTGGATATTCAAATAGTTGAATAACCGTGCTCATCCCTACTTTCTGCTGGTACAGACAGTGACAGACAGTGATGTCATTGATGACAAAGGTAGCTCTGCTATTCACATCTCTAAAATGCCATATCCGGCCAAAATAGACAAATCTCTCTTATCAGTTAGACCTCTCATTAACCTATTAGCTTTCATCATTGAGAGGTGGTAAATATAAGTAGTTTGAGGCTAACTTTCTCTCTTTCTCTTTCTTCCCTCAGCAGTTGTAGGTCTACAGTAGACAATCGTCCATAGCCTATGACATGAAGCAGTTTGATCATTATCTGTCGCCAATAGATTTGTCTGTCGCCCATCCCCATCCCCACCCCCAGACAGGCAGACAGAGAGACAGACAGACTGGCATGGCTCAGTGATCCAAATGAGGTCTGCTGCTGCAGAGGCCAGTGACCCGACAACCCCTAGGTCAAACCAATGACAGGGATTGTCTGCCATAGTAATTCTTGGGCGGGCCGCCTAAGCAAACCGTGTTAAAAATATTACAATAAACAAGTAAAACGAGAATATTTTTTTAAATAATATAATCTTTGTGAGAGCTAACGATCATCAAAATAAGAGCTAGACAGTCAGGGAGAACTGATAAGTCCAAAAACAATTAATTTATTATGTTTGAGCAAAAGAACAAAGCATTAGCCATGGCGAAATTGATAAAATTGTAGGAAACTAGATTTAAAAATGCCATATTTTCTCTTAGCTCCATGGCAGAATATGTAGAATTGCAGGAAATTAGCTTTAAAATAGTAACATTTTCTCTCAGCTTCATGGAGAAATTTGTAAAATTTCAGGAAATTGGCTTAAAAATGCTAACACGTCTCTACACTGCGACGGCGGGCCGATTGCGCTCATTGCCACGCCCCCTGCCACGCCCACCACTTTTTGATCTAGAAAACTCCATGAATGATACCCAGTCACCACATGATGTGTGGGAGTTCATTCATTATCCCTAGCTAATATTGATTCAATAGTGGACTGTTGGTTAATCTCCAATCTTTTGCCATTATTTACTACTATTGTTGTCCAGAATGGCTAGTATGTACCTTCATTCCAGTGCTTGTTAGTGACCATACACCATACCATTACTCTTCCCCGGTCTGATTTATCATTTGATTCCAAGAATTGTGCACCCACTATGCAGTCACATTTCAATAAGTTGTTTTCTGAAATGACCATTGATGTGAATGATTGGTATTCTACTGGCCTGGCTACAGGGGATTCAGTGAGCTTATAACCAGCTTAGCCTTTAGTCTTCCGCTTGATTGGCAGCTACTGTTTCCTTTTTCAGTGGTGGTGGTGGATGAGGGGTTGGGGGGTAAGTACTGGGCATCCACGGCATTTGCCTTTGTTGAGATATCACCCATCATTACATGTGCTTTTTAGTCACATATGTGATGCTCCACCCACAGGCACTGAGACATCACTAACATCCTCCACCATCGCTAGCATCATGGTCGTGGTGCTGTCCCAATATTTTTAACCCCATCTCGGTTCTTCAACTTCTGTATTGTCTCGCTATGGACCTGTAACTACAGGACAGAACGTCCCTTTCACAATGATACATTTTCTGCTATCCCAAGCACCCCTGTTTCCTGTCTCCGAAGTCATGTCCTTCGTTCTCCCTCGTCATGTTAGCTGAATAAAACATCATGTGCCAGACTAGACCCTGTCCCTGCCCCATCCCCTATGGAATAAATAATTCATTCATTTAAATCTACATTTGTTTTTATAAATGATCACATGCTATAGAAATGTAATCCTGCTTGTAGTCCATCCAGTCATGTGACGACCTAGTTTTCTTTCTCTCCCTTTCCCTCTATATTTCTCTCCCTTTGCCCCTTTCTCTCTCTGTCTCTATCGCTCTTGCTATTCACTTACTTTTACTTTTAGATCTAGCCTTCTAGGCAGAGTTGCAAAGAAAAAGCCATATAGCAGACTGGCCAATAAAAATAAAAGATTAAGATGGGCAAAAGAACACAGACACTGGACAGAGGAAGATATGGCTTTTTCTTTGCAACTCTGCCTAGAAGGCCAGCATCCCGGAGTCGTTTGTTTCTGGCCATTTTGAGCCTGTAATCGAAACCCACAAATGCTGATGCTCCAGATACTCAACTAGTCTAAAGATGGACAGTTTTATTGCTTCTTTAATCAGCACAACAGTTTTCAGCTGTGCTAACATAATCTAATGATCAATTAGCCTTTTTAAAATGAGTAACTTGGATTAGCTAACACAACATGCCATTGGAACACAGGAGTGATGGTTGCTGATAATGGACCTCTGTAAGCCTATGTAGATATTACATTTAAAAAATCAGCCGTTTCCAGCTACAATAGTCATTTACAACATGAATAATGTCTACACTGTATTTCTGATCAATATGATGTTATTTTAATGGACAAAAAAAATATTTTTCTTTCAAAAACAAGGACATTTCTAAGTGACCGCAAACCTTTGAACGGTAGTGTAACTTTTACTTTATACCATACCACATATACTGTATATAATTAGTCCTTTCTCATTACAAAGCTCTTTTGTATGCGCATCCCCTCGTTTCTCGTTTCTTTTTGGCCCAAGGACATCATGTGAATAGACTTTTTTCATAGATTTTGTTTATTGTAAGCAGCTATTGTCTGTCTCCTACACATCACTTTAACAAACCTTTTGAAACCTTGTGTACATATGTTTCTCCCTCTAGCATTGCTATCACTGTACACACCGCAGAAAAGCTTGTTTTCTGTCTTGGCAGTGAAGATGTGAGAGACGATGGCCATTCCATTCCGCAGCACACTCCTCTGGGTGTGAACGTCTCTGCCACTAAAACCAAACCTTAAATTGATCTATTTCTCCTTTTTTTCTTGTCTTCTTCTCAACATTGTGTGCTTTGTTGAGGCCGTAACAAGCAATTTTCTGTGAGCACTCTGGCACAGACCTTGGTCACCGCATGGCATGCCGCGTGTTAACACTCAAGACCATGGTGTGGCCCAGGTCACATGATCGCTCAGAACCAGGAAGTTGTGAAATAGGGAAGGGGTTGAGGGGGTGGGGGGTTGAGATGGGCCCTCAGAGAGAAAAAAGGATATAGAGTAGGGATCGCTCAGAACCAGGAATGGCATGGATTTCCCACTAATTACCCCCGCTGCTAAACTCAGGAGGGAAGAATAGGAATAGCTCGCAGGCCGGTTTTGTGTGTGTGTGTGTGGCTGTGGCTTGTGGACTAAAGTGTTGGCAGTGACACTGCCGTGTGTTTGTACACCTTTTTGTCTAGCCTCTGCAACCTTCCTCCTCATCCCCTGTAGACAGCAGTCACGCTTTGTGCCTCATGCTTGAAATATGCTTTCTCACGCTGATATACCTTTGGCCTTGTTGGTTTTTTGGAGTGTGTGCGTGTGTGTGTGTGTGTGTGTGTGTGTGTGTGTGTGTGTCTGAGGGACACAAGAATTGTGGGGTGTTGAAGAATTTATTCTGCAAGTCAACCTGAGAGATTGGATGTTAGCCCTCAGTAAACCCACACACATTCCCTTTAGGGTTGTCCGTGAGAGGGACAGACCTCTTTGGCAAAGTCGCGATTGAGAGGTCCGGCAACCCCTCGGAATGTGTGGCATGTAGCCATTCCTGAAGAGCAGTCCGGGATCAGGCAGGGTACCAGGGGGAGGGAAGGAAGGAAAAGGACCTAAGAGACTGTAACTCCTCCCAATCTTACTGCACAATGGCTGGTGGGATACAGTTAAAACAGAAGTATCCTCTCCACTAAGACACGCGGTTTACCAACATTTCACATTATTATTAGTCTCACATGTGCTTTATTAGTTTCACATGTGCATTTGTAATTGGCAGGATTAGAACCTAGGTCTACCACAGGAGAAACCAATGTCATGACCATTAGACCAAGAGGGCCAACACTGGGTTTCTCTTCCAATGGAGGGTGTCAAACTCTTACATTTTTTAAAAAGAGTTAATCGCAGGATTTGCTGTGATTTAGTCACAATTCAAGATATCTTTTTATTATTATTTTTGACCACGTTATTATTTGCTTTGTCATTGTTCCTTGACTAGCACCATTAGTTCTCGCTGTGGATAATTCTAATGTGAATTAGAATTGGGAGAGAGTGAGGTGATTGCCATCTAAGAGCCAACATATTTTTTTGTGGTAGTGCTGCCTGCCAGTAGTAATAGTCTCTGATTGATTGAGATATTCAAGAAGCTATTATCGTTATGTAACATAGTAGTAACACAAGCATTTCGCTTCACCCGCAATAACATCTGCTAAACACGTGTATGTGACCAATACAATTAGATTTGATTTGATTTAGACAACGTATTGAATATTTACATTCATGCACTTCAAAATGTTCTAACTTTGTCCCGAAGCATTTAACTGCAGGGCACTCCCACATCATATGATCTAATTTAGAAGACACCGTTCACAGTTGGGAGTTGGAGCCAATTTCATCGTATATAGATATCAGTCCATTATTATAGATATCAGTCCATTTGGGAGCCCAGATAATCTATTTATAAATCCCATAATTGGATGGTTCGGTCATTGGGTTTCCCAAGGGACTCCATAGGCTAGCAAAGCTGACCTAAGTTGTAAATATAGAAAGAAGGAGATGCCTGGTAATGTGTAATCTTGGAACGTTCTCAAACCATTACTGTCTACGATATCGGCAAGGGTACAGATTCCACATATGGACCATCGAGGGGATGCAAAGGGCGTATGGGCATGCCATTTTGATTCCCACTTACATTGTTTTTCAATTTTGCGCCAAATAGAAATTGTGTGAGCAAAAATAGGACCAAAGCGTAGTTTACATTGTTCAAGGGATATACAGTATTAGTGAAGACCACCTCTTCCAGGGCAATAGGATACATCATATATTTCTCTATAATTAGCCAGGGGGTGGAAGAATCATGTCTAAACCAATTAAGAATGGGACGAAATGTAAAGGTTGGTACGGAGAGTCCTCCTATGTATTTCCCTCTTGGGAAATGTCAATTTGATCAGGGATCATTTACCTTGCCATATAAAGGGGGAGACAAGGGAAGTATTGAACTACAAAAATTCAGCCTTGGCAATACATTAATTTTGACAATACATATTCTGCCAGTTAAAGCAGATGTGATATTAGTCCATCTATTGAGGTCGGATTAAATTGAATTGAGCGTTCTGTTGAATTTTCTGGCAACGGTTTTATCTATGGAAGGATATCTATTCCCAAATATTTGAAATGGGAAACGATGGGGATTCCATATGTAGAGATGGAGTCATCCATCGGGGTCTTGAGAGGCAGTAGTGCAGATTTGGTTGAATTTCTTTTATAACTTGAGGTGGACCTGAATTTGTCCATGATCTTCAAAGCTTTTGGGAGGGATTGAGATACATTGTCTAGATAAAGTAACAGATGACATTCATATTCTGACTATCTCTGAAACTCACTTAGACAATACCTTTGATGATACAGTGGAAGCAATACAAGGTTATAACATTTACAGAAAAGACAGAAATGCCCGTGGTGGAGGTGTTGCTGTTTATATTCAGAACCACATTCCTGTAAAGGTTAGAGAGGATCTCGTGTTAAATAATGTTGAAGTAATATGGCTACAGGTTCATCTGCCTCACCTAAAGCCCATTCTTGTGGGAAGCTGCTATATACCACCAAGTGCTAACAGTCAATATCTGTATAACGGGTGAAATGCTTGATAATGTATGTGATATCAACAGAGAGGTATATTGTCAGGGTGATTTAAATATTGCCTGGCTTTCACTCTTGAAAAAGCTTCAAAACATAACCAGTGCCTGCTACCTGGTTCAGGTTATGAGTCAACCTACCAGGGTATTTACAAACAGCACATTAATGAAATCATCAACATGTATTGATCACATCTTTACTAATGCTGTAGAAATGTGCTTGAAAGTATTATCCAGATTCATCGGATGTAGTGATCACAATATAGTAGCCATATCTAGGAAAACAAAGTTCCAAAGGCTGGGCCTAATATAGTGTATATGAGGTCATACTATACATTTTGTAGTGATTCCTATGTTGTTGATGTAAAGAATATTTGTTGGCCCGTGGTGTGTAATGAGGAGCCAACAGACGCTGCACTTCACACATTTATGAAATTGCTTATCCCAGTTACTAATAAGCATGCACCCATTAAGAAAATGACTTTAAAAACTGTTAAATCCCTGTGGATTGATGAGGAATTGAAAGATTTTATGGTTGAGAGGGATGAGGCAAAAGGAATGGCAAATAAGTCTGGCTGCACAACCGATTGGCAAACATACTGCAAAATGAGAAATCATGTGACTAAACTGAATAAAAAGAAGAAGAAACTACACTATGAAACAAAGATAAATGACATAAAGGATGATAGTAAAAAGCTTTAGAGCACCTTCAATGAAATGTTCAGGAAAAAAGGCAACTCAGCTCCATCATTCATTGAATCAGATGGCTCATTCATTACAAATACTATTATTATTGCCAACTACTTTAATTATATTTGAATTGGCAAGATTAGCAAACATAGGCATGAAATGCCAGCAACAAACGCTGACACTACACATCCAAGTATATCTGACCACATTATGAGAGGCAAGAATTTAGAATTCCGTAAAGTGAGTGTGGAAGAGGTGAGAAAATGGTTGTTGTTTATCAACAATGACAAACCACCGGGGTCTGACAACTTGGATGGAAAATTACTGAGTATAATAGCGGATGATATTGCCACTCCTATTTGCCATATCTTCAATTTAAGCCTACTAGAAAGTGTGTTCCCTCAGGCCTGGTGTCACGGAATGGGGTTTGGAGAGACCAAGACGCAGCGCAGGGATAGCAGTTCGACATTTCTTTTATTTCTTTTACTATGTATAATAATACAAAATGACCGAACTACCACAATTAACAGACACGATAAACAAGAAAACGTCACGTTCCTAAACAACACAAACACGAATAAACGGACGTAACTGAAAACACATTTACTTCACCGTGACTGCGCCATACATCAACATGTAACGATAACGACCCACACCAGCGTGAGGGACAGACTCAACATATAGTGGATCCCTAATTAGAGACAAACGGGTAGCAGCTGCCTCTAATTAGAGATCCACCCAAAACCCACAAAGAAACAGAAAAGAACGACACTGTCAGACTCTGACCAAGGCTACATACTATACCTGGAGGGAAGCAAAAGTCAAAAGTCACCCTGGATTGTAAACTGTCTTGGTCAAAACATATATATACACCCCCAGTCAAAAGTTAGGAATATTACTCATTCAAGGGTTTTTCTTTATTTGCACTATTCTTTACATTGTAGAATATAAGTGAAGACATCTGAACTATGACATAACACATATGTCATAGTTCAGATACATATGGAATCATGTAGTGCATATTATTTTGTCATAAAGTTAATTTACGAAAATCGCTATTTAGCAAGTTAGCAAGTAATTTCCTGGCATACGATTGGCTACTGGCATTTAAAGGCCCTTTTCGGCAACCTGATTGGTTAAAATGCCTAACGTGCTTCGCAGCACTTCCTTGTTTGAAAATATATCCCGCGAAGAATCCACGTAAAAAAAATATACCTACAGTATGTGAATAAAAATATGCAATCTCAGTTAGCCAATGCAAGAAAAGCAGTGAATGAAAGAAACAATTAGCTTGATCAGCCGATCGAGGCATTGTCAGTACAGGTAACTAGGAGGAAAAGGAGTTAGCCGGGAGCAGCACAAATTAGTTGAGAGTCTGTCATGATAGAATGTGCACACTGTGAAGGAGTGATCGTGATGCATTTAGGAGTGTTTACACTTCCTCCAGGCTTGCAGGAGTGCTCCAGGGGAGATGTGGCGTTTGATAAAAATGTGAGGATGGTTCTTATAGCCCACGAACATGGATTTGGTTATGTGTAACCGGTAGGGGCGAGGAGAAGGACGGAATCAAAGCTGTTACATATGCAGCTTTAGTCCCCCCACCAGGATAAAAGCATGTTTTTCTGTGCTATATTAGCTGAGGCAATGGTTTTATTTAACCTTTATATAACTAGGCAAGTCAGTTAAGAACAAATTCTTATTTACAATGACAGCCTACACATCATATGAACGATAGCATCACAAATGAATACATAAACGGGAGATTAGGCCTCCATGGTGACTGAGCCGCCTGCCAATGTGTGTGTACTCTTTTATCTGCCCTAATCCAGGGGACAATGGCGGGGTGGGGTTTCTACTGGCCTTTTGAACATGTGAACAAATGGAAGCCACGGTTGGTGATCTCAATGACACACCTCTGTGTTCTAGCATAGAGGGGGAGGGGGCCAGGCTGGGTCTGTAGAGATGCTTAAGTGTTCTAAAACAAAAGTACATTTACGTAGACACCCTTATACAGAGCAATTTACAGTAGTGACTGCATACATTTTCATTGTACTGGTCCCCCGTGGGAATCAAACCCACAACGCTGCAAGCGCCATGCTCTACCAACTGAGCTACACGTGACTATTAAATGTCAGTATTTGTTCAACATCTTTATTCTTTCATTAATAAAAGACCAGATTTGCCCTAACAAAAAATGCATAAAGCATTATGTGCAATTTTTTTATCTAATTAAATGATATGATTGTACCACTGTTTTTATTTACAGTAGTGATGGACAGCTGGAGGCATTTTGAAAACATGCTGTGACCATAAGCTTAATATACGCTATTGACCATGCCATGAAGGTCTGATGTGCGGCATGCATATTAACAGTAGAATATCCGGGACTCAACGAGTAGCCTACCAATAGCCGCCAGTATAATAAATACATTTAATACACACAATCACAAAGACATCCATAAATATTTTGTTTAGGAAGGTCATAAAAAAATGAAACTAAGACAATTTTCTTTAAAAATAACAGAAAAGCATGTTTTAAGATGTATTTATCTGTATTTATCTTATTGTAGCTGAGGCTATGGTTTTATTTAACCTTTATTTGCTTAATGTCTGGCCTGCATGGACATCTGTACTGTAGGATTATTTGGGAAAGAAAGCAAGCTCTAACAAGCTTCAAAAAGACGCCCTCAAATATGCCCTCTGGTGGTTTCAACAAGCATTAACAGCATTAACGGCAAAAATGTCCAACAGTAAAATACTATGCTGTTCCATACCGCAGCAATTTGCAAGCCATGCTGCAGTATGCTGCAACTTTTAAACGAGCAACCACTGTAATGAATGTATTGTAATGTTTTTAAAATTGTATAACTGCCTTAATTTTAGCTGCTGCTTTGGCAGCCACTAATGGGGATCCATAATAAATACAAATACAAATATCATTGGCGGATAATGAGATAACGTAGAATTAAGAGATATTGGTGTAATTTCATTCTATTGTCGAATTTCCTGGGCCATAGGGACTCCATAGACAATAAAAATAGCAGAGGCGAGTTGGGATCACCTTGCCTGCTACTTCTAGATATTCTGAATGGAACAGAGGAGGTATTGCCTGTTTTTACTATGGCTGAGGCATTGGCATATAGTATTTCCATCATATTAATTAAATTGGAAAAGTCCCATATGTTCCAAAACCGACCAAAGTATGACCATTCTAGTCTATCAAAAGCTTTTTCTGCGTCGAGAGATAGAACCGCCGAAGAAGCATGTAAGATATGTTTATTTACCTTTAATCAGGGAGTCACCGTTGAGGCCAGTGTCTCTTTTACAAGAGAACCCTGCGTATACAATTTCATAAAATACATAAAATACAATATAATACAAATAAAATACAGCACAACACATATTGCACGGGCAAACACACACACATATATATATATATATATATATATATATATATATATATATATATACAGTGGGGCAAAAAAGTATTTAGTCAGCCACCAATTGTGCAAGTTCTCCCACTTAAAAAGATGAGAGAGGCCTGTAATTTTCATCATAGGTACACTTCAACTTTGAGAGACAAAATTAGAAAAAAAAATCCAGAAAATCACATTCTAGGATTTTTAATGAATTTATTTGCAAATTATGGTGGAAAATAAGTATTTGGTCACCTACAAACAAGCAAGATTTCTGGCTCTCACAGACCTGTAACTTCTTCTTTAAGAGGCTCCTCTGTCCTCCACCCGTTACCTGTATTAATGGCACCTGTTTGAACTTGTTATCAGTATAAAAGACACCTGTCCACAACCTCAAACAGTCACACTCCAAACTCCACTATGGCCAAGACCAAAGAGCTGTCAAAGGACACCAGAAACAAAATTGTAGACCTGCACCAGGCTGGGAAGACTGAATCTGCAATAGGTAAGCAGCTTGGTGTGAAGAAATCAACTGTGGGAGCAATTATTAGGAAATGGAAGACATACAAGACCACTGATAATCTCCCTCGATCAGGGGCTCCACGCAAGATCTCACCCCGTGGGGTCAAAATGATCACGAGCAAAAATCCCAGAACCACACGGGGGGACCTAGTGAATGACCTGCAGAGAGCTGGGACCAAAGTAACAAAGGCTACCATCAGTAACACACTATGCCGCCAGGGACTCAAATCCTGCAGTGCCAGACGTGTCCCCCTGCTTAAGCCAGTACATGTCCAGGCCCGTCTGAAGTTTGCTAGAGAGCATTTGGATGATCCAGAAGAGGATTGGGAGAATGTCATATAGTCAGAAGAAACCAAAATATAACTTTTTGGTAAAAACTCAACTCGTCGTGTTTGGAGGAGAAAGAATGCTGAGTTGCATCCAAAGAACACCATACCTACTGTGAAGCATGGGGGTTTGAAACATCATGCTTTGGGGCTGTTTTTCTGCAAAGGGACCAGGACGACTGATCCGTGTAAAGGAAAGAATGAATGGGGCCATGTATCGTGAGATTTTGAGTGAAAACCTCCTTCCATCAGCAAGGGCATTGAAGATGAAACGTGGCTGGGTCTTTCAGCATGACAATGATCCCATGACAATGATTGTCCGGGCAACGAAGGAGTGGCTTCGTAAGAAGCATTTCAAGGTCCTGGAGTGGCCTAGCCAGTCTCCAGATCTCAACCCCATAGAAAATCTTTGGAGGGAGTTGAAAGTCTGTGTTGCCCAGCGACAGCCCCGAAACATCACTGCTCTAGAGGAGATCTGCATGGAGGAATGGGCCAAAATACCAGCAACAGTGTGTGAAAACCTTGTGAAGACTTACAGAAAACATTTGACCTCTGTCATTGCCAACAAAGGGTATATAACAAAGTATTGAGATAAACTTTTGTTATTGACCAAATACTTATTTTCCACCATAATTTGCAAATAAATTCATTAAAAATTCTACAATGTGATTTTCTGGATTTATTTTCCTCATTTTGTCTCTCATAGTTGAAGTGTACCTATGATGAAAATTACAGGCCTCTCTCATCTTTTTAAGTGGGAGAACTTGCACAATTGGTGGCTGACTAAATACTTTTTTGCCCCACTGTATATGTACAAAACAGTCAACTGAAACAAACACTAAAACAAATACTTATGTAATAGACTACGGAGGTTATCTGAGGATAATAGTCACAACAAGGTGATTTGCAATGCCCTTTTGATTTCATGGAGAGAGATTTGGGCTGCCAGCAAGCCGGCTTCCTCAATTGAGAGAAGAGGAGTTATTATATAACTTTGGTTAAATCTTTGGTTGATTGATTTGGGTTCTGATAGTAATTCACCTGATTCAAATTCAATATGTGCTAATTGATCTTTACTGCAAAGCTTGTTAGCCAGTAGAGGACAGGGTCGATTACCATGGTTGAGTCTAACTCGATGGATGGCAAATTCTGCTCTTTTACTTATCAATAGATTTAGTTATGTCTTGACTTTGAAGAGAGTAGTCACTACCTGCTCTGAAAAAAGTGTTTGTTGAGAACGGTCTAACGTAATTAACAAATTTTCCAATTCTGATATCTTCTTTAATTGTTATTTATTCAAGCCAGATGCAAATGCAGTTGCATTGTTTTTAATAAAACAGGATCATCGACTGAATTTTTGTTAATCATTATGAATTCAATTCAGTTTCAAATTGTTTACAGAAAGTAGGATTTTGTAGTAAGGAAACATTTAAAGCACCATCTTGAAGTGAAAACATGTTTTTCTCCCCATATGTGAAAAGGTGGTGTTAAAATGTGAACTTTAAATGTAATACATGTAAACAATTGTTTTACATATGAAATTTAAGCTCAACATGTGAAAACAGCCATTTCACATGTTTTTTGTAAGGGTAAAGTCTCATAGGACTGGAAATCATCCCTGAGCTCACTGACTTTCCTTCCCCCAGACAGCTAAGGTATTAACATGTGAAACATTCTCAGTGGGATATAGGAAGCTGCTGGGTCAAAACTCTCGACCAAACATTTCAGACAGACCAATGTGGACACAAAGAAACAACAGACTGGTCTTTACAGAGGTGTAGATAAGTCAGTCTCAGTCACAGACTCAATCTTAGTATTCTGATTTATTCTCTCCCTCAATACTGTGAGCATAGGAATTAAATCCTCCCACCGCAATATGGTCATGCTCCCACATCAGTCTGGCAACGTATTGTATCTGGACGGTCCTAACACTCATCATAATCACTCATCCTTACACATATCAATAGAGCCATTTAGATTAAACTGGACACATAGAAATCGGAAGGCTTCCTCAAGCTGTGTGTTTGGAAAGAGAGAAAGAATAGAGCACTCTGTTGTATCTGTGACTTGTGTTTGCCAAGCAGCTCATACCGAATGTCCACTTTACTGTTCAGCTGTAACCGCTGTCTTCCTGTCCAAAATGTCCCAGTCTGGCTACGGTTAACAGTTAGTGTCATACCGGCACTCTGCGGTCCACACATTATTGAGTTGAAGCGTGAGGTTTACAAAGCTTTAAGTTGGAACTCCTTTAGTGTTTTTGGATGTGAACAGAGCTCATTTTGGTGTGGGTTCCACTCCATAATGACTGCAATATGTGCAGCACTCTAAAAGCCCAATCCATGCACTGCATTTAATGATGTACTGTGTTATTATTGTGCAGTGGATTATTCAAGCTCAAGTAGATCATTGATTTCAGTGCGCTACAGAGGAAAATCTCCGTATTGTTTTGTGTTTCTACTTGTTGCTTCCTTTACTGTCCACAAACAGAGATCTAGCTGTACTGTAGCTCAAGCAGAACTTGCTCCAGATGTTTTTGTTTCAGTTTTGGGGATGTAAACCCATAGCACTTCATATTCATTTGATTTGCACAACAAGCCCAACTGTACAGTTTCCCACGGAATTGCAGCATCTTTCATCATTTATGCTGTCAAACCATTTTAACTCCAAAAATACAAACATGAGGATTGGTGGTAGAGGGCCCTCCATTGGATTGGTGGTAGAGGGCCCTCCATTGTATTGGTGGTAGAGGGCCCTGGAATGGTGGGTAGGCCTGTTTATGCATGTGTTGTGCATTTCTGCACCAATGATACGTGTAAATGTGCCGTCTGCTGAAAGCACTAACAACAACAGCAGAATGATAATGCAGTAAGTCTTCACGTCGTGCATGGTCCCCTCTTCGTTTGGTAGATCTGAGTCAGAGACTGAAGAACACATTGTTTAGGAGGGGGAGATCAGGACGTGGGTAGCAGAACAAGGTGCCCCTATGTGTGTGTGTCCGTGTCTGTGTCTTTGTGTGTGTGTTTATCTGTGTGTGTGTGTGTGTGCATGCATGCATGCGTGTGGGTTTGTCTGTGTGTGTGTGTGTGTGTGTGTGTCTGTGTGTGTGTGTGTGTGTGTGTGTGTGTGTGTGTGTGTGTTTACCACTCTATTACGTACTTGTTGACCAACAGAGCAGGGTTAGGTGGTGTGAAGTGGTTAATGGGAGATTCCCAGCTCCTGTAGAGAGAGGAGAGGGGAGATAGTGTAGTGAGTGGAGGCATGTGGATTCACTTTAAGAAGTGTGCTCTAGGAGAGACAGGTCACAGGTCGCTCATCTACACCGCTCTGTTCTTAATGCCTGGGAGCGCATCCTTGCCTCTACTTCTGTCCAATCAAATGTTAATGACTTATTAGTTATTTACTGGAAAGTTTCCGACCCTTTGCAACCCTAGTGCAAACTAAAAATAACTACACAATTCTAGGTCTTGTGGCATATTTTGGTTAAACTATCCCCAATTCAATTGAATTTCCACCCTCTGCATGCACAGTGCATTCTTCCATCACATGTGCAGTGCACTCTTTCATCACATGTACAGCTGATTCTCAAGGTCTGTACATTAGAACAATAATGAGATGCTATCGAGCCCACACTACTATACTGTCTGAGCCAAGGACTACATGCTTTCTGGTAAGTTTCGATTACAATACCGATACTGAATATATTTTATATGACATACATGATTTTTTGATAACTAGTAAGTAGTCTCCTACAGCAAAGTGTGTTTAAATAATTTTAACAATTTCTGCTACAATGTGGGGTTTAGCTTGCTTGAGCCTGCTAACTGAGGAGTGTTAATTCACCTGTTTCCAAACATGTTTAATTTTAAAACATTTATCTTACAAAGGAGTTGTTAAATCTAACTGCTTAACTATTTATCTGTACATGGAATTGTATTTGGGGTTTTTTAACTTTTTTTCTTCTAATCTTTACAGGTAAATTCCACGGGCACAATCTGATGTGTGGAGACATTTCACTGCAGCTAATGTAGAAGGAAAATCTGTATACATTTGCAAATACGGTGCCAAATCATATGTGAAGTATGCAACAAAGATGCAGAATGATCTGGCCAAGTGCATAAAGTTCCCACAGCGCTCACAAAAAGCAACCTCTGACCAAGTCCCTCTACTTCTATTTGAGGCTGTTGCTATTGATAAGGTGTCTGATTCATCATTTTCACCTCGAATAGAAGTAGAGGGACTTTTGTCAGAGGTTGCTTGTTGTGAGCGCTGAGGGAACTTTATGCACTTGGCCAGATCATTCTGCATCTTTGTTGCATTCTTCACATATGATTTGGCACCGTACATTAGCTGCAGTGAAATGTCTCCACACATCAGATTGTGCCCGTGGCATTTACCTGTAAAGATTAGAAAAAATTTGAGGCTGTTTGAGCCTGACAAAGAGCCATCCTCAACAAGGTTGGAAAGTGACAGTGAAGATGAGGCCTCAGAGTCTGATGTTCAAGAGGTGGACATTGAGGAGGTCCAGGGGAAGAC
The DNA here is from genome assembly GCA_023634145.1 of Thymallus thymallus. NCBI lineage: Eukaryota > Metazoa > Chordata > Actinopteri > Salmoniformes > Salmonidae > Thymallus > Thymallus thymallus. The sequence goes on along the minus strand of CM042403.1, from coordinate 29,489,616 downwards.
ATGGAAGCCTGAGAGGAAGACAACCAAGCTTTAGTTTCTAGACTATCATTTTAGTTTCATTGGGAGATGCGATGGATCATTGGGGATCATTCAATATTCCCTTTCTTTTGTTGTTCAGTGAAATCATCCCATGTGAAGAGTCAACTCATTTAATTAAAGTTCAATTCGTAACTAAATACTTTTTTTTAATTTCTATTGGAAGGATTTAATAATCTGCAATTTTGTCTACGTCTTATGATAAGGTTAAAGGTTTCTGTTTCTGTCTCCATATGATATGGTAAATATATCCAATGCAAAAAACATCTACATTTAATTCTACCCGTTAATTCTCATATTTTCCTGTTAATTCCCATATATTCCCGTTAATTCCCACAGAAATTTTCCAGCTCTGTTTATTCCCCAAAACGTGCAACCCTAGTTCGCGCTTAATTTTGTCTATCAGAATCTACATTCCTGCCTATGGGATGTAAGCAATACTTACCTGAAATGGTAACGTATCCACTCACTAGCAAAACATTAATGAATCCACAGGAACAGGCGATGTTGTTTCATAGGGACTGGCCAGTGTGTGCTTTGCCAAGGGCTGTTGACGTGGGTAGACATTTTGTCATGTGAATGGTTACTGTAGAGATCCAGAGAGGGATACTGGATTTTAAATGCTTCATTGTCTCCGCTGCCCTGTCAAAGGAGCCTCTTTACTTTTCACACAAATTTGATTATTCCGTTTGCCCAAGGAGCTTGTCTTCTGAATGCTCTTCGGCTGCACTGAGGCCCTTGTTCCCCCATTTGCCCCAGAGGAAGGTCTGACGCGCACAAGCAGGCTTTGAATCCCCCCTTTCCCTTCCCTTCTTCTCTAACCTCATTACCACGGTCTCTCAATCTCTCCCTGATTTTCAATGTATATCTTACTATAGAGCATTCTATAGTATACGTTTGTATTTCAAGGTTGCCTAGACATTTCCTAAACAATCAACCAGGAAACAGTATGCCTGCGTTTCAGTCTCAAACAATGTCATTGTATAATTGTATAACTGTATGCTTTTAAGGACACAACACACTAAGAATTATTATACGAAGAGTATAGGGATGAGGATGCAATCGGTTTTGATTCTACTTTTTCAAGAAACACTTTTTCTCTTGTGTTGATAGTCACTCAACCTTCATAATTTAAGATCACCTATGCAGGAAAAGTCAACAGTTTTACGAAGGTCATCATGGTCAAGACTACCTTACTACAGCTGCCGTGCTGTTTCAAATGCCACTACCACTTTCATCACCCTTTTTTTTGTGTGAAAGTTCAGACTCAATTTTAGAGAGAAAAAGGAACTGCATTCGCCTAGGAGCAACATCCGCTCAGCCACGAAGTAGTAGGACACACAAGCTCGCAGAACGGGACCGCCGAGTGCTGAAGTGCATAGCACGTAAAAATTATCTGTCCTCGGTTGCAACACTCACTACGGAGTTCCAAACTGCCTCTGGAAGCATCGTCAGCACAATAACTGTTTGTCAGGAGCTTCATGAAAGGGGTTTCAATGGCCGGGCAGCCAAGCGTTGGCTGGGGCAAAATCTTGCCACCATTGGACTCTGGAGCAGTGATGAATCACGCCAGGAGAGAGCTACCTGCCCGAATGCATAGTGCCAACTGTAAAGTTTGGTGGAGAAGGAATAGTGGTCTGGGGATGTTTTTCATGGTTCGGGCTAGGCCCCTTAGTTCCAGTGAAGGGAAATCTTAACGCTTCAGCATGCAGTGACATTCTTGACTATTCTGTGCTTCCAACACTATGGCAAGAGTTTGTGGAAGGCCCTTTCATGTTTCAATATGACAATCCCCCCCCGTGCACAAAGCGAGGTCCATTTGGAAATTGTTTGTCGAGATCGGTGTGGAAGAACTTGACTGGCCTGCAACGTCAGCACAATAACTTGCTGAGCAGCCTCACACAAGCCTAAGATCACTATGCGCAATGCCAAGCGTTTGCTGGAGTTGTGTAAAGCTTGCTAATGCTCTTGTGGCTGAAGCAATTACCTGCAGCAATGCTCCAACATCTAGTGGAAAGCCTTCCCAGAAGAGTGGAGGCTGTTATAGCATCAAAGGGGGGACCAACTCCATATTAATGCCCATGATTTTGGAATAAGATGTTCGACGAGCAGGTGTCCACATACTTTTGGTCATGTAGTGTATGTGACCCACTGAAATAGTGTTAAACTAACACTTTTCAAAGTGTTAAGAAACTTAACACCCCAAGAGTGTTGGATCCCTAACATTATATTAGAGCTGATGCTGTTACAATTTCTCAGTGTTAGGGAATTAACACCTGTGGTGTTACAGTATTTTGGGGGGTGTTGTTTTAACAGTGTAGGATGTACAGACTTATTTGAATATTTCCCAACGTGCCTTTCAGTGGAATGTTATAGTACCCACCCATGACTGTGTTTGTAAGTGACTGAGACATGGTTGTTGCATTCATGAAATGTCAGTTTTGAAGCCCTCCCCAAGTGAATGTGTTTGAAGGAAAAGTAAACCCTTCATGACCATACATTTCATAAGGCTTTTAGTTATGCCGTAGTTTTCTCCCAACATTGTGGACTGAAAATCCTGGCTCATGGACCATATCAGACCTGCAAGTCACAGTATGCTGTCTTGTGAAGTCATTTGCAATTCCTATTGGAATCCAGCCGTAGCGACTATATTAGACTATTGCAACTTTTTATCACCCACGATCTGCATTCAGAATGAATGCTATGATGATGAACTTGTCAAACAAGACTACCTAAACCATCCAAACTGGAACAACCATCTCAGTAACAGTCTAACCACTTACAGATTAGATTAGTTTAGACATTTTTATTTTACTTATTTTTTAAAATCTTAGATCACTTATCAATGGGCATGCAGACACATAGATATTAAAACAAACTATTCTAAAAATCAATCTGCAACAAAGCAAGCTGGGAAATATAATAAGGAGGCCCCTCCCACGTATTTTTTTCACTCAGAGAGTTAACGGAAATTAACTTAACACATAGTCCGCTGTGATTCAAGTAATACTTCCTTTATTCACTGCAGGTGGCGTTGATTTCAATCCCACTGGTGTTAACCCCACTAGAATCAACACTCAGGCTAAAATAAGCCCTCAGGTGACTCATGTTAACCATAATAGTCAGTCTAGTCCTGCTAATTCAGCCAAGATAGTGCAACTGCTGGTGTCAGAACATCCCCAAGCTACTCTAGGACAAGCCCAGTTAGGAACACTTTGGATGGATCTAGTTAGGTAGATCTAAACTAAGTTGGTAAAGTTTTTAGGGTGCATTCATGACTCCTTGGTTTGACATGGAATGCCGTTACGGACCTACTGGGCCTTGTAATTCACTTGAAACACAATACCCCAGCAGGCAACCATGTGAGGTGACCTAACCGACTGAGACCTAGCTCTCTGGACCTACTCCGTATGACCTCTCGTCTTCTGTGATTGGCTGGTCAGGGACCCCGATGGTCTCAGTGGTGGGTCCAGCTTGGGGTGGAATTTCATAACAGGCTAGTGTTTCCTGTAGTGTGAGGAGTGAGACGGAGAGCCAACTAAAAGGAGTGTGATGTTTTCTCACTGGGTTTGTGCCTAGAACCCCCAAAAATTGCCTTTACTAATGAGCTTTGTGCGCACTTCCTTGTCTCCTTGACACGTCTACTTCATTGTCATGATAGATCTGCACAGCTCTTGTTTTTATTGAGATAAAGAGGAGCTGAAAGGCATGTTTAGTGGGGTTTTCTTCAAAGGAAGAAACGCTGCAGAGATAAAAGACATTTTGCTGATGGAGCAGATATGGCGATGGGGAAAAGGTTGGATGCTTTCCATGCTGATGATCAGCATCTAAAAGCCAGAGAGAGGCTCTCCCTTAGAAAGGACCGGAGTGGTGATGAGCGTTTGATATCAAGAGACAGGAGAGTGAGAGCTGACGGGCTCAGTCTGTCTGTCTTTTAGTCTGTCTTTTTGTCTCCGGGCTCTTCTTCTCTTGACAGTGTGTACTCTGTTGTGATAGATGTGCTTTGATGAAGGCCCAGTGGAGCAGTGCAGCAGAGTAACTGTCAGAGCAGTAATTGTGCATAATGAGAGACTGCTGCCTGTGATTATTCCTCGAAGTGAAAAGCAAACATCTGAGGTTCATGGAATGTAACAGTGATGAACCTCCGCTCAGCTCTAATCACTGAACAGCACGTGCCACACCGCACCTTGTTGGACTGAAGTCGGGCAAGAATAGGGTCAATTAAAAAATTACGATTCCTTTCAATACCTTTTTGGAAGCGTTTTATATTTTAGGGTAAGGGGCCTTATACGTACAATACCGCTCAAAAGTTTGGGGTCACTTAAAAATGTCCTTGTTTTTGAAAGAAAAGCAAATTTTTGGTCCATTAAAATAACATCAAATTGATCAGAAATACAGTGTAGACATTGTTAATGTTGTAAACGGCTGATTTCGTAATGTAATATCTACATAGGCGTACAGAGGCACATTATCAGCAACCATAACTCCTGTGTTCCAATGGCATGTTGTGTTAATGGCATGTTGTGTTAGCTAATACAAGTTTATAATTTTAAAAGGCTAATTGATCATTAGAAAACCCTTTTGCAATTACTGTATGTTAGCACAGCTGAAAACTGTTGTGCTGATTAAAGAAGCAATAAAACTGGCCTTATTTAGACTAGTTGAGTATCTGGAGCATCAGCATTTGTGGGTTCGATTACAGGCTCAAAATGGCCAGAAACAAAAAACTTTCTTCGGAAACTCGTCAGTCTATTCTTGTTCTGAGAAATTAAGGCTATTCCATGTTTGAGAAACAGACGCCTCACAAGTCCTCAACTGGCTGCTTCATTAAATGGTACCCGCAAAACACCAGTCTCAACGTCAACAGTGAAGATGTGACTCCGGGATGCTGGCCTTCTAGGCAGAGTTGCACTGAAAAAGCCATATCTTCCTCTGTCCAGTGTCTGTGTTCTTTTGCCCTTAATCTTTTATTTTTATTGGCCAGTCTGAGATATGGCTTTTTCTTTGCAACTCTGCCTAGAAGGCCAGCATCCCAGAGCCGTCTCTTCACTGTTGACGATGAGACTGGTGTTTTGCGGGTACTATTTAATGAAGCTGCCAGTTGAGGACTTGTGAGGCATCTGTTTCTCAAACTAGACACGCTAATGCATTTGTCCTCTTTCTCAGTTGTGCACCAGGGCCTCCCACTCCTCTTTCTGTTCTGATTAGAGCCCGTTTGAGCTGTTCTGTGAAGGGAGTAGTACACTTTTATTACGCCCCTGATCCATGAAGGGCCCGACGAACTTTGACCTTGGGCTTGATTGCCCTGGTAACACCAAATGAGGACAATGGCCATGCTTTAAGAGGACTATACGAGGACTGCAGTCCACAACCCCCACCCCCTCTTAAGTCTCATAAATAGCCTACATGAATATACTGTATTTCACGTGTAGGCAACCAGTGCACATTACGTTTAGAGATGGATACGCGTTGCTAACCTACAGTTTACAAGTGTTTCCTTAGTGTGTATATGAGACTAGTGCGAGAACAAAAAGTGTTATTATTACGAATGCAAATCTCCACACCTTTGTTTCATTAGCACATTGTCATTAAACCTTTGTCCTATTAAGTTCCTTATCATTATGGCTATTTTTCATTAGCGTAGTCCTATATAAAGACTTGCTTTCATTAGCACTGTGTTGTAAAGGCTGTCTTTTCATTATAGCACTGGATGTTTAAAACCCCCAGTGTGTTTACACTGCTCCCATCCCTGATCGCCAGTAATGATAATACTGATTGACTGTTGGTGGGGATGTTTGAGCTTGTCCCCTGAAGACTGGATCCTCGCGCAGTTATTAAACCCAATGAGATCTCTCTCCTCCTCACTTCATCCCTCGCTCTGTTTGGAAATAAAAGAAGAGGGAAAAAAAAGATCAAACATGCCTGTGATCAAGGGTGTGCTGTATGAGCCAAGAAGACACAGAGGCACAGCAGTGTGATGGAGAGGCCTTTAATGGCAGATGACTAGCGTTAGCGCTCACGACAGGAAGACCTGTACGCACATGCCTCTCTGCTACTTCTACACCATCACTAGTCACTTCAGTTCTGCTTTGAGAGGAGGAGAAATTAAGCCATTTATTAAAACCAATCTAGAAGGGTGGATTGCAGGAAAAACAGAGCCCAACTGTTTTTTATTCATCAAGAAAATTGATAAATATTGTGGATGTGAAACTCCCTGAACATCTGGAATGGTATATTAATGCCAGCTCGACGCTGTTTTTCTTAAAAAACTAAAAGTTAAAACATTTGGAGGGTCACATTTAAGGTCAATGTTCCATATGCAGAAGTGGATTAAGTAGGGTCTTGTCACCTCCACTTTTGACCTAACAGTGAAAATGACACTGAATTTATTTGTGCTCTATTTTCATTCACAGTTACATTTTAGTCATCAGAGGAACATATAGCTAATTTGTTCAATGAAACTTCAAGTAACAATTTGCCCCATCTCTCTTCACACGCCGGTCCTCTGTCTCCCACGGTTACAGCTTTAGGTAACATTCCGAGCGTTTGAATCACATTGATTACTGTGTCCCGTGGGAAGATTATTCCAATGGACGGCTAGTGGAGCGTTTTTGTTGGGCCCTTGTCTACTCGGTTTACCCCTGAATTTGGAAAAGCCGAACTTGGAAAAGCTCATGTGCTAACGCGGTAATGTTCAGTGACATGGCTCGGAGCCCTATGGCGTGTGTCATTGTCCGCCCTTCACTAGTTAGTTATACAAGCAGGGATTTGCTTCTGCTGTGCTCTGAGGAGACAGAGAGAAAAGGAGTAGATTGGATGGACCAGGCCTACATCAAATCAAGATTGTCCTGGTGAATTGGGCCTGGGGCAGCTAGGTGTGGTGTTAGATTACTTGGAGAATAATATGGCAACATTTACTGAGCATTAAAATCATTTATACAGATTATGTGGGCCAAACCGTCCAATTATATGGCTCCAAAGCAACAAAAAAATGTATGTGCCCCCCCCCCCAAAAAAAATATACTTCTGACTTACACTTTTTGACAGTGAAGTATCAGACAGACAAGGTGACATATCAACATCTCCTTCTCCTATTATTCAATAATGTTTGTGCAGTCTGCTTGTCTGTTTTATTTCATTGAGACTGTTTAAGATGATCTCAGCTTGTCTGCGTTCGCTCATACTGGTCTGGACTTGCTGCTCGACGTCCATCGCTGGCATTTGGATTCTTCTAGAATTCTAATCAAAAGAGTTGAGGAATGTGCTTGACAGGCACAGGCCACCACTCTCCTTGAAACACACATGCACGCACGCACGCACGCAGCAACACACGCACACACACACATACACACACACTGCACACACTCCTGATCACAGCGTCAGCATCCCAGACGGCTTATCATGGGGAACTAATTCAATACCCCTGTGCCTGATTTTAAATGTCATTGGCTGAGCTCATCTGGAGTGACATGTTTTTCATGGTCCAAATAAAGGAGCTTTATTAGGCTCGGAACAGAACAGAACAGGGGGGGCTTTGATCAACGCTCTTGATGTCTACTGGAAATCTAAAGGTCTTCATGAGGAAATGAATAAAGCAAGGATTTGAGGAGATCTCCAATGAGATTCACATGAACTCCCTCCAATCAATAAAGTATTGGTGAATCCTCCACTGACTGACTGAAAAAAGTAAGCTACACAAAAGTTATTTTTTCTCTAGAGGCTGCCAAGCCTGCCATGTCAGTCACAGAAACACATGCCTCTGATGCCATTCATTGGGTTGAAGTGGGTTTCAAAGGTCAGCACTGAGCTCTGGTTGATGTATTGCCTGTGATTGGAAGTTCATATGATATTGATTGTTTTGTCACTGTTGTCAATATACTATCTCAATTAGTTTTCTGTCTTGCCTCCCTCGTCTCTTTCTATGAACTCATCACAACATGTGTAGATCTGAACAGAATGGTGATAACAATAGAACAAGTCTGGAACTTGTTAAACAGAGAACCATATATTTTAATAGACAAAGTTCCTATAATCTTGTATTACACAGATTATGTCAGCATGGGGGTTGGGATGGTAGGGTTTAGTGAAGACTGGACTAGTGGGGGTACAGAACATTCAGTCACCCCATTGTGCCAGATAATGACTTCCCCACTACCCCTGCCCCCCAGGCATCCCCTCCTGATTTGGCATTTTGTCCACAGTGAGTTCCCAACCCCAGTCCTCTCCACCCCTCCCTAGCCTCCTACCCAGCCTCCCCCGGGCGTTTGCCCCCTCCTGGTCACCTGGCTCTGGGCATGGAGCTCTGAGCTAGCCTCATCTTCTGGGTTAGAGGGTCACTCTGAGGGGAGACAGACCAAACAGTGCTCTAAATGTGAAAGGTTGGCTGGGTCTCCATGTGGCAGTAGAGATGGATGTGTAACCTGCTGGTGGGAGGGAGGCCGGCCAGAGACTACGGTCAGAGACTACGGGTACAGTAGAGAGTCTTAAAATGTTTCCTCATCCCCTCTCTGTTACCATAAAGGGAAAGTTGTAATCCATATGGACAGGCCTATCCAGGCAGCATTCATCATCTACCAGTAGAATCTGAATCAAATCACCTTTATTCCACAAGTACATTTGCACATACCCGGAATATGCCTCAGTGAGAAGGTACTGCCAGCAATAGACAATATACAAACAGAGAAGTCCATACAGACATCATACAGAATATACAATATCGGAACAGTAAAGATAAAACATAACATTCTGGAGTATAGGCTGATTACAGTGGGAATATACCATTTACAGAGGGATTATATCTATATAAGCAGAGGGAGGGATGCTGCCATGGTGAATATATACACTGCCTATATAGTGTTGTGTGGAGCAACTCTTAGCTCTGCTTTCTCGCTGTTAATGTCCCTATTTTTTTTAATCATCCTGTTTGGCTGTTCTAACAGACTATCTCTCTCTCCCTCCCTCTCCAGGGTTCCTGAAGCCCCAGTGCTCGCTGGCTCCACCCCCCCAGCGAGGACGCTCGGGAGAGGCCTGCTCCTGTTTCACCGGCATGTGTCACCTCCACCAGCGCCGGATATCTACAGGTAACACTCAACGCCATCTCCACATCCCCTCGCCATCTGCCCCATCATGGCAGACTCAGCACCTGGGAAGACACGTGTATGAAATAAGTATGAGCTAAGATTTTGCCAATGGATAGAAATAGTATACAGTTATAGTATACTCTACAGTACATTGTATTCTACAGTACATTTGATCCACTGTATAACAATTAAAATTTGATGAGATAAACCTACAAAAATTGCTTTGATATGCTAATAAAATCCCAGGTAGTAGGAGCATTAACTGTAACAAATTCTACTGTCTGAACGTGTCATGCCAAAGTAGTATATCCACAAAGCAAGATGTTGCTTGTTCCTTTCCACAGCTACAGCACACACGCAGCCTGGGGTTAAGAGCTGTCAGAGCTGTAAGGCTTCTTCCTAGGCAGCGATGGCTCAGTCAGTCAGTCTGATTGATGTAGTCTTTGCATGTGGAGGCCCAGTGATTGTTAACAGTGGTGCTATGAAATAGGCCTCTGTTCTCACCATCTCCGTTTTCCTTGCTAGGGCAGCCGGGTCAGGTGACGTCAGCATAGCAGTGCATTCTGAACCTGACCCTCTGGTATTTGGGGAATGGGCTGTTTCTGTGTTATTGCTGTACGTGTGCCTGCCCTGCTGATGGCTTCATTGGCTGGGAGGGGAGGGGAACGTACCTCGTACAAAGGCGACGAAACCAGAACAACCAAACAGTGGCACCTTGGATGAATTTACAGGAGAGTGGTAGATTGTGTGATTTAATTCCGTATTGAACTTCACAGACAAAGTGTTAGCTTCACGACTTGTAGCCTTTAACGCATACCCGTATACAGGTTGAAAATGACAGATTTGGGCAGTAATAAATGCCTAAATTGTAAAGTAATGGCTATAAAGTATTATGCTATACCTGGCGGCAGAGCTCTGACTCTGCGCTTCAGATTGCTGTATGGGTTTAAACTGACAACCATTCTGAACTTGAGCATTGTGCGCGACAAGAAGTTGCCCCCATCTCTCCCGGTAGTTGGGCAACTTTTGCAAATGTTTTGTTGTCTGAGTGAGGGAAATGCTGTAAATTACAAGACTAGTATTTAGAAAGATGAGATGTTGAGGATTATAATAAATACCCCTTTGATGTCATAGAAGCAAGCCAAACACTGTGAGTCCAAATGTGCACTTTACATATCCAAATCATACAACTCATGTCATATACAGTACAACGTTTATGATCACTATGTTTGAAGTACAGTTACAGTTTGACACGTCGTCATACACTGGATTGTTCTGAACAGATTGAGACTTATGTTTGTTTATTGTGAAGAAAATTTGCTGTGGCACACACACCTTAATGCACTTTCTATGCGCACCAAAATTACTATCTGTTTCTCTGAATTTCCTTGTGAAAGCCTAACACTGTAAGATCCTACTTTATAATTTAGCTAGTCATGTTGGCAATAGAACAAGCTTTCAAATGATGCCCACCTGACCCAGATTGCGATTTATAATGGACCAATTTTGGATTCTGTAAACAACAGTAATTGTGTGAGGGCAGGGATGCAGGGCTGTGTTCCAAACAAAACAACTACATGTGTGCTTGCTCTAGTTCCTCAACGGTACAGCTAGGAGAGCTAAATAAAAGCACCTTATAGTTGAAGACTCTTCTTTAAGTCATAAAAGTGCATTGAAATTATTTAGGAACTGTAGACACTTTGGAAAGGTGTGTGGCCACTTGGAGACACCAGTTAGTCAAACCTTGTAATTTTGTTCTCTTATGTTGCATCTACCCCACATTTTCCAGGAATAGTCTTATCATGTTACTGAATGTATCCAGAATATTTTCAGATTTTGTTATCAACAAATGCGGTGAAATGTACAGTAAATGTAAAATGAACATCAAATCAAGTGTAATGTTTTGATTCAGTCTCGTGTCAGGTGAACTGTTGTGTCCTCACCTTTGGTCTAATAATTTCCCCATTATCTTCAAAATGTTCCCTTTCAATAGCTATGCATATGCTTTTCATATGTCTTCTGTAAGAAACATTTCAATTTAGCATGTAAAGGGTTAAAAGGTTGTTTTGATGAGTTGTCATTGACCTAGACCGCCTTATACTTACAACTGTCAATACAGAACAATGTGAATGAAATGGGCAGAGTGTATTTAATGGGTCTGACAATAGAACAATTTTGACAAAAGAGACTATAGAAAAGCTTTAGACGGGTAGAACAAGAACCCGCTACCCTCTCTGTCTCTCTCTCACCACAAATACTTATTCATGGACATGTCTCAGCAAGATCGGTGAGGTGAAGACACCATTTGTTTATCCACTCTGTTCTCTTTCTCCTCCATCGATGTGTGTGTTACTGGGCTGGTGTGATTGATGAGTAAATGTTTGACTGTCACAGCCCTCGGTGAGGGTGGGGACGTTTCCTGAGCAATTAGAATAGTCGGGATTCTTCTCTAGCACACCAACTATAAGTGGTAATTGTTACTGTATAGAACTGTGTCAAAGGTGGTTTCTCTATGTGCTTTATAGTTCTTTCAAGGCATGACGAGGCACATTAAATAATTATCTGTGTCTGGTAACTTACAAGTGATGAGAGGAGAATGTGTGAGACTGAGTCAGATTGTCTTTTCTTGTCTTTTAAGTGTTTTGATATTTCGGAAGTTCAGTGGTGTGGTTAATGTTCCCTGGCCTAGCTGCTCAGAGCAGAGTAGCTATGTGTTCTTAGAGAGAGAGGCTGAGAACTGTAAAAGCGTTGTGGCACAGAGTAGTAGCATAATGTTCAGCCTAGCTGGAGTCCCAGTCATAATCATGGATCTAATTATGGAATGTGTTGCCGTAAATCTCCCATAGCCACATCTAGCACACACACCCGTCCTAACCCACCCCACATCTGTGTGATTGTCCTCCAATCCCGTCCCACGGCCGCCCTGCCAAGGCCACAATGACAAGCCGCTGTAGAGGACGTGGGGTGCTGAGCGGCAACTCAGCCGAGGATTCTGGGAAGGCTGGTTGGCCTCACCCAGGGAGTCGACTCCAGCGGTGATCTCCTGAACTCCCTGGCAGCACAGTGATGTGGCCACGCTCTGGTTTCAGTGGTTTCACATTGTTTAGAGTTCTCAAAAACAAACCCTTACTGGAAAGAGACCGTGAGAAACATAGTATTCAGGGCTCTTTTCTTTTCCAAAGATAATTTTAAAAGCAATCATGTTGTTATTTCTTTTTTAAAAGACCCCCAAAAAAAGACGCAAGGGGAAAAAAAAGGTTTTTGGGGCAATGTGTGAGAAGTGTGAGAGCGAAAGGGAGTGAGAGAGAGCTTTAAAACATGGCTTTTTGAAAGGCCCTCACAATGCAGGCCTTGTGCAGTGATTTGGTCTGTCCTCTCGGAGCTGAGCGGAGGAATGGAAAAGATTATCCACAGGAATGTCTGGGGTGCCCTCAAACTGAGCGGGCCGCGTGACTGGCCAATGGGAGAGAGGCCTGCCGAGCAGAGGGCTAATTTTTTCCTGATGAACTCAGCTGCCTGCTTCACAATGCAGTCTGATTGCCAGCACTGAACTCACATATGGTCCGTCTATAGAGAGACGAAATGACAGGACTAATTCTGCTTAGAGGAGGGAGGGAGGGAGGGAGAGGGAGGGAGAGATGGAGGGAGGGAGAGGGAGGGAGGGAGAGGGAGGGAGGGAGGGAGAGAGAGGGAGGGAGAGGGAGGGAGAGGGAGAGAGAGGGAGAGAGAGGGAGAGAGAGGGAGGGAGGGAGGGGGAGAGAGAGAGAGGGCGGGGTGTTTGAGTAGATGATTTCTGTCTCCGCCTTTTTATTTAATTAGAGTGGTTAGTATGGATGTGGTGTTGGGATTCTGGTGCGCTTCAACCGCACCACTACCTCTGTCTGGGTCCCTCCTTCTCTCCCTCCCTTCACTGACTCTCATAGTCCACTCTGAGTTGGAGTGGGGCTGGCCGCCAGGTGTGCGGTTAGAGTCTGATTAATCCCTCTTTATTGGCGTCGCTTAAGCAGCAATTACGCCCAAAGCCAAGCCCTATTAGCTCTCACCACGGTCCGTAGCTGACTTCATTACCCAGCCTCAGAATTATCTCACTACCTCGTGAATCCTGCCAATTAATTTGGAGCCCATTTAGAATTCTGCAGGACTTGGAAAGAACTTCCCCTGCCTATCGCCTAGAGCTGAGCCAGAGTGATCACTAAGGAAACACGGAGGAGAACAGAACACAAATCTAGCTCCTTCCTGATTGTGTGTGCACTGTGTATGTGTATGTGTACTATGGATGTGTGTGTGTTTGTATTGTTTGTGAGACAGACTCGGCAGAGCTTGAGCAGCACCAGGCCCAGGCATTCGGCTCCAGCAAGAGGCAGCATGTGTTTGTAGACCTTGTTGTCACACAGCGGGGTTTGCGTGGGAGGGGGGTTCCAGTGGCTCCCGGCTCCTCGTATTTCCTCGGGTGGGGTCCCACAGAGGTGAGGGAGGTCGAGGAGAGGGAGGTCGTTAGCCTCAGCATTCTCCACGCTCACTGTTCTCTAATTGGCTGGCTGGAGTCCGTGCACTCCCTGGCTGCTTCCTGCCGGGTCAGGAGCCAGAGGGGCCAGAGCGCCAAGCTGACGATTACAGCCGCACTCTGCCTCGGCCTTCGCCCCCTGCACACACATTCATCACCACAACCACCACACAGCCTCATAGGCTATTTTAATGCAGACTTATTATTGGACTATCACAGCAGATTTGGCTGCTGATCCCACATGAAAATAACATACCCAAACAGTTGTTTGTGTCCAGTTAGACCGGTGAGATGTCTCAGTATGTTGACTGTTTGGTCTGGGGTCTGTCACTTCTAGGATAAGGTCTGCCAAAAGTCTTAGCTAATTGGATGTTATGATTCATATAGTACTCTCCAGATACTGGCTAATGCACTGGCTTAAGGCCTAACATATACAGCCTCCACACTGTTATGCAATGTTTGCAAATTCCATACGTCTGAATCACTTGGACTTTTTTGAGATGAAACAGGGGATGCAGGGACATGTCCAAACCATAAGACATCATTGCATTGAGATTGTCCAACTGAAATTTGACTTCCGCTTTTAACCCAACTCCTACGTTTTTTTGAGAGGCGCAGGGGGCTGCCACACGGCGCCTTGGGAGCTGTTGCAAGAGGGACAACAGCAGGCAATGGCATCTGGGATTTGATACCAGCAACCCTCCAGTTGCCAGCTCATTTCCCTCCAGGTTTTTCAAGTTTCTAGTTTTAATGTCACATGCACAAGTACAGTGAAATGCCTTTCTTGCAAACTCAAATCCCAACAATGCAATAATCATAAAAGGCAGTTTCATATTTATAGTTCCAATACCACATTTACACTGTGCAGAGATACTGGAGTGATGGAGGTAGATATGTATAGGGGTAAGGGGACTAGGCAGCAGGATATAAGATAGATAGAGTAGCAGATTTTCCAGGCATTCCTTTCACACCGCCTGATGACGAGGTACTGGGCTGTCCGCACAACCCTCTATGGATGTGTGTGTGTTTGTATTGTTTGTGAGACCGAGGGGGAAATTTTATGAAATTTCCCCCTCGGGGGATCAATAAAGTACCTATCTATCTATCTATCTGTAGTGCCATGCAATTGAGGGAAGTTCTATTGCCATACCAAGCAGTGATGCAACCATTCAATATGCTCTCATTAGTACACCTGTATAACGTTTTGAGGATTTGAGGGCCCATGCCAAACTTTTCAACTTCCAGACTGTCTCACCTGCTTCCCAACTGTACGTGTATGCTTGTACCAGCTTGTACCACTTTAGTGGTTTGGACACTGAGGAACTTGAAGCTGTCTACCTGCTCCACTGCCACCCCTCGGACCCAGGATTTGAACTGGCAACCCTCAGTTTGCTGGGCCGCCTCTCTAACCGCTAGACTACCTGCCGCCCCACAGTATGTAAACATGGGAAGATTGGGAACAATGTCACAGGCCCCAAATCCTGCCTGATTCATTCCTGTCTCTATTGTTCTGAAGCAATCCACCACCTAATTGAAGGCAGCTCAGTTTCAATCCACAATCCATAAATATCTGCCTTGGTATAGGAGGAGAGGTGCAAAAAAGACAAACCAACTTCTGATGTAAAGATGGGTTTGATTTAAAGCAATAGTGTGAACGTGAAGTTATGTGTGTGGGTTTTCAATGCCTACAGGGTCGTATCCACTGAGACAGTAGCCTACTTGATCAAGCCCACTGAGTCGGACCTGAATGAATGCATGACTTGTGTTTGCATGTGTACAGGTGTGTGAATAACTTCTGTCAGGCTGTGTCTTCAGAACTGACAGGTTTGGGAGAGGGAGTAGAGGAACGGGCAGACATTGTACCTGCCTTTCATTCCTTCCTATGTCCAATATTTATTTGAAATTCTGTTTAGTTTATACTGTCCAATGAAATACACAAGGTGTATTTTTTCATGATTAGTTTTTGTTTTAGTTACAGTTTTATTTTCCTACAATCACCTTGGTATACAACGTCCAACAAAATGCTTACTTGCAGGTTCATTCTCGACATGGCTCAGTAAAACAGAATCAACATTTTAGCACAATTATAATACAGGAAGGCACCATTTATAGTCCAATATTTACATGTGTATCAGAGAAAGGAGGCATTAGGGGCCAAGTGTTTAAATTGTGCAGTATTAGCAATAGTAAATAAGACTCTGGTAGCAGTAATTGTGATGTGTGTCTAACATTCATGCTACACACACATCACAATTACTGCTACCAGAGTATCAAATCCCTGCACAGCACCATCACACTGAAATGCTATATCATTGTTACAGCTCAAACCATAGGAGGGAGAGATGGAGGGAGGGAAGGATGGAGGGATGGAAGGTTAGCCATAGATCTACACCATCTCTCACTCAGAGGCAGAATGTTGTTTTCTCTCTAATGGTTATCACAGTAAAACTGTCGGGATCCATTCAGAATGCCTCACTAAACACACATTCAATGCAAGAATTCAAATGTGAGTATTAAATCCCAGTGTTGTTCATAGAGATGTGTTAAAAATAAGAATAAATCTAATTTGCCACATATTACAAATCCGGACAGAACTGACCCCAACCCTGGAGTAAGATGTTCACTGTAGCAAGGCTGCGTCTGAAAACAGCCTTTTTTATAGCATCCATTAAACATGAACAAGAAAGTTCTCATTCTTGCGGCCCCATGTTCCTTAATACAGTACAGTATGTTAACCACAGCAGGGGCACCCTGAGTACTCCTCTGAAATATATGGGTAAACTAATGAACACCATGAAGATAAATGAATATGTATATCTTAACCCAGATATCTGAGCTGTGCTCAGCGCTAGCTGTTTTCTCCCCAGTGTAGTTCGACTAGCTCTCATCATCCCTGATAAAGACATTCAAGGGAAAAAGGCTATTCTGACTGTCACTCTAGCTCTCTCTGTTGACTCTAAAGGTCTGATAGTGAATTCCATCTGCCTCTCTTTACCACTGATAAACATGAGAAGAGGATGGGAGTGATGGTAAAGAAACATCAGTGTGGGTCTCTGTCACATTCTAGAAGACCCTTCACCTCAACCTAACATGCTAGTTCAAGATGTACTGTACAGCACTAAACAAACATACTGTTGCTGGGAAGAAAATGAGTACCATAGTGCCAGAAAAGGATGATGTACTGGCCAAGGGAGTTAATGAGGACAAGAAGTCAACAAAGGAAAATCAATCATATTTATCCTCTATGAAAACAAACTGTAGAGGCCATTTTTGCTTTTAGTGGTTTCCAGGGACAATGGTTAAAGGGGAAATTAAAAATAGTTTAGTTTGTGATTCATAGCAATGTCATCTGTTAGGGGCCTTTTTTGTTTTTCCTCATTTTGCTTACATGACTGGACTGACTGGAATCCAAAGGGCTTGCACCGGTCATCTGGAATAGCTAACAATAGAGGGGTCACACATTTTGGACAAGGCCGGGCCAAAGGAAGCCAATTCACATGATTTATTTATCGATTTGTATTTTCTTCCGGACCTATGCATGCTTCCCTCTCTGTGCTGGAATCTCTGCAGTCGTGCCTAGAGGTTATTATTTAACAACAACAAAAAGAATGTGAAAACTTTTGGCTGGGCTGCTCTGTAATGTTATGGGACCTCGGAGTGTAGTTTGGAGCGGACTGTTGGTTGAAGTCATTTGGGTCCAATATGGATGGAGACTGCCTTGCCAGCGATAACAAAATGTTCTGTATCAGATACCCTTTCCCTTCTCCTTCTCTCAGTGTCATAATCGCACTGTTGACTGCTATAACTCTTCTCTCTTTGAGAATCAGCCAAATAGGAAACAAGGAGATTGCTTTATTAAGTTTGAATGCAGCCATTGCAAACTCAGTTATATTCTTCTGTCAAGCTTTCCATGAGGCTTCCCATACTGCAAACTGAGGATGCAGATTCCTGAATGTTCCTGCTGAATGGTCCGTGTGTCCCTTTTGATCTGTGTCAATCTTGTTCTTGTTTGTCCACTGGGCTGTGTGGAAGTCAGTGGTGGGTTGGGGAGCTCAGGTGTCCTTTAGTGGAGGACTGGGAGCTTCTTCCTGTTTGTGCCTCTCCCTGTTCACTGTATGGTCAGTTGCTTCTGTCGTCTCAGCACTGGGAACCGCCGATCATCCGACTCTCTTGCTCCCTGGAGGAGGAACAGGGGAAGAGGCAGGCAAGGGGAGGGGGAAGAGACCAGGAGGGGAGAAAGGGGGAGGCAGGCGGGAGCTGTCAGTATTTTGATGCTAAAGCGATCAGACACACTTGGCATTATAGCCGGCTCTGCAGTGGGGGAGGGGGAGGCAGCTGGGGTGAGCGCTTGATCCGAATGTCACCGAAGCCGATCTCATGAAGTGGAAGGTCAGCTCTGGAGCCCCTGCCACGCTGGTCACACCAACCTTAGCCCAGAACACAGCACAACCCAACCCCTCGCCTTGTCCCCTTCAAAGGAGAGCTGGGGAACTGGGCTAGAGGGAAGGAGGGAGGGGAAGGGGGTTTGGGCCAAAGCGCTGAACTTCTCAATGTCACTTGTCTCTCCCGCCCAGCAACAGGCCCACCCGAGTGTGTTAATGCAGCCAGGGCAGTACATGCTGGGATGGTGAGAGAGGCCGGGGAAGACGTGTTGGCAGCTCCCATGTGCTCCTCCTCTGAGATTGGTAATGCAGCGGCTAATGGAAATGTCTTGTTGGGACACAGCGCTGGTCTGGAAACAGCTGCTGGTCTTCTAGGAAAAGAACAGAGCAGTGTGGCCGGATCCAGGCTTTAGTTCTGATATCTGGGACAGAGACAGGGACAGAGATTCTTAGAAATAAGTGACATCCTTAGCCACCAGGTCTCTGGCAGCGCCCCGGGCTCTGTCTAACGTACCCAAGGCAAGTTCTGTTAGTTCATCTAGGTGACCCAAATCCTGCCATCATCAACCTTCCCCACCCCACCAAGTACCCCCGTCTCACTCTACCCTGGCCAACTCAGAGCTGGGGGACAGAGGGGAACTGTTGTAGAAAGCTGATCTTTAGTGCAATGCACTCGGCTGATTCAGTCAATATGTCTGTGGGTCTGGGGGAGGGGCTGTGTGTGTGACAGAGCGAAACAAACCCCACAGGGGCATCATGTCCACAAGTCCATTACAGCCGCTGACACTGAGCTAATTGACTGCGGTGGTCATGTAATGAAGGGAATATAGGACGGCAAGGGAGGGGATGGAATTTGAGGGAGGGAGGGATATGCCTGGGGAGGACAAAGGAAAGTCAAACTATATTTGGCTCGATTTTTTGGTTGGTATTTGACCAGATGCACTGTTGTTCAATTTGATCAGAATTCTTGGTTGACAAATGTCAGCTATAAGGGCCTGTATCGACTTGATGATGAGAGTGTGCTAGTGAGATGCAAAGCAAAGTAGTGGAGACACACAGTTGCCATAGAGGTAAGAGAGACTAAGCCCAATAGAACATGCCCCTCAGTCTCTATCTCGCTTATATTTCTTTCCTTCACTGGGTGTGACTCATTCTCACCTGACTACCTGTCTTCCCCTCTGGGTATTTGAGGAGGAGGCTCGCCCTGGAAAGGGTTAAGTGTCTACGTGACTTTATGGAAGAGTGCTGCACTCAACTAGATGGTTATGAAACCAAGCTGTTTGCCTGCCTCAGAACATTTTGTCCCTATCTGTTAATGCTCGTCAAGGAAAGATGTCCGATCACAGGCTAAACAATAGGATTTCAGAAGAGGGGCTTAGTGGGCTAAAGAATATCCTACATAATGCCTTCTCAGTTGGTGTATATTGCATTCAATCTCTCTCTCTCTCTTTCTCTTTCTCTTTCTCTTTCTCTATCTGTGTGTGCTTGTGTTTGTGTGTGGCTGTGTGGCTGTGTGGACTGCATTGATTCCCTCCAACTCAATCAGAGAGTGGACAACTGTCATTCCAGCTGTGCTTGACAGTGCTTTGGAATTAGGGCTGTGTGTGTATCATGGCCCAATGATTACAAAGAAGCTGAGCCGAATAGAGCTCTGTCCTGGAAACCAGATTAGTTTTTGCACTTTTCTCTATGCGCTTAACTACTCATTCTCCTCTCTGCCTCAGATGTAAATTATTCCTGTGGCCTGTTATTTTGAAGAATCCCTATGTCAGAAATAAAGGGTGCGGCAGCTGCCTGTAACGCAAGCTGATAATCAGCATGCATTAGTGTTTAATTCAACACCTCCCCACCATCTGTTCCTGTGTATTGTGATATGCAGAGGGGACACGTGTGTTTGAGCCTGATAATTACACATCCAGCTCCATTATTTAAACTCAGACGTACAAATCTGATATCGCAGGATGAGACACACGTCTAGCGGGTAACACACACATGCACGCACACACAAACACACTGGGCCCCACGCCTGGGACTAGGGTCTCATCAGCTATCAGCCAGTGGTTCTGAAGACAGCGGTGGTGGCAAGTAGACATTAGCATTAACGTTGAGTGTTTTTCTCTAGACCTCCACCTGGCCTGCTCTGATGTCTTTTGGGTTGAAAAGAGCTTTTGATCCTCTTAGGAGAATATGATCCCATAACAAGTCATATCAGAGATGGTACATTGGTGCGCACCGTACTATGAATAGGCATCAGTACTGTTGTCTGTCTACCCACCTGTTCACCTCAACCTTTACAGCATATGTCAGCCTACAGCCCTGCCCCTCTCCTCCCTCCCTCATCTTTACACAGCTGTGTGGCTCCAGCCTGTTGTTCCTATCATCAACTGTTACTATGGACTGATGTTAGTTAGCAGGGCTCCCTTTGTGTCTCTGTCTCTCTTTCACCAGGAAGACATGCAGGGCCTTCAGCCTTCCTGTTTGTGTGCTGCTGCTGGCTGAGAAATCAAGGAAAGGCCAGGGAGGTGAGGGAAAATAGACACACACACACTAGCTCACACGCACACACACGAATACACACACACATATGAAAACAGACACTTACACAGCCACACACATAACAGGCCCTGTTTTACATAACTGATAACACAAATCTTTGTCCTATTGCCCAGATGGTAACTTTTACTTCACTACTATTCAGTGAAAGCCAGAGCCCAGACAGTTGATATATCTCATTATTCCATCAGACAGATCAGAGCCAAACAGACTGCTCTCTCTCCCATTAGATCAAATGTGTCTGCCATGATGCACCGTCGCTCCCCACCACTAAGCCAATAAAGACAGTCTAGACTCCTAATTCACTCTGTTGTTTTGTTTATGGAATGCACACAGATCAAGTTCTGGCAGTCATTAACCTTTGACCCCTCTGGGCAATTCACCTTTAATCTTGCCTCGTTGTGTAACTGATTGCCTGAGCATGCAGCGAGCTGTCTGCGTTAGGTAATGGAGGCAGATGAAAATACATTGGAGTGTGTGTGTGAGAGTTAGTCTTGTCACGATACCCAGGTTTAGTATCATGATATTCGATACGGAAACCATACTCGATACTGAAACAATACCACAGCAAAACAAATCAAGCTAAAGTCACAGAACCACTTGGCTTAATTTTTTAAAACATTGAACAATATGTTGATTACTGGTAGAACAACTAAAATAACAAATATAATATATTCGATTCTATATTCAATTTCTTTCAAAAATAAAACACCACATTAAATAACAGAACAATATCTAAAATTGTCTTTATGCAAAACCACATCTGGGATACAAAATAATTGTACAATTACATGTAATCTGTTTTAAATGTAATGTCATACATATCAGGGTTAATTTGCTCATTTATGTCCATAATATTGGGTCAAATGACATTCATTAGACCTGTAATTCATTATTCATTACAGCTAAATAATTACATTTTTTATAATTAATTGTTACAAAATAACATAAAAAACACTATGTTATTTACAGCTTCTATATTACACACCATAGAAATATAATGTATTTTACACAGCATACTATGATTCCCAGAGTGCATTTCAACTCCCAGGGTGCAATGGTCCGCCCAGGTCTGGGTTGTCACTAGTTACCACAGCCACAAAGTTTATGTTTTTCTTTGTCTTAATTTAAGGTTAGCCATAAGGTTAGAAATGTTGTTAAAGTTAGGGTTAAGGTTAGGTTTAAAATCTTATTTTGAGAAGATCCATTTTAGAAATAGACATAATTATGACATTGTGACAGTGTATTCAAGGAGGCCAAGGGAAGCCAGGCTTCCCCAAAACTTTGGCCAAAAAACAACAATTATAAAACAATTTCAATTTCGTCTCACTGTGTTTTCATAAATTTCCTTAAATTTGCAATTGGCTGTATCTACAGTATCTCACCGGAGAAATCATCCTAGCGAGGGAAACAGCGTACCTCTGTCTCAGTATTACCACAAAAAGAGTATGACATGTTACCGCCATAGCATTTGATTGATTGATGCCAGCGAGCCTTTCGCCTTCGTTGAGATAAAATTAGCCAATCAGCATTGACAACTGTGGGTGGTCCTGGCACAGCAAAACACCCCCCAAGGGAGGCCAGTTTGGATTTGTCATCACACCAATCAAATCACTTCAAAAGCATTTTTACCCAAAAAGTATTTGAATTTAGTGTAAAATAGTTTTTCATGTCGTTTTGGAACTAAACCTCCCTTGCACTGCTTTGAAACACCTTTTGTATAGCAGTTTTAGTGGGCTGGCCTCCATCATCTGCTCTGTAAGCTTCTGGAGCGAGTTTTGTCAACAAGCTCCGGGCGTGGAGGTATGATGTTTTCGCTAGAAGAAGCCATGCTATCGGCATTTTCTCTCTCCTCTCACTTGCTTCTCAAAAGTGGCTTGCGCTATGTTAGCTGCATGCGCAAGAGCAAGTAGCCTGGCTAGCTTACTACTGCCCCCTTGAGAAGATTCAGACAAATGACTAGACAGACTCAATCCTCTCAATCCGTATATGACGTGAGATACATTTGACAGAAGTACCGAAAGTAACACAAATTCTAGTACCAAACTGTTTTCCTGTTCTAGTATCGAAAAAATTGCGATGTTTTGGTATACCATGCAACACTAGTGTGCTTGTGTGTACATCCAAGTGTGTGTATGAGTCCTATCCTCTCCGCTCCAATGCGGATGGATGCTTTCTTCTAACGTTCAGGTCCATTTAGTTTCATAGCCCCTGACGGAGGTCTCATTAACAGTGGTAGAGAGAAAGAGGGAGCGTTGCGCTGCTGCTGCCTCATGAATCAAGCTGCCTGGCTGATCCTGTGACCCCCTGCTCTCTACGTTGACCCCGAGGTCGTATGTCATACTGCGTCACACGTCTCTTACCTGCACCCCAACACCACACACGCAAGGTGCTAATTGGCCTACGTTAACCGAGGGAGGGTCGGAGGGTCTTATTGGTGTGTGTGTGTGTGTGTGTGTGTGTGTGTGTGTGTGTGTGTGTGTGTGTGTGTGTGTGTGTTTCTGTCAGTGTGTGTGTGAGTGAATGTATCTGTGTGTATTTTCTTAGATGTTCTATCAAATTGTATCCTTAGATAGAGTGGATGAGCTTTTTGATTTTATGCCAAAGGGATATTAAATGGCAGGTGACAGTGACAGTTTGACATGGTGACTCCTGTCTGTCACCTATTGAGGACGTGTGTTATTTCTCTCTGTCACTGGAGCTATGGCTGGGTGATATGACCTAGAAATCATATCTTGATTTTTTTTCAAACTCGGACGATTCACAATTATTTTTTCTCAAGAAAAGCTTTGTTGTACAGGTCAAATACACTGCATTTCAAACTGGGCAGTTTACTTTGCCAACAATTCTCTCATTAAGTGGACTAAAGTCACACATTTTTTTTTGTTTTGTTTATCTGATAACTAGAATGTGTAGACTTCCAAAGATACAACTTATGTTGAATTATCATCGGTAACAACATCCCAGACAGTAACTGATCTGACATCATATTCTTTAAGTACCAACGGACACTTTCAACTGGTTGAGAAAGATAAATATTGTCACATTCTTCAACCTTTTGGCTGTTACTTTCTCTGTGGTAACAAAGGCTTTCCAACAGTCCCTTCTGTAGAGTGGAGAGAGAGAGAGAGAGAAAAATGTATTTATTGATATTTATATAGATATTTTTTAGATATAATTTATATCTTTTAATTTTTTTTCCCTGCTTGGTCTGAAGTGGAGGGGTCCTACCCTCACATCACACCCATTGCCTGTGCTGCTCATGCATTGAATCTGTTCCTCAAGAACATCATGGCACTGAAAACAATGGATACACTCTACATGAGAGCCAAGGAAATGGTTAGGTATGTGAAGGGTCATCAAGTTATAGCAGCAAATAGAACACCACATTGAAGCTGCCCAGCAACACCCGCTGGGGTGGTGTTGTCATCATGTTTGACAGTCTCCTGGAGTGGAAGGAATCTCTCCAGGAAATAGCCATATCACAGTCTGTCGATATGGACAGCCCCATCAAGAGGATCCTCCTGGATGATGTATTTTGGGAGAGAGTGGTAAGCAGCCTGAAACTCCTGAAACCTATAGCCGTAGCCATTGCACGGATTGAGGGAGACAATGCCATCCTGTCTGATGTTCAAAGTGCAGTTCTGAAATACATAAAAAAGCGTGAAGCGTACATGTTGGACCCCAAGTATGCTGGCAAGAGCATCCTGTCTGGTGCAGAGATCAACAAGGCCTATGGTGTCATCACTACCGTGTCTCTGTATGAGGGCAAGGTTCTTGGCAGTCTGGCGAAGTACACTTCCAAGCCAGGGCTTTGAGATGGAGATGCAATATGGCAGTCGTGCCAACATATCTCATCAGCCACCTGGTAGAAGGGACTTTGTGGATCTGAGGCTCTTTCCCCAAATCCCACCAACATCAGCCGCTTCAGAGCGCAACTGGTCCTTGTTTGGGAACACACACACCAAAGCACGCAACAGGCTGACCAATACAAGGGTTGAAAAATCGGTGGCCATCCAGGCACATTTTTGGCTTTTTGAGCCTGACAATGAGCCATCCTCAACAAGGTTGGAAAGTGACAGTGAAGATGAGGCCTTAGAGTCTGATGTTCAAGAGGTGTACATTGAAGAGGTCCAGGGAGAAAACATGGAAGCCTGAGAGGAAGACAACCAAAGCTTTAGTTTCTAGACTATAATTTTACAGATGTATGTTGAAAACGATGGATCATTGGGGATCATTCAATATTCCCTTTCTTTTGTTGTTCAGTGAAATCATCCCCTGTGAAGAGTCAACATTTAATTAAAGTTCAAATTTTTTTTTTTTTGGAAGGATTTAATCATTTACAAGTATGTCTTCTTATAATACGGTAAAAGGTTTATGTTTCTGTCTCCATATGATATGGTAAATATATCCACTGCAAAACACATCTATATTTACATCTATGCAGCCTGAAGAGGGGCTGTGTGAGGAGTTGACCCCCTGACCGCCTCCTGTCCATTAGGCTACTTGTTAAGACCTGCCTGGCAGCCTAGCTGTCCAAGGGTAAGGAACGGGTCCCTAATCCTGGCCTGATTTGGAGGTTTCTCTCCACCATCCTCCTCCTCTCATCTCTCAGCTCTATCCCTGAGGTATGGGGAAGAGAGAAGAGAGGAATAGGGAGAGCAGAGATATTCTGCAGGGGATTGTGGGAACCCACTGATAAAGGCTTGCATCTTAATCCCTGCTAAGGCCTGTCTCACTGCGTACTCTGGGCGTTTAGGTGATCATTAAGGGTGTGTGTGTGTCTGGGAGGGGGGGGGTGTACATGGGTGGGTGTATGCGTGCGTGTACATTTATTAAATATGCTAATATTTTCTAGTCAAACAGGATTGCAGTGGTTCCTTTCCTGTAGTCAATAATTTCAAAGCTTTCTATTGCCATTTTCTTTAGCTATATTATATGCGAATCTCATTCACAGTAACACAAAGTCACATAGTAAATTTAGAACTCTACGCTTTATTACTGGTAAGTATGTTAAATACTCTAATTAATTAGCTGTAACGCTCCCTCTCCCACGGAAAGAGGTAGCTTCTTTAGAAACCATCCTCCACCCTGTACTTCAGCTGCCTTCCAGTAGGTTAGTACTTAGTAGAGCTCTGCACAGGCATGAATTTTAAGTCCAACCCCTCTGCTCATGGCTGCTCTGAGTCTGTTAGTATACATAGCAAGGGCTCCAATTGGTCTGATGTGCTTCGATGAAGAGTAGTGCAGAGCGATTCTAGCTTTTTTAGGTCGGTTCGGATTCGGTTCGGGTTTTCAATTTCAGTTATCTTTTTAAATAAATGGGCTATGCCTATGCTGTCTGACTAACACACTATTTTGTAGTTCTTCAAAGTAGATAAGGCATACTTTTATGACTGCTGAATACCAACTATCAATCACTTAGATCATGTATTTTCGGGTAGAGATACCTTGCTAAGCAACAGCTGCTCTCTATATCACCTCACAATCACTTTTCTCTTCCGTAGCAGGCATAAATGATTATGGTCATTGTAGTTAATTACCATGTTTTATGTGCTAAACTATGTATACTGAACAAAATATAAACGCAACAATTTTATCAGTCAAGTGAAATACATTAATTAGGCCCTAATCTATGGATTTCACATGACTGGGAATACAGTTATGCATTTGTTGGTCATAGATACCTAAATAAAAAAGGTAGGGGCGTGGATCAGAAAACCAGTCAGTATCTGGTGTGACCACCATTTGCCTCGTACAGTGTGACACATCTTCTTTGCATAGAGTTGATCAGGCTGTTGATTGTGGACTGTGGAATGTTAATCCACTCCTCTTCAATGGCTGTGCGAAGTTGCTGGATATTGGCGGGAACTGGATCACGCTGTCGTACACATTGATCCAGAGCATCCCTAACAAGAAGTGGGACATTTTCAGCTTCCAGGAATTGTGTACAGATCCTTGTGACATGGGGCAGTGCATTGTCATGCTGAATCATGAAGTGATAGCGGTGGATGAATGGCACGACAATGGGCCTCAGGATCTCGTCACGGTATATCTGAGCATTCAAATTGCCATTGATTAAATGCTTTTGTGTTCATTGTCCATAGCTTATGCCAGCCCATACCATAACCCAAAAACCACCATGAGGCACTCTGTTCACAACGTGGACATCAGCAAACCGCTCGCCCACACAACGCCATACACGTGGTCTGCGGTTGTGCACCTGTGTAATGATCATGCTGTTTAATCAGCTTCTTGATATGCCACACCTGTCAGGTGGATTATCTTGGCAAAGGAGAAATGCTCACTAAGAGGGATGTAAACTAATTTGTGCACAACACTTTTTGTGTGTATGGGACATTTCTGGGATATTTTATTTCAGCTCATGAAACATGGGACCAACACTTTACGTGTTGCGTTTATATTTTTGTTTAGTGTAGAATATTGGCCTGTTGGAAATTACAACCTCCTATACATCACACGGTTCAGGCTGGATCTGATTTATCTCTAGAGAAACTGTGCGATGGTAACATTGGCCTCACAGAAAAACCCTGAACGAAATGGAATTCAAATAATTTATCCAACGTTGGTCAATTAGTTGTTTAAAACACAAATAATAACCAACATTTATGTTAGTCACAAAGCACTAATGAAGAGACATGAAAGAGCAGTTAGCTGTTAGATACTTTTTGTCACTCTCTAAACTCAGACAAAACTCAAAGAACATTATTATTTTCTGTGAAATGATCTCTCCTGTCTTTTACACCAGTGGCCAGTTTATTAGGTACCCCATTCACTAAAATGGATCGCTCCTACAGACAGTGAGTCACGTGGCAATGGCTTGTTGTATAAAGCAGGCAGACAGACAACGAGGAATTCAGTTACTTTTCGATAGAACGTTAGAACTTTGAGTGTGGTATGATCGTCGGTGCCAGGCACACCGTATCTAGTATCTCAGAAACATACGACCTCCGGGGCTTTTCACATACGACAGTGTCTAGCGTTTACCGAGAATTAAATCTAGTCAGCGGCAGTCCTGTGGGCGAAAACAGCTAATTGATGAGAGAAGTTGAAGGAGAATGGAAAGAATCGTGCAAGCTAACAGGCAGGCCACCAACAGACAAATAACGTCCCAGTACAACAGTGGTGTGCAGAACAGCATCTTGTAACGCACAACTTGGCTATTGCAGCAGACGACCACTCCGGGTTCCACTCTTATCAACTAAAAACAAGAAGAAGCGGCTCCATTACTGGACAATTGAGGAGTGGAAAAAAATTGCCTGGTCCGACGAATGCCGTTTCCTGTTGCATCATGCAGAGTCAGGATCTGGCATAAGCAGCATGAGTCCAGGTACCCATCCTGCCTGGTGTCAACGGTACAGACTGGTGGCGGTGGTGTACTGGTGTGGGGAATGTTTTCCTGGCACACATTAGGTCCCTTGATTGAACGCCACAGCGTATTTGAACATTGTTGCTGACCAAACCCAATAGAACATCTTTGGGATTAGATGGAATGGGCTGTTCACAGCATGAATGTACTGCTGTTCAATCTGCAGCAACTGTGCGATGCTATCGCATCAGCATGGACCAACATCCCTGTGGAATGTTTCCGACACCTTGTAGAATCCATGCCCTGAAGAATTCAGGCTGTTTCCTGAGGCAAAGGAGGGTCAGACCCGGTACTTAGGCTGTACCCAATAAACTGTCCAGTGTATTTGACAAGGTTGATGCACTATTGACACCCTGTTATGATCTAAATCAGATATGACTGTACTACAAAGCAGAGCACGAGCAAATGGCTCAGCTTCAAAATGTTAGTGATCAATTTAATGATACCAGAGCCCTGCCCGTACCCTAGTTATTGATGAAAAAACAGGCCATACCCGGCCCTAACTCGATGTACAATGTTGGGGTCTGTCGGGTTTGGGTCGGGTAGCAGAGCTATAGTACTGAGGCCTTCATCCCCTCTGCTCTGAATTTTCCAACACTACAGGTTTTACTGGAATTTGTCCGTGGCACTCATCTTGTTTCAGTGTTTTATGAGTCTGACATGCATGTCTGTAATTGTTGTTATGGGTGATTAAACTCCCGATGCCCCTCAGGATCCCTGGGCAGCTATTGCTCAGCATCAGGCCCAGCCACTGCAGGCTCTGGGCTCCGGGCTGCAGCCTGTAATGGATTCCTCTGTGTGCGTCCCTGAAATAAAGCTGATTTAAAGAGCATCAGTCTGTGTGTTTTTGGCTAGCTCAATCTCTTGGATGAGAGGCCTATAGATAAGAGAAAAGAGGCCAGGTGGAATTCTGGAAGAACAGTATAATCTGTAAATGTGTTGTTGTGTGTGTGTGTGTGAGAGAGAGATTGGGTGAGTAGAGATAGTGATAGGAATGTGTGTACGCATACAGTCTATCATACACTATGTATACAAAAGTATGTGGACACCCCTTCAAATTAGTGGACTCGGCTATGTCAGACACACCCGTTGCTGACAGGTATATAGAATCGCGCACACAGCCATGCAATCTCCATCGACAAACATTGGCAGTAGAATGGCCTTACTGAAGAGCTCAGTGACTTTCAACGTGGCACCGTCATAGGATGCCACCTTTCCAACAAGTCAGTTTGTCAAATTTCTGCCCTGCTTGAGCTACCCCGGTCAATTGTTGTTATTGTGAAGTGGAAATGTCTAGGAGCAACAACGGCTCAGCCGCGAAGTTGCTCCTAGACACACAAGCTCACAGAATGGGACCGGCAAGTGCTGAAGCTCGTAGCGCATAAAAATGGTCTGTCCTCTGTTGCAACTCCCAGGATTTTAGAATGAGATGTTCGGCGACCAGGTGTCCACATACGTTTGGTCATGTAGTGTATTTAGGAATTCCATTTGTGTATGTGTGTTTATGTTTTCATGCCCAGTCAGGCCTGTGTGTGTATCTTTTTATGTGTACAGTATTATTCTCTGTGTGTGTATGTACAAGCCTATTTGGGGGATAAAAAGGGAGGCCTTGGGGATTGCTAGCTTCCTGGCCTAATTAGCATGTTAATCATGTCACTGTGGGTGGGACAGAGGATATGAGATGTGGGCTGTTGGATATGGGATGTGTGTGATGTGAGTGAGCACAGGGGTTCTGTCCTCCTCACACACCCCCACCCTTCATTCTGACACCCCCAGGGAGAGGGGAGAGGGGTGGCTTCCACTACAGTAACCCCAGCCCCACTGAACTCCTCTGATCTCTAGCCTGGCCTGGCCTGACTCAGCTCCTCTGATGAGGGGAGGTTGTTTTCTCTGGTCCCCCAGTCAGACCACCACACTGTGGCCCTGGGGAGGGGGGAGGAGGGGAATCCCACAACACATCCACCCTGCCCAGTGGGGTAATTTGTGATGGCAGCCTGGGCTCATAGAGGAGAATGGAGGGAGAGTGTACTAGAGGATGGAGTGAGGAAAAGAGGAGAGAGGAAAGGAGATTGAAATGAAGGAGAAAATAGAATGAAGAGAAAAAGATACAGAAGAAGACAAGAGAGGATAAAAGAGGAGAAGATTGGACAACAGAGGAGGGGAGTTGATCCTTGACTGTGGCCCAAGGCTGAGGCTCCATAGCAGAGTTAACTGAGGCCAAGTGCCTGGGTCACTCTAGGTCAACTCTGTTGTAATGTAAAGGCCTCTGTCTAAACCTGGGCTGGGTTGACTGAAGCATATAGCTGAATTATGAGCCACTTAACGTGTGATATAGGGCTGACTGACACATAGCTTCAACACAGTGTGGTTCCTCTTGGTATTGCTACTGTATATGCTGAATGTTTTAAAGGTATTTTGATTTGTATAGCCATTTTGTGTATGAAAGAGTTTTCCTGTTGTGATTGACGTTGTTGTTTGCTTCTTCTATCACCTAATTTGTCCTTGAATAGAACACAAATGATGATGAAGCATTTTACCCTCCAAAACACTGATTTCTCAAGAAGTTTCCCTTTTCAAAGTTTGCCGTTCATGTGATTTTCATCCGTTTAATCTGCTGTTTTTCACAAGGCAAAGCATAAAAAATCTCATAACTGTGGAAAATCCCGAGCTGAATCTCCTTTTGAAAGAATTCTGGTTCGACTGTGTGTGTTTGTTGGCCTGCTGCCAGTAACAATGCAGGAGTGAGGAAGTCTGTAGGCTCCCTCTGTGTCTTCTGTACAACGTTGTTCAGATTGACTCTGTCAGCCTTTGAGGCCCAGGATCCCAGGTGGTCTGTACCCTGTGCCCCCGTACCCGACATGCCCACAAACATACCAGAAATCAGCAGCTTCCTCCTGCGATGGCAGTGTCTTTTCAACCAATCGTGAAGCTGCAAACTATGGGCATATCCATCAGAGCCAATGAAACACACCTGTTTCTCTAGAGCGTTTCTCCCTATTCCAATCCTAACACCCACTTTTGGTCTCTGTCGCCTAGCCAATCATAACACTCGATTCACGGTCATTTGGGCCTCGAAGGCACAGGCAAAGAAATATGGATTTTATCACATGGAAGTGAACGTTCCAGAAAATGACTTTCCCAGCACGAATATCACATCAAATGCATTGCATCATTCTTCCATAGCGCGCCGTCCAATTAGAAAAGCAAC
This sequence comes from Thymallus thymallus, assembly GCA_023634145.1. Lineage (NCBI taxonomy): Eukaryota > Metazoa > Chordata > Actinopteri > Salmoniformes > Salmonidae > Thymallus > Thymallus thymallus. The sequence goes on along the minus strand of CM042403.1, from coordinate 29,458,463 downwards.
CTTTAGATAGGACTGAGAGGCCGTTGTTCTGTGGAGAGTCTTTCAAAGTATGACTCACATTGTTGCCTTTTAAGGAGTATTACAGGTTTGGAGTCATTAAAGGCAGGAGAGGAGTTTGGGCATGAGTGAGTGTGCATTGATATAGGCCTAAGCTGAGCAGAGAGAAGTAATACAAGCATGTATTATCAAGGATTAGGCTCTTACATCATGGCCCCCAAAATTAAAAGCTGTCCAACTCTGACAGGAGAGGAGAGGAGCTCTTAGACTTGCAAGCTGAGCTCAGACACTCTCATATTTAATCCACTGAAAAATCTCTGTGATGGCTGATATCACCTGCTCACCAGCACTTTTTCAGATAGAAAACACAGTAAAGATCTCATCCTCCGGGCCTCCTGAGTGGTGCAGTGGTCTAAGGCACTGTATCGCAGTACAAGCTGCATTACTACAGATGTGGGTTCGAGCCCCGTCTGTGTGGCAGCCGGCCGCGACCGGGAGACCCACGAGGCGACGCACAATTGGACCAGCGTCATCCGGGTTAGGGGAGGGTTTGGCCGGCCGGGTTGTCCTTATCGCGCTCTAGCATCTCCTGTGGTGGGCTAGAGCGCGATAAGGACAACCCGGCCGGCCAAACCCTCCCCTGACGCTGGTTGCACGTTGACTCAGTTGCCAGGTGGACGGTGGTTCCTCTGCCACATTGGTGTGGCTGGCTTCCGGGTTAAGCGTTCATTGTGTCAAGAAGCAGTGCGGCTTGGTGGGTTGTGTTTCGGAGGACGCACGGCTCTCAACCTTCGCCTCTCCCGAGTCCGTACGGGAGTTGTAGCGATGGGACAAGACTGTAACTACCAATTGGGAAGAAAATGTAAAATAATAATAAATAATAAAAAAAAGATCTCATCCTCCTCTTGACTGATTGAGACAAAATACAGGCAGAGGGTGTGGTGAGAGAGAGAGAGTGTTGGTTTAATCCTGTCCGTTACATGGATTACTCACCAGATAATGCTTATTATGATGGTTCACCTCAGTATAATTTCAGTGTCTCTCCCCCTAAAGGATTACCTGCCTGTCCTTGTTTGATCTGGTGCTGTCCAAAACCTCTCCACGCACACATGAGCTGTGTAATCAGTTATGATGGCTCTCTGTCCTGCTATCTGTCAGAAACAACTGGAGAATCTCTTGCAGTAGTGATCCCCATAGTGCAATAGGCTACTTGCTTACAATGTGGAGAATGATGTTTTGTGAAATATGCTTTTGTTTGGGCTAGGATTTTAGCCAGCAGGGGTTTGTTGTCATCATGACTTTGACACATGCTGTGTTTGATTTGCACCTGTTTTCTATTGGTTTGAATCTCAACCCAAATCCATAACTGGCTGTGTATCTATTATGTTGTGTTCCGAGTAGGCGTTTGTCTGGTGTGAAGCGGTCATCTGGTTTGATGTCTGGTGAATGCCTAGACGTGGTCCTGGCGTTTTTGTGGCCAGTGTCTGTTGAACAGGCCTTACGCCTTGTCCTCTGACTTAGTATGTGTACGCTGAAACCTCAGTACACTTCTGCTAGCCAAACGTTCAAATCCATGGTGTTCTATATTGTGTGTGTGAGAGAGAGACAGGGGTTTGGGAATCATCCTTCAGTTGGAAGACTTGGAATCCCGACTGCACCCCTCCACAGTTCCCATCCCCTTTACCGCCTCCCTCCTGGGTTTTATGTTGTTGTTTGTTTGCTGAGAGTTGACAGTAAGATCCAAAGTACACATTAAATATGACACATACACACAGCCCCCAGTGAGGAGCGTGTGTTCCCCCTGGCTTGCAAGGCCTCTTCCTGCAGCACGTAGACACATAGTTTCCCAGAGCAGCCTCCACCTCCCCTCCAACCCCCACTCAATCTCGCCCCTGGGGCCTCAACTGGAGGACTTTAGTCTCTGTGTTTCTGGGGAGGGCTGGGGCCCCCTCGTTGCTCTGCTCCAGCACAGAACAGGGCCAAGAGCCAGATCATTCTCCATTTGGGTTTCATTACACAGAGCCCCAGCACTGCACAGCCCAGAACAAAATAATAATAATCTGAAAAAAAAATGGGAGAAAAAAATATTTCAAAGGCTTGTTATATGGTCAATAAATTCAGGCTTTCCACTGAAACGGCTCCTATTCTTTCTTAGTTTTTCCAAACTGAAATGGGAACCAGCTTCTTTTGTCTTTCCGACGCAGATTGAAAGTGATCTGTTATCCTAAATCACATGTCAACATACCCAGCTTTGTGTCAGAGAGAAATTACAGTTTTTATGGCCCATGATAATATCTCCCTCAAACCTACAAGGGTGTATGTGGAGTGATGCGTAGAAACAACTGCTTTTGACAGAGGCCAAGGACGAAACCTACCTACACACACACACTCACACACTCAAATCCACACACACCAAGATATACGTTTCAAAGTTTCCCGAATGTGATCCATTTTTTCAGATACAGAGGCCAAGGTTCTTGCTATCATTACCATTTATTACCATCATCAGATGTATTCACAACCCCTCTCTGAATACTTATAGTAGAATAGTGGAACAGGATGGCCTCACTACAGAAATAGCCAGTCGCCAGGCCCTGAAAAACAGCCACATAGTCACAGAAGAGCAGATAACTACTGTTAGATTCCTCAGTGTGGTGTGACCAATAGAACGAACGGCCAGTCTGTTTTTGCTCTGTAATAATTGTCATAATGAATCACTGTGGTCTGATGGTTTTATTAAGCGTCAGTCCTACCCAGACATGGTTTCAGGCTGCATAGCAAGCTAGTCTAAGCTTTTCTGTTCCCTCTCTCTGTCTAATTGCCTAGTCTTGAGTGGCGATTAAATGGACCCTGTGGTTTTCCACTGAAGAGTTCTTCAGGCCAGGGGAAGCCACAGGTCTTGACCACCAAACTTCCCTCGCGCCTCATAAAAGCAACGGCTACAAGTCCCCAGCTACCCTGCAGGGTGATGCACAACTCGGAGCTCCTCAGGCCCAGACTGCTGCAGCTCACCCTACTGGGACCTCAGACTGCTGCAGCTCACCCTACTGGGACCTCAGTTTCGATAGCTGCCCTTAAGGACACGTTTTATGATGACCGTTGGAAGTGAGAATGAATGTGACGGCTGTTCTGAACCATTTGTATGTTCTAGTTATAATCTACATCTAGCCGGTTACTTTTTGATATCAAACTGTCTGTGTGTGTGTTTTGGCAACGAGGCGGGTAGATAAGGCTCTCAGCTGGGATTTGATCTCCAGTTCTTGCGTACACTTTCAAAGGGAAAACAAAATAGGAAGCTCAACATTGAATCATAGCTTCCTGGCTGACTTTATTCACTGTGGTTACTAAAAAGTACAGAGAGCACACCAATAGTCCCTGCAACGAGCATCTCTTGCTGCCATGTGGCCATGTTGTGAAACCTACAATGCTGTATTCAAAGCTGTGCCATGTCCTCCTGATTGAAGCAGACCTGTAATACAGAAAATAAGCTGGCCTATCTTCCTAATAATAGTAGGTGATCCACAGAAGAGCCGATAACAGGCTCTCACGTAATATTCCATCTACGGACTTCAAACGCTGTTTTTCTCTCAGAGCCTGAGCCCCATCCGGAGCTGTTCTGTTTTGTGTAAGAGCAGGGCAGCCTACCTAGCGCTAGCTGTTAATGGCATTTTAACGTAGCGTGGCTCTGCCAAGGTAATGAGGCTTCAGAGAGCCCAGAGGAGGTCGGGCTGGCCGGGCAGCAGCAGATGTAATCATCTTCTCCAGGGAGGACTCCACAGGTTGTCCTGCTTCAGTAATTACCTTTCCATGTCATGTTCCGCTCCCGCTCTAATCAACCCCACCATTATCAGACAGACACAGCTCTGGAGGAGAAGAGAGAGGTAGGGCTTGGAGATCGGGATTCTGCAGCCGGCCTCTCTCTCTCTCTCTCTCTCTCTCTCTCTCTCTCTCTCTCTCTCTCTCTTGATGAGCTTGATGAGTGTTTTTTTCAGGCTGTCACACAAAGAGTTCATGGCACATGTCATTGCTGCAGCTGAAAGGCTCAAAGGAACTTGGGGAGATATGAGAGTTGGCTCTAATGGATTTCTCTGACAAGCAGGTAAATGCTAGGATTTGGACTGAAATAGAATGTGTGTGTGTGTTTGTGTGTGGCTGAGCCGCCCACCTGTTTGGATTTTAACTTCTGGCCGTGTATTGGTCTGGCCATAAAGATGACAGGAGTGTGTGACTAGACATACAGTAAGACTCAGATCCCACAGACTCACCGATGGAGATAGGAGCACTGATATGATAGAGATGTATATATTGTGCTGAGTTCATTCAGAGAATCGCTCCATCCGGTGCCATTCAAACTTTCTGCCTTTGGCCACTTTCCAAACTCCTCTAACTCAATTTCACTGAAGAGGGAGCTCTCCAGAACAGATCATCCCCTGTGGTAGCGAGGCATGTCCTGGCCCAGCTCTGCTCTGAGCAACATATGCTCTTCTGTTCTCCAGCTAGCGCTGCTGCTGCTTAGGCTGGCTGGCTGGGTGGTGCTGGCTCACAGGGGGAGACAGCGTATCACCTCAGAGTTAAAGAGAACAATTAGGCCATATCAGTGGATGTTGGCAGCAAGGCCACAGTTAATGATAGCGCCGGTAATCTGCAGCTTATCTTGCACTTAGCCGTGGCCAACCGCGCCTCCATCACCTCTCCAGCCACTTCAGAGTCAACCAGGCCACTCCGCTCACTCTCTCACAGCCAGAGGAAATACTCTTTCATCCCACTGATAGAACAACCATTGGGAGAGGAGTGAGAGGGAGAGAGAGAGTTGAATAATTAATGAAGCCAGTTGTGTCAACATTCCATATCAAATGATGGTCGTTAGCGGCCCACCTACTGAGATGGTATGGGTGGCCTATTTGTGCTCCTTTCACCCACTTATCCAGCAGTGAAGATTTTTTGTTGTGTTTTTTCTTTTTTTCACTGTACATGTTGGTTCGCAGACAGGATAGGGGCCTTGTCAGACAGTGAAAGCAGGGTTGAGGAGAGGGGAATAATACCTTTATTTAGGCTTCCCGGAGTCTCCCACGACAGTTGCGGTTCTGCTGTCGGCTCGCATCTCGTCTCGTCATGATTGCCGAAGAAAACAATGGCCCTCATCCTGAGCTCCCAACCACCCCCACACCCACAACTAACCCCCCAGTGTGGTGAGGTCATAGGACTAATAGTAGACAGGGCTGCTGGAAGGAAGCAGAGAGAGTGGGGTTTGTAAGCATGGAGTTGCATTCTACTCTAGATAGATAGATAGAGAGATAGAGAGATAGATAGATAGATAGATAGATAGATAGATAGATAGATAGATAGATAGATAGATAGATAGATAGATAGATAGATAGATAGATAGATAGATAGATAGATAGGTACTTTCAGTGCCAACACTCTTGACCAGTACTATTTTTGTTGATTATTATATCTTGCCGGTCTTTTTGAGGGAGGTCTAGATGTGAATAAGAGCCTCTTATGCCCATGGCCCTTACCATAGCACCACACGCTATGCATAACTGCTCTTTGTGAGTTGACAGATGAATGGAGAGAGTCTGTTCTTGGAGTTTGGCCATGCCTCATCACATGATCCTCCTCCATGGCTACCCATTGGACACAGACGTCAATTCAATTCAATTTTGTTGAAATGACTTGGAAACAACGCTGATTCAACCAGTGTGTGCCCAGTGGGTAGGCTTACTTCCCCTGTTGGCTGGACCTTAGCCCCTCCCGCGCTCCTATCTTCCCAGCTCCTCTCTGCCATAGAATAAACACAACAGGCTGTAATATTTACTCTGACTGCTTAAACTGTGTGGACCAGATTAGCTTTTCTACAAACCCAGAGAAAGAGTCTCCCTGATTAATGAGTTAACGTACATAATAATAAACAGTGCAGCAGTGGAATGATTGATAGAGAGTGTGAGGAGGATCATAATAGAAGTCTCATAACACACTTAGAGTATGGTGGTGTGTCACTTTTCTGGCCAAGGATCCTGGATTCCCCAATCTGTGGCAAACAGAACACCAAAGTCGTTTCTTGTCATTTCTCTGCTGAATCAGACATTCTAGGTAAAACACTCCAAGTTGTATTTTTGGGCCTTGTGTTTATTTAACGGCGGCGTGGGTCTCTTGGCAGGTGTTCAGTTTTTTCCCCCTCCTTCCAGAACCTCCCTGAGAAATGCTAATGATGGCTGTTTCATCCTCACTGCTGCGGCTGCCTGCACGGGGCTCACTCTCCTACATTCATCCTACCTCCAAACATCTTTGTGAATAATACATTTTGCATGGAGCTTCTAAAGAGGGATGTGCCGGCACAAGTCTGCATCAACAACAAAGCCCAAACTGCAGCACTGGTTTATTAGCCTAGCCACTGTAATGAGGCAGGCAACGTATGAGTGATTCACCAGGAGGATGGAAGCTTTAAGATGGCTCCCGTTGGTGTTGGGGCTGAGAACGAGGCTGTGAAAATCTGTGAAATTATAGCTTTTTTCCTGGACTGTTTCTCAGCAATGGCTTCATTTCTGGAGTGGGCCGCTGCCAAAAGCGCAGCATAGAAAACCCATTGTGCATAGGGTCTAAGTCTGAAACTTGCTAAGGCGGCATACGGCTCCAAGGCTCATCTCCATACCAGTCTTATGCTTCTTGGAAATCCATGTCTTTATGACATTGTTATGAATCTGGAGAGGTCTATGGAGGGGTGTGGGTGTATATGGCCTGGGATTTTAGCCCTGGGTTGACATTTGCTGTATGTATCTCGATGTTAGAGTGAAGTGACTGGAGAGAGTGGGGTGTGGTGGGCATTGACATTGAGTCATCCTGAGACTACAGGAAGGATGATTGCATCATGGAAACTAGACATCTGTGATGTTCAGGGATTTCAGAGACTCTCTTTTCACATCATCCCCCTCCCTCCCCCCACATCTTCGTACCAAATCTCCTCGGTGTCACTGGCTAGTTGAATTATGGAGGAGGGCAGTTGGGGAGAGAGATGAGAGAGGCACTGGGAACAGACTCTGTGTTCCCTAGGTTCTCTTTGTTTGTGTTTGGTTAGGGGGTATTTTTATTCATAATGCAGGACCCCCTGGTGGTGGCAGAGGCACTTTAACACAGAACTGATGGGCTGGTGGTACTTTGATCCATCCTAGATCCCATCGCTGCCACCAACACGCCTCTAAAAGCACATGGCCAAGCGAGTCGTCAGTCACTGACTCACTGGTTCCCTGTGTTGATTAATTATCCCTTGTCTTTCAAAACTGAACGAGACCCCTATGTTTGAACACCAGTACAGACTAACAGGATCCAACCTATTGAGTGTCTCTTCACAGAACTCTTGGAGCACAGACCAGCCTTTGTAAGAATGGGCTTGTGAGCCAATGGGGATGGTTTGGGCTTGGTTTTATTATGCTCTCTGTCTCAGAGGAATGCAAAGTGGCTTTGTTCTCTGTGCATGATGATGATGTAACTGTTCCAGAGAGATAAACTAAACGTCAACTTTCTGTGGCTCAGTTGTACACTCTCAACCATCCAGAACAGAGAGAGAGAGAGAGTGGGGACAGTTAATAAATGAACCCAATTTCTTTTGAAGTGCAGACATTAGTCATGCAGTCAGTTCTCTGGCAGGCTTCCACTGCTGTGTGAGGTCCTGGGCCGTGCTTCTAAGGAGGCTCTCCTCTCCCTGCTCCTCTCCCCGCTCCTCTCCCTGCTCCTCTCCCTCCCTCCTTCCCTCCCTAATCCCGTTTATCTCTGGGACACCCCCCACCCCACTCCCCTCCCTAGCCTGCTCCCAGTCCAACTTCTGTACACTGTCTGGCCTCATGTCACAGAGTAGAATGCTGAGTGCCACCAGCACCAGCACCTCCCCTCTCCATCTCAGCTCCTATCACATCCTATTAAAAAAACATACAGTAACACATCAGCTGAAGGAGAGGCCTTGGTTGGTTTCAACAAAGAAATCACACAGACGTAGGGAGTGAAAAAGTACAAGGGAGAGTCCTGCCCGTGTGGAGTGTTTAGCGTCGAACTCTGCCGGCACCTGCCTTTGAGATGGGCCCTAATTTGCTAATTTGTATCTGTCAGTTGTGCTTTTGTGTACCTGGCAGCGTGGGCCAATCAACAGCCTGGGACAGGCAGGCAAAGCTGGAAACCTCTCAGAACGAGAACTCAGAAACACTTTTATTCCCCATCAAAACGAGTCAACCTTTTGTATTGGCACAGAGGGGACCTGGACACCTGCCACAGAGGTGACCTGGACACCTGCCACAGGGTGGACCTGGACACCTGCCACATGTTTTTTGGATGCTGCCACTGTTTTCCCCCCACTCTCTCCCTCCCTCCCTCCCTCCAGCTTTCTTTTACACTTTCTTATCTAATCTTGTGAGCATATTTATGTGTGGTGCAGGTAGTACAAACAGTTGCTGGAGCTTGCCCTGTTTCCTTAGAGGGCATGTAAAACATGTTTCACTTTCCAGCCCAACAGGTCGGGACAAAAACGAGTGTGTGAAAGACAAAAACGAGCTGGAATGAAAGCATAGTTAGTTGCTAGTAGAGGGCTAGTAGAGCTGGGAGGAGCTGCAGGTAGCCATAGCGATACAGGTTCAGTAGAAACTTTTAAGAGGAGTGTGAAAGGGGTCAGCTCAGCAGTGTCACTCTGTAATCTTGGTGTCAGAGACTGCAGTTGTGGCAGTATCTTCCTCCACCCCCTGGCTGTCCCCTCTCCCACCAGGCTGTCCCCTCTCCCACCAGCTGTGCCCCTCTCTGGGGGGGATTAGAGCCAGAGCCCCTTTCATCCATCTGTAATCCTGCTCTGGCATCCCCACTAACTCACTCGCACAGGAACACACACACACACACACACACACATACAGCACAATGTACCCATTTATAATAAATTAGGTTAACTAAACTAAATGGAGTCATACACAAGGTCAGCACTCAGCAGCCATACAGTCATGTTCTTTAGTCCTCCTGCTCTGGTCTCTTCACTGGGCCCTGGTCCCCTGATGACAGCCAGAGAGAGAGAGGCTTGAGCTGCCCCACATCCTGGCTCTCTCACACACCCCTGCGGGTGGGCCTGCCTGCCTGCCTCAGCCTGGGTCTCCTCTCCTCTCTCTGTCAGCTAGCCTGCACCCCCCGCTGAAGCCCCACAATGACAGACTGGCAGCCCTAATACCACAGCCTGCTTTATCTCCCTGAATGAAAACCCAATTGGAGGATGGATTTGGGGAAGTGCTGGCTCAGGCAGAGCTTTTTTAGGAATTAGGCTAATTTTATTTTAGGAATAAAATGTAATCATAACGACGGAAACAATTGAATATCATCAGTCCGATGATTAATTATAGAACTGATATAGATGGAGATTAGTTGGCCATTTATTAAAGGGCTTTGTGTTTGTTTGGGAGTGGATAGAGCCGCCCCTTCCTCCCAGCCTGTGTGCGTGTGACTGTGAGGTAGTGCCGTGTTTGCAGGAAGTGTTCGTGAAGAGAGCAGAATGCAGAGGAAGTGTTTGGCTTGGCTGAGCAGACAACATGGCTGCTGCTAGGAAGCCTGCTGATCAGGAGAGACTGAGGAGGGCCTCCCCACCATGTCCCCCTGTCACTGAGGAAGTAACTACAACACACACATACGCACGCGCGCACATACACACACGCCAGCCTGTGATGTCAGACAAAGTGCTGCTGGAGAACGCTCCCAACTGTTATTCTCAACTGTCATCTAATTGAGCAATCCATCAGTTTTATTCTTGCTGTGCAAAAAACAGAGGGATTCAGCCCCTTATGAAACATGCAGGATGCATGAGACCTGCTCTGAATCACTGCATAATGCCTCCAGGTCACAAGCACAGAAATTGTAGTGTCACAAACACATTAGTTTGTGGAAATCTGAGGACAAGTTATTATTGAAGATGCACTAAATGCCAGCTAATGTTGTTAGCCACCTTGACAAAATAGGTAGCAGAGGAAGAGGCATGAGAAATAGAGAGAATGAGAGAAAGGAAATAAGATTTGAGAGAAAGAGAGATATGCAGTGTGAGAGAGAGAGAGAGAGAGAGAGAGAGAGAGAGAGAGAGAGAGAGAGAGAAGAGGGAGAGAGAGAGAAAGAGAGAGAGAGAGAGAGAGAGAAAGGGGGGGAGAGAGAAAGAGGGGGAGAAAGAGAGGTTTCAGAGAATAACACTGAGAGCAGAGGAAGGCTCTCCCTAGTGAAGTACCTTTAGAGTGGGAACTGGGAGCCCTCTCTCTCTCTCTCTCTCTCTCTCTCTCTGTCTGTATGTATGTATGTATGTATGTATGTATGTATGTATGTATGTATGTATGTATGTATGTATGTATGTATGTATGTATGTATGTATGTATGTATGTATGTATGTATGTATGTATGTATGTATGTATGTATGTATGTATGTATGTATGTATGTATGTATGTATGTATGTATGTATGTATGTATGTTCATAATGTTGTATATATGTCTGTCGGTCCTGTCTGTCTGTCTATTGTCCTCTAGCACTGCAGAGCAGAGCTCAAGTTCAGCTGTCATGTGAAAAGGTCAGGGTCAGGGTCACGGTCAGGGTCGTGGCTCAGGGCTGCAGGCTGTGTCGCTGTCTGTCTCTGTCTCTGCAGAGGAGGCACTCAGGCATGAGGTTTAGGTGGGCAGAGAGAAGCAGAACACACCAAGCTGTGACAGAGCAGATTGCTGCTATATGGCCCATGATGTAGATTAGATTGGTTATGTTTTTTTCAGGCAGCAAGCCATTATGTAGCTACACTCAGCTTTTTTGCTGTCCACAGTTATAATGCAAGGTGTCTTTCATCACATCCAGTGTATGTATGGATCATAATAGATCCTAAAGTAATAGACTTTTGCTACAAGTTAATACCGCTAGACAGTTCTAGTAATGATTAATATAACAGCCTGAAAATAATGCTGAAGATGATGCTGCTGATGTTTATAACGACAGCAATACGTCTTAATGATGCTGCTTATTCTGATCTATTTTCTTTTCTCTCCTTCCTGTGTAGATTCTTCAGGTCACGTGACCTCGTCTCCCCTGGGCTCTCCCACGTCCCACCGGGGCATGCACCCATCCCTGCTCAGCCCGTCCTCCATGGGGCCCTCGGGCTCCCTGCACTCTCCCATCAGCACCCTGAGTTCTCCCATGAACGGCCTGGGCTCGCCATTCTCTGTCATCAGCTCCCCCATGGGCCCACACTCCATGTCCTCGCCCGGCATGGGCTACGGCCCCAGTGTCAGCCCGCAGGTAAGGCCTGTCACAGATTCATACACACACACACACACACACACACACTCATACCTGTATCACAAACACACACACTTCACAGATGTTGCAGACAAGCACACAGGTGCATGCACACAGATGCCTGTCACACACTTGACAAACCGCAGACAACCATCATTCAACTGTCCCTAGTACTGGGCCCTGTGATACTTGGTAGACTCTTCTGTGACCATTTATTTTTCACAGTTTGATACTTAAGCTCTGTCCTTTACTCTTCTCCCTCTCCGACCTAATCTCTTCACTCTCTCACCCCATCCTGCCCTCTTCCACTTTTTCTCACCCTACTTCCCTCTCTCTTCCCTGCTATTGGTTCCTTCCTCCTTTTCTCTCTCTGATTTGCACTTTCATTAATTCTCTCTGTCTCTGTCTCTGTCTCTGTCTCTATCTCTGTCTCTGTCTCTGTCTCTGTCTCTATCTCTGTCTCTGTCTCTCTTTCCTTCTCTCTCTCTCTCTCTCTCTCTCTCACTCTCTCTCTCTCTCCTTCTCTCTCTCTCTCTCTCTCTCTCTCACTCTCTCTGGAACCCCCCCTGCTATCGGGTTCCTTCCTCCTTTTCTCTCTCTGATTTGCACTTTCATTAATTAATTAATTAATTAATTAATTAATTCATTCATTCATTCATTCATTCATTCATTATCTGTCTCTCTCTCTCTCTCTCTCTCTCTCTCTCTCTCTCTCTCTCTCTGTCTCTCTTTTCTCTCTCTCTCTGTCTGTCTGCTTTCTCTCTCTCCTTCCCTCTGCCCTACCCTCTCTCTCTTTTGTTCCATCAATAAGCACCCCAGTTTCTATGGTGGTGGAAAAAAAAGCATAATTAAGACATCAAAGCTTCCCGTGGCCCAGTTTCCTTTCAAAGCCAAATCTTAAAACGTTTCCCCAAAATGCAGTAACAGCCTTTTTGTGTTTGCTAATAATTGTGTTAAATAGGGAGTCAGCGATGCACTGTTATTGGGATAGTTTTTCCTGGCTTTTGCACTCCTAACCAAAGCGTCCCATATGTAATGGAGATAAGTGTGGATTAAGGGCACTTTCTGAGAAAGAGCCCGATTCTGCATTATTCTTCCATTGCTAGAAAGAAAGCCCCACTTCCCCCACCCCCCCTTCCTCTCCTCCTCCGCTTCTTAATTCCTGTGCTTTCATCTGCTCTGTGGACCTGATCCTGGTGCTGCCTTTTCAATATGCAGATTGAATATAATGTTTGGTAGCAACGGCTACTGTTGGTTTTGCTCTGATCCGTGTCAATTTCAAGGAATGTAAGAGAGAAGGTTTGAGTGACATGTTCTACGGGATCATTCAGCTCCAACATGCACTCACCTCCTCTTTCACTCAGAGATGAACTCAATGAAACTCACAACTGGAAGGTCTTGGGTGGAGGGACAGTTGCTGGTAGTTGGTGAGGGCGGAGGGTGGTAGTTAGTGAGGGTGGAAGGTGGTAATTAGTGAGGGTGGAAGGTGGTAATTAGTGAGGGTGGAAGGTGGTAATTAGTGAGGGTGGAGGGTGGTAATTGTTGACGGTTGGATCTGACTAGAGAGGGTGTGGCTGACTGGTAAGGTTGGTGGCTACAGTTGGTGAGAGAGAGTAGCTGGTAGCTTGTAGCTGGAAGCTGGTAGCTGATGAGGGTCTAGAGTTAGTGAGAGAGGGTGGTTGGGGGGTTAAAGGTAGTGTGGCCCTACGATCACGAGGCACGGCTTCTCTGATGGAAGGTGATTTGAGTCAGACGACAGATGCCACATGCTCTTAACACTCGGCTGACTGGCTGTTATCAGGAGCAGTAGGGCGGAACGAGGTCGCCACTCTCTGGGCCCTCTGTGTTTAACCTCCCAGGGTCCAGAACAAGCCCCCCCACCTGCAATGACCTCCCACACAAACATACAGTACACTGGACACACACACAAACACGTGCACACAATTTAGTGATTTCCTTACCTCACACACATATTCATATTTATATATACGGTGGCCGCTCTCTCTTGCATCCACTCACATGCTTCCGTTTAGTATCACATGAACACCTCAAAGACACATCATGGATTATGTCAACAACCACAACACAGGGATTACAGAGGGACGTGGCATGGGAAAGGACAACATGTAATCCTGGAATTCACTGCTTTTGTTTTGTTGTCAACCATCATGTATTCTAGCCGCCAAACCACATGTAGAAGATCAACCTGTCCTTAAGACTAGCCACATCTTACAGTTATCCGTCAGAATCCAACCCACATACTGTAGTTCAGAACCAAGTCACACTGAGTGATTGACTGTGGCTCTGGACCTCGAGCTGAAAGCTATGGGTAGTATGGTAGCCCTACAGTCCTTTTTTAATCTTGTTTTGTCTTTTTTAGCGACACCCAGTTTAGTATGTCTGACTGACATTAATTCAGTGAGCTGGCTGTTTGCACTGTATATCGTTTCAGATTAAAATAATATCTGCATTGTTCCAAGGAGGAACATTCCTCTCTAAGGCGGAATTGATACTTTTTCTTTCTTCCTCTCCATGTCTTTCATTCTTTAAGTGTTTTTTCTCTGTTATTCCTGTCTTTCTGGAACTATCCCCCTTTATGGAATGTTCTGGGAGACATTTCTTGGGGAGGTAGGTTGGGGGAGCGCCAGACCACAACCTTGCCCATAAGAAATAGTCCAGTCCTGTTCTGACTCTGGGCCGTTGACGCTCCGGCCATCACTTTCTCACAGCCACCACAGTCTCCCAGCAGCTGGAACAGATTACCCAGAACTGGAACTAATTTTACACTTCCAATGACAATGGACAATGTTGTCTGGCTGTCGTTTCTGTTGAAAGGGATCCTCTGTCATCAGTTAAAGCTGGAACCAGTGGCAGATACCGAGTGCTTTCCGTTTCATTTTGAGAATCAAACACTCCTGGCTCTCCAACCTCTGCTCGACCTGTTCCACTCCGAAATGTCTGGGACATTCAGGCCCACATAAAGCCTGTTGTGTGTGTTTCTGGAACTGAGTGTCGAGGACATACTAATGCGAAAAAGGTGTAAATGTTTTACAAGAAATAGAATGCTCATAATAATGTATAAATGAGCCTGCGGTGATGTCATGCACCCGTTTTGGTACGTCTTGTTTAGGTGAGGGTCGCTAGGAGACTGAAAAAAACATCTCTATAATACAGTATATATGAAGTGGGGGAGAGAAGAGTGGACTGCAGCCCCTTCCTGTGTGGGAGTAATAAAGCTCCACTCCACTGTGCTGGTCTTTGATGAGAGCTGGTGTAGGCACCAGGCACGCTCTATGACATCATTGTGCCATGGTCCTAATGGGCACACAATGGAGCCGTGTGGAGAGCCCCAGGAGAGCAGTTACCATCACCCATGCTACGTCAATCACTCCAAATGGGCAGGCCAATATGTCTCTCTAGGCAACAATTACCTGAGCTTTCCTACTTCTCGCCATGTTCTAACAGGGTAATGGCACCTATGTATGTAGTTTACATGCAGTCCTTATACAGACAAATATCTTACCCCATTACTTGAGCTCATACCTGAGTCACAGAGCAAAAGGATTGAGTTGAACCCCTAAACCAGATTCAGTGTACATGCAGGATTATGGTTAATGTTAATGTGTCTACCTCCTGTGTCCATATGAAGGGCCTCAGTGAAGGCCAGCTGTGTTCGAGGCATGCTACTCTGAGGGGAAGAAACCACAACACAGGGGTTTGATTTCACACACTGGCCCCCAAGGCCCCTCTAACTGAAATGCCTCAGGGGGCAACACATTTATTTTAAACCTACCCATAAGACCACTGGGCACTTCATACAGGATCTAATGAAGAAAATGTCTTTTTTTATTATTTCACACTCATCATTTTTATTTGGTATTTTATTTAACCAGGCAAGCCAGTTAAGAACATATTCTTATTTACAATGACAGCCTACCTACAGGGTCAGCAAATTATGGTTAAGTGCCTTGCCCAAGGACACATCAACAGTTTCGGTTACTGGCCCAACACTCTAACCGCTAGGCTACCTGCCGCCCAAAATTGAGTCTGGGGTTTGTGGGAAGAGAGAGAACAACAAGTCAAGCAGCAACTCGAGCTTCCAGCAGCGATGAGTCCAGACGGTCATGACATTTTGAATGTCATGCAAATAACTGCCGGTCTCACGGTAATTGACCGTTAATTAACATAAACACATTTAGGATCTCCTGATTTCCACCATAGCCACTCATTGGAACATCTACAGTTTAAAAAGCCTAATACTTCCATTTAATATAGCCTACACCATCACAATAAATCCAGTATTTATTTTAGACAGGTCTAAAGAAACATGATATGAAGAAAATGTTGCTTATTTCAGAAGAACAGAATAGCATATTCTGATTTGTCCTTATGTTAGGTCCTGATCTGGCTACACTAGTTTATTTAGCAGACAAGATTTGCTTAAAATTCCATGGCATTATTTAATATTATTTTATAATATGAAGAATTCAATTGAATATAGCTGGATATTTTCTTCAAACGATTTCTGAGGGAGTGCGCACGTGCGGCTATTCTGTGTTGAGCGGTTAACAAAGAAACAGGTCCTCCTATATGCTTAATTTAGAGTTATTTATGCAACTTTAGTTGTGATACAAACGTTAGGCTATATGTTTTGATTTATAATACATTCTGTTTCTTGTTCTGGCTGCACACACTTCATCAGTCTCTCATTCACAATTTGACAAGCACTTGATAATATTCTCACCCATCAGACTATTCTTAATTTAATTTGGTCTTTACATATAGCCTATGGGTTGTATAATTTTTTATTAAGAATTGCCCACAAAAAAAACATAATCCGTAGCCTGTCACTCGAATAGCGAATGGAGGTTATGTGATGTTGTGTTTTTAATATGAAAGCATAGGCAGCACATCCATAAAGCTAGGGGAAGGTAAGCGTTTCCTAAAGTAAATTG
The DNA here is from genome assembly GCA_023634145.1 of Thymallus thymallus. Classification (NCBI taxonomy): domain Eukaryota; kingdom Metazoa; phylum Chordata; class Actinopteri; order Salmoniformes; family Salmonidae; genus Thymallus; species Thymallus thymallus. The sequence continues at coordinate 29,442,235 of CM042403.1, read as the reverse complement.
AAATAAATATAGACAATTATATATCTTAATTAGCCTACTCCTGTCTATACAGATATATATAAAATAATTAAAAAAGGCTACTAAAAGCATGATTTAACCACAGAGGATCATTAGCTATTTTTTTATTTTTTTTGTGGATTGTTTTAAACCATCTACAGTCGGAAGGAAAGGCAGCGCACGCAATTTGGTCAGATTATTGTTGAGTTGCGACTGTCTGTCTGTCTGTGAAAAGTAGAGAGGCCAAGCCAGGCATATTGCAATTGCGAGAAAACAGTTTGGAAAGCAAATGGTTATTGCTGTAAAGAGAAAACAATGAAAAGACTAATCTGTCTTTCAGTTCAAATTCTCAACTTAATTTAGCGAACAACATTATAGCCTATCTTATTGGCACCAGTGGAGAGCATCGGCAATTTCCCAGGTGAGTGTGCACTGCGCATATTCACTATTTATCATTGTTGGTTGGGTCAGTGCTACTTTTTTTACAATAATTTCCTCCTCCAGTTTAGAGGTATGTAAAATGTTTCCACTGCTCCAGAGTCCAATGGCAGTGAGCTTTACACCACTCCAGATGACACTTGGCATAACGCATAGTGATTTTAGCCTTGTGTGTGGCTGCTCGGTCATGGAATCTCATTTCATGAAGCTCCCAACGAACAGTTCTTGTGCTGACGTTGCTTTCCTAGAGGCAGTTTGGAACTCGGTAGTGAGTGTAGGACAGATGATTTTTACACACTTCAGCGGTCCCGTTCTGTGAGCTTGTGTGGCCTATGACTTCGCTGCTGAGCCGTTGTTGCACCTAGACGTTTCCACTTCACAATAACAACACTGTCAGTTGACCGGGGCAGCTCTAGCAGGGCAGAAATTTGACTTGTTGGAGTGGTGGCATCCTATGTCGGGGCCACGTTGAAAGTCAATGTCACGATTGTGTGTGGGGAGAGACCAAGATATAGCCAAATCCACTATTTTTTATTTAACCTTTATTTAACTGGGCAAGTCAGTTAAGAACAAATTCTTATTTACAATGACGGCCTACCTACAGGGTCAGCCCCTGGCGCAAATTACTGTTAAGTGCCTTGCTCACCTTGTCGGCTCGGGTATTCGAACCAGCAACCTTTCGGTTACTGGCTCAACACTATAACCGCTAGGCTACCTACCGCCACTAAATTTGAAGGTGTGTCCACATACTTTTGTATATACTGTATATGGTATAGTAGGCCTAGCCTATAGAAAGCTGATGGGATCCTCCTCTTTTAAATAAAGGCCATCAAAACTCTATTTCTCACGCAATTGCTTAGCCTATATAAATGTTGCGCAACATGCATTGATGTCAGAGTAATTAGAGAGACAATAGATCACTGAGTACCAGGCCATTAGTGACTGCCAGTTCGCAAGTTTGGTAGGCTACTAATGACCATCAGCAGCATCAGAGCATGATTTTGGAGAAGCCTAGTTACCGTGACTAAACGGTCATGTGGAATTTGACTGCGGTCATGACCGCTGGTGTGGCAGTAATACAGTCACCATAACATCCCTAGTCCAGGCTGGGGATTTTAACCCTGAAAATGTTGTTTCATTCTTTGTGTTTAGTCATCCCTGGTATCCCTACAGACCCATTTCAAGAAACAAGGCTTATGTCGCACATCACTATTTCCCAGGAGAGGCATTTGAAACTTTTTTTTTATTTTTAATCAAAATGCTTTATTTTATTTTTTTTGCAGAAATGCCTTCTGGAATATGTGAGCTTTAATGTGCCTTAATAAAAAACATGTATGCCATCTGTAGATACAAATACAATTGTTAAATTACAAGCCTAGTTGGTTTAGCTATGGAAAAATACAGGAACCTTCCCGCTAGCCATTATTGGCTGAGATAATGGATGGGCTGGACATGCCGAGAGATGAGTTCAGATTGGTCTGCCATGTAGCATGCTTCTGTCTATAACATGAGCTGCTCAGTATGTGTGTATAATCCTGTCTACTGCAGCTTTTTCAAAAAGATATGAAGAACTGAAAAAGTATTGCTATTGCTCTCAACATTGCTGCCCTGAAGTTAATAGCGCAATCGACAAAAGTCAGTGGGAAAAAGTTGTGATGGACTACTTTCTGGAGGACCATCGTGCCATGATGACTCTGAAAATGAATCAGACAATAAGGAAATCCCTGATTTAGGTAAAAACATTTTCATTGAACAAGACATTGTAGCGTCTTCTGATGACAATGGTACGGAAGAAACGGTGTCGTTGTCACGGAAGAAGTTGACTGAGTTTTTAAATCAATGAAATGCCCAGTGGAAGCAGAGAATGATTGCCAAATGCGGGGAGTCCAAAAAGAGAACACAGAAAGAAGGCTGTTGTATAAAACACAGTTTACTTCTTCAAATTAAGGGCAACCATGGCATCCATGACAGAGAGGGAGAAGTGTTCATCCATGTATACGGGTAAGAGGCTAGCTACATTTTCTGTCAGTTTCATTGCAAGTTAAAGTGTACTGTTAGCTAGCTAGCTAATGTTAGCTGGCTGGCTTGCTAGCTAACATTATGTGTATGATCTGGTATTATTATTTGTATCTCAGAAATCCATTTGCATTGCTAGTTGTAGCATAATGCTAGCTAGCTAGCTAGCTCCCGAGTTGCACAGCGGTCTAAGGCACTGCATTCAGTGCTAGAGGCGTCACTACAGACCATGGTTCGATCCCGGGCTGTATCACAACCGGCCATGATCGGGAGTCCCATAGGGCGGCAGACAATTGGCCCAGTGTCGTCCGGGTTAGGATAGGGTTTGGCCGGGGTAGGCCGTCATTGTAAATAAGAATTTGTTCTTAATTGACTTGCCTAGTTAAATAAAGGTTAAACTAAAATAAATCATAAAAATAAACTAGTTGGTTAGCTTTAGCTACCTGCAGATTCATGCATGGTAGTATTGCCCCGTTCAAAACTACTGGGAACTCTGAAAAATACAAGGTCAAATCAGGACGTCGGGGATCTTCAGTTCGGAAAGTCGGAGCTCTAGAAAGAAGCCTGAGTTCTGAGTTGGAATTCCGATTTGGAATGCCGTTCAAATATATTTTTCCCAGTCGTAGCTTTTTTTTCCCCCAGAGTTCCCAGTTGTTTTGAACTCTCAGAAGTCCTATATTTCCGAGTTCCCAGTTGTTTTGAACGCAGCACGACCACGTGGCTGCACTAGTTTCAACTCTTCTGCCTGCGGCTATGGAACCCTGACCCGTTCACCGTACGTGCCACCTTGTCCCACACCTGCTATTTCAACATATATTTCAACGGTTATGAAAAGCCAAGTGACATTTACTCCTGATGTACATACACTACCGTTCAAAAGCAAATTTTTTGTCCATTAAAATAACATCAAATTTATCAGAAATAGTGTAGACATTGTTAATGTTGTAAATTACTATTGTAGCTGGAAACGGCAGATTTTTTATGGAATATCTACATAGGCGTACAGAGACCCATTATCAGCAACCATCACTCCTGTGTTCCAATGGCACGTTGTGTTAGCTAATCCAAGTTTATAATTTTAAAAGGCTAATTGATCATTAGAAAACCCTTTTGCAATTATGTTAGCACAGCTGAAAACGGTGGTGCTGATTAAAGAAGCAATAAAACTGGCCTTCTTTAGACTAGTTGAGTATCTGGAGCATCAGTATTTGTGGGTTCGATTACAGGCTCAAAATGGCCAGAAACAAATAACTTTCTTCTGGAACTCCTCAGTCTATTCTTGTTCTGAGAAATGAAGGCTATTCCATGTGAGAAATTGACAAGAATCTCATACAACGCTGTGTACTACTCCCTTCACAAAACAGGGCAAACTGGCTCTAACCAGAAAGAAAGAGGTTTGGGAGGCCCCGGTGCACAACTGAGCAAGAGGACAAGTACATTAGAGTGTCTAGTTTGAGAAACAGATGCCTCACAAGTCCTCAACTGGCAGCATCATTAAATAGTACCCGCAAAACACCAGTCTCAACGTCAACAGTGAAGAGGCGACTCCGGGATGCTGGCCTTCTAGGCAGATTGCAAAAGCCATATCTCAGACTGGCCAATAAAAATAAAAGATTAAGATGGGCAAAAGAACACAGACACAGAGGAAGATTGGAAAAAAGTGTTACGGACAAACAAATCTAAGTTTGAGGTGTTCGGATCACAAAGAAGAACATTTGTGAGACGCAGACCAAATGAAAAGCTTGGTGGAGGCAATGTGATAGTCTGGGGGTGCTTTGGTGGTGGTAAAGTGGGAGATTTGTACAGGGTAAAAGGGATCTTGAAGAAGGAAGGCTATCGCTCCATTTTGCAACGCCATGCCATACCCTGTGGACGGCGCTTAATTGGAGCCAATTTCCTCCTACAACAGGACAATGACCCAAAGCAAAGCTCCAAACTATTTAGGGAAGAAGCAGTCAGCTGGTAATCTGTCTATAATGAAGTTGCCAGCACAGTCACCGGATCTCAACCCTATTGAGCTGTTGTGGGAGCAGCTTGACCGTATGGTATGTAAGAAGTGCCCATCAAGCCAATCCAACTTGTGGAAGGTGCTTCAGGAAGCATGGGGTGAAATCTCTTCAGATTACCTCAACAAATTGACAACTACAATGCCAAAGGTCTGCAAGGCTGTAATTGCTGCAAATGGAGGATTCTTTGACGAAAGCAAAGTTTGAAGGACACAATAAATATTTCAATTAAAAATCATTATTTATAACCTTGTCAACGTCTTGACTATATTTCCTTTTCATTTTGCAACTCATTTCATGTATGTTTTCATGAAAAACAAGGACATTTCTAAGTGACCCCAAACTTTTAAACGGTACCTGTTGCAACCTCTACAACAACTGTGATTATTATTTGACTCTGCTGGTCATCTATGAATGTTTGAACATCTTGGAGAAATATCTGGCCTAGCCACTGTGCTTCTATATCTGCATTGCTTGCTGTTTGGGGTTTTAGTTTCTGTATAGCACTTTGTGACATCGGCTGATGTTAAAAGGGCTTTATAAATAAATTTGATTGACATTTGATTGATTAGAGTTGGAATTATGGTTCATTGATTAGTTTTGAAATCTTTGGTTGTTTACTACACTGTGAATCCTTAAAGAGAAGGGTGGTTTAAGAGTGTGTGAACAATGCTGAATGGGTATAGACAAAGACGATATCTCCAGTAGGTGTACCAAAACATTCATGGGCCAACTTTAAAAGCAGAATTACTTTCCAATTTTTCCTCAACTCTGTTGTATGATTTACAATTTTCTAGCTTTGAGTCTCTACTTTTATCCAATGTAAAAAACAACATTTCTGATTTTGCTACATAGGCCTGAATCCAGGTGGTGGGTCACAAATATAGACGCAAGGAGAAATTGGACTGAGAGACCAACTGAATAATCAGAGGACTGTCCTTCAATTAAACTTTATTGGGTTTATTTCATTCTAGGATTAGCAGTTATTTCAAACACATGATTTGGTATTGCATTAGCTGAGGGAACACTGAATAGCACCGGATTCCTTTGTGAGTTGTCATGACAGTATTCATAGCTTAAACCCCCATAATACATGGCTTTAGTGTTGCTTGTTAATTGCAGAAGCGTTGGTTTGGTGCTAATTCAATATGACATTGGCACAAGATCATTTCGTCCATATTTCCCTTGTTGTCTACAGTACAGTTCTCATTCAGATTGACCTTGTGGAAAGTATTGTCTGCTCCGGACCAATTTAATGCCATCGCACAACTCCCAATTATCCTCCTGACCCTGTAAATTGTTCCAGTGAAGTTGGGGGGAGAGAGAGAGAGAGAGAGAGACAGAAAGGGAGAGAGAGAGGGAGAATTAGAGAGAGATAGGCAGAGAGAAAATGAGAGAGAGGCCAGGCAGAGAGAAAATGAGAGAGAGGCCGGGCAGAGAGAAAATGAGAGAGAGGCCAGGCAGAGAGAAAATGAGAGAGAGGCCGGGCAGAGAGAGAATGAGAGGGAGGCAGGCAGAGAGAGAGAGGAAGGCAGGGGCAGGCAGAGAGAGAGAGAAGGGCAGAGGCAGGCAGAGAGATGGGGAAAGAGAGGGAGAGAGAGGCAGGCAGAGAGAGAGAAGGAGAGATAGGCAGGCAGAGAGAGTCAGAGAGAGGCAGGTGGAGAGAGAGGCAGTGAGAGAGACGGAGGGAGACAGAGGCAGAGCGAGAGGGAGAGAGAGAGGCAGAGAGAGAGGGGCAGGCAGAGAGACGGAGAGAGAGGCAGAGAGAGAGAGATGCAGGCAGAGATAGAGGCAGGCAGGCAGAGAGAAAGAGAGGTTTAGAGAGAGAGAGAGAGAGAGAGAGAGAGAGAGAGAGAGAGAGAGAGAGAGAGAGAGAGAGAGAGAGAGAGAGAGAGAGAGAGAGAGAGAGAGAGAGAGAGAGAGAGAGAGAGAGAGAGAGAGAGAGAGAGAGAGAGAGAGAGAGAGAGGCAGGCAGAGGGAGAGGCAGGCAGAGGGAGAGGCAGGCAGAGGGAGAGGCAGGCAGAGGGAGAGGCAGGCAGAGGGAGAGGCAGGCAGAGGGAGAGGCAGGCAGAGGGAGAGAGAGGGAGAGGGGGAGAGAGGCAGAGGCAAAGAGAAAGGGAGAGAGGCAGATAGTGGGAGAGCGAGGCAGGCAGAGAGAGAGGTAGAGGGGGGCAGAGAGAGAGAGGAAGAGAGAGAGGCAGAGAGAGTTAGAGAGAGAGAGAGAGGCCGAGAGAGAGGCAGAGAGAGGGAGAGAGAGGCAGATGGAGAGAGAACGAGAGAGGCAGAGAGAAAGAGAGAGAGGGAGAGAGAGGCAGATGGAGAGAGAACGAGAGAGGCAGAGAGAAAGAGAGAGAAATAGAGAGAGGGAGCAGTGTGAGAAAAGTGTGAGTCTGTAGCAACATTGGGAAGCTATTCAGTCAGCAGTATGCTGTATGGTGCCTACCCACAGGAGGAGGCCATGTCTCCTATGATAACAAGCCTGACTAACACACATCTGATACTGCCACACTGAGGTGAGACACCAGCAGGAGGCCTGCATGTCTATTATCTAGTCCATGTTACAATGCTCTCTCCATTACATTCTCATAACAACATTATGCCGATAGACTGCAGCACACTTTCTGACATGTGGAACATTCTTTTTGAAAAAATTGTCATTGTGGCAGTATACATCACACCACATATAGTGTGTGTGTGAGCGTATATGTGCGCACGTGTGTGTCAGACAGGTGTCTTTCTGAGTTGTAACACTGCAGTAATTGATCCCAAAGGGTGACTTACTGTTAGCATTCATTAAATGCCTCAGGAGAGGTTAAAGATGAACACACCTCCTGTGTGAAACCCTACCCTCATATCTGTTGATAGCTTGTCAAGATTAGATGTTGATGATCCTGCTAAACACAAAGATTACTGACACACTTATTATTTCTGGGGAGAAAGAGGTTGTATTTGATGATAAGGTTGTTTGTTGTTTTCAACAGGAAATGAGGTCAGAGGTCACAGGTTGTATTGGGGTTATCAGAAGGTTAGATCACTGACTCTACACCTCTGACTGTTCCCTAAGGGTTGATGGTTAAGAGTTGTTGTCTGTCAGACTGCGTTTTGTCTCTATTTGTATCAGGTGTCCACTTCCTCAGCTTTGCAGAAGCAGACATGTCAGCTTTGGCCACCTTTTGTTTTGGGGTTTTAGCCTTGCAAGTTAGAAAAGGTATTAATACCAAACTTCTAACTGTTGATCACTCACTCGCAAGTCTTACTTCAGCGAGGAATCCAGTTTTCTAGTGGAAAGAAAATCGAGGATTCAAATTGAATATTTTGTTCCTGCACTTATTAAAGTTTTGTGTCCAACATATACAGTACAGTGTTATGAAAAAAAAGATGTAAGCCTCATAACTTCTACTCAATAAAGGTGCCCTTGAACTGTTAGATGCTGAAGTTACACTTGGGGGTTGAGCGTTGAGAAGTGGTGCAGTAGGATTTGATGTATTCCTTTGATGTGTCTTTATGAGCAAAGTCTGTGTTCAGACTCAGTGAAACGAACTAAGCCCGTCTTAAGCAGGGGCCTCTAACATCTCCCCTGTTCTTGTCTACTCTTTTCTATGCTTAGTGGATGGAGGTTTTCTAGTACTGTGTGTAAGTGTCATTATAGCACATTACTGGTTATATACTGTAATAGGGCCAAAAGGTTGTTGATGGGGGTCTTGAGCATTCTAGTAGTTGCGAGTCATGCTATTTGTGTAAATGGTTTATTTTCACTGTAGAGGCATGCGTACATAGTGTTTTTGATTGTGGCGTTGAAACCACTTAAATGACTCTCCCAATCCAACTATAAATAGAAGAGGTGTTACATCAGAGTGAGCACACTGTCAACTGAGAGAGGGAGAGAGATCAGTTCCATGTGGAATGGAACAGTCTGGAGCACACTAACACCTCAGCTGTGCTCGAAGCACTCATCGAATGTCCCTTACCACCCATTACATAACATAGGCCATTACATTAGATCATTTACTGGGCCAGCAGTATAGCCACACACCTGCTATGTCCACAGAGTTCCAAATGCTGCAATGACACACCTCTTTCTCCCCTATTTATCTCTCTCTGTTCATTGTTCTGAGTCATAACTGTGTCCTCCTTTCTGAGTGTGCTTTCTCATGTCTCATGCTCCACTCTTCTCTCCTCTCATCTGTGGGTCTATGTCCCCTCATAGTATACCAGACTGTTTAGGTTCTGATCAAACACAGGGTATTGTCTGAGCTTTTCAACAGTCCCCTTCTTACATTAGAGAGCATTCCGCAATCTCGCATATGTTCCATAAAACCACAGACAAACATTTCACTAGTGTTTGCCTAAGAACATAAGCCATTGATAAACCGACACCATCAGACACTAGGGCTGTGATGATACCAGTATCGTAATATTTTTTCCATGGCAAAAATAAACACCAAACTCTTAGCTCCTTTAAAAACCGTCTGTATATAAAATAATATTTAAAAAATAAATGTGACTCTGGATTACAACATAATGGGCTATTTTCCTAAAGAAGTTAAATCTTCTTCGTATTTAGTTTCCTTGCCACGATACTAATGAGTATCGCGATACTGGTATCCAGTGGTGTAAAGTACTTAAGTAAAAATACTTTAAAGTACTACTTAAGTAGTTTTTTGGGGTATCTGTACTTTACTTGACTATTTATATTTTTTACTACTTTTACTTTTACTTCACTACATTCCTAAAGAAAATAATGTACGTTTTACTCCATACATTTTCCCTGACACCCAAAAGTACTTGTTACATTTTGACAGAAAAATGCTCCAATTCACACACTTATCATGAGAACATCCCTGGTCATCCCTACTGCCTCTGATCTGGCGGACTCACTAAACACAAATGTTTTGTTTGTAAATTATGTCTGTGGGTTGGAGTGTGCCCCTCGCTATCCGTCTGGTTTGCTTATTATAAGGAATTTGAAATGTTTTATACTTTTACTTTTACTTTTGATACTTAAGTACATTTTAGCAATTCCTTTTACTTTTGATACTTAAGTATATTTAAAACCAAATACTTTTAGACTTTTACTCAAGTAGTATTTTACTGGGTGACACTTTGACTTGAGTCATGTTCTATTAGTTATCTTTACAATTGAGTACTTTTTCCACCAATGCTGGTATTGACCCTGCCCTATCAAACACCCAGAAGGGGTAATGATTAGTGACGGGGGGGGGGGGGGGGGGGGGATGATTCAGTTACATGTCGGGATATTATTTTTGACAATATATCGTATCGCATCGTTTTGACAATATCACAACATTATTTTTGCGCTAGTTGTCTGTACATGCACCAAATCTTCAGTGTTTTGACTTCATAGCTTGTTCCCCATCTTATTTTTAAATAGGGAACCAATTGGTTTTTTCGCACTTTTATTTCCATGACTGATCAAAACTCGCTTTCCCATGGCTTTCTCTTGTCTCTCTGCAGCAGACATATGGTGAACAATATGTTTGGAACATCGAATTGCAATAAAATCACAGTATCAAATCACAATACATATAGAACCGTGAGAATCGCAATACATATCGCATCGGCACCTGTATCGTGATAATATTGTATCCCTAGCAATTCCCAGCCCAAGTAATGAGGATCATGCAGAGATTTTCCCCAGTGATGGGGAATTCCACACACACAGCTTGCCTGGTTGTAGCATGTACAGTGGGGAGAACAAGTATTTGATACACTGCCGATTTTGCAGGTTTTCCTACTTACAAAGCATGTAGAGGTCTGTAATTTTTATCATAGGTACACTTCAACTGTGAGAGACGGAATCTAAAATCCAGAAAATCACAGTGTATGATTTTTTAATAATTAATTTGCATTTTATTGCATGACATAAGTATTTGATCACCTACCAACCAGTAAGAATTCCGGCTCTCACAGACCTGTTAGTTTTTGGACAGCCCTCATGTTCTCCACTCATTACCTGTATTAACTGCACCTGTTTGAACTCGTTACCTGTATAAAAGGCACCTGTCCACACACTCAATCAAACAGACTCCAACCTCTCCACAATGGCCAAGACCAGAGAGCTGTGTAAGGACATCAGGGATAAAATTGTAGAGCTGCACAAGGCTGGGATGGGCTACAGGACAATAGGCAAGCAGCTTGGTGAGAAGGCAACAACTGTTGGCGCAATTATTAGAAAATGGAAGAAGTTCAAGATGACGGTCAATCTCCCTCGGTCTGGGGCACCATGCAAGATCTCACCTCGTGGGGCATCAATGATCATGAGGAAGGTGAGGGATCAGCCCAGAACTACACGGCAGGACCTGGTCAATGACCTGAAGAGAGCTGGGACCACAGTCTCAAAGAAAACCATTAGTAACACACTACGCCGTCATGGATTAAAATCCTGCAGCGCACGCAAGGTCCCCCTGCTCAAGCCAGCGCATGTCCAGGCCCGTCTGAAGTTTGCCAATGACCATCTGGATGATCCAGAGGAGGAATGGGAGAAGGTCAGGTGGTCTGATGAGACAAAAATATAGCTTTTTGGTCTAAACTCCACTCGCCGTGTTTGGAGGAAGAAGAAGGATGAGTACAACCCCAAGAACACCATCCCAACGGTGAAGCATGGAGGTGGAAACATCATTCTTTGGGGATACTTTTCTGCAAAGGGGACAGGACGACTGCACCGTATTGAGGGGAGGATGGATGGGGCCATGTATCGCAAGATCTTGGCCAACAACCTCCTTCCCTCAGTAAGAGCATTGAAGATGGGTCGTGGCTGGGTCTTCCAGCATGACGACGACCCGAAACACACAGCCAGGGCAACTAAGGAGTGGCTCCGTAAGAAGCATCTCAAGGTCCTGAAGTGGCCTAGCCAGTCTCCAGACCTGAACCCAATAGAAAATCTTTGGAGGGAGCTGAAAGTCTGTATTGCCCAGCGACAGCCCCGAAACCTGATGGATCTGGAGAAGGTCTGTATGGAGGAGTGGGCCAAAATCCCTGCTGCAGTGTGTGCAAACCTGGTCAAGAACTACAGGAAACGTATGATCTCTGTAATTGCAAACAAAGGTTTCTGTACCAAATATTAAGTTCTGCTTTTCTGATGTATCAAATACTTATGTCATACAATGTGATTTTCTGGATTTTTGGGAAACTACATGCTTTGTAAGTGGGAAAACCTGCAAAATCGGCATTGTATCAAATACTTGTTCTCCCCACTGTATGTGGGGAGGGGGGTTGTATTCTATTTCCAGACCAAGGACTGAGCCCCTTTAATCCCCCACCATCTCTGCACTGCCCTGGGCAAGAGAGAAGCACTGGAGAGAGAGACCCCAAGCCCACCCCGGCATGGAGAGTAGTGTAACTGTGAACAGATTGAGTTGCAGGTTTACTGAAAATAGATTTTGAGAGGAATAGTATTTTCTGTCAGATCGCTATTGGGTTTGATAGAGATAATATCAGACGAGTAGACAGGCTCTTTTGTGCTGCAATGGAAAAGGGTAAACTGAGGTAAGAAGTCAAGATTGTGCGTGTTTGTTTGTCTAGAGTGGGTGTGTGCTCACGGTTGCATGTTTCATGAGAAAATACAGCACTCGGTATGCCATCAATTGCTCTTTTCTGACAGTCCGTATGAACACACTGACAGTCTGTATAAATGTAGTGTATAATTGAGTGATGGCACTACACATTCTATTGTCTTTGTAGCATGAGCTCAATTATACACATGATATCAAGAAAGAAGTCAGTCCAATCAGATTGCACGTGTGTTTGTAGATGCGTGCACATGCATGTGCACATGTGAACAGTATGTGTGACGAGGCTTTGGTAGTTCCTGCCCCTCATTTGAGCCTTGGTGTGGGGGTGTCCAGTGAACAGTACAGCAGCATTTTTCAACCTGTGGTCCGCGGACCACTAGCGGTCCATGGAGGTACTGCAGGTGGTCCACGGAAATATATATAATAAATGCCAATTATTTTATTTATCAAATAAAATACAAACGTAACACTATAGCCTACTTTGCCCAGTGTTTATTTGAATCTTTTTCTTTATAACTTTTTGCAAACAATTTCTAAAATATGGGCTACTTTTCAGGCTTTGTGAGTGGGTTTTGAGTGAATGTGCCTTTAGCAAGACCTTGCAACTCTGCGTGCAGCGTAGTTACCTCAGAAGAGTGCACGTGATGCCAAGGCTGTCAGTTGTATGGGCTCATCGCTTGTTAATTTATTAGCTAGCTATCTGGCTTGTAAAAGTCAGTAGGCCTACAAAATGGACAAATGGTTAGCCACAGGTTCGCTTAAAAGGAAAATAACTGAATCAGCTTTGATCACCCAGAACCAACAGAAGATGTTCAGGAAAAAAACGAAAACTGAGGAGAAAGTACAACAGTGAGTACTTGGCGCTGGGATTTGAACCATTGCCATTATGTGTTGTGTGCAATGAAGTCCTCTCAAATGAAGCATTAAAGCCGGCTAAGCTTCGTCGTTACCTTGAGACTAAACATGAGGAATACAAATCCAAGCCACTAGAATTTTTTGAAAACAAGCTTGCATAGTTTAAAAGTAGAAAGAAAGTTCTGGATAACAGTGACAGGCTAACTGCTGTAAACCCGTCTCCCGCTCTAGGCGTGTATGTATGTGTTGTAAACCTGTCTCCCGCACTAGGCCTATGTGTGTGTGTGCTCATCCTTATTCGTTTTATGTTATTTTGTTAGGCTACTAGCACTGGTTTTGTTGCGCTGGTGGTAACATTTAATTCCACATGTGATACACCGCATCTCTGATGTTTGCTCTTTGATATAAGGGAGAATAGTTAGCTCAGTGTTACCTTTGGGCATTTGGGTCAAGCAAAAAATGCAGTTAACGTTTGGCAGCCACATGAGCTGAGGAATATTGTCAAACCTGCCAAAATGTGCACGTGGGAGGTAAAAGGCGAGAGGAAGTGAGTGGGGGGGAATATGTTCTCTGCGAGGTTGACATTCAGTATGCATTGCACGTGGGTGTGTGTGTGTGTGTGTGTGTGTGTGTGTGTGTGTGTGTGTGTGTGTGTGTGTGTGTGTGTGTGTGTGTGTGTGTGTGTTGTAAACCTGTCTCCCGCTCTAGGCCTATGTGTGTGTGTGCTCATCCTTATTCGTTTTATGTTATTTTGTTAGGCTACTAGCACTGGTTTTGTTGATAACTTTTTCCAGGAAAGTCTTACCTGTCATAGGCTATGTAGCTTAAGAAAAAAATGATTAATGACGGTAATTTACGTTAGATAAAAGTGCATGTATTTAAGTGGATTACCAAAAATCGGTAAGTAAATATACAGTGTAAGAATGTAATGACAAATGCATTTTAGAGCCTAACTAAGCACTGCCAGTTGTTCATTTGACTCTCATTGTTCTGTTGTTGGTTGCGGTTAACTCCCGCGTTAATGTAATATGTGCTTTGGAAAAGATTCATGCGTAGTGGTGGTCCGTGAACGTTTTTGATATTAATTAGCTGGCCCGTGGGATGAAAAAGGTTGGGAACCCCTGCAGTACAGATATAATAAAGTGGGTGTGTGCTGCCTGTCCACATGTCTACGTGTGTGCCCTGTGGCCTTGAGCTGTGAGGATTCCATATGTCCGAGAGGAAGGGGATATGTTTGTCTTTGAGCTGTGAGGATTCCATATGTCCGAGAGAAAGGGGATATGTTTGTCTTTGTGTATAGTTTATGTGTAAACATAGGCAGTATACTAATGTACCCTGACAGAGCTTTGGAAACACAGCTGAAGAAAGGTTAGAAAGGATCGCTGAACTGTAGTGTCATGTTATGTCCATCGTTATGTCTTGTATACAACATGTTTCTTTCATCTTCTTCTCTCTCACCCTATAAACAACATCTGTGCATTTGCTCTGTTAGCGTACAGCTTACAGTAACTCAATTAAGACATATGCTAGCTAGCTAGGACCCACAGTACCCTCTGTAGCTCAGTCTAGCAAGCAGTCTAGCAAGTCTCCCCCAGTCTGCAACACTCATGTCAACACCAGGAGAGGATGGCATTGTTGTTGTTAAAGAAATACATCACTTGGTAATACCACGTTCATTTTCAGATTTTCCCAAGTTCATTATTTGTACTTTTGGGGTTTATTTGTGTCATTTTGACAACCATGTGTTTGAACCCATTATTATGAGCCGTCCTCCACTCAGCAGCCTCCACTGGTCTACGAGGAATGAAAGTGTCTGTCGTGTATGCAGCATCAGCGATAGGAAGTTACTCAGTGTTACTCCACTGCACTTTCTCTCATATCAGAGAGGATGTGGAGGAGATGGTTAATATCAGACAGAACTGCTTGGTAAATGATCTTCAGAGACACTGTTCGTCAAGACAGAACTGTCAATGTCAGAACATAGTAACATACACTACACTTACAGTAACCATTTTCACCCCTCTGTTATTGGCCAAACAGTATGTAATCAAGTTCAAGAGATTGAGGATATGTGTGTCTTAAATGTCTGTTCATGGCCACTCTATGTACTGGTACATCACTTGGTAATACCCCGGTAATATCACCACTTCCATACAGTTTATATTACTCTTTTTTTGTTGGCTGTAGAATCTCTAGAGCTCTTGAATGTTTCCATGAAAATAATTAGCAATAATTATTTGTACTTGTGGGGTTTATTTGGGTCATTATAACATGGTTTTAGAGCATGCTGAAAGAGACATGGCTTCTAATAATTTGATTTTTCCATTGCTGTACTAATGGTTGGCTGTCCAGTCATTATTGTTGCGGAGTAATGTATCCAAAGCATGCCCTTCTTAGTAACTCTAGTAACTCCAGTGATAACAGCAGAGTTGGGCTGATTAGTGTCTCGTAGCGCTCCCTGCTAGGCTAAACAGTGCGACATGGTGTTTTCACATTAACATTATCAGAGCTGTTTCACAGCAGAGCTAAGTGCACTTTTTCCTGCTCTTACTTGGTGCACTTTTGGGAGCATGAATTAAAGAACTCCTGGGGTTTAGTGGTGCAGGATCCAGCAGCGATAGGTTTTAGATCTGAAACACAGGCAGGGGAGTGGAGGGAGGAGGCCTGCTAGGCTGCTACTGGAACTACTTCCCAGCTGTAGTTAGCATTAAACCTCCCAATCAGCTTAACTGCATGGACACATACTCAGCCATAGCCATTTCTGTTTGCTGTGTGGCTCCAAACGGAGTTTGACTCTCCCTAGCCTATACCAGATCTCACTGTCATCTTTCTCTTGCTGAACAACAGAGCTGCCCCTGGTTGATGACGTTAAGTAACCACACTTCATCCCATGTCTGTGTAATCTAATGAAGTGCGTATGTGTTGGAGGTCCTGAGTGTCAGTGTCAGAGTGGCGTTGTGACCTGTCTGCGGTTGTGTTTGTGTGTGTTGATGTTCCAGTTGAACTCCCAGATGAACTCGGTCAGCAGCTCGGAGGACATCAAGCCCCCCCTGGGTCTCAACGGGGTGATGAAGGTGCCCGCCCAGCCCTCACAAGGCTGCACGCCCCTCTCCCTCACCAAACACATCTGTGCCATCTGCGGGGACCGCTCGTCAGGTAGGTGCCCTAAGGTTACAGACACACTCATCACACACACACACACACACACACACACACACACACACACACACACTCATCACACACAGTCACACTGTCACTGAAAGGCTCACTAATACGCCATATATACTGTACTACTTAACCCAGCTAAAAGGAAGTATACATCGTGTCTATGACAGTGGAGGCTGCTGAGGGGAGGACAACTCACAATAATAGAGTGAATGGAATGGTACTGAAAACCATGTGTTTGAACCCATTCCATTTACTCCATTCAGGCCACTGTTATGAGCCGTCCTCCCCTCGGCAGCTTTTGTCTGTGGTGTCTGCAGCATCAGAGATAGGAAGTTACTCAGTGTTACTCCACTGCACTTTCTCTCATATCAGAGAGGATGTGGAGGAGATGGTTAATATCAGACAGAACTGCTTGGTAAATGATCTTCAGAGACACTGTTCATCAAGACAGAACTGTCAATGTCAGAAAATAGTAACATACACTACACTTACAGTAACCATTTTCACCCCTCTGTTATTGGCCAAACAGTATGTAATCAAGTTCAAGAGATTGAGGATGTGTGTGAAGTGTGTCTCAAACGTCTGTTCATGGCCACTCTTTAAAGTGAAACTCAGTGAAGACGACCTGTCTGTCCCCAGGTAAACACTACGGAGTGTACAGCTGCGAGGGCTGTAAAGGCTTCTTCAAGAGGACAGTGCGGAAGGACCTGACCTATACCTGCCGCGACAACAAGGACTGTCTGATCGACAAGCGCCAGCGCAACCGCTGCCAGTACTGCCGCTACCAGAAGTGTCTGGCCTGTGGAATGAAGAGAGAAGGTACAGCACATGCCGTTGAGGATAAAGGCCCATTTACCCTCTCTCTCTGTCTGTCTCTCTCTGTCTGTATCTCTCTGTCTATCTCTGTCTGTCTCTCTCTGTCTATCTCTGTATTTCTCCTTCATATCTCTCTCTCTTTCTCTCTCTCCCGCTCTCTCTCACATGCGCACACAAGCACAATAACCCTCTGTGTCAGTCTTGTCAGTGTTAATCGTTTAGCTCCTCACGTAGAGATCTTGGAGTGTGTTGAGATCACTTGTGTGATAATGAGCTCCACTCATCCTCCTCTTTATTACTACTGAATGAGGAGCGCTAGCTGCAGAGGACTCACAGTCAGAATTACTGACTTCCTCAGAGGCGCTCAGCATTGAAATTAGAGGCTAATGGAAGTCTTTATTACTGGTTATTCAGATCAGGGCTCTTTCATTGACAAGACTTTAGCTTGAGAATGTTCCAGGGACTGGTAGCATTCATAGGCAGACCTTTTCATGATTTCAGAGTTCCCTTGAAGAACAGTGAGGAGAGGGAGAGCGGAGGGAGAGAGAGAGAGAGAGGACGAGAGAGTGGAGGGAGAGAAAGCACAAGCTGTTGCCCTCAAAAGAGGTAGTTTTAGCACGTCATAAGAGAGGAGGACATTAGTACTCTTAACACACTTCTCCAACAGAACAGCGGCATCACTATCTATGGGGAAGTATTGCTTTGCAATATTTATTGATTGATTTATTTAACCTTTATTTAACTAGGCAAGTCAGTTAAGAACAAATTATTTACAATACTAGTTGAACTCCCAAGTTCAGTCATTAAATATTTTGGCTTTAGAGACACAATGTGGTATTCCAGTTATTCAGGGACATAATCTGAAGCACACAGTCCAGTTCCATATCAGAAATCACTTTATGTTTTTCTAGGATCAGCTTTCCGTATTCTGAACGTTAACCACCGCACCATGCAAAAACAATACAAAACTGATCCAAGACTAGCATGAATAGAAAGATGTCACACATCATTAGCCTTTAGCCCGGTGTGCAGATGTTCCGCTCCTCCCTTGAGTATCAGACGCCGAACAAAACGAAAGCAGAGGAAAAGAGAAAACAAGAGAGTCTAGGATAAATAAATTTGTCTTGACCCCTCCTTGTCATCCTCCAATCACTCCCGCCCTCCCATATTCACTCTTATTTATATCATCATGGGGCTCAACCTCTGTTCAAGGATATGATAATTTACTGCCTTTCACCCCCTGTACCCTGAGGCAGGGGGAGAACAAGGCAGCGGTAGTCCAAAAGGCTGAGCGAATCCACTGAAAAACTGGATTAAATGAAATGATGCTCTCCAAGTCAGGGAAGGGGGAAATAAAGCTAACATGATTTCAGCCCTCCTCACCTCTCTCTGACTCCAGCACAACTATTCTGCCCTTGGGCTATTCTCCACCGCCAGACAGCAGTTCCTCAAAAATGGGGCCCCTCATGCCCCCCCCCCCCCCCCCCCTCTCCTCCTCTCCCCGTTCTCCCCTTCCCAGAACCCCCACCCTGTGATTCAGCACTTGGAATAGAAACAGGAGAAGGAAAAATGAAGAAAAGAGAGAATATGAAGTGTCTTGGTCTGTGTGTCTGAGGGAGTGTTTATGTTTAGAAGGGAGAGTAGAGAGAAACCCAGAGTCAGTGCAGAGCAACCACTTCCATATGAACACGCATACACACACACCTCTCTCCCAAATCCTCTGAGGGTGGAGGTGCGGTTTGGATTGCCTCGGCCACTGTGAGCCTCTGTGTCTGCTCAGCACACAAACCACTTCCTGTGTCTCCCTGCCAAGCCAATCACACAGCAGATCCAAAAAGGCCCTTCTTTACCCAGAGACTTAGTGAGGCTGTTATTTACTGGACAGAATAAAAACCACATTATATTGGACAAAGTCCCCATTTAATGTCTGTGTGCTCCAGTCAGTCTCTCAAAGCCATTCTGTCACAGTGTCTGTGGTAAACATGCAGGGTGTAAATGAGGACTGACATCCCATACATTATTAATGTGTCAATATGATGGCCATGAAAGGCGCTTGTTGTTTGTGATTGTACATAGACCCAGCTCTTTGATATGAGACAGCTGAAGAGGGGGTCCTTGTATGGAGGGATATGTGTATGTTGTGTTTACACAGTACTGTATTTCCTTTCATGTCTCTATAATAATAGAACACACACTATATTTACATATGTACACACACAACACACACACAAACACTGCACACACTAGACAACACCGCAGCAGCAGTAGTGACCGGAACCAGTTTTGTTACACACAGCCGTCCAGGAGGAGCGCCAGCGGGCCAAAGAGCGCAGCGAGAACGAGGTGGAGTCCACCAGCAGCGTCAACGAGGACATGCCCGTGGAGAAGGTCCTGGAGGCAGAGCTCGCTGTGGAACCCAAGACAGAGACCTACATCGAGACCAACCTGGGCATGCCATCCAACTCGGTGAGTCACTACACTGTACTGTATGGCTCTCTGTCCTGGAGAGCAGGAGCTGTTTACACACTCACATATGTACATGCACGCGCACCAGAGTATGTGATTGGAGTTGCTGCTCCACATCCTTTCCATCCTCTCTGCTATGAACCAAATAGGCTACATGTCATGTTAAACAGCATAAACTGTAAACACTTTAAATAGGTCAGGAGCCAAACAGGGAGCAGGGAACGAAAATTAATTATTTAGGCTATACTGTATGATTTCAATTATTTCAAGGATATAGCATACAAAGAAATACATTATGAAGCATTTGCGATTGCGACACAATAGGCTGGTCTCAGCATTTTAACATTTTATTGTATTAAATCATTAAAGTCTATAAATTGCGCATTTAGGCTGTGACTGAAACTGAAAAATGCCTTATTAGGCTCAGTCTACAGTCGTGGCCAAAAGTTCTGAGAATGACACAAGTTGCTGCCTCAGTGTTGATGATGGCAATTTGCATATACTCCAGAATGTCATGAAGAGTGATCAGATTAATTGCAATTAATTGCAAAGTCCCTTTTTGCCATGAAAATGAACTTAATCTCAAAAAAACATTTCCACTGCATTTCAGTCCTGCCACAAAAAGGACCAGCTGCCATCATGTCAGTGATTGTCTCGTTAACACAGGTGAGAGTGTTGACGAGGACAAGGCTGGAGATCACTCTGTCATGCTGATTGAGTCAGAATAACAGACTTGTCACGAATGGGTGTATGGAGAGACCAAGACGCAGCGCAGGGATTATAGTTCGTCATTTATTTATACTATGTATAACCTGTACAAATGACTGAACGAACTCTACAACAAAACCGAAAACAAACACTATGGAAAAACGTCACGTTCACTAAACATACAAATGGACGGACGTAAAGAAAAAAACACTTACTACACCGTGACTGCGACATACATCGATAACATGTAACGATAACAACCCACACCAAGTGAAGGACAGACTCAACATATATTGGATCCCTAATTAGAGACAAGGGGTAGCAGCTGCCTCTAATTAGAGATCCACCCAAAACCCACAAAGAAACAGAAAAGAACGACACTGTCAGACTCTGACCAAGCAACATAGAGAAGCCTATTGAGGGTGGTGCTTGAAATCATTGTTCTTCCTCTGTCAACCATGGTTACCTGCAAGGAAACACGTGCCGTCATCATTGCTTTGCACAAAAAGGGCTTCACAAGCAAGGATATTGCTGCTGGTAAGATTGCACCTAAATCAACCATTTATCGGATCATCAAGAACTTCAAGGAGAGAGGTTCAATTGTTGTGAAGAAGGCGTCAGGGTGCCAAAGAAAGTCCAGCAAGCGCCAGGACCGTCTCCTAAAGTTCATTCAGCTGCGTGATCGGGGCACCACCAGTGCAGAGCTTGCTCAGGAATGGCAGCAGGCAGTGAGGCGAAGACTTTTGGAGGATGGCCTGGTGTCAAGAAGGGCAGCAAAGAAGCCACTTCTCTTCAGGAAAAACATCAGGGACAGACTGATATTCTGCAAAAGGTACAGGGATTGGACTGCTGAGGACTGGGGTAGAGTCATTTTCTCTGATGAATCCCCTTTCCGATTGTTTGGGCCATCCGGAAAACACCTTGTCCGGAGAAGACAAGGTGAGCGCTACCATCAGTCCTGTGTCATGCCAACAGTAAAGCATCCTGAGACCATTCATGTGTGGGGTTGCTTCTCAGCCAAGCGAGTGGGCTCACTCACAATTTTTCCTAAGAACACAGCCATGAATAAAGAATGGTACCAACACATCCTCCGAGAGCAACTTCTCCAAACCATCCAAGAACAGTTTGGTGACGAACAATGCCTTTTCCAACATGATGGAGCACCTTGCCATAAAGCAAAAGTGATAACTAAGTGGCTCGGGGAACAAAACATCAACATTTTGGGTCCATGGCCAGGAAACTCCTTAATCCCATTGAGAACTTGTGGTCGATCCTCAAGAGGCGGGTGGACAAACAAAAACCCACAACTTCTGACAAACTCCAAGCATTGATTATGCAAGAATGGCCTGCCATCAGTCAGGATGTGGCCCAGAAGTTAATTGACAGCATGCCAGGGCGGATTGCAGAGGTCTTTAAAAAGAAGGGTCAACACTGCAAATATTGTCATTGTCAATGAAAGCCTTTGACACTTATGGAACACTTGTAATTATACTTCAGTGTACCATAGTAACTACTTACATAAAGATCTAAGAACACTGAAGCAGCAAACTTTGTGGAGACCAATACTTGTGTCATTCTCAAAACTTTTGGCCGCGACTGTACAGTGCCTTTTTCATTCATTTTTAGAAACAGTTTGGCCAGAGTCTGTGGCTTCAGGCTCATGCGATGGTGCCTGGAGAGCAGGCCAACAGCGGAGAATATCATATCTGCGCTTGCAGAGCCACTGGGGATGCTAAACATCCTTCAGGCCGCTCTTACCAGGCTGGGCAGAAATATAGAGTTATTTTTTTCTATAGGTAGTCCTAAAGGTTTTTAGGCAAAATAACTCAAAACATTTAAGAGATCAGATTTTTTGTTTATAAATACTTTGCTACAATGACACACTTAGTTATCTACCCACCTCAATCCTTTTATTTTATGTGCACGTAGCAAGGGGCTATAGCCGCACACAAGTAGACTACAAATGTATGCTGGGCCAGGCATGCCCTGAGCTTGAGTGAGCGCTACTGGAGCGAAATTGGAGCGGGTTAGAAGGCTTACACTCCAGCCTTTGGGAATATCACTCCACGCTCCAGTCAAATTGGGCTGCGCTCCTTGCTCCGATCCAGCTCCGCTTACATACTCTGACATGCACACACACTCACATACAGATGTAGGATCTTAATTTGATCACCCTGCTGCAAGATAAATGGTTAACTTGTAGTGTATTTTAGGTTTAAATAAACTTCAGAAGTTTGTAATTTCCGACTTGATTTTTCCTTACGAAATACTGTATGTATCAACTGCTTATTAATTATAATCCACATAATAATTCACATTTCCTGTTGCTCAAATTAAGGTCCTACATCTGTATTACCCATTTTCTCCCTTTTGAAACAGGTACTTTGTGCCTCAGCCTCTGACATGTGTCTTTGCAGTAATGGACATTAATAGCATGTAATCAGTGTTATCACAACAATTTGCCACACCATTAGAGTTCAATTATGCTGCAATCTAACAATCTCCATTATCCTCTCTGGATGCCCCTGGACTCCCCAGGGTCTTTCTTGATTGACATGGAGCAGCCATTAGCCAACGTGGGGATGTTATTATTATTATTATTTATGTTGTTGTTGTTTTTATGGGTTTCATCTCTGTGGTGAAATAGGAAAATAGATTGTATTCTCTTTGGTTGGGTATCCAGGGCTCTGCCACTTGCTGCCTATCACTGAGATGAACAAGGTATCTGTGACTATTCTACATCCATTACCTATACACTCCTTGTGTGGCACCTTACTTCACAAGTCCACTAGTTCACCTGTGCACCCTGCATATCTGCAGTCTCCCAGCCACCCACCTACGCTATGTGAGGCTCTCTCTGTTCATTCTCTAGACTCTCTCTGGCTCAACCATGAATAATACAACAGCCAGACTGTTCCTGACAGCATCCCACCAAGCTCTGGCTTTCTCAGGAATAATACCGGAAAGACAGACAGAGAGCAGTTGTGCATGAATGGAAAGGAGGGAGAGAGAGAGAGAGAGAGAGAGAGTGAGTTCTTCTTCTGGGACTCATCTGCTCTGGGAGGGGTGGGGGGGAAGGTAGAACTCTGAAGGCTGTTATGTGAGTAAATGGGAGCTATATTTGGGGAGATAGAGATGTACATGATGAACATTGACACTAAGGAGGAGAGGGGATGGGTGAGTGTTGGGGGGGTGGGGCTGGCTGGCTGGCTGACAGCTCTGACACACTAAAGCACTGTGTGTGTGTCTGTCTGGGCTGTGCCTTGCAGTGGCTGTACGTCTTACCCCTGGGGCTCTGACGCCAACAGGGGGTGCCCTGCAGGAGGAGGAAATCAAGCTTTTCTAGAAATCTAGCTTTGATAAAGGCAGAGAAAAATCTTTCAGGAATTGTTTTCTGTCTGTCAGTTGTCTTGGTAGTTTTCCAGTAATTCAAGTAATTTCTAATGATTGTAATGGTAATGGGGAGTTGTAGATCAGTGGGCCATGTAGATTGGGTAATATGTGAAATTGTAATTCATCTAAATTTCCTCAGCTATAGACAACTGCTGAGAGACCACTTAGTTCCCATTCCACTGATATTTCAGTTAACTCTGAAAATTATCATAATCATATGAAATGTAGGAGTAGATTAAACAAGAGTACAGCGGCACAGTCAGCGTTGGAACGTGTCCCCCATGCTGTGTCCCCTTGGCAGGCAGTCTCGGAACCCCTGGTCCGGGGGCTGCTCCCCCCGCCCCCCCCCAGTGGCACTCATTTAGGAGGCACTGTCCCATGTGTTAATGAATCCCAGGGTCGAGGCCTGTGAGTGCACGCCATGAATGGGCACCGCCACTGTCTAATGGCCGGGGTTTGGCCAAGCTGAATAAAGTGTGTTTATCTCATGGTGACCTAGAACAGGAGTTAAACAGCCGTTAGTAACATGCCTCCAGTCAGACAAGCCAGGGCCTTCTCTTCGAGGAGGGAGGGGGTTGAGGGGGAAACACGCTGTCGTTTTGCTGTGCTGTGGAGATTTTCCTTCCACTCTCTGGCTCTCTCTCTCTCTCTCTCTCTCTCTCTCTCTCTCTCTCTCTCTATCCATCTCTCCTTCTCTATCCCTTTCTCTCATTTTGTCTTGTGTTATCCAAATTCTTGTGGCGCTTGAATCTGTCAACTTGTATAATTAGTCTATCTCTTTGGACAGACACAGGAGAGGGAGAGACAAACAGAGAGGCGTGCTAACGTTATTTAGAGAGTACTTGGCTGATGTCTCAATATACTCTTCTACAACTCTAAGAGACATTTATGAGGACTTGACACAATTGTGTTGGAAATTTGGATTATGGACTAATCATCCATTGACTACCACATCTTGATAAAAATATAAAAGGACAGTATGCAAGCCAGGCATTTCTATGTGAGGAGAGGTTAGGATGGGATGGATATCCACTGTGAATAATGCACACCAAAGACTTTAATTCAGTCTGGGAAAGAAATACACTCTTGTTTGTGGCAGGCGTTAAGACGTGTCCTCAAAGCGGCTCTCATGAGCCCAAATGCTCTCACTCCCTCTCTACATCTCTCCCTCAGGGGAGGGTTTCGCCTCTCCTCTCCCTCTCTCCTCCCCCTGCTCGACACATTTTCAGAAAGCGATCAGCTGGGCCCCTATCCTCCAAAGTGAAACATGTTCACAGAGAAGGAATTTAAAAAGGTTTATCTCACAGACACGGTGGTCCCTCTCAGCTTGTTCCACACATGCACAGAATATTGAACTCCTAGGTTCATGTCATCCTCATTCTCCTAGACCTCGGAATTCATCGTGGTCTCTTCCACTGTGACTCTCCATAACATCCCCTGACGGCTGTCACTTTACAGTAAGGACAGTGAGGTTAATGTGTGATCATAGCAGGAGCGTGGTCTCTGTTCTCTCCTGTCATCTTCATGGTGTATACAGTGAGAAATGAGGTCAGTGTAAACATGGCTAAGAGAGCCATGCAACATTCATGAGCCTTTACCGTGTTTAACGAGAACTCTGGGAGTTGTATTCTTTTGAGGGGCCTCGGCAGAGACACAAAGTACAGCCCCTTTTGTTTTGTTTTGTTTTGTTTGGAGTGCAGCTGCCTTTGGAATGAATTAGCGGAATTGTTTATGGGTTTGGAGAGAAATACAGGAAAAAACTGTCTAGCTGAGCCGCATCGTCCACAACGACACCCACGGAGATCAGATGCTGAAATATTTATAAGATGCTTTTTTTCTCCACCCAAAGAAAATCTACTTTCAGTTTTCAAAACAGTGCCGGCTTTGTGTCTGGTTAACTGTTTTATACTGTTTCATATTTCAAGGGGTCGTCTCTGATTCTCAGCAGTCAGTAAGAGCTTCCCATTATAGGGAAGGAGGATTGGAGGGTGGGATGGAGTAGGTAGTCTTCGGTCTGAGCATTAGAAGTAGAGGAAGACTGGAAAGAAGAAGAGGTTGAATGAGTTTTCCTCATCTTACACTAATCTTCTCCAGAGAGCTGCATTTCATGTTGGGATCCTCCGAGCTTTCAGCATCGATCTGTGGGATTTGGGGAGAGAGAGAAGTTGTGGAAAAGTTTACCAGGCCTTTGTTGTTGTAGAATGATCTCAGACATACTGAGAATTGGTATGCAGTTATTCACAGAGCATCATAATATACATTTTATCCATCCCCAGATAACATTATGTTTTTGTGATTGATAATACTAGCTAGATTTCCATCCACTTTGGTACAGATTTTCATGCAAATATTCAAAAATCTGCATAAAGAAAATATGGGAATTTTCCCAGCAGTTGTGTGTTTCCACCAAAACTGACATGTTGCAGATAAAAATCAGGGCCTGATGAAGTAATGCACACAAAATGTACTTTTTCACTAAAGTTTTGACGTAACCATACAATTCTAAAGTTCAATGTTTCGTTTCCATTGCATTTTCAACTCTACCGATGGTTTTGTCACGAATAGCAAGTGTGCCTGCTCTGGTCTTGGCACCTGCGCTCTAAGCAACAGCTTGCAAGTGTGGGAAGGCTGTGCGGGTAGGTTCTAGGCTAGTCTACATAATGAGATTATAATGGATAAGAGCGAGAATATTTGTATTTGTCAAATGGCAGTCAATCATCGATTATCACGTCACCAGAATCACACCCTCATTTATTGGAAAGGAGCATCAAGATCACCGTGCAATTTCACCACACTGTGATGTTCACCATAAGTTATTTCATCTGTAGCCTAATAAACTGCATGGTTACCCGAGTCAGAGTAGAAGTGCTACACACCATATCCGGACGTGGCACACGCAAACACACACACAGACACACACACACACATACACACACAATAATATTATTATGTGAAATACTATTACACACACTTATATAATCAATAATGTTCTAACGAAATATCTATATCAGTTAACTCATGTGGCTCAGTTGATAGCGCATGTTGCATGCAACACCAGGATTGTGGGTTTGATTCCCACGGGGGACCAGTACAAAAAAAGTATGAAAATGTATGCACTCACTAGTGTAAGTCGGTCTGGATAAGAGTGTCTGCTAAATGACAAAAATGTAAACAATCGAAATGACTGAAAAATGCAGTTGAAAACGTCAAGAAATTGCCTCATCAAAATGAAATTCTAGCATGATAAATTAAATGCATAAAAGGGATGTTGTGTAATATCATGTTCATTCAACAGTAGCCTAATTTGCAAAGGAAAATGCATTTAGGCCAACCTTTACTTGTAATGAAGTCCATTCGTCTGTCCTTCAGACCAGTGAACCTCTCGGTGACAGGGTTGTAGAAGTCACAGCAGAACCCCATGTCCATTGTTTTATTCTGCATGCACACAGCAGGCCCACTGTCCCCAAGGAATCCTTCAGTTCCATTTTCACGCTGACACAAAAAGTGACACACACACAAACAGTAGCTGGTAGCACAGTTCTTCCATGAAGCACACAGGTAGGCAGTGCCATCCATTAGGGCATCCAGCCGGTCGTAGAGCAGAATCCTCGTAAGTGCGAGCTGAATCCTCCCTCGTAAGTGCACCCCCATGCAGCCAAGCACGTAGAATCATTGTAGTTAGTCGCATCCATCTTGTAGAAGTCAAGTAAATGTCCAAGATGTGTAAAAGTCTGAGTAAAACGTTTTAATTGGTAATGATGTTTCAGACAAGTAGACAGTACAGTACTCACTGTTCCCCTGCCCGACATCTATCACATATATCAGTGAGGGAGATGGTGGTTGACTTGCCTGTCCATGAATAAAGTCCTGTGTTGTCTGCTTTATCTGCCTCTGTCTGCTCTTAACTTTCATTATAGTTGACGCTCCACTCGACGAACCCCGCAAACGGCGCATTTTTATATATATTTTTTAAATAGGCAAGTCAGTTAAGAACAAATTATTTACAATGACGGCCTATACCGTTCAAACTCGAACGACGCTGGGCCAATTTTGCGCTGCCCTATGGGACTCCCAATCACGGCCGGTTGTGATACAGTCTGGATTGTGACATTTTTTGAGGTGCAGTATAGTGTCTATTTGCCAGGTTGTTTTTGCTAGCTAGGTAGCTTCCTTCTGTTCAAGGGATGCTAGCGCAAAATGATGTAGACATGCCCAAATGTGCAGAGCTCACCCAAGGTTAATTAATACCCACACAACATGTTTAGGCAATACGCAAGCGCAACATATGAAATTGTCTCAATGCAACGAATGAAGCTACTTCAAGCTAGGCAAAGCAGCGACGCTAATGCTGACCCTGTCCATTGACAGTGACTGGAGTCAGGAACGGCTGTGCACACCAACAATTTTAATGAATGGAAAGGAAGGCATGAATACCCTGGCACCTTTCCTGAGGTTTTGATGCAGTTTTGGCAAATGTTTAGATTTTGAGCATAAAAATCACCAGAATCATTGAGATATTTTTGTATATAATTGTATTTTAATTGTGGCTTTTCAGAACAGCTTACCATGGCTGTACGTCACTGTTATGTATATGTTAGAAGTTCTTGTCCTCTTCACTGCCCATGGTTTCCTCCCAGGTTAAGTGAGGCCTTCAGTTTGATGGCTTCTGAAACTTGAGGTTTCTTTGTCCTTTTCCATTCACATCCTACGGTCTCTCTCTCTCTCTCTCTCTCTCTCTCTCTCTCTCTCTCTCTCTCTCTCTCTCTCTCTCTCTCTCTCTCTCTCTCTCTCTCTCTCTCTCTCTCTCTCTCTCTCTCTCTCTCTCTCTCTCTCTCTCTCTCTCTCTCTCTCTCTCTCTCTCAGCTTTAATGTCCCTCCTCTTTCTTCAGGTCTCTTTTTCATGTTAACTCAAATCATAAACACTGTCTATTGTCCTCTCTCTTGAACATGAGAGACTACCTTTTCAGCCTTCGACAATATACTGTACATTTTGACCTTTTTCATCCAGACTTTACTCTGTTTGAGGTCAGGAATATAACCCTGATGTCGTGGTGAGCATACCATTTCTTCAGACCCATTCTCACACTCTCACTCATGAAATGAATTGACACTTGAACGCCCAAACACTTGTTCCTTAACTCTGTGTCAGTTCGAGCTCTTTTTTTTCTCTCTTTCTGAACACTCCAAATGGTCTTTTGTCGCTAGAAGTGTCCTGAAGGAACTGCTTGCTTGGAGAGAGTCATTCTCTGCAGGTATTTCCTCCTCAGGCTGGGACAGAATCACTGTTTGTTTTACCTTCCTGCTCGCTCCTCCTCAGAGGAGATCATTCACTTGGCTGGAGTGTGTGTGTGGCTCAGAGGAGCAACGAGCGGAGCAGACCTGTGCTCCTTTATAACTTGGTGGTGCACTGCTGTGACTGGAAAGCTTTATCTAGTGGAGAGGACAGCTCCACATGAAGCTCAGAAGCCACACCAAAACATACACTTAGCAAGCACGCACATGAACATATGCGCATAAGTACGAATACACACACAACCACACACACTTCGCAACGTATCTTTCAGTCTTTCTGTGCTAACTGTATTTGTGACAGCAAGCCTTCCCATGTGTCTTTCAACAGCCCAACGACCCGGTGACTAACATCTGCCAAGCAGCCGACAAGCAGCTCTTCACACTGGTGGAGTGGGCCAAGAGGATCCCCCACTTCTCTGAGCTGCCCCTGGATGACCAGGTCATCCTCCTACGAGCAGGTCAGTTCAACACAACCATGAGACTACATCAGCATCCCCCATAGGCAGGCCACTGCAGCATTATTGGCATTGTAGGCTATTTGTAGGCTATTGGCCTGATGGATCATCTGTCATATTCTTTATGTATGCTATCTTCTGTGTTTTCCCTGTATGATGCTCTTGCTGATTGCTTGTCGCTCCATATTACACAGTTCACTTCCACACAAGGAAGCCCATCCAGCTCTCTAACCCTCTCCTACCCCCTCTTACCGTTCTCCTTCTGGGTACCCATAGTTATGGAGAGAATTATGTAACACTCACATCTGTAGTCAAGGCTCAACACCATCATCCCCAGATACCCTGGACCCACTCCTTCGCATACCGCCCCAACAGATCCACAGATGACACAATCTTTATTGCATTCCACACTGCCCTCTCTCACCTGGACAAAAGGAACACCTACATGAGAATGCTGTTCCTTGACTACAGTTCAGCGTTCCACACCATAGTGCCCTCCAAGCTCATCACTAAGCTAAGGAACCTGGAACTGATCACATCCCTCTGCAACTGGATCATGGACTTCCTGACGGGACACCCCCACATTGTGAGGGTAGGCAACAACACTACGTTGTTGCCTACCACCACGTTGACCCTCGTTGACCCTCAACACAGGGGCTCTTCAGGGGTGTGTGCTTAGTCCCCTCCTATGCTTCCTGTTCACAGGAAACGGAGGGCCAAGCACGCCCCCTCAGGAGTCTGAAAAGATTTGGCATGGGCCCTCAGATCCTCAAAATGTTCTACAGCTGCACCATTGAGAGCATCTTGACTGGCTGCATCACCGTTTGGTATGGAAACTGGTTGGCATCCGACCGCAAGGTGCTACAGAGGGTAGTGTGTATGGCCCAGTACATCACTGGGGCCGAGCTCCCTTTCATCCAGGACCTCTATACCAGGCGGTGTCAGAGGAAGGCCCTAAAAATTGTCAAACACTCCAGCCACCCAAGTCATAAACTATTCTCTTTGCTACTGCATGATAAGCGGTACCGATGCACCAAGTCTGGAACCAGCAGGACCCTGAACAGCTTCTACCCCCAAGCCATAAGTTAGTTAGTTAAATAGTTAACCAAATAGCTACCCAAATAGCTACTCTGCATTGACCCTTTTTGCACTAACCTATTTGACTAATCACATACGCTGCTGCTGTTTAATATCTTTATTTTATGTATTTATTTTATTTAACCTTAATTTAACAAGTCAGTTAAGAACTGTCACTTTATTCCTAGTTACACTTCCGTTTAAAAGTTTGGGGTCACTTAGAAATGTCCTTGTTTTTGAAAGAAAAGCAAATGTTTTTGTCCATTAAAATAACATCAAATTGATCAGAAATACATTGTACACATTGCTAATGTTGTAAATTACTATTGTAGCTGGAAACAGCAGATTTTTATTTTAAATGGAATATCTACAAAGGTGTACAGAGGCCCATTATCATCAACCATCACTCCTGTGTTCCAATAGCACGTTGTGTTAGCTAATCCAAGTTTATAATTTGAAAAGGCTAATTGATCATTAGAAAACCCTTTTGCAATTATGGTAGCACAGCTGAAAACTGTTGTGCTGATTAAAGAAGCAATAAAACTGGCCTTCTTTAGACTAGTTGAGTATCTGGAGCATCAGCATTTGTGGGTTCGATTAAAGGCTCAAAATGGCCAGAAACAAAGAACTTTCTTCTGAAACTCGTCAGTCTATTCTTGTTCTGAGAAATTAAGGCTATTCCATGCGAGAAATTGCCAAGAAACTGAAGATCTCGTACAACGCTGTGTACGACTCTCTTCACAGAACAGCGCAAACTGTCTCTAACCAGAATAGAAAGAGGAGTGGGAGGCCCCGGTGCATAACAGAGCAAGAGGACAAATACATAAGAGTGTCTAGTTTGAGAAACGGACGCCTCACAAGTCCTCAACTGGCAGCTTCATTAAATAGTACCCGCAAAACACCAGTCTCAACGTCAACAGTGAAGAGGTGACTCCGGGATGCTGTACATACAGTATTTACCTCAATTACCTCGTACCGCTGCGCATCGACTCAGTACGATACTCTGTGTATATAGCCAAGTTATCGTTACTCATTGTGTATTTATTATTACGTGTTTTACTTTTCTTTTATTATTTTCTTTCTCTCTGCATTGTTGAGAAGGGCCCGTAAGTAAGAAGTCCACACCTGTTGTTTACGAAGCATGTGACGATAACATTTGATTTGAGAGAGACTTTAGAAAGAGCTGTTCTGGAGCTAGCTGAGAGTGTCCTCTCTCCTCAGTGCTCAGCTCAGGTCTTCTATAAATAACCACTTTAGTTCTGCTGTCTCACAGATGAAAGCATCCCAGCCCCTCTCATTCCCAACTCAACTCTGGGGAAAAGTGTGGAGTTTTGCTAGACAGAACCTTTAAAGGAGCCCTGTCACTCAAACGGCACAGAGCTCTCTGTGTCTTACCGTCGCTTGGCATATCAAGTGTGTCACATTTATTGGGATGGCAGGCGCAGTTCACCCTGTTATACACTTATCTCTCTGGAAAGCACATCTGAGATGGGCTGCTAATAACCCAGAGCCTATGCATGAAAGAGCTTTCTGGTTTGACTATTCAGCCTAAATTGATTCATTGGAATTCCCTTCCCTCGTTGTCAGCTCAATTGTCAACTTAATTGTCAACTTTAAATGTTGACTGCGACATGAACTTTGTAATAGGTTTTCACTCTTTATCTATCCTTATTCTTCCCCCTCGCTCTCTTCTCTCTTCCCTCAGGGTGGAACGAGCTCCTCATCGCGTCCTTCTCGCATCGTTCGATAGCGGTGAAAGATGGGATCCTCCTGGCAACAGGGCTACACGTGCATCGTAACAGCGCCCACAGTGCTGGAGTGGGAGCCATCTTTGATAGGTAGTCATCATCTCCCTGTTTGCACTGCCTCATAAGCCTTGATACAATCAGCTTTGTGAAATACATTTTTGTTGGTTGCTATGTAATTCTTTATCACTAAGTTTCCACAATTATGGCGAGAAAAATAGACCCTGACCTGTAACAGTGAAAAGGGAGATGGAGACCTGTCAGAAGAAATCAATTTATGTGCGTTCCTTGACTGCAATACCACAGCAGGCTGGGACTATTGACCTACTTTTCCATTAGTCACATTTAAAGCCTATTCTGGCATCGTTAATTTTTCAAAGTCACATTTTTATTGACGGATTAATACAAAAAAGAATGGCTTTTCAGTGTACACAGAAGTTGATAAAGCCATCCAGTGTGAGATTAATCCAACAGATAGTCAGTTTTGTAAACTGTAAACCCTGTGGCATGCTGAGTCGCCAACTGAAGTGTTCTTTTGAGGGCAACAGCTTGTGCTCTCTCTCTCTCTCTCTCTCTCTCTCTCTCTGCTCTCTCTCCGCTCTCTCTCCCATCGCTCTCATTCTCTCTCACTCTGCTCTCCCTCTCTCTTCTCTCTCTCTCTCTCCCCCCTCTCTCTTTCTCCATCTTTCTCTCCCTCTATCCCCAGCTGGGAGTCTGTGCTCAGTGATTAGCATACTGCCAGTTCACTACTTACAAATGATGGACTACATCTCTGCATTAACTGGGGAAGCATTAAGATGACTGATAATGTAGCTCTATCTCCTCCTCTCCTCTCTGCCACACAACTAAAGAGGGTGGTTAACTTAAACACTCAATTCTTTTTTACCCTCATTGTTCCTACGGGCAAATTAAATTAGGACGAGCTAAGAGCTGAAATTGACTTTCCTCTCAGAGAGAGAGAGAAAGACAGAGACAGAGGGCGATGGAGAGAGAGAGAGAGAGAGAGAGAGAACGAGCGTGACTGAGT
Source organism: Thymallus thymallus (assembly GCA_023634145.1). Lineage (NCBI taxonomy): Eukaryota > Metazoa > Chordata > Actinopteri > Salmoniformes > Salmonidae > Thymallus > Thymallus thymallus. The sequence continues at coordinate 29,409,244 of CM042403.1, read as the reverse complement.
CAGCGAGGGGTGAGGAGTTCGAGCGGTCGCGTCACACTCCCAAAATGAAACGCCGCCTCACCTAGTGATGTCACACGCGGGTGGTGGGAGCATCAGTGTTACAGTCTGTGATTATGTTTGTGCTACATCGTTCATGGATGTCCTTTTCTCAGCCATGTTCTAAGCAGCTTGAATTACGTGGTGTAGGCAGGGCTGTAAAATGTTCCGCTGGTTTAACATTCCCTGTGTGTCAGGGTAGTGGGGCCGTGTTGTGAATTGATTTGTATTGAGTTGCCATTGAGTTACACCTGTAGAAAAAGGGAGGGTGTAATGAATGGTGACCTATGAAAGTGTTGCTGACTGATGGTCAGATCCCTTAAGAGCCTGTCTATGTCTCTCCCTCTCTCCATCCAGAGTGCTCACAGAACTGGTGTCCAAGATGAGAGACATGCAGATGGACAAGACAGAGCTGGGTTGCCTTCGGGCCATCGTCCTCTTCAACCCAGGTATCACATAAACACACTCCTAACACCCCTTCAATCCCAGGTATCACATAAACACACTCCTAACACTCCTTCAATCCAGAGCCTTCTATTTAGATAATAATAAGGCAATAAAGGACTGTTCCCGCTACTCTGACCTCATAAAGGACTCTGTTCCCGCTAGTCTGACGTCATAAAGGACTCTGTTCCTGCTACTCTGACCTCATAAAGGACTCTGTTCCCCCTAGTCTGACGTCATAAAGGACTCTGTTCCTGCTACTCTGACCTCATAAAGGACTCTGTTCCCCCTACTCTGACCTCATAAAGGACTCTGTTCCCGCTACTCTGACGTCATAAAGGACTCTGTTCCCGCTACTCTGACGTCATAAAGGACTCTGTTCCTGCTACTCTGACCTCATAAACAATGACTGCCTGGGATACCAGTGTACTTGCATACATGTGAAGCCTACACACACACCACTGCCCCACCAGACCCTTGTTCCTGCCGTGTTTTCTCCAAAGAGGCATGGCAGTTATGTGGTCCGCAACACTCTGCCCACAGTGCCCAGAGATAGCCTCTAACCTCCAGCCCTCTGTTACCCCTCTGCTAGCCCTATGTTATCCCTCAGCTAACCCTCTGCTAGCCCTCTGCTCTATGGTACAGGCCAGGGTTAAGTTCATTACCAAGCTGAGTGCCCGCGCCAGCCCTGCTCCACTGGCACCAGACGCGCTCCCTGTCTTTAATGAGTCTATGCCATGGCCCCGGAGACAAAGAGCAGTGTGGGAGCGTGCCACCAGCCCACAGGGGCTCCGGTGGGCCTCATTCTCCCAGGACAGACTGCTCCTCTGTACTCCAGAGTCACTCTGATACAGCCCTGGCTCTGAAACAGATCACAGCCTACTTTCCCCTAATTAGGAGCAGCTCACCGAGATGGCCTAATGGGAATGCTGGGATTCAGAGAGGCTGAGTCCTTTCCCACACTGAGATGAGAGTATTGCTGTATTCAGGCCTTTTCACTTGCTCAGTGGTAACCAATCAGACCCAGAAATGTGTTGCAATAAATGTTGAATCAGAAGTGTAGCCTACATTTGTTGCCTCATCCACCCTGTGTTATGGGGAGAATTACCATGCTTATGTACAGTGCTTTCAGAAAGTATTCACACCCCTTGACTTTTTACACATTTTGTTGTGTTACAGCCTGAATTTTGTGTCACTAAGCTACACCCAATACTCTATGGGCAGGTTTCACAGACAGGGCTTAGATTAAGCCAGCGGTAGGCCTTAATGTGTACTAGTTAAACTAGGACATTTAAGTAGCTTTCATGAACGTGGCTTAAATTAGGCTTAGTTAGTCAGAGACTATGGAGTCCTGGAGTAAGGTAAGTAAGCCTAAATTAGAACACCTGGGTTAAGCCTGATTAGGTTAAGTATGAGCACATGCTGTTGGTCTAATGGTGCTCATAAAAACCCGAAAGCGGTCTCGAAAAGCTATTTCATCAAAGTAATTTAATGGATTACTCCTATCCACAAGTACTCATCTTGCTGGCCTCTGTAGTGCATGTTGGTCTTCATTTAGATATTCCAAATAGTCCATGCTCCCTCACAAACAGTACTAAGCAGAAGTTAAACCTGCCTCTTTGAAAGATTAATTTAAGCTTAAATTTAGTCCTAGAGTAGCTCTAATCCTCCCTCTTGCAATCATCTTTATTTAATCCAGAACAGTCTAAATCTACTACTATAGTCTGTGCAAGTCGCTTTGAGTTAAGACAGCTCAAACAGGCATTTTAGTCTGGGACTAGGCTTAAGCTGTGAAACCGGCCCTATAATGTCAGTGGTATTTTGCTTTTAGAATTTTTTACAAATGAATTAAGTATGAAAAGCTGAAATGTGCTTAACAAATCATATAATAAGTTGCATGGACTCATTCTGTGTACAGTAATAGTGGCTCACATTATTTTTTTATGATTACCCCATCGCTGTACCCCATCGCTGTACCCCATCGCTGTACCCCACACATACAATTATCTGTAAGTAGAGAATTTTAAGCACAGATTCAACCACAAAGACCAGGGAGGTTTTTCAATGCTTCAATATATCCACATAATTTTCCTTCCTCATGATGCCATCTATTTTGTGAAGTGCACCAGTCCTTCCTGCAGCAAAGCACCACCACAACATGATGCTGCCACCCCCGTGCTTCACGGTTGGGATGGTGTTCTTCGACTTGCAAGCCTCCCCCTTTTTCCTCCAAACATAAAGATGGTCATTATGGCCAAACAGTTCTATTTTTGTTTCATCAGACCAGAGGACATTTTCCCAAAAGTATGATCTCTGTCCCCATGAGCAGTTGCAAACCGTAGTCTGGCTTTTTTATGGCGGTTTTGGAGCAGTGGCTTCATCCTTCTTTGCTGAGCGGTCGATATAGGACTCGTTTTACTGTGAATATAGATACTTTTGTACCTGTTTCCTCCAGCATCTTCACAAGGTCCTTTGCTGTTGTTCTGGGATTGTTTTGCACTTTTCGCACCAAAGTACGTTCATCTCTAGGAGACAGAATGCGTCTCCTTTCTGAGCGGTATGACGGCTGCGTGGTCCCATGGTGTTTATACTTGCGTACTATTGTTTGTACAGATGAACGTGGTACCTTCAGGCGTTTGGAAATTACTCCCAAGGATGAACCAGACATTTTTTCTGAGGTCTTGGCTGATTTCTTTTGATTATCCCATGATGTCGAGCAAAGAGGCAGTGAGTTTGAAGGTAGGCCTTGAAATACATTCACAGGTACACCTCCAATTGACTCAAATGATGTCAATTAGCCTATCAGAAGCTTCTAAAGCCATGAGATAATTTTCTGGAATTTTCCAAGCTGTTTAAAGGCACAGTCAACTTAGTGTATGTAAACTTCTGACCCACTGGAATAGTGATATAGTGAATTATAAGTGAAATAATCTGTCTGTAAACAATTGTTGGAAGAATTACTTGTGTCATGCACAAAGTGAAATCTGTGGAGTGGTTGAAAAATGAGTTTTAATGACTTCATCCTAAGTCTATGTACATTTCTAACTTCAACTGTATTCTAAATCCATTCCTTACTTATATTTATGTGTATTTGGGTATATGTTGTGAAACTGTTAGATACTACTGCGCTGACGGAGCTAGAAGCACAAGCATTTTGCTACACCCGCAATAACATCTGCTAACCACGTGTATGTTACCAATACATTTGATTTTGATTTGATTATGTTTGAAGCAAATCCAACACAACACATCACTGAGTACCACTCTTCATATTTCCAAGCATGGTGGTGGCTGCATCATGTTATGGGTATGCTTGTCATCACCATGGACTAGGGAGTTTTTTTAGGATTAAAACAAACTGAATAGCGCTAAGCACAGGCAAAATCCTAGAGGAAAATCTGGTTCAGTCTGCTTTCCAACAGACAGTGGGCTACAAATTCACCTTTCGCAGGACAGTAACCTAAAACATACTGGAGTTGTTTACCAAGATGAAATTGAGTTACAGTTTTGACTTAGAGAGCACTCCAGGATCTTAAGCACAACAAAGTCGTAACATATGGTACAAATTGGATTTGCAACATATCATACAAATATATTTTATATATGTTTTTAAATGACGTAGTACACAATTTGATGACATAGTACACAAAAAATGGGAACCACTTTTGAATCATGAGCACCACTTTCAAAACTGCTGTCTGAAATTATACAAATGTTTGAGAGTGCATCTTTAAATCGGCTTAAAAATATATGGCAAGACTTGAAAATGGGTGTTTAGCAATGATCAACAACCAACTTGAGAGAGCTTGAAGAATTAAACAGATGATAATGGGAAAGTACTGTACTATCAAGGTGTGCAAAACTCTGAAACACGCAGCTGTAATGGCTGTCAAAGGTGTTTCTAACATGTATTGACACAGGGGTGTGAATACTTATCTAATCAAGATATGTTTTATTTTTCATATTTCATTTTATCAAATGTTAGAATTTGTCTTCCACTTTGGAAGATTTTGTGTAGATCGTAGACAAAAAAATGACAATTAAATCAATTTTAATCCCACTTTGTAACACAACAAAATGTGGAATAAGTCAAGGAGTGTGAATACTTTCTGAAGATACTGTATAGGAGACACAGACCAGTAGGGCAGCTCACATGTAATTTGATTTTATTTGTCTTAAAGCCTTCTGATGGCAGCATGCAGATCTTAGTCTTCAGGGGCAGCCAGCCTGTCCACTAACACTGCCTCTCTCGCATGTACACAAACAGACACAAAGGTATATTATATTACACACTCATATACACAAGCTAGAATGTACACACAAAGCTCATGTACACGTACATCCATACTTGATATCCTGTGAATGTTGTGCCTGGTTGTCTGATTCAGTGTGTCTCTGTGTGTCTCTCCTCAGACTCTAAAGGCTTGTCAAACCCAGGTGAGGTGGAGGCTTTGAGAGAGAAGGTCTACGCCTCTCTTGAGGCCTACTGCAAACAGAAATACCCAGATCAGCCTGGCAGGTATGGATACACACACCTCCCTCTCTTTCTTTATATCTCTACCTTTTTTTCTGTCTTCCTCCACTCGTCTGTCAGTGTGTTTGGCAGAAAGTGCAATTATGTATGTATTGTATATGAATGTGACAGGTGTTTCAATTATGTCATAGGCAACCCTTTGATGACTTGCTGTACACAACAACACATCTTGTCTCTAATCCATGTCTTATTTTCTGTAAAGTTAATCACTGTTTTGTTTCTTTGATTGGATTAGGTTTGCCAAGTTGTTGCTGCGGTTACCAGCCCTGCGCTCCATTGGTCTGAAGTGTCTGGAGCACCTGTTCTTTTTCAAGCTCATCGGGGACACGCCCATCGACACCTTCCTCATGGAGATGCTAGAGGCGCCCCACCAAATGACATAACTGCAGGCGGGGCGTCACCCGTGTTCCCCTCGCACCTCCACCCCTAACCCCCTACAGAGAGTGGTCCTGCAAACCATTCGTCATCGTCGCCCCCCCTACGCTCTTTGATGTGTTTCAAAAAACAAGTTCAATGTCTATGGGTCTGTTTTATATATTGTACAAATATATAAATATATATATATAACTCATGAGAGGAATTGAGAGACAACAATGGACTGGATATGAAACGGACCGAGGAGAAAATATGTGTTTTGCGCCATTGTTTTGTAATGTGAAACAACAACAGAGAAGACCAGGTGTAACACGTAGCTGTTTGCAGGTGTATTTTTAACTGGCGGTTTTATCATAGGATTCTCAGTAGCATAGTAATTGGGATAATCGTGTTTTGGACTTGTTGAAGAGGCGGGGCTGCATGGTCTGTCCCTGGCTCTGATTAGAGCCGTCTCACTTTTAGAACTAACTTAATGTTCTGTGTGCAGAGGGGAGGAGCTATGCCCGGTCTTGTCTGGTCCAATCCGGTCAAGTCTTGTCCGATTCAATCCGGACTGGTCCGGTTGTAATATAGAAAAGGACTCAGAGGTGAGACCATGCAGATGAACGGTGCTCCACTCAGGTCTCTGAACCCGAACTAAGCCGCTTCTCCACATCTCCTTATTCTATTAGCGCTGTGTGAACATGAGAGGGAAGACGCTACATTGCTACATGGGTCCAGTGTTCAGAGGCTCATATAGCTTTGGAGACTGATTGGAGTGAAAGCCTGCAGTGTGGCCTCTTAGGACCAGAGCTGGATGACCTTCATGTGGCCTGTCTGTCTGCACAGAGAAGCTTCTCTCTGGCACTACTCATTGTAGTGTGTGTCTGAAGTCACCCTCACATAGGCCCTATATATCATGTGCATTACTGTGTGCTCTGGAAGGTTGCCACAGGAAGGAAAGCAAACAGATGTATGTTCTCATACTGCCTCAGTTAAGGTGACCACAAAATGAAGAAGAAATAAACAGATGATTTGACTGAACTGTACTGTAAGGAAATGGCGACCGCTGATCTGAACTAAGTGCTTTTTAAAGTGATGCCATGGCTTTGTCTCCCTCCACCTCTGAGACCTTTTGTTTCCACTGTTCTGTGAATTCAACACACCATGATTAACCTTCACACAGCAACCAAGCATGCTGTTTCTCACAGTGTAACCTAGCTTTAGAATGGCCTTTGACCTGTACTGAACATTACCACACACAGTATTGATGGTATATGTTTGATTATTAATTTGCAAAACAATTTGCAATTACCTCTGTTTTTCCCCCTCCTGCTTCAATACAGTCATGTTTATGGCTAGATGTTCTCTTATTTCTTGGCACTTAACCTCAGTATTGTGGAGCCCATGCTGCTCCATTGCGAGCTCACCTTTGGGGCAGACAAACCAGGCTGAGGCCCAAGCCATCCGTCCATCCACTCTGACTGGAGGATGTGGGCCTGGTGAAGAGACAGACTGTTGATTGCTCCACTGCCCAGCCCACCCTCACCATCAGAGGGATCCATAGCCTACACTTCTGTGGACAACATAGTTTCATTTAAGTCAAATTGAAGTGTTAAATATGTAACGTTATGTATAAATCTGCTATATGCCCATATTGCGCTTGTTTTCTTTATATGCTGCAGCTGATGCATAACTATGCATCTAGCGTTTTTTCCAAAGATTGTCCATAGATAGTGCGGTTTTGTTCTTATTATTAAGGGATGGCTGAACCCCGTCCTGTATGACAGCAGACTGCTTTGGATTTCAATCAACTCTAGCAGAGATCCAGGACTGAGTTTGGCACTCCACATTATGATAGCAGATTAGGGAGAGCCAGAGAGAAATAGACTATAACATTTGCTTTGAGATAGTTAGAAGAGGGTTTGACCAGCGAGAATAGGGAATTTGGTGACTATGGGAGAGCTGTGACTTCCCCTAGTGGAATAGATGCAGCACTGCAACATTACTTGAATTTTGTACAAGTATTTAATCAGAAATGGCACTTTTCACATGACGTTATCAATGTTCATTTTTGTCTTTGGTCAGTCAAAACCTCAATGTGTTTGCTCGCAGAAAGATTGAATGAGTAATAATAACCTCAGCAGGATTGATTGACACGTCCTTAGTCCAAATCTAGCTCATGTATTTTAGTGAGGTGATTGCATTTTCATTAGGTCTTATTTTAAACTATTCCGGAGACAGAGAAAATTACTTTGGTGTTCAGGCCAATTCTGTCTAAAAAGTATTTTTATCGAGACTAATTGTATTTGCCTGTCCCCCCGCTCCCCCCCAAAAAATGTATTGGCTGATTGTTGAAATGATTCCAATTTAAGCACTAGTAAAAGTCGTTCTCTGGAAATTGCATTCTCTGGAGCATGAGTAGTTCAAATCAAACTGTTTGCACCTCAACAAACATTTCAGGAAAAATAACCACATGCATTTTGATAATTCATTTATTTGCAGACAAGTTAGTCCACCTTTTTAGATGTGCACCTAATATACACCTGCTCACGTGTCTGTCTCCTTTTCTGTGCTTGATCAGGTTAATGTGATTTGAGACCCCAGGTATATACTGTACGTTAAAGCCATACGCAGATGTGCAAGCTCGCTCACTCCTGCAGGGAGTGGACGAAGAAGAAATTATTACTTAGCTACGGAAAATGCTTTATATACCATAAAGCTATATTTTGTCTATATGTGTATATATTTATAAATATCTATAAATCCGTTCCGTAAGTGTTTCCAGTTAATTTAGAACAACGGGGAGATAAGTAGTTCAGTTAAAACTATCTGAGCCAGGCCAGATTCCAGTGTTATACTCAAGTTTCTTGGTGTTTTTCAAAAAATGTCATGTTTTTTTGCATTGACCTTGATTCTCTAAAAGCAAAAGTAAGCAGAAGTCAATCAACCAGCATAATACCAGCAGCGCAAAGCCCTAACCCTCACCAGCTAACAGCTGTTCTATATGGGCCCTGAAAACAGCAAAATAAAAATGGTTATTACACAAAAAAGACCTGAAGCCCTCCAAAATCGACTTGTTGCTTAGCTGCCTGTATGTTCAACAATGTTATCAGGAAACGCTGTGCTCATGACACAATCACAGCTTTCTTTGTCCCATTCAGTAAAATGTCAACTTATTGATATATATTTTTGTACAAAGGTAAATTTATCTCTTGCTTATGTACTCTGTAACTCCCCTTTCCCCCCTGTGGGCTGTTGTATACATTGTTTGTGTAAATGTTGGTTTAAAATGGGGAAGAAAAAAAGCCAGACCTAATGGACTGAGTGAGAAGAGTGGTTGCAGTGACACCCTGGTAACTGTTGCCTATACTTTGCCTTTTCTATCGATACAAGATGGGATTGTCCTCATTACATTTGTCTATTTTTAACGAGATGGAAAATATCTGTTCTATGTGGGTTGTTCTCCGCTATTCTATCTTTCATGGAAAGACTAAAACATAAAAAATATATAAAAAGTACATGTTGATGCTCATTTTGTCTTTGTGATATGTGTCGTCCTCTCCCCTAATAGGAAATTACATTTCAAGACGACTGCCTTTTAAACGCAACGAATCCCTTTGAAAACAGCATGTGACATCGATTCGAGCAAGACGTTTAAATAGGATAATTTGTCATAAATCGGTCTCATCAGAGGTTGGCACATCCGTGGTGCAACACAACGGGTAAATGAAGGTTGGGTTTTGATTATGTCCATTTTCCCGCTAACATGGGGTGACCAGCTGAGGAAATTGCTCGAATTGCTTACAGTGAGACAGACCTGATCAGCAGCTCCAACTTTGTTTACATAAGACAACATGTCGCAGAATTGTCTTACCATAAGATGTAAAACTGCTCAACTAAAACATAAAAAAAGTGAACATTACAGATTTCTTGAGTCATTTTGCTTCCGCGTCCATTATCATTAACCAAACGCAGAATCCGCTAGCAAACAATTAAATATCTAATGAGCAACAGAAAACACGTGCCACATGTTCAGTGGCTCTTTAAGGTCGCCACGCAGTTATAGCGACTTTGTTTAGAAAGTGCCACTGATTACCACATAATGAACATCTTGAAAAACACTCTTTATTAAGTCAAGTTCTGTCAAATGCAAATGCATTTTCACAAAATCCATATTGACTAAATGCAGATAGAATTTCATGCAGTCCTTGATACCACTGCAGCGCTATGAACACCCAGAAGAAAGGGAGCAGTAAAACATGTCCATGTTGTGTATTGAACTAATAGCTATCAAGACAGTTAAGAGAACGATACAGAAAGACTGCTAAAATATTGCTTGTCTTAACAAATAACAATACATAATGTTGATGTTGTAATATGTACAAAATGGAGAGCACAAAAATTGTATTTGCTCACTGTGCTTCAAAATCTAAACCAGGTTGTGTTAACATAAGGACAGCCAGACATGGAGTTAAGACCTACGTAAGAACAGTGCAAGGCAATGGACGCATCTCTAAATTAATAATTAAAATGAAAAACAAAAACAGCCTGTTCAGGGTTAATTTATTGCCTCACAATTAACATGACTGAATAATTAACTTTTAATGATTATAAGGTTTGAATTGAGACCAGTAAATGCACCAACAGTAGGCTTTCTTTGATATACTTCGCAACCAACCATTTACACCCAATGTGAATTCGAGAGGGATAAGTTTAGCACCAACAATGTGTCATACAGAATCAGAATACACCTAGTAAAATGAAGAAATCAGTTCAAAACGAGGCTGCGCTCACTGTGTCCAAGCATTGTGTGGATACCAAACTAGAGAAACTGTTAGTTGACTGACTTGTAGAGAAGTGGTTAAGAAACTGCTGGCAAAACTAGAAACTCCTTGTTGAAAGACTATATGTCACAAAGAGAACTCCAGACCTGGCTATGGAAATCCACCTGCTAGGGACAGTAAACTCACCCGTTTGACCAAAAAAAATGTATTTAACCCCTTCAATGCATTCCAAGCTTTGAATAGATTATTTTATAATAAATACAACATAAAAAAAAAAAAAAAAACTCAAGCATTCCTGTGTATGAAGCTTTGTTTCAACTTCTTTAAATACGGTTTAATTACGAATATTGGAAATATGAGTTATCACTTATCCATTAGCCTGGACACAGATCTGTTTGTTCTATCATGTCACCAACATGTTTGGCATGACACCACAAATAGATCTGGGTCCAGGCTAATAATCCACGGCATTTCAATGAGACTTATAGTTGGTGAAAGGGAAATGACATACACTAAAACAGTCCGTTTGTCTGAAGAAAAAACACCTTACATGGGAGATGGGAGGCCAGTCCAATCGGGCAAAAACAAAGCGTGTATCAATACTAAGACACCTACATATAGAGTAAAGCATAAGATACCATGTGAACATTTTCCTCCTGAATGACAAAGGTTGATTCTCATATTTCAATTGATGAAACACAAACATCCAGCTCAGAGTAAGAGTAAGGCAGAAATAGTAGTGCATGTAAGGGCACAAGCAAGACCAAGCGGAGGGTTGTGGTGGTTGGGTTGGGGTTTGCTCTGGTTCTGGGTGAAGGGTAGGTGTGTGGTTGGACTTGCGTTCATTTTGTTCTTCTAGTTGAAGCGCAGTCCTCAAGGCATTCGGGTCCAGCTAGAAACAGTCAAATGAAAAGTACAATAAAATGAAAATAAAATGAGCATGCCCAGGGACTTAGCAGTCGCTCCTCCACAGTTTGATGGTTTTGTCGTTTTCTAGCGCCGCAGACGCAATGATGTTCTCCGTGGGGTGGCAGGCAGTAGAAATCACCACATCTAGGACAAAGAGGGTGGGAGGGAGAAGAGAAAAGCAGAGAATGAAACAGACTTTTTCTGAGCATTTTTCACCTCAAAGTAATAGTAATCAGATCCATCAACCTATCGTCATGACTCTCCCCTACCTGTATGGCCCTGTAGTTTCTGTACGATCTCCTTGGTCTGCAGGTTCCAGATGTACACCATGTTGTCCTCAGAGCCAGATACAATCCACTGAGAGATACAGAGCATAAGCAAGAGCATGATACTTCACAAGATGCTATTGGGATAAGCATTCAAGTCATCTCGAAAACCCATTTCTAGACATGCATGCAAGAGAGAGGGGATGGGTTTACCTTTCCACCGGTGACAGAGAAATTTGCAAATATGCAGTACTTTTCATTTTTGTGGCCGGTGTATGTTTTCAAGCACTGGAATGAGAGGAGAACACTTACTGAAGAGAACTAACATTTGAATCAAGAGCATTCCACAATACCATGGTTGGATCAAATTGCAACATGAACTAGACATATATCTTACCTTTCCTTTGCTGTAGTCCCAAAGCTTCAGGGTGCTAAAAACAAAAAACAGCCACTGTTAGAAGACAGCATCCCAAAAGAAACAATGGTGAATAATGAATTAACATTTATGAGTGATGAAGAAGCCTTTCTTTGTAGATTTGCTTGAGCGTTCTTTCCCATTGAAATTAAACTCTTTGGTCCAGTGGTACTGAACAGTGTAATAGGGCCCTCTACTGGTGCAGTAGTGCATGACAAATATGCTGTGGTACTGTATATGTCATATCCTACTGAGTTTGAGGGAAAGTGACAGTGCTCAACTGATAACCGAACACTCACTTGTCCAATGTGGCAGCCAGAATGTATTTGCCGTTTGGTGAGAACTTCACAAATGACACCGGGGGGTTGTCATCATCTGCAAAAGACAGAAGAATTTACTCATAGAAAAATACTATACAATTTTATATTTCCTATAAATTTGTCGAACCATTTAAGCAAATATTCTAGTTTTCACACAAAAGAACATGCACATTTTACCAGCAGCAGTATGTTTCCATCCAACTGGCTTCTTGCGAATAAAAAGGCTGTGCGTAATTACATAGGCCACACAGAAAGAACTTTGTCATTCAACTTAATTTACCGAATCAAAAAAGCAGACATTCTATGCGTTTCCATCCCATTTCTAACTCTGCTGATGGTTTTGGCACAACAAAAAATTCTGTGATGAACAGCAAAAGTGCTCACTATGGTCTTGGTATGTGCTTTAGCCAACAGCTCATAGATAACAGTGCAGAGGGCACATGATGATTAAAGATCATTTTTATTTGTCAATTGACAGCCAATAATCAATCATGTCACCAGCATAAAAAATAAGACCCTGGATATCTATTGAGGAAAGCAGCATCAAACTCATCTCCATAGACTTTCACCATCCCTGTGAAGTTCATCATAACTTATTTTATTTGTAGCCTAATAAACAGTGCATGCTTTTTTAAGTCCAGGTAGTGGGAGGACCACACAACGTCAGACCGCATGACTGCAAATTATATAGAATGGTTATTCCATCAACAATTGCACAATAAATAGTTTCCACTGCAATTTGTTGCATAATCTAATAGCCAACAATACAATTATCCACCTGTCTAGCGTATTTCATTTTGTCAACATTTAATGTACCAACAATTTGACAGTTTCCGTCAGGCCTGTTGTGACATTTTTATCCAACAGGTACTCAAATATAAATGGTTGGATTGAAACCTGGTTACATATGCTGCCATTCTGGCCGGTGAAGCTTACCAATTAACGTTTTCAGACACTGTCCTGATGCCGTGTCCCAGATTCGGCTATGGACAGACAGGAGATATTAACGTCAATACTGTTTCATACATTACTCAAACAATATGCAAATAATACTCCCCATATTTATGTTAAATTGGCCATCATTAAAAGAAAAATGTTATTTTAGGTCATTAAGTTAATACACATACAGGAATATCTTTGCAAAGTACATTGAACAAAAAAATAAAAAAAATACCTCACCAGAGGCCATCGTAGCTGCTGGACACAATCAATGAGCCATCTCTGTTGAAGTGGACCTGCACGGCAACATAAAGCAGATTAGAGATATACTGTACGCACACTGACCAGATGGTGTGATAATCAACTACTATAAGCAGAAAAATATATTATCTGAAGTAGATTGTTTTTAGGTTCATTGAAGGTGTCGACGTGTGCATAGTCTCTTACTGCAGAGACTGGGTCGGAGTGGGCCGGCAGGGTCTTCAAGCATTTGCCGGTTTTAACATCCCATATACGCACGCTCTCGTCAAACTAGAAGAGAACTCATGTTAGCACACAATGCAACAAATATTCATCACTCCTTGGTAGGGATCAGGGTTAGCAATAACCTTTTCTATGCAAAAATATACAATAGGAATGCTGCATTTGTGTATTAGCAGGTAGGACTCACTGATCCAGACACAATGAGATTGGACTGGGGGTTGAAGTTGCAGCAGAAGACATAATTGCTGTGACCTTTCAATGTCTTCAAACATTTACCCTGCAACAAAAGGAAAGAAGTGGGTTTAAATTCAACAGGTTCACAGTGAGAGCTCATTACGGTCGATCGAGCATCCACTGCACGGAGGGTCTGGAAGGAACGATTATGATGCAATTGCAGAGAAAACAAAAGGTAGTTTCTCGAGCCATTGCTTAATAGATTTAGTGCATTGAATGGAAGTCTACAGAAACTCATAGTAAGTAGAAAAAGTTGCCAAAATCTCACACTATCCACACTGACATGTGTGGGAAAAGAATTGTCCCTACACAGTGGGCAGGAAAATTGCATCTTATTTTTATTGATAACTGTTTTTTGGTTTAAATCTCATTGAACTACTGACCAGTTATTTAAATGCAACTCAATAAATAGAAATCAATATATACATGTAAAGTCTTGGTCCCATGTTTCATGAGACGACACCAGAAATGTTCCATATGCACAAAAAGGGGGAGGCTTGCAAGCCGAAGAACACCATCCCAACCGTGAAGCACGGGGATGGCAGCATCATGTTGTGGGGGTGCTTTGCTGCAGGAGGGACTTGGTGCACTTCATAAAATAGATGGCATCGTGAGGAAGGAAAATTATGTGGATATATTGAAGCAACATATCAAGACATCAGTCAGGAAGTTAAAGCTTGGTCGCAAATGGGTCTTCCAAATGGACAATGACCCCTAGCATACTTCCAAAATTGTGGCAAAATGGCTTAAGGACAACAAAGTCAAGGTATTGGAGTGGCCATCACAAAGCCCTGACCTCAATCCTATAGAAAATGTGTGGGCAGAACTGAAAAAGCGTGTGCGAGCAAGGAGGGCTACAAACCTGACTCAGTTACACCAGTTCTGTCAGGAGGAATGGGCCAAAATTCACCCAACTTAGTGGGAAGCTTGTGGAAGGCTAAACAATTTAAAGGCAATGCTACCAAATACTAATTGAGTGGATTTAAACTTCTGACCCGGGAATGTGATGAAGGAAATAAAATCACTCTACTATTATTCTGACATTTCACATTAATAAAATAAAGTGGTGATCCTATCTGACCTAAGACAGGGAATTTTTCCTAGGATTAAATGTCAGGAATTGTGAAAAACTGAGTTTAAATGTGTTTGGCTAAGTTGTATGTAAACGTCAGACTTCAACTGTATATCAAAACTATGAAATAACACATGGAATCATGTCGTAACAAAAAATGTTAAATCAAAATAAATTTTATATTTGAGATTCTTCAAAGTAGTCAGCCTTCGCCTTGACATTTTTGCACACTTGGCATTCTCTCAACCAGCTTCATGAGGAATGCTTTTCCAACAGTCTTGAAGGAGTTCCCACATATGCTGAGCACTTGTTGGCTGCTTTTCCTTCACCCTGCGGTCCAACTCATCCCAAACCATCTCAATTGGGTTGAGGTCGGGTGATTGGGGAGGCCAGGTCATCTGATGCAGCACCATCACACTCATTGGTCAAATAGTTCTTACACAGCCTGGAGGTGTGTTTTGGGTCATTGTCCTGTTGAAAAACAAATTATAGTCCCACTAAGTGCAAACCAGATGGGATGGCGTATCGCTGCAGAATGCTGTGGTAGCCATACTGGATAAGTGTGCCTTGAATTCTAAATAAATCACTGACAGTGTCACCAGCATAGCACCTCCACACCTCCTCCTCCATGCTTCACGGGGGGAGCCACACATGCAGAGATCATGCGTTCAACTACTCTGCATCTCAAAGACATGGCGGTTGGAACCAAAAATCTCAAATTTGGACTCAGACCAAAGGACAGATTTCCATTTCTAATGTCCCATTGCTTGGGTTTCTTGGCCCAAGCAAGTCTCTTCTTATTGGTGTCCTTTAGTAATGGTTTCTCTGCAGCAATTTGACCATGAAGGGCTGATACACGCAGTCTCCTCTGAACAGTTGATGTTGAGCTGTGTCTTACTTGAACTCTGAAGCATTTACTTGGGCTGCAATTTCTGAGGATGGTAACTAATAAACTTATCCTCTCCAGCAGAGGTAACTCTGGGTCTTCCTTTCCTGTGGCGGTCCCCATGAAAGCCAGTTTCATTATAGCTCGATGGTTTTTGCGACTGCACTTGTAGAAACGTTCAAGGTTCTTGACATTTTCAAGATTGACTGACCTTCATGTCTTAATTAAAGCAAATGGACTTTTTCTTGGCTTATTTGAGCTGTTCTTGGTAAAAGCCATGTTTGGTCTTTTACCAAACAGGGCTATCTTCTGTATACCACCCCTACCTTGTCAAAACACAACTGATTGGCTCAAACGCATTAAGAAATAAAGAAATTCCACAAATAAACTTTAAAACAAGGCACACCTGTTAATTGAAATGCATTCCAGGTGACTACCTCATGAAGCTGATTGAGATAATGCCAAGAGCGTGCAAAGCTGTCTTCAAGGCAAAGGGTGGCTACTTTGAAGAATCTCAAATATATTTTGATTTGTTTAACACTTTTTTTGGTTACTACATTACATACGTGTTATTTCATAGTTTTGATGTCTTCACTATTATTCACATTGTAAAAACCCTTGAATGAGTTGGTGTCCAAACTTTTGACTGGAACTGTATAAACATGTGCATAGTGTTTGTGGGACATGTACACCATCGCATATAAGACACTAGAACCATTATTCAAATTGGAATAATGTTATTTAAGCAGGGTTTACATGGTTCAGATTTGCACACTTGGCCAACAAAAGCTGACAGAGCGCACCAAAGCAGGTTACAATAAAGCATAAGGCATACTGTACCCAGTCGCCACACTGGGCTCAGGCCTATTCTGACCCGGGGGACTTGGCATGGACTCAGACTCGGGGGGGGCTTCATGCGGGCCGAGCTCTTGCCAAGTCCGGCAGAATCATATTACTCTGGGCTCCAGCTAATGGTACTCGGTCTGAGTCCACAGTTTATCCGGAAAGATTAACTTTTTCAGTCCTATAGCCATCAGAGATAATTCCTAATTTAGAGAATCACTGATGCTATAAATGCTTTTGCTACAGGCTATGGCAGTGTTTTTCAAAGTTGCAGTCCACCAAATTGAAGTGTGAATTCATTAACATTTATTCTAGGCTACAAGCATGTTAGACAAACATGCATAATAATAAAGGATACCCTAATAACATTTCACTGCCTTTAAAAACGCAGTAAAACTTCAGTACAATTAAATAAATTATATCTGGTAGCTTGCTGTGTGTTGGCTTCTAATTGCACTGTACATTTTCTTCTGGTCCACTGAATGCTGTTCCATTATATATATATTTTTTTTAACAAATAACAAGTAGGCCTGTCATATTTCAGTATCCTACTACAATCCACCAGGATAGCATTTATTTCCATAAATAATTACCCCCAAAATTGCACCTGAATTAGAACCTGAAAATGATATATTTTTCCTTAAAGCCTTTAAGCAATTAACATAATGTGTGCAGTAATTGTATTTTAATTTCAGTAGTTAAATAAGTAGGTAGGCATATAAATTCCAGCTAAAACTTGGATTGGAATCTGAACGCAATCAGCCAACTTGCTCGAGCGCATCTGTCAACATTCCATAAGGCAGTTGAGTGCCCAGTAGCCTAGACAACACATATGGAAAAGTTTCTCAAAAATGTACACCTTTTTGCTTCTTCGGCTTGCAAGCCGCCCCCCCTTTTTCCTCCAAACATAATGGTCATTATGGCCAAACAGTTCCATTTTTGTTTCATCAGACCAGGGGACATTTCTCCAAAAAGTACATTTCTTTGTCCCCATGTGCAGTTGCAAACCGTAGTCTGGCTTTATGGCGGCTTTGGAGCAGTGGCTTCTTCCTTGCCGAGCGGCCTTTCAGGTAATGCCGATATAGGACTCGTTATACTGTGGCTATAGATACTTTTGTACCCGTCTCCTCCAGCATCTTCACAAGGTCCTTTGCTGTTGTTCTTGGATTGATTTGCACTTTTCGTACCAAAGTACATTAAACTCTAGGAGACAGAACGCATACGGCAGCTGCGTGGTCCCATGGTGTTTATACTTGCGTACTATTATTTGTACAGATGAACGTGGTACCTTCAGGCGTTTGGAAATTGCTCCCAAGGATGAACCAGACTTGGAGGTCTACAATTTTGGGCTGCTTTCTTTTGATTTTCCCATGATGTCGATCACTGAGTTTGAAGGTAGGCCTTGAAATACATCCACAGGCACACCTCCAATTGACTCAAATTATGTCAATTAGCCTATCAGAAGCTTCTAAAGCCATGAGATAATTTTCTGGAATTTTCCAAGCTGTTTAAAGGCACAGTCAACTTAGTGTATGTAAACTTCTGACCCACTGGAATTGTGATATAGTGAATTATAAGTGAAATAATCTGTCTGTCTGTAAACAATTGTTGGAAGAATTACTTGTGTCATGCACAAAGTAGATGTCCTAACCGACTTGCCAAAACTATAGTTTGTTAACCTGAAATCTGTGGAGTGGTTGAAAAATTAGTTTTAATGACTTCAACCTAAGTGTATGTAAACTTCCGACTTCAACTGTATATAGTTAACGTGAGAGAATTTTCTAAATGTACTAAAGTATTATGCCCCAAATTGTGTACTAATGGAAGGTTCTGGTTTTTGCAGATGCAAGGCAGATAGACTGTTCATAATGCTTATATGATACAACGTTATGATTAATAAGTTGACTTTATCGATGTAATAGGTATATACACCTTTTAGAGTTTAATTTGGGAGATGGTAACTCCTTAAACAACCACACCCGCGGTGCCCCAAATTCTAATGAGTTAATTGTTACATTATTAATTTAAATCGGGTAACAATTAAACATAAGTGATTAGATAAATAACAGTCATCAGATGAATAAAGGTCACGTCAATATACATGTTATTCAATCATTGCATCCAAACTGCTCACAAGCGTCTGCGTAGCCAGGCACTAAAGTAGAACTTGGTTCTATTTGTGACAAGTCAAGTCAAGTCAACTTTATTTATAAAGCGCTTTCAAAACCATTAAAATGGACCAAAGTGCTGTCCATGAGTAATAAATAACTCCAAAGTTACACAAAAATTACAATAACTCTAGAATACACATTAAAAAAAACATCAACACATGACACCATTAAATCAAACATATAATCACTCACAGTTCTCAGACCCATTCAAACGTCATAAGCTTGATGGAATAAGTAAGTCTTCAAGTCCTTTTTAAAAGTATCTATGCTTGGCAAGGATTTCAAAGATAGCGGCAACTCATTCCAAAGTGCAGGGGCCGCAACAGAAAAGGCGCGATCTCCACTACGCCTCAAGCGAGATCGTGGGACGGTTAAAAGCATGTTCTGAGAAGAACGTAGATGACGTTGAGACTGATATGGGATTAACATGTCCTTTATATATTCAGGAGCTCGATCATGTAATGCTTTAAAAACAAACGTTAATACCTTGTATTGTATTCTAAATTTGACAGGTAGCCAGTGAAGGGTTATCAATAAAGGTGTTATGTGATCTCGTTTTCTGGTATTTGTTAAAAATCTCGCTGCAGCATTTTGAACGTACTGAAGACGAGTAACCAGTGATTCACTTATGCCTAGATAAAGAGCATTACAATAGTCCAACCGGGTTGAAACAAAGGCATGCAGAACAATCTCCAAATCCTTGTATAAAAGGATGGGTTTTAATTTTGCCAATTTTCTCAACTGAAAAAAAGATGATTTCACGACGCTATTAACTTGACGATCAAAGCGCATTTCAGAATCGAAAAATACTCCGAGGTTCTTCACATAACTCATATTATTGGACAATAGTCCACAATTTCCAGCCAGGCTATTCCCAAGCTGTTTGTTCCCAAACATAATAAACTCAGTCTTATCTTCATTTAATTGTAAAAAATTATTTGTTAGCCATCCCTTTACCTCAGTCAAGCACTTATAAAAATTAGTGAGAGATACACAGCCATCACACTCCAAAGGAAAGTACAGCTGTAAATCATCAGCATACAAGTGATATTTAATATTATGTTGCTTAAAGATGGAACCAAGGGGTAACATATATAACGAAAACAAAGTCGGACCAAGGATTGAACCCTGAGGAACCCCCCAAGAAATATTAGCGGATGTAGAGACATGATTTCCAATTTTGACAGAACATGTCCTGTCATGCAAATAAGAGGAGAACCACTTAAGGGCTACGCCATTGATCCCTACATAATCTCTGAGGCGTTCTATTAAAATTGTGTGATCTAGAGTATCGAAGGCTGCACTTAAGTCTAACATCATTAAGGCAACATTTTTCCCAGAGTCAATACTTAAAAAAATATCATTTGTAACCTTTAATAATGCTGATTCTGTGCTATGTTTGGTCCTAAATCCAGACTGAAAAATATCCATTATGTTGTTTCCCATCAAAAAATCTGTAAACTGATTATGGACAACTTTCTCTAAGATCTTATTCATAAAAGGCAATTTTGAAATAGGTCTAAAATTTTTCAAATCCTGTGGATCCAAACTCATTTTCTTTAAGACTGGCTCAATAACCGCATGCTTAAACCCTGATGGTACAATTCCACGATATAGACTACTATTTATAATCAATAGTATATTGGGACCAATAACGTCGACAACCTCTGACACGCTGCAAGTCACGCCTCTCCCATATATTATATGAGTGAAATTAGTTTCAATATAGTTTAGGTGTAGTTAAAAAAAAAATAATCAAATGGGCTGCCAACTGTCGGGTGAAGGAGATGACATGTCCTCCTAAAAGTGCTTATAACAAACTCATAGTGATGGGGGGAATATATACAATAAAGTATAACAATGTTATCTTGTACAATATTGTATGGATTCAAGTATTGATTTTTTTTTTTTTTTTTTAAGTTGCTAGCGCTAGTCGGCCGTACCTGTGCCAAAACTCCCGTATTTCTCCTTCTCTAGCTTGTCATCCTTTTTTTTTTTTATGGCGATGGCTGATCAAAAAACTAATTTTCTCATGAGTCTCGTCTCTCTGCAGCAGAAATGGTAAGCAATATGTTTGGAAAATCGAATCGCAATACCGTCACAGTATCGAATCCCAATACAATAAAAATGGCATAACTGAAACCAAGTTAACCTACCCTTTCATGAAAAAAAAAAAAAAAAAAAGACCATTATGCTTTTAGGGAAAGAGGATAATTTTGTACATGTATTAAACTAAGAGTTTGACCAATTCCAGTCCTTTTCAATGTTGGAAATAAAACAATCACGTTTTTACAGTAACAGTATTTTTTCCTATATATTTTATGTCAAATGAACTGGGCTTATATCTGCATTAAGGCTAACCATTTTTAGAGAATCTTGATTTTTCAATAAGTACCATTATTTTGTTACAACCTATTTATATACATTTACAAAAATCTCCCACTGGCCGAATTTGGCTCGCGGGCCGCCAGTTGACAATCCCTGACCACCTTCACGTTTTCCCTCAATCCAAGCCCATCTCCATTTATTTTTAACTGTTTTATCAAATGACAGTTATGTCGGCACTGGCTTTTACCATCAAGTTACTTTTATAGTCAAAACCGGCAGAACTGCCCTAACAGTCTTGGTTTCCACTAATGCGACACATCAAAATAAATTGTAAAATGAAATTATAGCCACAGAAATAATTTAAGTTTGTGACAAAACAAGCAATTCATACTATACAGAATCATTGTACAAATCTAAATCGCTGTGAAATATACTTTCAATAACAAAAAATATTGTATTTTCAGTTGTTTGAAGCTGGTGGACAAAACAAAGTAACACACTTGCTGGCTTCTAATGGAAGCCAGCAAGTGGCTTCCATTAGATTCCACAGCCACAAAGTCTCCATCATGTTGCAGGGAAATGGGGTGCAGTGGAGGGGGAGAGTTGTTTATATTCAGCATGTGTTGTTGCAATTCACCTAGCTTCCACATGGGTGAGACATTCTACACGTAGCACCTTAAACTGAATTGATAACATTACAGGCAAAAACAGTAGCAAAGTTACATCCTGAGTGATAAAGTATAGGCTTTGATTTACTTTCCCAGCAACTACAGTAGGCTACACTGCTTTTTGATTTGAGCGCTGCAGTGGTGCACATTATATAGACTGTTTAATTCCCTTCATCTGAACATCGGTGTCAGCAACAATACGCATGTAATTTCAGTGCACAACCGTAATGTACTTGGGAGTATATTTCTTAGAACAGACATGCTTCTGTATTAGGCTGTAATCTCCAAACCAGCCCCCTTACTCTATATTTCTGAGAATAACCTCCCCATTCTGCCTCTTACCGAGCTGACGTCCCAGATCTTTAGAGTCTTGTCGTCAGATGCTGAAACCAGGAGGTTGGAGTCTGAGGACCAGGCGACATCGGAGATCCCCTGCAAATGACAAGTGAAAGGTACATTTGGTTTGTGTCACACTAGAGGCATATCCATTTTTTTTTATAATAGAAATGGAAGCTTGAACTCACAAGTTTGTGTCCTGATATTGTTTTCTCAAACTTTCCATCGTAAGCTCCCCAAATTTTTATCAGTTTGTCAGCAGCTGTAAAACCGATATTTCAAGACAGGTTACTTGAGTATTTTCAACTGAAATGTAGTGTTATCATATTTTCAAACGCCCATCCCAGTTAGCAAGGCCAACTCAGGCAGTTTTGCTACGCTCCCCCTGCTTGTCTACAACAACTCCATTCAAGTTAAAACAGCCTTGTAATTTTTATTGGTTGCTTGTTGTAGACTACTGCTTCTCATTAAGGTAACTTTATGCGTAATTTTTATTCCATTTTGCATTGATTCGAAATATCCCACTTCACCTGCTAGGCAGCATATGGAGCCTCTGACCGTAGTGCCGCTTTGATTGCCTGACAACTTGGCTACACATGTGAAAAGTGTGCAGACTACCAGTGTATTTTTTAAAATTCTAAAGTTTGTTTTATTAAATGAATGTCAAATGTCATGGTAGGCTAAATGCTTGTATGGAGCCATGTCAAATAGATACGTGTATTTAATTCAGACAAAGCCTTTTCATTGTTAAAAATAGGCCTATAACTATTTAATTTTTTTAATGAATACTCTCCTAACTAATCGAATTCTAAAGTCTGTTTGGATATTCGATTAAAGAGATTCTCCAGTACTTTTGTATACTTTTTAACCAGTAGTTCTGAAAGTAGCGCTCACGAGCCGAAAGTAGCGCTCACGGTCCCTGAAATTACGTACTAAATCACACATATGTGCAGATATGTGCCCCACTTGATTGCTCACACTCTGGAGCTTGTATTGCTAGGGGGCGCGGCCCACATGGGGGAAAATGGTGCAGCACATCGTCCGTAAAAACTGTCGCTTTCAAACTAGGGATTTCGTGGCTAATTTAGATAAAACAGTAATTCTGCTCCAAGATTATGCATGTATGAACTACACATCCAGCCCAAAGCGGGAGGTTAGTCCTCAAAGTACCGGAGCATGTCTAACCGTGCCCTTCCCTAGTTCTCATGCTATCATTTACAGTGAAAGAACGTTGCATTTAATGAAACAACTTGTGCGCTCATAAAAACTTACATGAACTGGCGAGCCACTCTCCACTGGGACTGAACTTGACAGACGAAACTGCTTTTGTGTGGCCGGCTAATGTGAATTTTAGGGTGTAGTTGGGCTTGACTGGTGCCGACTAAATAGGGGAAGAAAACAATTGGAACAGGAATGCATTTCAGTTGATATCTGTAGAAGCGTTTAAGGCTATCCTTTAAAAAAATAGCCTTTGATCAACACAGGCCCCAGCGAACCAATGGGGTAGTAGCCTATCCGTACAAATCCATAAGAAAAAACATTTGAACGGTAATAAGGCTACCTATTGTCTCCGTCAGATGGCGTCATTCTAACGTGACACGCAGTTGCCAGGAGCCATAAGTGCAGACAGCTGTCACGCTATCTGACGACAATGAGGGCAAGCTTGAACCCATACCTTGCTCTGGCTGGCAGATGCTGATGACGTTTTAGCGGCCTCGGTTTCTGGTTTCTTCTCCTCTGTTGCCATGGTGATAGTGATGGAGCCGAGGGGGAGGGGGATTGGTTTGTGAAAGCACGTGGGACAACGAGCCTGCAAAAGAGGAGTGCATAAAGGAACGTTCATTATGGAAAGATGTAGCCGACTAAACTGAAGGAAGTTTCTGATGAACTCCAACTTGAGTTGAGCAAGTTGGAGTTCAGGCTATGGCAATTGAGCAGAGACCAGGCTTTGTGGAATTCAGCTCTGACTACATCGATTCTCCCAAGGTCAATACTTCAACAACAAAAAATTATTATGAAACGCTTACCTTGTACCCATGTTTGTCCTCTGTAGGTGTGCCTTTGCTGAATCAATACAACATAAATCAATTAACCACCGACTGTTTCCTTGTTAAGATTCAATTGCCACGTGCATTTGCGCTGAGTTACCGTCTTAGAGGAACAGCAATAAGCAAACAGTTGGTGGCTGGATTCGATTAATGTTTAAACTACAAGAAATGTCCCCCTTGGGGATCAATAAAGTACCTACCTATCTATCTAAACATAGGTACAAAGTAAGCACTTAATATATATATATATTTTTTTTATGTATTGACCTTGGGCGAATCTATGTAGTCAACGCTGAATTCCACAAAGCCTGGTCTCTGCTCAACTCTGTTGGTGGAGTTCATAAGAAATGTCCTTCATCATGGAGTTGGATCATCACTAGTTACCACAGCCACAAAGTCAGAAGGCCCGCCAACTCGGCCAATCAGATGAGGAAGTGCGATAAAACGCCTCATTAATGAAATCTATCAAGTTCGAGGACCAAATAATGAAATACATTCCGGAAACAAGAATTGGCAACGTCACTAAAATTCATAACATGAAGAAAGGACAGAGTAATTTATTTTTTTAGATAACTAGTAGCTAACTTTTAAACGTAAATTAACCTTTATTTTACTAGCCAAGTGAGTTAAGAACAAATTCTTATCTACAATGATGGCCTACACTGGCCAAACCTAGACAACACTGGGCCAATTTTGCGCCGCCCTAAAGGACTCCAAATCAAGGCCGGTTGTGATACAGCCTGGAATTGAACCAGGGTGTCTGTAGTGACACCTCTAGCACTGAGATGCAGTGCCTTAGACTGCTGCGCCACTCAGGAGCCCCCAAAGATGCTACTCATCTAAAATGAGCTAGCTAGCTAGTATATTTTATTTTACTAGGCAAGTCAGTTAAGAATAATTTCTTATTTACAATGATGGCCTAGTAAAAGGGATTCAATTCCAAGCCCAGAGCAGTTATTCTATATGATAGAGCAACATCGTTAGTTTCCATACAAGCCTTTCATTCCAATAGTAATACAAAATATTTTTGACCTTCGGCAGAAAAAAAAAGAAAAAGAAAAAAAAGAAAAACTCAGTTGGGAGAGTAAAAGTCTCCCATTCAATGGTGTTCCGTTTCAAGTTGTGGGTACAAAGACGTATGAATGTCACCAGGAGAAAGACAAACAAAAGCCAGAGATATATGCTGCTGAAATGAACAATATGGTAGTAAATTCAAAGACAGAACACTTTTAATAAATGTTTAAGTACTAACTAACAATGGAATGTGGTACTTTAAAACAGGTGTCCTAACTCTGTGGTCACTAAAGAGCCCATGGTACTTATTGCAAGAGTAATGAGGAGTACCATTTCATATTGTGTATATCAAACAGTATTCCTATCATGAAATACTGTGTATCAAAGTACCATGTCTGTAAAGTGTACAAATATATCAGTAAAAAAAATAAACTAATGTAAAACATTTCTCCTCCGAAGAGGGGGGTGGATGGGCCAATAAAAGAAAGAGCATATAAACAGCATGTCAAGAGCTTTGTGTGACTAGAAAAGTGCTATGCAAGTCCAAAGGAGTACTGCAAGGCTATTTTAAAATTAAATAAATGCCTATAGTAAGTGCCTAGGTGCCAAATAAAGTAGCAGGGTTTAAGTTGCTTAAAAATCAGCCAAATTAATAAATAAAAAAATGTGAAACTATGTTTTACTTGTGGATTCTGAAAATAAAAATATATATGTTTGTCTACATATAAACCTATTTTGAGTTAAGACAAGTAAGATAGATAAGATAGATACTTGATTGATCCCCAAGGGGAAATTACTTTGTCAAGCAGCTACGAAAAACACAGGGCAGGAGCAAAATGCCAGAAGGAAATACACAAAAGACAGATACACAATACATAGTGCGGCAGTATGAAAAAGTAACATAAGTTTGCAAGCGGAGTTAGAATAAGACTGATCTGATTACCACTTTGCATTTAGAAAGTTTGGTTTTATTATAGCAAATAAATAACTAAATAATTGACGGATAACTAGATAAAAGAAATCCATGGGAGTTTCTCAAAATGCATACTACTGAGCACGCAAATTGGAGCACGGAGAGCACTTCTCCAATGCGTACTCCGTTAGTACATATTTTGACGCAAGCATCGATACAAGCTCCAATAGAAACTATAGAAAGAAATGATGCAACCACGTAGAAATGTATTGAAATCAATGGCAATCATTATTTGACCTGTTCGAGGGAAAATACACTTCCACAAATAATTGTTAGATAGATTCATCATGGGTAACTATCTTGCATAAAATTAGTTTTAGGTCATTTTTGCCTGGTTAGCTACATTATTACGAGTCACATATAGCTAGCTGTTAGTTAAATAGTAAAACGGTTGCTTTGTATACATCTTGTTCCGTCTATTGTTGCCATTGTCCTGGCTGGAAGAAGGTTCAGTGAAGCGTGAGGTAATATGGTAGGGGGGAGTGCGAGTGTTTCACAAATGTATTGTTTTTTGCATTCTCTGCACTCTTGTCCTCAAGAGAACGTGGTTGGAGAATGCACTTGGTGCATGAGAGTACAGGTAAAACATTGAGACAGATATTTCACTGGATGTGTGAAGCATCCGCTTGGGTTTCCACTCACTACCGAATATGTTAGTGAGAGGAAGCCCACTGAGCGAGATGGATTTTGGCCGACATTCTGCAAATTCTCTCATCGATTTAACATTTGATCTCAATACAGTTTTCTGTTCCCAAAACTAGAATCTGTTAGGAACAGAGTGGTCTAAGTTTTTTTATAAATCGCGTTGTTTATAAGGTGCATGCCAATATGCAGATGATGCTAGGACACGCCATTATGATGTTGCTAGTTTGTGCTTGGCTCTGCCCACTATGACTAATTTGTTCCCATTGGAAACGACAGGCTGTGGTCCATCTTGGTTTAGTTCGAAAAATCATTGATGAGCATGTGGAGAACGGTAGCACGCATATTGAGAAACACCCCATGTCTCTTGTCTGCCCCTTCACGACGGTCAGCATACACTCACTCATCCGATTGGTCGTTTCCCCCGAACTGACTAGACTGGGCGCGTGTCTGTGTCCATGTGCACATGTTGATTTTGTCCACCCACAGACTGCGATCAGGACACTCAGGTTGAAATATCAAAATGAACTCTGAACCAACTATATTCAGGCTTTTTCTTCTTTGGACTTTATATGGCGGTTGGCAACAAACTTTTTTTTTTTTTTTAGCTTTATTTAAACTTGGCAAGTCAGTTAAGAACAAATTCTTATTTACAATGACGGCCTAGGAACAGTGGGTTAACTGCCTTGTTCAGGGGCAGAACGATAGATTCTTACCTTGTCAGCGCTGGGATTCAACCCAGCAACCTTTCGGTTACAGGCCCAACGCTCTAACCACTCGACTACCTGCCGCCCCAGGTGGATTACCACTACCAACTGGCTTGGAGTGTGGACCTCAGTTCATCTTTCAATCACCCATGTGGGTATATGCTCCTAAAAACCAATGAGGAGATGGGAGAGGCAGGACTTGCATCGCATCAAGTCACACAAATAGATCAAGTTCTATTTTAGCGCCTGGCTACGTGTGTTGGTGCAATGATTGAATAACATGCATGTGTACATTTATTTTGGCGGTGTGATCAGCATGTTTAAGCCAGCATACGCATCATCACACTCCAGGTGATTGGTCGAGTAGGCGGGCTTTGACTTTTTGACAGTGGTAAACTAGAGACAACAATGGAGTTGAGTTTAGTTAGCTAGATACGATGAAGATAATGTTAGGGGAAAGGAAAGGAAATTGTATAGTTAACTTACAACGCAAGACCAATGCAAGTTACTACCCTTTAGCTTGTAGCAGATTAATATAACAATATTGGATACGATATGGAACCCGTCCCTAGGTAGAATTCTGTTGCTAACGTTACTAAATTGCCACGACACTGGCTTCCTACCCAGTCATGGATGGCACAGCTAAGTAACTTAACGTTAACTAGATAGTTAGCCGAGTTAACTAAGTAGCTTGTCTGGCGATATAGAGGAGATACCATGTTACCTTGTTGGCTGGTCATCTATCTAACTGCCATTGCAAATAAACAAATGGCCGTGAGTTAGCTAACCTCATTAACCGCAGTTGTGGGAACACCGCAGATGGGCCTGTTTCCATTTCTAGCTACGCTAACTAGCAATGTTGTTGAACATTTGCGTTGTGTGCGTCTTGTTGGTGATTATATTTACCTAATGGTTTAATCCAAGTTATTTTATTAATCCTATCAGTCAAAAGATAACTATGTTATACACACATGGCCTTCCTCTCTCATTTGGCTAGCTTCTCACTGCACATGCAATGCAAACTCTTCTAGCTAGCTAGCTGACGTTACTCCATTCAAACAATAAAATCAGGGATACTCACGGTAAGGCTCAATGTTAACGCGTATTTACTCGGCCGACTTTTTTTTCCTTTAGGAAGAAATGTGATCAGTTACACGAACGTGTTTAACCTATAAATATGATGAAAGTGTGTTCGCCCTAATTGAGCAAGAAGAAAAAAAAATCTAGGGCCAGTTCGTTTCAGTTTAGGGCTCAGGCGGGGAATGTGGCAATGAAGAAGACGGACATTGCGCATGTGTGTTTAGACGACGCATACGGCTAGCGAGGAGGGACGTTTTTATGGTTGTTCTGATTGGAGTCACGTTTATAAACTTTTGCTCTTGGACAGATGGTGCACGCAAACCTAGTTGCACAGGTCAAGACGTTAACATACATAAGTGTATGAATATTTATACAAACGTAAGCACATAGTTATTATCACTATGTGCAGATCCAAATGTATTGGTAACATACACGTGGTTAGCAGATGTTATTGCGGGTGTAGCGAAATGATTGTGCTTCTAGCTCCGACAGTGCAGTAATATCTAACAGTTTCGAGTATCCAGTGCCGTGGACGGCAGCTAGGACGAGGGAACAGGTAAAGGCAGGGGCAGGGATGAGTGTGCTCAAAACAGACAGATCAGGGATTATAAAGCTGGGGTGTCCTAGACCAACCTGCCAGGGTAGGAGTGCAGAGCCGGAGACGCTCAGCCCTGAGAGGAGGTTGTGGTTTTCTGTAAACCACAGCAGACATAACAAAAAAAGGGGGGAGTGTCAGCACTCATCCCAGGTACTCATCCCTCTGTTTACTTTGAATGTTTACAGGTCAATATAATGTTAAACAGATTTGTGAAATATACATAGTACATGGGGAAGTCACCCATCCATGGCATACATTGCCTGCTGAAGATAAAACCATTCCAGCTGTTTATTTGTATTGCACATTATTGCAGCCCATGCCCGTGTATTTATCTAACGTGGCCTCTATTAATGCATACTTCAGTTTTCAGTATACTCGAAAAAATGTATAGTAGTATGCATTATATACACTGAACAACACGCATGTTGGGGGAGCGTAGTCTTCAGCGACAGTAAATTGATCACAAACCGCGCGCCAGTGCGCATGAGCAACCTCATCTTCACGCTGCTCGGCCTCGCTCAAATAAAACAAGAGCAACTCGGACTACCAGCTACACGCAAACCCACCGGAGGCCTCAATAAAGTAATGCATTCAAATGTTTATATTTCACCATAATTATTCTGATAATAGCGTTTCTTTAGCGAAACATGCAACATTAATACATACAATGTTATGGAAAAAGGTGGTGCTGAAACAATTGTCAGCATTAACTAAGCAAGCTAACTAACGTCCGATGTTTTTCAGCGGAACTCTGACAGCGCATTGCAACAAAACAACAAAGCAGAACGCAAATGACTTGTCTATCGGGTTAAATATTTTGGTAATATGGGCGCGAACGTTTAACATACTACATGAAACTGGGCAAATTAGGTAGTTACATAGCTAGCTACGCAGTTGTGGTAACAATACCTACATGCTCTTGCTGAAACCACCCATAAAACAAGGAGGGTTATTGAGTTATAAAATATATTTGAAACTGTTCGTAGTCAACTAGGTAGGGGGCTGAAGTTAGATCTGCTGTTAACGTTAGCTACCTTGCGATAGCTAAAGGCTAATACCATATGCCCGCCATCTTTTTGGAGAATGTTGTAATGGAGCCGACTATACCACCTATTCGGTTTTGGTGTATTCATGTTTAGCTAGGCATTCAAATATTTATTTATACTCTAGTAAGTAATAGCTACCATTCAAATGTTCTATAAGATAGCTACGTTAGATAGCTAACGTTACGACACTGTTCCCGCGCGTGATATTGGCTAGTATGGCTTGCTAGTTAGCTAATTACATGCGTTTTGTTGAGCAGATATCAGAAGCACTTTAGCTAGATAACCAATATATTTTTTTTTCCCATAAGATGCCATGCCGTTACATACAGTATTGCAGCGCTTTCAACGAAACTATTACATCTAGCGCTGGTTTTTATATGTAACTAGGAATTTAACTGACTAGTAGTTTGTGTGATTGTTTACGCGGGAGGCAGCACCTAACGTCAGCTAGATATCTAACGTTACTACCAATTATTTATATTTACAAATCCTTGGCTTCTACGTGCTAGTTGGCCAGCTACATTTATATATATATATATAGCTATGTTTTGTGTAAAGCTAGTATCTACTACAACGCATTGAAGGCGATGCAGCATAATATCTGTGGAGTATTCGTTCTTGAAGTGTCCTTAGTACAAATTGCATTAACTTCATCACAACTACCGCAATTCCACTACTCCGGGTGAGACTTGTTGCTAGATCAGCTGTGCTGTAGTCAGTCAGTTTTGTAAATTACTTGGTTACGTGTGGGATGAAATGTATTGTGGTTTGTGGTTGCTGTGGTTTATAAATTGAATTGCTAGTTAGTTATTTAGACGTTGTTTTTATTTATTATTTAGTGTTATAATATTGTACCTTTGCTCCCTGCACATTTGCATGATCACGGTAATCTGTTCCGACAGATTACCGTGGTTAAAGAAAAATGAAAGACCAAGTTGCATGAGGTGCAGGTAGCAGATTGGGGTCTAGCATGGAGAGGATGACATATCTCCAGGGACACATTAGCCAGCTGTCTGTTAGTTGTTTGCCCATTACAATATTGGACAAATGTATTTTATTGTGTGCGTCAAGGCCCTAGTTTCTTATCAGAATTGCTTCCTGTCATGTTATCCCAGGTATAATGTTGTGGTTTGAGGTATTATACCTGGGTCATGGATTTTACTCTTATGCTGTAGACTCTTGACTATCACATGGCTCTGTTTTTCATAGGTCAAAAGGTCAGGCCCTGCAATGAGATGCAGTTCCCCCCAGGCCACTAAAGAACAGACCTACACAACCCACTGAGAAGGTGTCCGTCTCCCGCCCTGTCCATTTGAGAGGTAACAGCGACTCCTAGAATACCACCCCCTTCCTATCGCAAGCATGTCTGCTGTCAACTCAGCAACCCCGGCCCCTCTTCAGGGAGTCAACCCCCCACCCCCGGAGGTGACCAATCCCAACAAACCAGGTCGTAAAACCAACCAACTACAGTACATGCAGAATGTAATGGTCAAGACATTGTGGAAGCACAACTTTGCCTGGCCTTTCTACGTGCCAGTTGATGCCATCAAATTGGGTCTTATGGTGAGTAGACTGTAGATATTGAGAATGGGTGTTATAAATGTCAGAAAGCCAATGCCTATATATAGATCACCGTGCAGAAGACTTGCAGCTGACAATGTTTTGCTTTTTCTGTGCATCAGGATTACCATAAGATCATAAAGCAACCTATGGACATGGGAACCATCAAAAAGAGACTTGAGCATAACTACTATTGGAGTGCCAGTGAATGCATGCATGACTTCAACACCATGTTCACCAACTGTTACATATATAACAAGGTGAGTGCTCCAAGAGAGTAAATACAGACTGTGTCTCCTAAGGGTCCATTTATTTGGGATTTAATTTGATAGTCTCTAATATTTTTTGCAGATTCTCCCAGGGCTAGTCCCAAAGCTCTGTTTTTAAATTGATCTCAAGTTTCAACTTTGCATTTCCCACTCATGTTCCTCACTTCCTGTTTTTACTTGGCCCAACAGCCTACAGATGACATTGTCCTAATGGCACAGGCCTTGGAGAAGATCTTCCTGCAAAAAGTTGCCATGATGCCCCAGGAGGAGGTGGAGCTTCTGCCTCCAGCACCCAAACCCAAGAAAAGCAAAAGCATAGGTAAAAGGCCACTGTTAATCTGTTCCTGAAACTATATACCCCTATAATCTTGGATAGATCCATAGATATCGTATACAAATTGGGTGCATATTGCCAATAAGATACCTCATGTACTATGAGTTAACCACTCTAATCATTGCACCTTATACAGGTGGTCTGGATGGAGGTGAGTCACCATCGTCCCTCCCTGGCTCTACGACACCTGTGATTGGCTCTTCTCCAACGTCTGCCATCACCCCCAATGTCCCAGCTGTCCCGAGCTTGCCCAATGCTCCGATGACACCCGTCGTTTCACCATCACAACCTCTTGTCAAAGTAAGTCACTGTACATTTTTCATCAGGCATACAAATGTTTATTTAGTCTTTTGAATGGAACCTCACCTGTGCCTTTTTGTGTTTGTGTTTTTTTTGTGCTTCTAGAAGAAAGGGGTAAAGAGGAAAGCAGACACCACCACCCCCACGACGTCTGCAATCACAGCCAGCCGGAGTGAGTCGCCCAGCCCCCCCTCAGAAGGAAAGCAGGGCAAGGTGATGTCCAGACGGGAGAGTACAGGCCGTCCCATCAAAGCTCCCAAGAAAGACCTGGTGGAAGGGGAGTTGGGCCAGCACAGCAGCAAGCGGAGCAGAATGAGTGAGCAGCTCAAGTACTGCGACAGTATCCTTAAGGAGATGCTGTCGAAGAAACACACAGCGTACGCCTGGCCTTTCTACAAGCCTGTAGATGCTGAAGGTCTGGACCTACATGACTATCATGAGATCATCAAGCACCCCATGGACCTCAGCACTGTCAAAGTACGCACCACAGAACAAAGCACGTACACTAGCAAAATTTACTTTTACAGTTAATCATTACCTTAGTGCTGGCTTGTGTGGTTGCCCATCCATGCGCTGTTTGGATAACATTTGCTATCGATTTTCAGAAAAAGATAGATGGCCGGGAGTACCCAGATGCACAGATGTTTGCAGCGGATGTTCGGATAATGTTCTCAAATTGTTACAAGTATAACCCTCCAGATCATGAGGTTGTTGCCATGGCCAGAAAACTCCAGGTAGGTTTAGGGTTTTAAATATTTCTATGGATCCCATTTGAAAAATCAATGTAAAATTGAGTTGGTTGGTTTGTCCCTAATGTGTCTCTTTCTGTCACTCTTCTTTCCCCATAATTTCCTTTGTGTCTTTGTCTGTCAGGATGTGTTTGAGATGCGTTTTGCTAAGATGCCTGATGAGCCAGTGGAGCTGAGCCCCGGTTCAGGCGGGTTGGTCAGTAAAGGCGACAACTCAAGCAGCGACTCCTCCAGCTCGGACAGCTCTGACTCGGAGGAGGAGCGGGCCACCCGGCTCGCCGAGCTGCAGGAACAGGTGGGTGCGGAACAGGTGGGTTTCAGATCCGAGGTCCGTCCGACTCTACTCCTCTAACCTGAAGGGCACAGGGAGGGCCTTCCTCCCACCTTCTCTTCTCACATCACAGCCATCTTATCCATCCCAATATTCTGAGACAGTTGGAGCGGCTGCCACCTTACATCCAGTCTAACCCCTCCCCTCAGCCATGCATACCACTGCTTTCTCCACTGATTCATCATCTCCCTATTGATAGCACTTAAATTGAACCCTCTACCGCTTTAAATTGTGCATTTCCATGCACTTATTGGCACAGATGGCTTGCATGCACTACCTGAACAAAAGCCTTCTATTTGAAAACATGACAATGTAGTTTTTGCGTAATGGTACCAAACAGTAGCTCTTGTTATAACATGGTGTTTTAAAATGGTTCTGATCTCTTTTTTTTTTTTTTTTTAGTTTCTATCTTTGTCCCCTTATTTCCCTTTGGCTCTCTTACCAGTGTATCTCTGTGGAGCGCCCCAATGGTAGCGGGCAGGGGGGAAAAAACGGGTGCACCAAGCATTTTCAGGTGATTTGCTTTTCACTTCCCGGTCCCCTCCCCACTAACCTCTTACTGATCTCAGTTTATTATCATGATGCCGCTATTTCACTTATTTTTTGCATTAGTTGAGCAAGCGGTAGAGGGTTAATAGTGGGGAGGGAGTGGCGAGTTACAGGTGCGGGGTGGTGGGATATAAATGGCAGATGTGGGTGTGTTTGAGCAAGTGTGCGAGTTTATATGGTTGTGTAAATGTTGAATGTGTTTTTGTCTTCTCCCGGGTATGTTTGCTGGCTGACCAAGTAGGCATACTCTTCTTTCAATCTCGCTCTCTCGATTGCCTGATGATTTGTCTAATTTAAATTATGAGGCAATGAAAGGAGTATCAACTTGTTTTCCTTTCCCCTTGGTAGATGATTCCTTTCTGATTTACTGATGTTTTGGATGGGTTTTTGATCAATATCTTAACTGCTCTCTTAATTTTTGCTCAAGTACATGTTATGCACCTAAGGGATAAAAAAACTGCTCAGATTGCTTACCTAGTTACATTTAGAATGGGTAGTACAAAAATACTAAAATCCATTGTTAGTCTTAGTGTAAGGTATTATTTTTCCGTAAGTTGAGAACTAGATAAGCAGTCAATTTGTCAAAGTTGATGTAAAGAGTTTCCCATGTTTAAAGTCATTGTAAGTGTCACAATGAAGTGTTTCCCCTATATTTATTTAGCAGCAGTGAGCCGCCACTGCTAAATCGTTGCAGCCACTTCCCAAAAAATACATAAATAAAATGATATGTATGTATGCACTTTTAAAGGCATAGTGCAAGATTTTGTCAATTTTTCTACTTACCCAGAGTCAGATGAACTCATCTATACAATTTTTATGGTTCTGTGTGCAGTTTGAAGGTAGTTTAATTCCCCAAATCTCACATTATTCTTTGAGATCAGAGTGACAAGTTACAATTTATATTTGTAGCAAACTGAGCGAGCAGTGGCGCGAATGAGAGCCACAAGCGAACAGCCACCGCTTGCTCCTCATCATTTCCCTACAGTGTAGTAACGCGCATCAGTTATATTTCAGATGGTGTTAACATAATAGAATTTTCATGCATTTTGGTGTAGAATGTATACCAACAGAAGTGGTGACCTTTGCCACAGCTGCTGAAAAAATCCTAAGGGAAACACTGAATGGAGGTTAACTTACTATGTATTTATTTGTTTTAGTGTACATGGCTTTCCCAAAAGTAATGACATTTCTATATACCCTAGTTTCCTTACAAAATTCACTCAAATGGTAAAAAGTGGCGCATTTCCTTCTGGGAAACTCATATCTACCCCTTTTCTAGTCCATCAGGACTTGAATTGCTAGCATACCCTTACAGCAGACCACTAACTCCTCCACCCCACCTCTCCCCAGCTAAAGGCCGTCCACGAACAGCTTGCCGCGCTCTCTCAGGCCCCTGTGAGCAAACCGAAGAAGAAGAAAGAAAGGAAAGAAAAAGATAAGAAGAAGAAGGACAAGGACAACAAGCATAGCAAAACCAAGACTGATGAGAAGAAGGCCAAGCCTGGACAGCCTACCAAGCAGGGCCAGCAGAAGAAGCCCTCCAGGAAAGCGAACAGCACAGTGACTGGCTCAAGGTAAGGCCTCCCTTTCTCTGACATATTAGGGCTCTGCTCAGCCTCTCATAATAATACAAAAAAAAACAGCATGAAAGCCTTAACTGTTTGTCATTGCTGCTCTGGCCTCTTGATCTTCCAGGCAACCAAAGAAGGGGGGCCGGGGCTACGAATCTGATGAGGAGTCGTCTCTGCCCATGGCATACGACGAGAAGCGCCAGCTCAGCCTGGACATCAACCGGCTCCCAGGAGAGAAGCTGGGTCGGGTAGTGCACATCATCCAGTCCCGTGAGCCCTCGCTGCGAGACTCCAATCCAGACGAGATCGAGATTGACTTTGAGACGCTCAAGCCCTCCACCCTACGCGAACTCGAGCGATATGTCAAGTCCTGTTTACAGAAGAAACAGCGGAAACCCCAACGTAAGTCCTGAGGTCGAAGACCTCATGCATTGAACCGGCTTGAACCTCACTGAAACCTTCACTGTCCTTCAGCCTGCTACTATTACTTCTCCCTCTCCTACTTTCTCTTGCTTTACTGTTAAGGGCTCTACGCAAACAGAGCGACGGCGGTTCCAAATTTTGAGCCGCACAAAAGTATGTAGAAAATGATGCTACGTTTGCGCGAAGTGTGTAGTGGCTTTTACTCGCTTCACTTATTTTGCTTTAAGTACTAGATATATTTTCTTTCCCTTTTTTGTATTTTTTTCCCTAGCTAGATTATGTTCCTTCCCTCTACCTAGTTGCATGTCTTCCGGTTGACTGCAATTTTTCGATATACAGGTGGTCTCCTTAAAAGGAATTTCCTTCTGACCTTTTGGTTTTTGGTCAATGGCTGCTAGGTCAACGAAATATCGAAAAATGATGCCCAATTGACTGCTTGCCAAATTCTTGCCATTCAGGATGTAGATGCTGTATACACGGACCTCCTGTATAAAAATTGTATGGGCCTGAACAGTGTTTGCTGTTGTGTTGCTAATATCGGCTCCCACTCGGACCCAGCGCAGTGGAATCAGGCAGTGTGTCATAACATGTGACAGATAACTCCTCCACAGTCCTCGCTTAACAGCAAATTTGGCAAGTGGGATGGAAGTTTGTTCAAGTCCAAGTGTGTAAAGGCTCACCTGTGCTTTGAACCTGCTGCCCTCTGTAGTCCTCCAGGTTGTAGGCTTTAGGCATTAGGCAATAGGGGTAAGGCGCTAGGCCATAGCTGTGAAGTAGCTAGCTGTCTCCAAAGCGGCGGTGGTCCGGGCAGGAAGGCCATGGTGCTCACAGCGTGCCGCTGTGTGTCTCCTGCAGCGGCCGCTGGGGGCAAGCGAGCAAGATCCAAGGAGGAGCTGGCTCAGGAAAAGAAGAAAGAGTTAGAAAAGAGGCTTCAGGATGTCAGCGGCCAGCTGAACAGTAACAACAGCAACAAGAACAAAACCGACAAAAAGAAAACGTCCAAAAAAGGTACCATAGCGTAAGGGACAGCAGGAGTTGCATAGAGTAGTCAGTGCAGGGGCAAGTGGACCCTGTCTTGCTTCCCATTTTAACCTAGTTCACCCATTAATTGTTGGTATCCTGTGGTCCAAGAAGTTAGTCATCCAATATTTTATGGTTATATATACTATATCATATATTTATTAGGGATGTGTGCGGTTATTCGAATATCTGAATAGACGTTAGTATTCAAGTTAGGGTTGGGCAGTATCCAGATTGCCATACCTTCATACCGTGCCTGTACCATACCGAGTACCTGTATTTCTATCAAAAAGTAACCAATAACAACTATCCCATAGCGGACACTAGATAAATACTAACAAGCACAAGAGAACATAAACTAAATGTAAGGACAGACAGCCTAGCTCATAAAGCTATACAACAATCTCAAAAGGCTACTCACACTTGATCCAGAAGTGGATTGGTTGTCTCTGCTGTAAACAAGAAGCTTGATATTGCAAGCTAGTCACCTAACATTATAGCTAAACAGTGGATTACCACATCACGTTTGCTCCATTTGCTTTTTGTAAACATACCATGTGACAGCCTCAATTTAATAAAAATAAATACATTGAGACGGTATTGAAAATCATACCGTCAGTACTTCAAAATAACCTGAATACTTCTGACAGTATACATAAAAAACAACATTTAAAAGTAATCTATATGAATTTCTTATTTCAATAAAACACTTTAATGTATTTTTTTTTTGTTGTGCACCCCATAAAAATACATACTGTAGCCCGCACAGTTTTCACACGTTTGTTATTGTCGACCAATCAAAGTGCAATACTGTCATAGGATCCATGTGCTGCAAGCAACATGGGAGATATCTGACTAATCAAAGCAAAATGGAATTTAAATTACTGAATTAAGTTGGCTAAATGAGAAGGAGTAGGCTACAATGAGCAATTATCAGGTAGGCTGTTTTAATATGAATGGAGTTGTTGTAGACAAGGATGGGAAGCGCAGCAAATAGCCTCAATTTGTCTATGTATCTGGCTGTCTTAGACTCGGGCAGCAGCAGCCCCAGTGGGTCCATCGATTTGATGCCGTCAAGACAAACACTACCAGATGGGATGATGGATAACTTATGGCATTCACAAGTTTGTCTAACTAGCGCGAGTCTGTATGACTACTCTCTCTCCCTGACACCGTCCCATGCTTATCCCCCGCACTGCTGCAAATAAGCAGAACGGCACCTCTCCAAAGTCGCGCAACAAGCCAGTTCCCAAGTTGAAAATGTTTTCGCTTATTTAAAAAACATGTATTTTGACTATCCAGATATCAGAAAAAAATGTCATATTTGAATAGTGAAATGATTTCAAATGCCCATCCCTAATATTTATTGTGGACAGTTGTATGGTTACTGTAACAGGTTTAATTGTGTGTGTGTGTGGGGGGGTTCCTGTCCTTTCATCTCCTGTCTCTTCAACACTTGTCACCGTGTGGGAATGAATGGATTTATTTTGTTGTCAAGTTGCCAGTTGGCACCCTGTCCTTTACGGGATTAGTTTACACATACAAACATTATCATGATTCACAGTGATAAGTCCATTTTAAACATGAGCAAAACATTTGTATGCGCTATGATACCCATCTGAGAAAGTATTTACCTCATTGACATGGATATGTAATATGTTTGGCCACGTCTCATGCACGTGTCTCTTTCTCTCGCTCTCTTGCTTTTCTCTCTTTTTTTCTCTTTCTCTCGCTCTCTTTCTCTCGCTCCTTTTCTCACTTTCTCTCTTTCTCTAACTCTTTCGCTCTTTCTTTCTTTCTTTCAGAGAAGGGCACCGGGTCCGGTACCGGTGCGTCCCATCTCAGTGGCAGCAGTAGTTCTTCAGACTCGGGAAGCAGCAGCTCCAGTGGGTCCAGTTCTGACAGCAGCGACTCTGACTGAAATGCGACGCCCAAACACTCGCTGGGAACTATTCCTTTTTATTTTTACCCTGAAAAAAAAACAAACATTGTATGCAGTCATAGTGGTTTCCCCCTTCTAAAACATTTTATATGAGGAAAAAACTACAATAAAATGTAATGTCAGAAAAAGAAAAATGTGTTCAAAATCAATCAACCAAACAGAAAACAGAAAACAAGCATTTTGTAATACACTCATGGATGAATGTCAGATGTCTTTTCTTTTCTCATAATACCATCATCAACATGCATCTTAATGTTAAGAAGTTGTTGCATAGTTAACAAGACGTCGCAGAACACCCATGCCCAACTAGCTTCTGCCCTGCTACATAAACAACCTATTCAATTACTTTCACTGAAAAATAATGACCGCTTCTCTTCCGGCTTCACAAGTATTTTTCAGGAGGACACTTTTGAAATAGGATTATGTGGGTTTTGGATTGTCTCCAATAATTTGACTTTTGACATACTGAACCTCGTTTGCATCTGAGTGGTACTTCAGATTATTTGAATAATCATGTTGGGCATCCTACAGTGAAATTAATGATCTGATGTTAATGGAATAAGACTGCTGTTATTCTTTGTATGATAACTGACATGGTCTTTTATTTTTTTTAACCTGGCAGTATGTAATGTTTTAGCAAAAATATTGGTTATATAGTAACTGGTCTGAGAGGTTGTTTTAAAGAAGATTTGAACTTATAGAATTTAGACTTAAGGCTTTTGGGCTGAAGTTACCATACAATAATTCACTCAACAGTTTGTTTCATTACTCATAACATGACAACCACTAGGCATGATGGCCTCCTGTACATGTTCTTGCTTGATGTACCATCCTCACTGATGAATGTATGTATGGTGCCATGAATGATTGTGCTCCACCATGTCAGTGATGGTGTGTACGTCACTGCTTTATATAAGATGGGACGGCCAAAACTGTACATAGTTGACCTCTGTACATTTTCAGTACAGTGGCGTAGGAACGTGTCTTTCACTTTTGAATATTGCATAGCACACACGCCATCTGTTGGTGCTCCATTACAAACAGAGCAGTGCCGTGTCCTCTGAACTTTTTCTCTGTTGATGTCATAAGTTTGGACATTGAAAGCAGGACAATATTGTAAACAATGTGAGTCTTCCTCTGAAGTGTAGCGTATTGATTTCTGAATGTAATTTGTTACCTTTAGGTCCCTTGTTTTATTGTGACTAGATGCCACAGCCTCTTATTATGACTTTTTCAGTCAACTCATCTTTTATTTTGATCTTAGTGAACAAACGGTTAATTATTCTTAAGAGAATATCATTACATTTTATTCCACTCCTGTAAGAATGCATATGATTATTAAATGAGGTACAATTTGTGGTCATTTTTTTCTGAAATTTGTTGAAAATACCTTCAAGCCACTTTGAATTTTCGTTACTGTTAATAAGTTGATACATTATACATTTAGTCATATGCATTATTTTAGGCTATGGTGGAAATAAATAGTTGTGTAATTGTGTGGTTTGTCCCACATACCAGGTTGCACTTAACTGCAAAAATTCCCCAAATGATCTTGTATGCATTTCTCTGCCTATACCAATGTTCTCCAGTACAGGCCCTATCAGGTTTTTCTAAGAATG
Organism: Thymallus thymallus; assembly: GCA_023634145.1. Taxonomy (NCBI): domain Eukaryota; kingdom Metazoa; phylum Chordata; class Actinopteri; order Salmoniformes; family Salmonidae; genus Thymallus; species Thymallus thymallus. Next base: position 29,368,444 of record CM042403.1, on the reverse strand, counting down.
TCTTTTAGAGGCGAAACACAAAATGACAAATATATATATAAATGTATACGTGTGTGTATGTATATATATATATAACTTTTAGTTTGTTTCTAGGCCCTGGTCAAATATAATAGTTACTTTTTATATTTTCAAAAGCAAATGTTTACTTTTTATCCTCGATGTGCATGCAAGTTTATTGTAACATTCTTATACCCTTTTTTGAGCTGTTATAGTATCTTCCTGTAAATGTCAGTCATCGAAACAAATCAAGGATTCTGTGTAAGTAGTTTTAGGCTTGTTTATTGCAATATGGGACTGAGGGTGGTATTTGTGGGTGTGGGGACTGGAGGTAGAAGCTAACATTTAATGTAACTGCTAACCTGGAATCAGGTTAAATAAAAATAAAAAATTAATACATGAAAAAAGACCCTACTGAATTTGTCTCATTTTCTTTGTTGATCCGTTTGATTGTTCTGTTTGCACATGTTTTCACTATCACTGGTGAATGAGGAGATCCGGAGGAAAACGTGGATGAATCGCCCAACACCCTGAAAGCCGCTTTCCATCATCACCAGGCAAGCTCTATCCTGGAAACCAAGGAAGAAGAAAAAGACAGAAGTGGTCGATGGACTATGCTCCCAAAGAAGTGATTGGGCCTAAGTTAGTAAAACCAGTGTACACATTTTTATAATGTACTCTAAAGACATGCTTTTAGTGCTTATGGTCTAGGTGTGCCATCTACCATGATCAGCATATGCCAGCCAGTAGCCACAAAACCCAAAGGGTAGCTGTGAAGCGATATCTGCAGTTCAATGATAGGCCACTAGATGGTGGCCATATATAATAGATTTTTAAAATGGGGTGACAGATGGTTTGAACTGTGCTGGATTCAGATAACTGAGTGACACCTCAAATGTGCTCTTAGGTGAATGTCAACCCAATGATTATAGGGGGGACATTTTCTCTTGGATAAATGATGGACTCATGTCTTTTAAGGTGAGTTATGAATTAGTCATTTAAATATGTAAGTGACCTTGCAGGAGACTTGTTGGCATGAATAAATGAAATTGCGTAACCCACCATACATTCATCTTTTAGTGCAAGAATGGAATACCCATGTTTCCAATGACAGATTCATTGCCTTAGGGCTCAGTGTAGGGCTATACATCAGTCACTGCCCACCCCAGCTCTTACCCTACTTGGTTTGTGCTGGAGGGAGACTTGTACTGTGGCATATGGAACATGTTACCTCTTTGCCTCAAACAGCCGTGGGCCATGATGGATCAATGCCACAACTTCAGTGACAACTAGTCGTGTCTGCCTCTTATGGACATCACTCACTCTGTATCTGGCCACAATCCATGACAAAACAACACAATTGCCTACCCAACATCCATTACAGATAATATGATAGGCTAACCCTATAGCTTGAGTAAATTTTATTGTGATACTGTATTTTTGTTGACCCTAGAAAATTGCAAATAAATATTATGGGAGGGGGAAGGCTGAGAACAGGATGCAGCAGCTCCAAAACAATCTGTCACATTGTTTCATTCAAACACTGATTGATACACCTGAATGATACACTTGCATGTTGAGGTTACTTTGTATCCAACATATGAGGACACCAACATTTTTTCAACAACAATAAGTCAGGGGCTCAACTTACTGTTGAATGTTAGAATAGGAGAAGACACAAGGTGCAATTTCTAAACTTGGTTGTGCATCATCAGTTTTCCTCTTGTTATGTCACTCACTGACAGTCACTCAATCAGCCCATGTCACTGAAAGATGCACGATGCAGAAATTGCACCGCAATTTCCTGGTTGCAAAAACAAGCAAGTATAGTGTAGAGACTCATTGTATCATCTAAACTGCTGTGAAATATCTATTCCATAACTAAAAATATTGTATTTTCAGCGGTTTGAAGCTGGTGTACAAAACAGAAACGGGAAGCATAGAAATAGTGCACATTAAATAACAGCTCTACCGCTTCTTAGACTTGCTTTCAATGAGAATGACAGCTCTATAAGTCACATTTCTATGTGTCGGGTCCCCCAAAAAGTTACATATTGCTGCTTTAAACTATTTTAGATTGGTAAATTAGTCTACTTAGTCTAGACAGCTATCTTCTTGACCCTGACCAGTCAGCCTTCAAGATGGGTCACTCAACAGAGACTGCTCTTATCTGTGTCACGGAGGCTCTCCGCACTGCCAAATCTGACTCTGTTCCTCTGTTCTCATCCTCCTAGATATATCCGCTCACTTCGACACTGTGAATAATCAGATCCTCCTCTCCACCCTCTCAGGGCCGGGTGTCTCAGGCTCTGCACACTCTTGGATTGCATCCTATCTGAGGTGATGTGGAGAGGATCTGTGTCTGCACCACATACTCTCACTACTGGTGTTCCCCAGGGCTTGGTTCTAGGCCCTCTTCTCTCTATAGACCAAGTCACTCAGCTCTGTCATATCCTCACATGGTCTCTCCTATCACTATCACTATTCAGATGACGCTCAACTACTTTTCTCCTTCCCCGCTGCTGACACCCAGGTGGCAACACGCATCTCTGCGTGCCTGTCAGATATCTCAACTTGGATGTCGGCCCACCACCTCAAGCTCAACCTCGACAAGTCGGTACTGCTTTTCCTCTCGGGGAAGGCCAGCTCGTTCAAAGACCTCTCCATCACGGTTGACAACTCCTCCCAGAGTGCAAAGAACCTTGGTGTGACCCTGGACAACACCCTGTTGTTCTCTCAAACATCAAAGCAGTGACCCCCCCCCCCCCCCACTTCAGGCTATGCTCAAACCCTACACCCCAACCCGAGCACTCCGTTCTGCAACCTTAGGTCTCTTGTCAGGTTGTGCATCCTCTTGTTATGTCACTCACGCTCAGCCTAGTCCAAGCCCGCTTCCCCTTCTAGCTCTGACTCTACTGATACATATGATATTGAGGGAAAATGTACTTTCTATGCCTGTGATATGTGGTTGTCCCACCTAGCTATCTTAAGATGAATGCACTAACTGCTAAATTACCATAATGTAAATATAATAGTCATGGTCGAAGGGGCCCTGACCTCAAGGGGGCCCCCATTGATTTTGTTAGTCACTGGCACTCAGATATCATACGAACATGGCAAAAGTAATTGCAAAATGTGTAGAATTGCATGAATGAGTTTTAAAACTGCAACTGACAAAAATGTTCCGGAAGCAACGTATTTCTCTTTTGTTAATAAAATATTATTTTCTGCTAAAAGATCCCTCTTTATGTATTACATTATGTACATTTTTGCTTGTTTTTGCTGTTCTCCAAATAGCATTTAAGAGTTTTGAATTGTATAGAAATTGAGTAAATGAGCTCCAACTTTCTTAACATTTGCATAACAACCATTCCCACACGTGAGCGTGCGTAACCAGAACCAACCGAACCCACATTCAACATCGCCGCCCACTCTACCGCCAAGCGCGTTCACGCTTTCTCTCAAACCTTCGGAATAGCGCGGCGGGGAGTAGAGGGACTGCAGAACACCACAATCCGTAACAAAAAACGCGGAGGGGGAAGACAAGGTCGAAACAAGAAAGAACATAGAAACGGTTTATTGCGGCATTTTAAACGTTTCTTTCAATTGAAGTTGGTGTTTGGCATTCTGAGAATTACGAGAACAACGTGATTTCCCCCCCGGACATGTTTCTGTTGGAGTTAGTGAAATATGTTTTCGAGTGCATTGTGGATAGGCTGAATGTTGAGTGGGGCATCGTAAGAAAATACATTTGGTTTATCATAGTGTTTTACATTGAAATGTAATTGTTATCTGTCAGACCAGCATAGGATATTGTATAGAGAAGCTCTGTACAACCAGAAACTCTGGGTAGCTACGCAAAATACAACTGTATGTCGCTCTATACTGAGTGTCAGAACTGATTGCCTCAGCTGTTCAAAGTATTTTTTTCGGAGACAACGGTTTTGGACAGCAAGTTGCATAATAGGTTCAACATTTAACTTTGGTAGGCTTTAATACACAAGCAAAGAAGACATTGGGGCAGTATTACTCCCAATAGCCTATCTATGATTTTAAACGTTTAGCCTGTATGATGAGCTGAGTTCTAACACCGTTTGGATATGAACAACCAACTTCAAGAATGAAGAAAAGGAAATTGTATTCCCGGTAGTTCACATTGGTCTGGGAATTTGCAGGGAATTTGCACATTACATCGTGTTAATTTAGTGTCGTCAATTTCTGAATGTTATGGTCAGAAACTCACGTCACTTATTCAAAAGACTGAGCTGGACATATTCTGAAATACAACTAATCACATTTTAATTGAGATTTGGATTTTAACACTGGTGGAAGGATTGCTTCGGTTGCGCACTGGAAGCGGCTGAATTTTACCCACGGAGGCGGCTGTCAAATTTGAGTGTGGAACGCACGCTCCAAGCCGACATGGAAGAGTGGAGGCAATGCGGGCGGTGGTTGATAGATTGCAAGGTTTTGCCCCCAAACCACCGGGTCGTGTGGCCTTCTGCGGCCGTGTTCGACTTGGCACAGGCGCTACGAGACGGAGTGCTCTTGTGCCAGATGTTGCACAACCTCTCACCGGGGTCTGTGGACCTAAAGGAGATCAACTTCAGACCCCAAATGTCACAGGTATGTCAAGGTAGAGCTTAAGGTACCTGTCTTTCACGGGCCTATTTGCTGTCAATTACTCACATCAGTTATGTCAGTGCCATTACACTGACATTCATGGTGAATGGTTAATCTGCCCTCCATTCAACTGGTTTTGGAAACATTCTTTGCATGCATAAGTAGTTATTCAGAGTGCAATCTGCACAGTGTTCACAATCAATGATCATTCAACAGTCCACACCACAACAGTACAGGAGGAGGAAGTACTGTACAGTTTTGTGCCAAGTGTACTTTCTTGTGCCCAATGGGTGTCACTGTTGAGCACTACTGATAGTTCCAGATATTCTCCACAACACACAGGGGCCATACCATTCTATTGCATGTTTAAAGTAACACTGTCAGTGTTTCCAGATTTCTATGAAATTTGACCAATAATTACTCATTTTAGTTGATTGCCTTCCCAAAAAGTGTAATTAAGTATGTTGAAAAGCAGCATTTCTGTGTTGGAATGGTGTGAGTGTACCACAACAACAGAATGTGTGGGCATATACCTGTCATTAACAAAATTCATGTGAGCAGACGGCTGATTGGCCAGCTCATCCTCCTCTAGACCACTGATTGGCCAGCTCATCCTCCTCTAGGCCGCTGATTGACCAGCTCATCCTCCTCAGGAGTATGACATTATACTCTATGAGGAAATAGAAAGCATCTTTAAAACGGTCTGTTTGAGGTGGGTTCTTTTAAGTATAGGACGATTCAACAACATTGTTTGGGTATGAGTTTACAGAATATGAACTTTTAAAAGTGAGATTTTCACTGGAGAGTTACTTTAATTTAATAACATAAGCTACAATTAGAAACATTGACTAATTGCCATGTGAGTGAGAGGTGTGTCTGCAGTTCAGCAGAAGCTTTTTATAGTTCAATGGAACATTTACTAAGGCTTTGGAAGCACACGGTCTAGGTAGACCCGTGGTATTACTGAAGAGGGCACGTGGTCGGTCAGGCCAAACAATTTGTTTTTCCTTTATTCCGTGACTCAGGTGCAAAGTTGAACAGACTGGTTGTAGAGTGTTGAAGCGGAAGACTTTGTCGGTTTGAAGTTTAGGGAAAACTAGGGAATATGGCTTTGTATCAACACAGTTGACATAAAGTCACTTTTGAAATGTGGCTTTGCTCCCAAAGTGCTGCTTAGTTGGCGAACTGAAGGGGAGTACTAACCTCAGCATATAAAGTTACTTTATCATAACATGGATCCTACTCACTTTCAGGTGATAATGTGTCTGTGTGTGGTGTGCCTCACATCCTCAGAGCTGGTGCCACCCCACATTGTCATCACAGCTCATCCTGGTCCCCCATTCCAAAATGAGGACGTGCTTAACCAGGTCCATCTGAGTTTTACACAGCTTGATCAGTGGAGGGAAAGTTGGTTGTGGCATATATCTATTTTGAATGTGATTAAAAAGACTACTGAACAACTGGTTATGGTGAGAGATCAGTAAAATGGCCACAGTAAATGGATGATGGGTTCATACAGGTTTCTTCCCGTCCAACTCCCTTTTGTTTTTTTACGAGCGTTTATGTCCACTTGTTCTCTTTTTGGTCTTGACTCCTTTGCTCCTTCTGTGCTGTGTGCACCTTCCCATTTACACCAGAGATCTGTATATAATGACGAGATGCGCATGTCTCCGCCTTAACAATGAGTCATTATCAAAAGGCGGGAAGGCAGGCGACAAGCTTAGGTCCAAAATAAGCCCATAGAAACGTATTAGGCTTATTTGGGAAAGTTTTTGGCGAGAGTAAAACCTTGCCTCTTCCTCTCTGTGTACACATACCATGCCTCTCCCCTCGCCACTCACAACAACAGCGATGAGAGATCACTTCTTCCTCTCAAATTTCAACTCGCTATTTGCATTTGAGGTTTGGTCCAACAGAATCGGTCACATGGACACTGAAACACATCGAGAAGTTATTTTACTGTAACAAGAGGAGAAGTTAACCTTTCTAAGGATAACCTTTTTATGTTTCATCTCCTCAAATTGCAGAGCAGACGACTAAAATGGGAGTATCGATGAACATTGATTGTGGAAAATTAATGCTCAGTTTGTCACGCGGCACTGCGGCTGTTATACTAGCTGTCTTGTCTGTGTTTTATAAATGTACAATAGGCATTCAACACAATTATATAAGGAATTGGTAACTCGTTCTCATTCTGAGGCCACTTGATTTCAACATCTGAACAAAGTGGACAGGCTAGCATGCTGTTTAAACAGTTGTAGACGGACAGAAGAGTGTGTTCATGGGGGCTTGTACTTGAGAGATTGTATGAGACCGGTGTTCATTTTCTATAACGTCATTATTAGTGAATGTGTATTATACATGTTGCTACAGATTGGACAGCAGTACATTCATGCTGCGAACAGTCCTTTCCATCTCATCCCAAAGATGCCCTATTGGGTTTGGTCTGCAAAAAAGTTAAGATACACGGTGGCATTCAATCGTTGCTCAATTGGTATCAAGGGACCTAACGTGTCCCAGGAAAACACCCCCCACACCAGTACACCACCGCCACCAGCCTGTACCGTTGACACCAGGCAGGATGGGTGCATGGACTCATGCTGCTTACGCCAGATCCTGACTCTGCAATCAGCATGAGACATGTCCACTGGAGCTGCTGCTTCTTGTTTTTAGCTGATAGGAGTGGAACCCGGTGTGGTCCTCTGCTGCAGTAGCCCATTCATGACAAGGATCGACAAGTTGTGTGTTCCGAGATGCCGTTCTGCACACCACTGTTGTACTGCAGCGTTATTTGTTTGTGACCCGCCTGTTAGCTTGCACCATTCTTTCCGTTCTCCTTTGACCTTTGTCATCAACAAGCTGTTTTTGCCCCAAGGGACTAACGCTGACTGAATGTTTTTGATTTGTCGCACCATTCTCGGTATACCCTAGTCACTGTCGTGCGTGAAATGCCCTGGAGGGCAGTCGTTTCGGAGATACTGGATCCAGCGCGCCTGGCACCGACGATGATACCACGCTCAAAGCCACTTAGGTCACTCATTTAGCCCATTCTAACGTTCAATCGAACAGTAACTGGATGCCTGTTTACCTGTTTTACATAGCAAGCTATGATCAATTTTCGTGAATGGGGTAGTGTACCTAACAAACTGTCTGGTGAGTGTATATTGTGAATCTCCCATGTTTGAATCAATCAAGATATGATTTTTAGGCCAAGCCCTATTCTGTAGCTAGTGGGTTTCATGATTACAAAGGCTAAATGGGACACTTCGATATGCCCACCAATCCCATGCCACAGCCTCAGTGTGAGGCTGCAGTGAAAGTGGGTGGGAGAGGGGCTCCTCTGTGACAAATTGGGTTAAACAAAATCATGGCAGCAGAACAGGGGGTTGTGATTTATGACATGGAAAAGGTCAGTGTGTGTGCTTTAATGTAAAGGACATACTAATTTACAGGGAAGGGAAGGGAAGGGAAGGGAAGGGAAGGGAAGGGAAGGGAAGGGAAGGGAAGGGAAGGGAAGGGAAGGGAAGGGAAGGGAAGGGAAGGGAAGGGAAGGGAAGGGAAGGGAAGGGGGCATACTAGTCAGTTGTACAACTGACTGCATTCAACTGAAATGTGTCTTCTGTGAAGGGAGGCCATTACATTGTTGGCTCTTTACGAAAGTTGTATCACTCAATCGCTTACAAATCACCTTTGATCACCATATCCTAAAGACCTATTTAATGCCCTCAGAAGAAAACAAGGGCTGTATGGGGCTGTATGGAACACTGTGACACTTGTGGAAGATGTCATAATGAACATTTGTGCCAATGTATAATGATTACAGTTCTTCATTGCCTATTTATGTGTGCTAAACCCACAGCCATACTACTCTTATTATCAGTCTTGCCTTATAACACATAGGTAACCCTCTTTATTTACCATTGTCCATATGAAATGAATGCTGTATTTGTGATTTAACCATTCAATGCTCTTCTGTCCTTGGTGCTCTCATGATTTATAAGGAATATACATTCTTGTGTTTCACTGACCTTGGTTTGAATCTCAACAGATGAGGTTGTCTTCTTGGAATACGTGTTGTTTTAAGCTAGGCCTACTCTAATATCTTTATCACACACTCAAGGTTAACATGTAAAATACCTAATGAGCATTGTGTGTTTGGTGTTGGAGCTGAGATCATCGCAAGGCTTTGTGTATCCTGAATATCTTGCCATAGGCTCTGTCTGAAAGAGAGGGACTGAGGTGTGCTATCTAAAGCCTTTGGTGTATTGTTCGGGTTTTGTTTTTCCTTTTTTTCACTGGTAGTGAGGTAGCTTCAAATACCTTTGGGATGACTCAGGCGGGTGTGTGTGTTTTGTGTTGTACCTGTTTAGACTGCATTACTGCTGGCTTAGCCCTGGGGATGTGTCTCTGCTCTTCTCAGAGCAGTGAGGGTGTCTTTAGAGAACACACTGAGGCTGCCACTTCGACTCACACAAATTGAGCTTATTTCTCTCATTTTATATACAACAACAGTGGTGGATGGTGTAAACACCTGTATTCTTTGTCCAGTCTTTGGTTTTTATATTAGATAAATTCCCCTTTTGTGTATCTACCACTGTTTGCCATGAATTATGCATGGTGGATACAGGATATTTAGATATCTTTTCTAGGTAGGGCTGGCTGTCAATCACTCGTATTTTATTAAATGCATTTCCTCTTGAGTTCCCTATATACAAACAAACTTAACATACACAAACAAAATGATGTTTCCTCCAAAGCTTTGTCCCTGCAGTCTTTGGAATCAGGGCCAGTCCTTGCCATTCTGCCACCCTAGGCGAGACCAAATACATTTTCCAGGATGTTGAAAAGGGGTCATTTCTGGACGTTGAAAAATACGTACACTACATATACAAAGGTATGTGGACACCTCTTCAAATTAGTGGATTTGGTTATTTGGTATTTCAGTCACAGTTGTTATACAGTATATGGCAGTTATATATAAATCGAGCACACAACCATGCAATCTCCATAGACAAACATTGGCAGTAGAATGGCTGTTATTGTGAAGTGGCTCAGTCACAAAGTGGTAGGCCCCACAAGCCTAAGATCACCATGCGTAATGACAAGAGTCGGCTGGAGTGGTGTAAAGCTCGCCGCCGTGGAAACGCATTCTCTGGAGTTATGAATCACACTTCACCATCTGGCAGTCCAACAGACTAATCTGGGTTTGGTGGATGCCAGGAGAACGCTACCTGCCCAAATGCATATTGCCAACTGGTGGAGGAGGAATAATGGTCTGGGGCTGATTTTCATGGTTCGGGAAAGGCCCCTTAGTTCCAGTGAAGAGATCTTAAATCTACAGTGACATTCTAGATGATTCTGTGATTCCTACTTTGTGGCAACAGTTTGGGTAAGGCCTTTTCCTGCGTCAACATGACAATGCCCCCGTGCACAAAGCGAGGTTCATACAGAAATGGTTTGTTGAGATCGGTGTGGAAGAACTTGACAGGCCTGCACAGAGCCCTGACCTCAACCCCATCGAACACCTTTGGGATGAATTGGAACAGCCAGACCTAATAGCCCATCATCAGTGCCTGACCTCACTAATGCTCTTGTGGCTAAATTGGTCCCCACAGCAATGTTTCATCTAGTGGAAAGCCTTCCCAGAAGAGTGGAGGCTGTTATAGCAGCAAAGAGGGGACCAACTCCATATTAATGCCCATGATTTTGGAATGAGATGTTCAAAAAGCTGGGGTCCACATACTTTTGGTCATGAAGTGTATTTTCTGGACGTTGAAATCAGGTTCATTTTCGGTTTTGAAGGAAAGTTGAATATAAGTAATTTATAGACGTCTATGTTTGGACCGGACCATAAATCTATGTCCGTGGACGTTGAAAATAAGGCCGCTCTGGGCCGCGCCAAATCTGAACCAAACATAGACGTCTAGGAATGGTTCAGATTTAGTCAAAACCAATGTCCGTGGATGTGGAAATCAATAGTCCAAAAGACATTGGCTCGTGCTTACTGGGGTGTAGCTTACCATGTCGCTTCAATGGAATTTTATGAATGCCTATCCATGTTGTAGGACCATCGTTTGATAAAACAGGCTGTTGCATTGGCTTAATTAGTCCTGATTCCTGTGACTATTCAATTTGTCTGTTTAAGCTTTGAATATCAGCTACCAAACTTTATTAGGAGTTATCGTGAGCCTATTTGTAATGTGTTTACACAGCAGGAAATGCAGAAGTATTTTATTTTTCGCTATGATCAGCTTGTCAAAAATTGATGGATACAAACTTTAAACCACTGATCATGACAATGGGGTGAAACTCATGTACAACAGTTGTGATTGTCCATTTTACTTTGACCTGTCCTGTTTTTAGGATATGTTGTTTGTTAACATGATAGCGCATTCTTTATTCGATTGACCACCATTTAGGTTAGGTTAGGCTATTTGATCGGAGAAACCTGCATGATGTAAAAAGTGTCTGTCTCATTACGCTCATTCTACCACATCCTATATCTGCTACATGATTTACAGTTGAAGTCGGAAGTTTACATACACCTTAGCCAAATACATTTAAACTCAGTTTTTCACATTTCCTGACAAAAATTCCCTGTCTTAGGTCAGTTAGGATCACCACTTATTTTAAGAATGTGAAATGTCAGAATAATAAGAGAGAATTATTTATTTCAGCTTTTATTTCTTTCATTACATTCCCAGTGGGTCAGAATTGTACATACACTCAATTAGTATTTGGTAGCATTGCCTTTAAATTGTTTAACTTGGGTCAAACGTTCCAGGTAGCCTTCCACATGCTTCCCACAATAAGTTGGGTGAATTTTGGCCCATTCCTCCTGACAGAACTGGTTTAACTGAGTCAGGTTTGTAGCCCTCCTTGCTCACACACGCTTTTTCAGTTCTGCCCACACATTTTCTATAGGATTGAGGTCAGGGCTTTGTGATGGCCACTCCAATACCTTGACTTTGTTGTCCTTAAGCCATTTTGCCACAATTTTGGAAGTATGCTTGGGGTCATTGCCCATTTGGATGACCCATTTGCGACCAAGCTTTAACTTCTTGACTGATGTCTTGAGTTGTTGCTTCAATATATCCACATAATTTTCCTTCCTCATGATGCCATCTATTTTGTGAAGTGCACCAAGTCCCTCCTGCAGCAAAGCACCCCCACAACATGATGCTGCCACCCCCGTGCTTCATGTTTGGGATGGTGTTCTTCGGCTTGCAAGCCTCCACCTTTTTCCTCCAAACATAACGATGGTCATTATGGCCAAACAGTTCTATTTTTGTTTCATTAGACCAGAGGACATTTCTCCAAAACGTACGATCTTTGTCCCCATGTGCAGTTGCAAACCCTAGTCTGGCTTTTTTATTGGTGGTTTTGGAGCAGTGGATTCTTCCTTGCTGAGCAGCCTTTCAGGTTATGTCGATATAGGACTTGTTTTACTGTGGAAATAGATACTTTTGTACCTGTTTCCTCCAGAGTACGTTCATCTCTAGGCGACAGAACTCTCCTCCTTTCTGAGTGGTATGACTGCTGCGTGGTCCCATGGTGTTTATACTTGCGTACTATTGTTTGTTCAGATGAACGTGGTTCCTTCAGGCATTTGGAAATTGCTCTCAAGGATGAACCAGACTTGTGGAGGTCTACAATTTTATTTTCTTGGCTGATTTCTTTTGATTTTCTCATGATGTCGAGCAAAGAGGCAGTGAGTTTGAAGGTAGGCCTTGAAATACATCCACAGGTACACCTCCAATTGACTCAAATTATGTCAATTAGCCTACCAGAAGTTTCTAAATACATAATTTTCTGGAATTTTCCAAGCTGTTTAAAGGCACAGTCAACTTTGTATGTAAATTTCTGACCCACTGGAATTGTGATATAGTGAATTATAAGTGAAATAATCTGTCTGTAAACAATTGTTGGAAGAATTACTTGTGTCATGCACAAAGTAGATGTCCTAACCGACTTGCCAAAACTATAGTTTGTTAACATGAAATCTGTGGAGTGGTTGAAAAATTAGTTTCAATGACTTCAACCTAAGTGTATGTGAACTTCCGACTTTAACTGTATGTAAGATGATTTTTATCGACGGAACGTTGGTGGAGCGCTGCAGCGATGCGTCTCTCCAACAGCACCCTGGAGAGGTGCGCTGGGAATGGACAAGCAAAGTATTTTGCACCCCTGCCTTTGACAAAGTAGGCACTGCTTATCACAGGGTGACATCAGTGCTCACATTTAAGCCCATATGCCACTGGTTGAGAGAAATTGTCGTTTTTATTGGGCTGAATTATGTGAGGTTTTATGTGTTGTTGGAGGTGCGTCTTGGTCAGTTTAGATCAGAAAATGCCGCTCTCGTCAATCTGCCGCCATAGGCGGCTGCCTAATGAGCAGGCCGGCCGTGTTTGGAATTGTTGAGATTGCTGAAATCATAGGTAAGGATGTGAACTGTAACATGACATGGAGAATTCCAGCCCACCTACCAATTCCAACCTCTGAGCAATTTAATTTCTGCTTCCCTTGGGACCACTCTGGTGTGGGGGATGGGCATTACCCCTCATTACCTCTGGAGTAATTTAATCTGTTCATTTAGTCTGACCCTTTGGCTACCGGATGTAGGTAATACCACTAATGGAGCTTGTTATGAACACTTCCTGGGTCGATTAGCTGTGACTGCCAGCAATGGAAAAGGAGGAAATAGGGGTAGACTTTATTCTGAGATTATGACTTGCTCTTTTTCATCAATGCACAACACAAGACAAAATCTCCCATGATAGAAGTGTTCATTCGCTAGACCGGGCATCTGATCCTCAGTCACAGTTATTGTGGACAATGCTGAAATCCTTCATTGAGGCTGCTGATGCTGCAACATTCATCAGTTCCTTCATTCTTCTCTGCACATTGCTGAGGGACCGCTATGTTGGTAGTCTAAAACATGAGTTTACTGGAAATGTGGGGAACTCTCCAGAACAGAGCAAGGGAGTCAAAGTGACGAGGATGGAGGGAAAAAAGCAGGTGATGTCATGTTACTTGATCAAAGACCATGCCATTCTCAAGAAGAGATTTTCTCCATATCGTCAACGGGTACACTCTGACCAAGCCCAAGGCTCCAAGAAAACCAATTCTGGACTTGGAGAAAGCTAATTAATGTAAAGCCTACATACTGTGGTTCTGCTTGTTGGATAAAGAACATGTAATTCACAAAGCGTCCAGAGTCCAAGGCTCAAATGAGACTGGTATGAAATGGAGAAAGCTGATTTATTTTGTGGCTGCAGAGGACCATCTGACTCTTATCACTAGTGACATGAGATCCTACTAAACTAGAGAGAGAGCTGAGGGCTGCGTTTCAAAACACATAAGACACACCCTCCTTCACTTCCCCTCGCCTTATGCCCTTGGGGGAAATCCCCGTGACCATCTTTGTCGTCTGTCCAAATGATTAGCCAAGCAAGGCAAGTTGGCAATGTAAGCCCCTCACCCCTCGAATTTGATCGAGTTTGCGAGTGTACAATTATGTTCACTCCGGGGCCTGAAAGGCCCCATAATTCAATATTAATATGGCGAAGTCAACATGCATACAAAACGAATGTAAATAAGTTAGAAATGGTGTTACTAATGCACATGATGGCTCAAACACATATCATAAAAGTAATTGTTTTTGTTAGGTTAGCTTTTGGAAACGTTAGCTTGTGCATAAAACTTTCCCTGACATCCCATCCCATTGTAGTTTTTGATTGACCTGATATAGTTGGATGGCTAACATTTGCATTGTCTTCTAGCCAAGATAGGAAATGCTATCATAATTGACTGTAGCGCATACAGTATAATGCACACACAACAGCTATTGGTGGTTCCATGACGACTGAAAACAACCGTGGGACGAACGAGTGACAAATTTCCGGGCAAGAGCCGTCCAATTAAAATTAATTCATTCTTCCCTTGCCCCTTGCCCTGCCAGTGTCAACTCGTCAGACGTCATGATACGTCCTCAGAAGTGTCGCCTTAATTTGAGGGCTGAGGGGAGAGGGTGTGTATTTTAAGTGTTTAGAATGCAGCCAGAAGCATGTTAATGGGGAGCTTTATGGATTCTAAAAATGCTCATGCAGGGTGCTCGTTGTGGGTAGTATGGACATGCTGGGGAATGAAGAAGATAGAGAGAACACTCTTTTGGGCACCAGAGAAGAAGATAGAGAGAAGGGTACAGAGCCGTCTGTATGGGCGACAAAACAGATGGCTGCAGCTCCCTGACACACAAGTTAATCTCAGACCATCCTCGCCTGAAAGTTATTTTTTTTCAAATTCATGGCAATTTTTCTGATTATGTGTCTAAGACTGACTGACAGCATCAAGTTTTAATTGTTGTCAACTCACTCAATACACTCACTCAATGTTTAGCTGTTGTTGGTACAGTAATGTTGCCTACAGGAGACAGGTTTTGGTAGTGGTGGTAGATTGATTCTGGCTCCATCCTGCAGGGGTGGAGGAATCTGATAAGGATCTGGATAGTGCTGCAGGGAGAAGAACAGCAGTTCCCTATCTCATTCTAAATGCCTCCTCTTCTCCCAGCTCCACTACAGCTACAGCAGCCCCTTGCTGGGGAAGAGATAAGCTGCTTCATATTTTCTCTCTACGCCCAAGAAAAAATGTATTATTCACTCTTGTGACGCACTGCTTTGTAGTGACTTACTATAGACTGTATAGTCTCTGTGTTGCAGGGCCCATGGATTTCTCACTCTTACATAACATCGCCAACAAAAGCGGCCAATATCCCATTACTGACCTGTATTGATTATATCACATAATTGGCTGTGGAATAGGTAGGGTTACCACATTAGACACAATTCCGTAAAAGGCCAGTCAGTGGGTATTGATCTGCTGCACGGCTGACTCTCTTGTTAATCATGCAAACAAAGCGTAACAGCATGCTGCGGACACCACAGAGTGGAAGGAAGGGATCATTTTCCCTCCCTCTATCTTAACTCTACTTGTATGCCGACAATGGATTTGTGGTTATCCTTCTCGAAATGGTCTCAAAATAAACCATTTCCTTTTTCAATATCATCCAAGCATGTGGTAAAACTAGTCAATATTGTACTAGCCTACTTTTCCAAAGTATACTACAAACCTTTTCAAACTTTTTCCAGCATTGGTGGTGGGGCAGCCAGCTGAAAATACGTAGCATAGGTGTTGGTAATGTTCTCTAGTTGCACCATGATTAGCTCAGTGTTCTGTCATTCGTGGGGACAGTACGTCACCGCCAAGTCTAAGGGTGGAGCTCGAAAAAATTAAAGCCCCTTGGGTGCTGCCATAGAGTTACATTAGAAGTGCCCATCCAAGAAGGCTCAAGGTCATTGGCCAAAGATGAAATTATGTCAAATTGCTTTATATCTACAGTAGCTTTGATTGGACTGATCATGTCAACAATATACTTTCGAAATCTTAGCTAGCAGTCATCATCATGAATCAAGTCGACAATCTACTGGCAAATCCTTTTTAATCCTTGTTATATGAAGATACATTATCTATAATTTCTCTTAATTATTTATCGGTGCTCATCGGCCATTGGACATAAACATTACACAACAAGTTGGAAATCACAAATTCAACAATGAGTGGTTTGGAAGGAATCAGTGACAGTGGCTAACTGCAAGCTTGCAAAGCAATCACTCGCCTGCTATTCAGTGAAGTGGCTGTGTGGTCCCAAATCTGGGTTTACGGGTCTCTTTTCCAAATTTAAAATGATAAACATTCAACATTGGCCATGCTGTCAATGAAGCATTATTTGTGCCGCGCTCAAAACAAAGTTAACTTAACTTCAGTGAGTTCAAGACAACTGGGAAGTCGGGGAAAAAACATTTTGAACTCTTTCTAGAGCTACGACCTGAAGATCAATGACGTCATCATGATTCAACCTTATTTTTTTCCGAGTTCCTAGTTGTCTTGAAAGCACCATAAATCCAGAGAATACCATGACTTTGATGATAAAATTTACCCACAAAGGACCGCTGCACCACCTTCCTGTTGAAGTGAGCACAGCACAACAAGGTGAGTCCAAAAATGTATTGTATGCTGCTGCATACATGACGTAATATGTATACTGTAGCTAAGAAAGTAATACTAAGTGTATGTTGTGTAGTAAGCCGTTAGTAGCCCATGTGCCTCACCCTAATAATCTGGTCTATTTTCCCCTCTTAATGTCG
Organism: Thymallus thymallus; assembly: GCA_023634145.1. Taxonomy (NCBI): domain Eukaryota; kingdom Metazoa; phylum Chordata; class Actinopteri; order Salmoniformes; family Salmonidae; genus Thymallus; species Thymallus thymallus. The sequence continues at coordinate 29,351,621 of CM042403.1, read as the reverse complement.
CCTACTGTTCTGACTTGGTGGTGCACATGTAGCCTATAACCTGTTTTAGAAATGTAATCATTGAACCTTGTAAGAGCTTTCTTTGTCTGCTTTTATTCCCTCTTTATTTATCCTACGGTTCTGACTTGGTGTACAGGGAAAGCACTAAGGACAGTCCATGTTCTGAATTCTGTCGCTGTACATTTCAAAAGTGCTAAACATCGATTTATATTGACTACGTCTGTCGTAGCTTGCTCATTATTAATGTCTTAATGAAATTACAGATTGCCTCTTATCCGCTTGTCGTCCCCTTATGCCATAGTTTGTACATCTCAATTGTCATTAGAAACCACATTTGTTTAAGCAAGTCAGCCATATCAGCTATGTTTTTTTCAAAGTCAGGTAATGAGGCTGAATTAACTGTTTCGCTGACAGACAAGGCTTCGCTGATAGCCAGCTGTAGCAGTGGTAAGATGTTGGAACTGCTGTTGGGACAGCTTTATGTAGGCCAGTTTGTGGGTACCGTTTGTCACCATTATAGTGCAATTATTGTTTAGTTTTTTTATTTAACTTTTATTTAACTAGGAAAGTCAGTTAAGAACAAATTCTTATTTACAATGACGACCTACACCGGCCAAACTTGGACGATGCTGGGGCAATTGTGTGCCGCCCTATGGGACTCCCAATCACGGCCGGTTGTGATACAGTCTGGATTCGAACCAGGTTGTCTGTAGTAACTCCTCTAGCACTGAGATGCAGTGTATTAGACCACTGCGCTACTTGGGAGCCTGTTTAGTGTTGTGTAGTGGCTTTGCTGGCATGCTTCCCACATTTTTGTGTTTGTTTGCCCCACCAAGATCATGCTAAAATCGCCACTGGTTAGTGTTGATTATGGAAATGGTTTATAATTTCCTCTGTCCATTCCGTCATCTTTCTGACAACTAGGCAAATCCACCAAAGGCCATGTTCCGAGGTCAGAACAGGTAGATGCAAAGCATCATTCTGGAGGGTTCATAGCAAACACTGGCCCTGCTTTCCCGCTGGAGGCTACAGGAAGCCTGCTGCTGGAGAAACTTTGAATAAAGTTTTGCTGGGTTAGGGAAGAGATCAGCTCATTTGACTGTTTTCAGATAGCTGACAAGTCATTTAATAGTGAAGCATAGCTGTTACTTGGCACTGCAGGACTTTATCAATTTACCAAGATGATGAGGAAGTTAGTCTGAGTTTTATGCATGTTCAAATCTCCAGTGGGTCATTCCAATCCTCTCTTATGGATGGTTTAATCTGTTAAGACGATTGTCCATTTCATTGGATAGCCATCTCACTTTCGTTGTGGTTTAGTTGTGGTTTGCTCACCATTTATCACCAAATAATTGATTAAAACACACTTTTGGAATGAAGGTCTACAGTAGCCTCAACATCACTCTGTAGGGTAGTGCCATGGTGTAGCCGGAGGACAGTTCATTTCCATCCTCCTCTGGGTACATTTAGTTCTATACAAAACCTAGGAGGCTTGTGGTTCTCACCCCCTTTTGTAGACTTACACAGTAATTATGATAACTTCCAGAGGACATCCTCCAAACTATCAGAGCTCTTGCTGCATGAACTGACATGATGTCCACCCAATCAAAGGATCAGAGAATTAATCTAGTACTGAAAGCCTAAGCTACAGCTAGCTAGCACTGCAGTGCATAAAATGTGGTGAGAAGTTGACTCAAAGAGAAAGACAATTCAACAGTTTTGAACAAATTCATTTCTTCAAAAATGAAGAAAAGCAAGAGAGAGTGCAAGAGCCATATTTTGTAAAAAAAAATCACTTTCACTTTCTTAGCTAGCTAATGCAGCTATCTAGTTTAGCCTACTTAAACACCCGGCTCAAACAGAGAGGGATGCTATGTTAGCTAGCTGGCTATGGCTATCCAACACTGGAACTCTTCCAAGTCAAGGTAATTTGATTAATTTATTGCCACCGTGGCCCGCCGATGTAACTGCTAAACTGCTTGCTGACTGTACACTGTACTGCATGATTGTAGCGGGTTCACTAAAGCGTTAGTTCTAGTTGCTATGTTGACTATGAAGTTATCTAATATGATGACAACTAGGGTTGCTAAGGGTCGGAAACTTTCCTATAAATTTCCAGAATTTTTCCATGGGAAGTTAGGCCCTGGAACTTTGCTTAAATTTTGCAATTCTAAGTCTTGTGGCATATTTTGGTTTAACTACCCCCAATTCAATGGATTCAATCCTCTGCATGCACAGTGCTGTGCATGCACTGTGCCCACAGACAATTTCTGCTAGTTAGTTTTTGCTACCATGTTTTAGCTTGCTTGAGCCTGCTAACTGAGGAGTGTTAATTCACCTGTTTCCATACATGTTCATTTTAAAACATTTATCTTACAAAGGAGTTGTTTAATCTAACTGCATAACTATTTATCCGTACATGGAATTGTATTTGGTTTTTTTTTACTCATTGTTTTCTAATCTTTACAGGAAAATGCCACGGGCACTATCTGATGTGTGGAGACATTTCACTGCAGCTAATGTAGAAGGAAAAGCTGTGTACATTTGTAAATACTGTGCCAAATCATATGTGAAGAAAGCAACAAAGATGCAGAATCAAGTGCATAAAGTTCCCTCAGCGCTCACAACAAGCAACATCTGACAAAAGTTCCTCTACTTCTATTTGAGGTGAAAATGATTAATCAGACAACTTATCAATTTTTTGACTCAATGGAGGAATGTAGTCAGAGAAATGCTGATAAATGTCTTGTTCGAGCTGTGTATGCAACTGGTTCACCTCTGATGCTCACTGGCAATGTGTATTGGAAGATATTTCTAAATGTTCTTTGCCCAGCATACACCCCTCCAACCAGACATGCTTTATCTACAAATTTGCTGGATGCAGAGTTCAACAGAGGTCAAGTGAAGGTCAAGCAAATCATAGAGAAAGCAGACTGTATTGCAGTCATCTCTGATGGGTGGCTGAATGTTCGTGGGCAAGGAATAATTAACTACAACATCGCCACCCCTCAACCAGTATTCTACAAGAGCACAGACACAAGGGACAACAGACACACCAGTCTCTACATTGTAGATGAGCTGAAGGCAGTTATCAATGACTTTGAACCACAGAAGGTATTTGTACTGTTTCAGACAATGCTGCGATTATGAAGGCTCCTTGGTCTAAAGTGGAGGAGTCCTACCCTCGCATCACATCCATTGGCTGTGCTGCTCATGCATTAAATCTACTCCTCAATGACAACATGGCACTGAAATCAATGGATACACTCTACAGGAGAGCCAAGGAAATGGTTCGGTATGTGAATGCTGCTATAACTTGATGACCAATCTACCTCACCAAGCAAAGTGAGAAGAATGCCATATTGAAGCTGCCCAGCAACACGCGTTGGGGTGGTGTTGTCATCATGTTTGAGGGGAAGGAGTCTCTCCAAGAAATGTCCATATCACAGTCTGCCGATATGGACAGCCCCATCATGAGGATCCTCCTGGATGATGTATTTTGGGAGAGAGTGGTAAGCAGCCTGAAACTCCTGAAACCTATAGCAGTAGCCATTGCACGGATTGAGGTAGACAATGCCATCCTGTTTGATGTTCAGACTCTGCTTGCAGATGTAAGAGAAGAACTCCGTACTGCCACTTCACTGTTGCTCGAAGCAGAGGAAACTGCAGTTCTGAAATATATCAAAAGCGTGAAGACTTCTGCCTGAAGCCCATACATGCCGCATCGTACATGTTGGACCCCAAGTATGCTGGCAAGAGCATCCTGTCTGGTGCAGAGATCAACAAGGCCTATGGCGTCATCACTACCGTGTCTCGACACATTGGCCTGGATGAGGGCAAGGTTCTTGGCAGTCTGGTGAAGTACACTTCCAAGAAAGGGCTTTGGGATGGAGATGCAATATGGCAGTCGTGCCAACATATCTCAAAAAAATTATATTGGAATGATTTAATAATTTGCCATTATGTCTACTTATGATAAGGAAAATGTTTTATGTTTCTGTCTCCATATGATATGGTAAATATATCCAATGCAAAAAACATCTACATTTAAATGTTATTAATGTTAATTTGCAAATAGTTCTGTTAATTCCCATATAATCCTGTTACTTCCCATATATTCTCGTTATTTCCCACAAATAGTTTCCACCTCTGAATATTCTCCAAAATGTGCAACCCTAATAACAACGATGTAAGCTGTATTTAGCTGTTAGTGGTTATGATATGAAGTTTTGCTTTGGAAAGGTTTTTTTTACCTGGTCACAGACAGCTGATGTGTTGCGCACTGAAGTCCACAAGCAAAGGGAAAAGGTGAGAGGAAGAGAGCACGTAGATGCGATAAGGAATTGTACAACTATCAAAGGGATAATGCTGTTTGTATGTGGCTGCTAAGAAAGTGAATTGTGTTTGCATGTGATGAGATTTATTCGCCGATTCTGTTGAAAAACGTTTCTTAAACAGAAGCAAACGGAGAGAAACATACCTGAATTTGTCCAATATAAACTTTTGTTTGCAACTGTTGGACTAATGATTACACCCTAGATCAGCTAGATACAGGCAAGTGTGCAAAGCGTTATTGAACGTGTCAATGTCTGTCACCTTGATTACTCAAATTTCTCTCGACCTGTGCACTTAAGTTGTAAACTTTCATTCATAGGCTAGGTTCTAGCAACCTCATGATGGGTATAGGGAAAATGCAAGTATCATGTAGTAGCCTAAACCTATCGAAGTTACTTGAGCCGGTGATTAGAATATGAATGATAGTCATCCAATATGCTGTAATAGAAATAAGGCCATGCTCTTATGTATAATCGTCCTCCCTCATCTTAAACGGCACCAACCGCCACTGGTGTGGACTCATAACTAATTTGTGAGAAAAGGAAGGAATCCTTTCTCTCAGACAGTATTGACTAAAGCCTTGTTTTCTGTTACAAAGACAGGTTGTTCTGTCCATCCTTGATTGATGGTATCTGTAAATCCAATTTCTCAGGAGTGGGTCCAGGCAAACATAACAACAGGTAAAGCTTTTGCAATCCCATTTCCCATTTAAAAAGGTGGAGAAAAAGTTAAATCTGCCACCAGTTTGGCGTTAGCATAATGAAAGTGATGGAGTGTGAAGGGAGCAGAGCTAAACAATTTAGAATTCATGCTGAAAGCACCTGCCTGGGAAAACAAAATAAAAATAAAAAACAAGGGAGTGAAGATAGGTGGAGAGAGGCTGATTTAGTGGAAGCTTTTAGTGGCTTTATCCTGTGAAAGCAAGCTTGTCCCTCCGTCTGACATTCAGAGCTCATCTGGCCCTCCACAAGCACTTACCCTCCATTAGCAGACAAAGATTTACCTTAACTACACCAGCCCCGTTCCACAACTTCTACCGACACCATGTTGGCCTCTTAGGACAACAAAGTTTCTACTCAAACCTCAGAGGCTGCACTGGATGCTGAGATTCCCTTTTACTATGAGCAGTCTTGCCACTTAACAAGACAGATTGACAGAGATTTACCCACAGTGCATTACTTGTATGATGCAATGATTTAGATGTCTACTGAGCTCTGGGAATTTTTTGAGCAAGTGTTTAAATATCATAGATATTAACTCAGTTGAGCTATAAACATCTTGACATTCCTATACTTCTCATTAGAAAGTTGTAGCCCTTAGCCAAGTCTTGTATTCTGATCACAGCCCCTCTCTGTGGTGTTTTCCCTCAGTTAAATTTTCTTCCCCTTTCCTTCGCTAAAGAGGTCCTTTGCTTCCCACTTCCTGCTCAGCCTGAGTACTGAGTGAGAGTTGTGTACTTCCCCCAAACCCCCCCCCCCCCCCCCCCCCCCCCCACTCTGCTCTGAGCCAGACAACAAGAAACATCTGGACAGAGAATAGAGAGTTCACCCATCCCCACCTTCAAGGAGCTCAACAATACACCGGTTCAACTATGCACTGCTTGGAATGTGGACACCCCTTGCCTCTCCAGCCAAGTCAAATCAAATCAAATGTATTTATAAAGCCCTTTTTACATCAGCCGATGTCACAAAGTGCTATACAGAAACCCAGCCTAAAACCCCAAATAGCAAGCAATGCAGATGTAAAGCACGGTAGCTAGGAAAAACTCCCTCTGGACACTTCATTCTTAGCGTGACATTGCTAGTTCTGTTCAAACATGTGTTAGTTTAGACAGTGTTTGCTGTGTGTGTATACAGAGTTGTGTTTCTCAGTCTGTGGCGCAGGCTATTATTTTGTTCTAAGATTTGCATCGGAAAATGTATTGTTGTTGACTCTGAACAGATTGTGTTTTGAAAGGCAGGCAATCCAGTTTTTGGATTGTAGTCTCAGTGATGTGACCTTTAATAAGAACTACAATAATGGATGTTTGACAGAATGTACCTCCCCTTTCCATTCTCATGGTGGATATGTACAATTAGTTCAGTTTACTCCTGTTCCTAGTGTCTCCCATAAAGCAGTTAGTCACTGGGCAGATGTCATCATGTCCAGTGCCATTGAGTCAGTAGCCATTTCCTGCAGACAGATGACCTAGTGGCCTCATGGGTGGAATGTTATTAATATTGTTAATCATTTCATAACTAATGAACATTATTTAAAAAACCTGCCAAAAATCTGGTGTTTCTATGTCAAGCGGTTTTGTTATATTTCAGTCTTCTGTGATGTAGTTGAATGGAATGTAATGCATTTCAACTCTATATCTGACATGGTACAGGTGTCTTCTTTTTAAAAAATCCCATAACCATGTGTGTGTGAGGTGTATACTTTTGTTTAGGTCTACCAAGAGACACTCTGTGTGATCCTGATTTAGCCCACTGCAGTAAAAGGTTATTCCAACCACCAACATAGCCAGGAACTGCAAAGGACCACCAAGGACCATAGCAGTAGGAGGATCTGTTCAACAGAAACAAAAGCTTCTGCCAGTTTAGAAAGAGGTCAACCACCTCCCTGTGTTTAGATCCTGCAAGACCTCACAGTGCTGCTGTTGAGAAGGAGCTTTGAGTTTCAGAAAAGAGGTCCAATACTGTTGTTACATAATGATTTTCTACAACAGTGAGCACAATACACGTGAGTATGCAGGTGCACCAGCACCAAAATTAGAACCATGTGAAACTGTGAGGGTACAGTACTTCTGTTTTGAACATATTTTTCATACGGATTCACTCAGCCTTGTCTCTCCATCCATGCAGAAATATCTTTCCCTATTTTTGAGCTCATGGTGCAGATTTTCTCAGGGCAGGTGCTCATAGCGAAACTGTTATGAAGTATTAAGAAACTGCAGTTGAGTGCCGCAGAATCATTTCCGCCTAGCATTCATATCACATACTGTATTATTGAACATGTTCTGTTATCTGCAAGAAAGTGTTCTTTAGGGATGCGGGTAGACTTACAGTTGTGGCCATTGTGTAGAGAGAACAGACGTTTTAGGTCTTGCAATTACTGTACATCCTCCCCAGGACAGCAGAACGGTAAAGAAGAGTCCCTCTCTCCCTTTTCTATTGTCTCCCATAGTCAGGTGATGGTCAGTGACAAATTGGGCAGTATCCATTTTTTCCCCCCAGAAAGATTTTCTTCTTAAGATGATTTATTTCCTCTACTCATCATTCTTCCAAGTTACTTTCATATTTTTTCTTTTTATTCTTTTTTACTCATCAAACCTTTCTGTTTTTCCCTGTAAACCTTGTCCATAGAGAGATGACTACTAGCCTACACAGAGTATTAAACGTAGCGGAATGGTGTGTTTCACCGCTGGACTAATGGGAGGCCTGTCCTTTTTAAATAAACTACAATCATTTTACAAGGTGTGTGTGTGTCGGGGTGGTGTTGGTTGACCACTGGTGAACTTTGTGTGATGTTCATATACTCACATCTTAATTCGCACTCACCTTTTGTTTGGATTTGTGTGTTTGCGTGACTGTGTGTGTTTGAGACGGAGTGTCCTTCCTCCACCCTAGCACCTTTGCCCCGCCACTGCTCTCTTTTTCCTCAATCCTACAGCCCTTCTCTTCTTCTGTATTGGGTGACCTTGAGTGTGGAGTTTACTGGGGGATAGAGTTTACCCTGACCGCCACCTCCAGACGGCCTCCTGAGATGATCAACTGCGTGGTCTGAACACATTAATCTTACCACCATGCACTTAATCTCTCGCTCAGACCTCACCAAGACCCTGAACCTCACAGCAATACAGAGAGAAAGACGAGATGGAGGGAGAGAAGAGGAGACAGGTGAATGAGGAAGGGAATGGAAAAGCATGAGTGAAATGATGTTTCTTGGAATGGATATTGTAAGATGGAGAAAGATGGAAGGGCATGTGAGAGTGAATGGGCGTGTGTACAAAGCAAATAGGAGCTTTGAACACATAGTGTGTAGGTGTCAGATAAAGGGAGAGTGTTTCTGGAGTGGGTTGTGTGTTTTGAGGTAGAAAGAAGGAGAGAGAGATCGAAGAAAGACTGATTGTGCGAGAGGCTTCATTAACAGCAGTGTGCTCTATTATCGGATGCTTTTGGCTCATCATTAACCCTGGCACAAATGAGCAGTTGACACTGTCTGATATTAATGGCACATTTGTTGCACAGTTGGACATCTGATGCATTGTGTGGCTGTAAATGTCATTAGGTGTGCTTATTGAAGGCACACTACTACATTTACTACACAAAATGAGCTAAGCTTTGATGCAGATAAATGGTCAAACCAGGCTGATGATGGCTGGCATAGTAACTGGCGCCACTCATATATTCTCCCTGATGAAATTACATTTGTGTAAGCCTAATCATTGCAGCAACCTTTTCAAAATGCCCAGCATCATTTACTGTAGATTTGATTACGGACCGAAATCCAGCTTAGCGCCTTATGTTAAACCAGCCTCTAACTCAGAATAGCCTAATGAAGTTTAGCGAAAATGTAACACCCGTTGTGATATTCTCTGCTTAGGGTTGTAGTGTTGCACTCATTTCTCTCTGGAACGGTCCACCTATTCCAACACATACTGTACACATGGTGCATTTGTTACAAAATATCTCCAGGGTTATTTCTGGATCAAAAAGGGTCTTAGGTGGTGGGCGTGGCAATGGGTGCGGTTGGCCCATCGGCACAGCTGAATTTTAGAGGCCCCCATCTTTGAATTGTAAAGATTTATTTTGTATTTTAAGGCAATTTCCTGCAATTCCACATATTTCTCCATGGAGCTGAGAGAAATCTGGTCCAACTGGAGATGTCATTAAAAAAAAATCACCCTCCTCCCCAATGTTTAAAATACTTTCAATGTGTACACCCTCTCCCCTCATCAAATTATCAAAAAAAATCATAATTACCACCACAAATAACAAAAACTGTAGCAATCCCGTGTTTAGAAACATGATATCGACTTGTCCACTTATGCATGGTTTTGTGCCACAGTTGATGCCATTCAGGGCTACGGGCCAAAAGGTTGAGGGTTTGCGACCACCACGGATGAGCTCACTCTCCCTGCCTGTATAATTACACTACCATCAGAGCTGTTTGCAGACAATGATCCATCTCAACAAATAGAAAATACATCCCTCCCTACTCAGTATTGAAGGTTTGGTTTGACAATCTCCGAATGTTATTAAACTTTTGGTGTTTTGTTTTGTAACAGCCAGTGAGCAGTTTGGATGCTTGAATTACATTAGAGTGGAATGGATGAACGTGTGCAGGTAGCCTACAGGAGACTTTGTGACTGGTGTTTATGCCACATTTAAAAAGTCAAATGACAAATATTTAGGCTATATTATTGAAGCATTAGGTTCTCGGTCAAGGAATAGCCGCTCTGATCGGAAAGGAGGCAGAGCAGGTGTTAAGCTTTCCTGAATAACTGGGCCTGCTGGGAGCATAAGCCTATGTGGCCACATTATTATAGGACGGCTTGGGAGAATGATGATCTGCAACAGACAGAACATTTAGTATCAGAAGTAAAAATACAGCCAGAATGACCTGCTACTCTGCCTTTCTAGACATTATAATATGAAGAGAGTAAACATGCAACTGATCCAAATGAAATGAAACAGTCAAATAACAGGGCTTTTGCGCCATTATTCAAATTATATTTTCACTGCAGTTTATAGCCTAGAGTAGATTGTACTCAATTGTACTCGCTTGAAAACAATAATGCAATAATATTCATTGCATTAACCACTAGGCTACCTGCCTCCCTCATCATGGCTCATATAGCGAGGTGTTGTAAAAGTTGCACCCCTTGTAGTAATAATAATAAAACAACCTTTGTACACCACATAGAAACCTCAACAAGAGATTTTAGCCTTTTGCTGTTGTAGCGAACAGTGGGGCAGGGAATACAACTCTGGTGAACGACAAACACCCTATTTGTCGGCCAACAGGGTTAACCCAATTGCTGGGAATTCAACCACTCAGCCTCCTAGCCGTGCATTCCGATGGCCACACAGCCGCCATCCCACTTCTGAAAGCAATGTAGCAAAGGGCAGGACAAGGAAGTGAAACCGGGTCACTCATGCCAATGGTTAATAGTATCATTACATTTTAGCCATTTAGCAGACACTCTTATCCATAGCAACTTAAAGGAGTAATTAGGGTTAAGCGCCTTGCTCAAGGGCACATCAACAGATTTTTCACCTAGTCGGCTCTGGGATTTAAACAGTCAGTTACTGGCCCAATGCTCTTAATCGCTAGGCTACCCTCATCATGGCTTATATAGCAACGATTGTGACAGTATAAGAGTTTTGGTATGACGGTCAGTCACAGGGACCAGGGCAGAAAAATCTCTGCCCTCTTTGTGTGTGTGTGTGTGTGTGTGTGTGTGTGTGTGTGTGTGTGTGTGTGTGTGCAAAACATTACGAACATCTTCCAAATACTGAGTCGGGGAATGGACTCTACAAGCTGTCGACACCGTTCCACAGGGATGCTGACCCATGTTGACCCCAATGTGTCCCACAGTTGTCAAGTTGGCTGAATATCCTTTGAATGGATTTAACAGGTGACGTCAATAAGGGATAATAGCTTTCACCTCGATTCACCTGGTCAGTCTCAGTGGTCCTAATGTTTTGTCAGTGCTTGTACGATGTGTGTTTACGCCTGTGTTCATGTGGCAGCCATGTGTCCTGGTGGGGTTTTGGAGGGGTGGGTGAGGGAAGACTGGTGCAGTTGTCACCCCACATTTCTGAAACAACCGCATGAGTTGGTGGTGGGGGGGGGGTGTCCCTTTCCTTCGACAGATGGCTCTACCAAGTCTGACAGCCAGATGTTAGAGGCCTCCAGCCCCTTGCACCCCTGCCGAAACCCCTGCCTTCTCCGCTTCCGCAAAGATTAATTAGAAAATGCCTGGTTCAAATCATCGGGACTGTCTGAAATGGAGCGGCAGCATCTGCAACACCTTAGTGGAAATTAAGCATGTCATAAAAGACTCCTTCACCAGGAGGCCCCAGGAGGGTCTGGTTTTATATTGATGGTGTTTACCAGGATGTGGATCCTCCATACTACATGTGGAGCTGAGGGGATGGTTTCCCTACAGAGGCCTTGAGCACGTCTTGGTGTAAACAGAGCAGACCTTCAAACATCAACCCTTCAGAAGTGTGGACAAGGTCAAGCACAAACCCCAACCAACAATTACTCCAGTGCACTAGTAGCATATCAAGACCTCTTGGCCCGGTCTTTATCTGTGACAGAAGCTCTTGTTTCAAGGTTGTTGAGGAGAAGGACAGCAGATATCTGGCCTACTTTTCTCCACCCAGGTTTCCACAACAGATGGAGAGGAAAAACCACACAGGAGTGAAGTGTGGGAAAGTACAGTCTGCACAGCTCCTGTAACCCTGAAAAACCTTTTCCTAATTAAAACAAGATCCAGGGGCTCCAGGAGAGAAAAGGTGCATCTCCGGAAGCACAAGAGCAGAATCAAAAAAGCTGAATATGAGAAAAACTAAAACATTTTCATTTTCTCATCCGCTTTACGACAGCTTCTCATCGCCTGAAGATGAACAAGATGGTGGTAATGAGAAAAACAATGGGATGGCTTATTCAACCACATGATTGATGGAAACCTTTCCCAATCCCCCTCTCCCGCATCATTCCCCTCATGAGCAGACCTTGAAAATGTGTTTAATTAATTACTTTTCCTCTTATTAGTTCATCACCATTTTGACAACCATGTTTTAATTTTGTAGTTTTGGTAGTTAGGCTCTAAAACCTTGCAGTCGTTTAGCATATCCCTGTGAGAATTCTTCATTTTAAACACTCCAACTTTTTACATCGCAGCAGATTAAGACCGAGATGTATCCTGAATGCTTGTGTTGTGTTCTCTCCTACACGACTTTGCTCTCTGCTCCAGCCTCAGCTTCATGAATGTTTCAACATGCTGAGATTATTAGGTCTGCTAGCACGTGCAAGGAAAAACAATCACCACTCCCCTCCTGATGGCGAACACGGATATCGTTTTGTGTGCATCTTTCACATTAAATGGGTTGTGGTCCTCTTCAGTGATGAATGCTTCCTGTTACAGCGTGGCTGTTACCCCACCCCTGAGAGGACGCAGGAAGCAGCTTTATGGATGGCTGCACAGACCGTAGCTAAACCCTAGTTAAACCAGGCCGGAGCATAGCGGATCTGAGTGTTGGGACAGGACGGAAGGAGTTGGGGGGGGTATTTTATCCACACTAAGAATCACATTGTATTATACTGTAGATGCAGGTGTTTAGAAGGAAAATAACTGTCCGTTTGGGATTGCAACCAAGTTGTCTGATAGATTTGCTCAAAAGCCTCATAGGTGGACTGATGATGCCTTACAGATGCTCTGAATTAATTTAAACAAACAATAAACTCGGCTCCATCATTCACCCAAGAACACATTACCTGCTATTGCAAGACTGAAGACCTTATATAGCGTTCCTACTAACACACTGGGCCCATCCTTCCTGTAAAGAATCTGCCTTTGTATTTGGTGAATATTAAAGCCATCTGTTAGCGTTTGCCTCCTCGGGACGCAATGTGGCTGATCTCTCTTGTGTTTTGCCACTCATTACAGAGCATGTAAAGCAGTACAGAGACGTATTATATTAGGGCAGACAGACCAATGAGTAGAGTAGTGAACTGTGTGCAGAGTCACTGAGTACGTTTACATGCACACTAATAATTTGATATGAATCTGATTATGGCAATAGGCCAAGTTTGGCAATAGTCATGTAAACACCTTGCTCTGCTTATCTTAATTGGCGTAAGGTCAAAATCGCAGTATGCATACGCCGATTAATACCCCTGGTTTTCTGAGCAATCTTTCAAATTATTAGACATGTTAATAGTTTAATCGTAGTTCCAGTCGTGTATTTGATCTGCCAGCAGCGGTAGTGCAAGCCTCCCTCATCTTAGAAATAGTTTTCACATACAAAATGTATACAGTATGTCTGAACACGGAATCAAATAGGCTTCGCAAAAATAACAAGGTCACTGTGGTAGAACGTTTATTTTGATTGGCCTTTTTCTGCATTTACTAAAGTCCCATCAGGTAGCCTGATTTCAGATGTGTCCATGTAAACAGGATTATTAGGGAAATCCTTTTTCTTTCAAAGAATGTACATGTTTTGAACAAACTCTTATATTAATCTGACTATCCACGATAATTGTGTTCATGTATCCATACTTAATGTGTAGGGTGTCAGATTGTGATTGATAGTTTTCAGCAAGGCATCGAACACTCTGATTGGCTGTTGCTTGTAGGGGAGGGAAGGTGTGAGTGGACTGGCCATGGCACTATTACGGTGAAAAATGTATCAGAAAACAGGAGCGGGCGGTCTGTTTTGGGATTAAATGAATAATTTATGTGCGGATGATGACTCAGCACAATGGTCAGTGTTTGCCTCGCCGAAAATGAATAAAATCCAATATGGTGTTTTTGTGTTGAAATTAAGCATCCAATGGGAGTAGACAGCAACATTGATCTATGTGGTATTAAAACACTGCTATCGCTTTGCCCCGAGGGGCTTTACGCAAGTTAAAACATGTAAAAAGTTCCCAAGAGTGTTCCTATTGTATCTGCTTGTAACCACAGGGATATTGACAAAATCACTGAATCACATTGTAATGTGACAGGCAATTTTTTTTCTCTACCATAAAAAGAGGCTGACATGAGTAGTCTGAGAAATGTTTATCTGCTGCATATGTTGCATCACAAGCAAACAAAATCATCAGTTTACATAATGTCTACTTTCAATCAGCAGCCCAAAAAACACAAGCCACTTGCTCAATATCCAGGGATCTATCCAGGCTGGCTGGGGGAATTAATCACTAAATATCGCTGAGCATTTCTGGCCCACACTGTAGGGTGTCTGCCTACTTGTTTTCCAGGAAAAAAAGTGCTCTGCTCTCATGTCTCAGCCTGGATTCTGCTGGAGGGACTAGGAATGGGAAGAGAGGCTGGGATAAGGGGGATTCGGAGAGGAAAGCCATCCCGGTAGTCCTCTCTTGTTCTCAGCGTCTTCTCACGGTAATGAGAGTAAGAGCCTCCAGGTAGCCGCAGCAACGCAATGCTGGATCCCCACATCTATTATTATACTTCTTTATTCTATTAAGAGCTATGAATTATGGATCTCCCACAGTGCACTGCACCAGCAGAGTGGCTGCTCTGATTTAATGCAGAGAGCTGTTAGTGTCTTTCCACCAACCCTGACATGGCCTACCATCCACACACTCCCTTGATGGTTGTCCCTCTAATGGAGGACGTGGGGAGAACACACACAACCAGACCACACTAAGGGCTAGGCCTCTTATTTAATACAAAAAATACTCTGCAATATGGGGAGCAGGAAGGAAACCACTGATTGGGTCGTGGATTAAATGGGTGTGGTGTATGAGAGCAGAATGTAATTTAGGAAGGATTGGTCCAGATGACCGGTTGGCTGTTGACTGTGCCCTCAGGAAGCTGTGACAGGATCACTTGCTCCAGAGGGACTAACACTGGGGAGAGGGACAGCACCCATGCAGTCCAGTTAGAGTTTAGACTGGTGTCTATTGGCAAAGCTGTAAGACTGTCTTACACATTAGGCTACTTTTAACAGCTGCTTCACTGCTCTAACACCACATCCTTTTTACTTCATGAGCCACTTCTTCAGAATTTTATAATATTCTGGATAACCCAGATAAAAGTTATGTTTTGCAACTCACACATCACTTCCTGATGAACAATGAACGAGGTAGAGCTTGGTTTTCTTGTTTTGGAAAGTTAGTTGTTTTGAAAGTGTATTGGACATTTCTTAGAAGCTAGCTAACTTTTTAGTTTGGATCCCGCGACGCAGTTGGCATCAGTTGCTGGGATTGCTAGTCTCTGTCCACTGGAGCTATTTGGCATTGCAGCTAGCTTAGCTAGCCTGCATATCAAGCTAGCAGGGGTTTCTTGAGGGCTTGAATGCAGCCCACAACATTGTTAGCCATTGTGTCTGGGACCGCAGATTGTCTCGGGTTTGTGGCTGTGTAGATCCCTGCTGTTTGTTGTTTTCAATCTTCCCTGTGACCTGACATGTCTGGAACGGCGAGGAGTAACAGCGTAACCTACGTTGCTAGCTACCATGACAAAGACCCGGCGGGAGTACCGTTGAGGACAGTGGTGTCTCTATAGAGAGATGGATAGATAGATAGATAGATAGATAGATAGATAGATAGATAGATGGGTACTTTATTGATCCCCGAGGGGAAATTTCTTTGTCAAACAGCAACGAAAAAAACACGGCAGGTACAAAATGCCAGAACGAAAATACACAAAAGACAGATACACGATACATGATACATAGAGCGGGAGTATGAAAAAGTATCAAAATACATGAAGTCTGGAGTGCAAAAAATCTATAAAAAGACATCGCATAGTATGGGTGGATGGCTGAATATGTACACTATACATTGGTGGATGGTGCGTGATTAACTATATACAGGTCGATGGCAGAGAAATACTTAAATGGCTAAAAGTGCGTATGATATAAGTGAGGGTAATAATAGCTTACTTAATATACAGACTGGTTAAATGAACAGGTAAGTGAATATTTTGCATGGTTAAATTAACTGTACAGGTAAATATATAGTTAAATTTACAGGTAAGTGAATATTTGCATGGTTACATTAACTGTACAGGTAAATGACAGGAAGAGATACTTAAATAGCTAAATGTGTGTATGATATAATTTAAGGTGATAATAGTAATTCCCTTAAAATACAGTCCTTAGTGCGCAGGGTTTAATTACAGATAAATTACTACGTAAGTTAAGTCCAAGAATGACTTACAATATTGCATGTGATATGATATAACAACTGTACATGAATATGTATATACAGACCTGAATGAAAAAATAAGTCCTGAGTGAATGAGTGATTACAGACCAGAGTTACTCACGGATGGATGCATAATTGTTAAACTAGGTCCTAACACCCCAACAGTTCCAGGCCTGTGTTGATGACGGCACGGCACCCCAGTGAGGCATTAAATAGTCTAATAGCCTCCGGCAGGAAGGACCGGTGAAGGATCTTTTAAACAAACAAAAAGAGCTCTACAAGCAGTTGTTACAACAACAAGATACTGGTGGATTCAACTAATAAAAGAATGGATGACCTGACAGATCTGAAGAACAGTTTGCAGTTCTCCCAGGGTCAGCTCGATGAGTCGAAATAGGAGAACGGCAAGATGACAGCAATCTGTAAGTCATTGACAGAGGACATCAGTTCTGTGTGAATCCATGATCACAATGACAGATAAATCAGACTGAATCTCGAGGGACAATCAAGGCGAAACAACATGGTTGTGGACAAAATGAGGGAAATGCTGTCTGAGAAATTGAAGATGGACCACCAGAAGATTGAGGTGGAGCGCGCCCACAGGACTGGAAAACCCACCACCGGCCCAGGTGACAGGCCCAGGCCGATAGTGGTCAAGTTGCTGAGGTTCAAGGACAAGGTATCTGTTCTGGAAAGAGCCAAGAACTTGAGAGGAACGTATACCTCAACAAGAACTATCCTGAAGCTGTGCGCCAGAAGAGGAAAGAACTTATCCCAGCCATGAAAGCTGCCAGAGCGTGTGGGGACATTGCTTACATCCGCTATGACAGGCTCATTGTCCACCTTCCCTCAAAGAAGCCTGGAAGGGATGAGAGAACCAAGCTTATTGGTTCGTAGCTTCAACACCGCAGCACATACACCAATTGATTAATGGACTATTGAATTTGTTTTTTTCTCTTGCTTTGTTTGCTCTTTTCAGTATTATGTCTATATCTGATAAGCTACCCAACTTGCTAACATCAGATAACATTCATATATTAGCAATTTCTGAGACTCATATAATTCATTTGATGATACAGCAGTAGCAATACAAGGATATAATATATATATAGAAGAGACTAAAATGCTTATGGGGGTGTTGCTGTATATATTCAGGGTCATATCCCTATAATGCTTAGAGAAGATCTCAAGTGTTATTGAAGTGTTGTGGTTGCAGGTTCACTTAACACATCTAAAGCCTTTTCTTCTGGGGTGTTGCTATAGGCCACCAAGTGCGAAAAGTCAGTATCTAAATAATATGTGTGAAATGCTTGATAGTGTATGTGATGTAAACAGAGAGGTCTACTTTCTTGGGGACCTTCGTATTGACTGGTTTTCATTAAGCTGTCCGCTCAAGAGGAAGCTTCTTACTGTAACCAGTGCCTGTAATCTGGTTTAGGTTATTAATCAACCTACCAGGGTGTTTACAAACACTACATGATTTTGCTGTGCTTCTTATGTGGATGATGTTAAAAATATGTGTTGGTCTGATGTAATTAATAAGGAGCATCCAGACGCTGAATTTATGAAATTGCTTCTTCCAAATATTGATAAAAATGCACCTGTTAAGAAACTGACTGTTAGAACTGTTAAGGCTCCATGGATTGATGAGGAATTGAAAAACTGTATGGTTGAAAGAGATGGGTCAAAAGGAGTGGTTAATAAGTCTGGCTGCACATCTGACTGGCTGACTTACTGCAAATTGAGAAATTATGTGACTAAACTTAACAAAAAGAAGAAGAAACTGTATTATGAAGCCAATATCAATGATATAAAGAATGATGAAAAAAAAACAAAATTACTTTAAATAAAATTATGGGCAGAAACCAATTGTTGCCAATTATTTTAATGATTACTTCATTGGAAAAGTGGGCAAACTTCCAACAACGAACAGTGAGCCATTGTATTCATGCTTAAAACAAAATTAATAATGAAAGAAAAGCATTGCAAGTTTGAGTTTTGTAAAGTTTGTGTGGGAGAGGTGGAACATTTTTATTGATCAATAATGACAAACCTCCTGCCATTGACAACTTAGATGGAAAGCTACTGAGGATGGTAGCTGACTCTATAGCAACTCCCATCTGTCATATATTTAATCTAAGACTAGAGGAAAGTGTTTGTCCTCAGGCCTGGAGGGAAGCTAAACTAATTCCGCTACCCAAGAGTGGTAAAGCGGCCTTTACTGGTTCTAACAGCAGACCTTTAAGCTTGATGCCAGCTCTTAGCAAACTGTTGGAAAAAATGGTGTTTGACCAAAAACAATGCTATTTCTCTGTAAACAAATTATCAACAGACTTTCAGCATGCTTATAGAGAAGGGCACTCAACATGTACTGTACTGACACAAATGACTGATGATTGGTTGAAAGAAGTTGAAAATAAGAAGATTGTGGGAGCTGTACTGTGAGATTTCAGTGCAGCCTTTGATATTATTGACCATAACCTGTTATGGCTTTTCAACCTCTGTCATATCGTGGATTCAGAGCTATCTATCTAATAGAACTCAAAGGGTTTTCTTTAAAGGAAGCTTCTCTAATGTCAAACATTAGAGTGTGGTGTACTGCAGGGCAGCTCTCTAGGCCCTCTACTCTTTTCTATTTTTACCAATGACCTGCCACTGGCATTAAACAAAGCATGTGTGTCCATGTATGCTGATGATTCAACCATATACGCATCAGCAACCAGAGCTAATGAAGTCACTGAAACCCTTAACAAAGAGTTGCAGTCTGTTTTGGAATGGGTGGCCAGTAAAAAACTGGTCCTGAACATCTCTAAAACTAAGAGCATTGTATTTGGTACAAATCATTCCCTAAGTTCTAGACCTCAGCTGAATCTGGCAATGAATGGTGTGGCTGTTGAACAAGTTAAGGAGACTAAATTACTTGACGTTTCCGTAGATTGTAAATTGTCATGGTAAAAACATATAGATTCAAGGGTTGTATAGATGGGGAGAGGTCTGTCCGTAATAAAGAGTTGCTCTGCTTTTTTGAGACCACACTCCAAAAAGCTAGTTCTGCAGGCTCTAGTTTTGTCTAATCTTTATTATTATCCAGTTGTGTGGTCCAGTGCTGCAAGGAAATACCTAGTTAAGCTGCAGCTGGCCCAGAACAGAGCTGATATAAATACTATGCATGCCAGTCTCCCTTGGCTAAGAGTTGAGGAGAGACTGACTGCATCACTTCTTCTTTTTATTAGAAACATTCATGTGTTGAAAATTCCAAATTGTTTGCATAGTCAACTTACACACAGCTCTGACACACACACTTACCCCACCAGACATGCCACCAGGGGTCTTTTCACAGTCCCCAAATCCAGAACAAAATTCAAGAAAGCGTACAGTATTATATAGAGCCATTATTGCCTGGAACTCTGTTCCATCTCATATTGCTCAAATACACAGCAAACCTGTTTAAAAAAAAAAAAAAAAAAAAAAAGATAAAGCATCACCTCATGGCACAACACCTCTCCCCTATTTGACCTAGATAGTTTGTGTGTGTGTATTGATGTGTAGGCTACATCTGCCTTTAAAAAAAATATATATTAATGTTCTGTATTATGTAATCTTTCATGTTTTGTGTGGACCCCAGGCAGAGTGGCTTTTGCAACAGCTAATGGGGATCCTATTAAAGTATCAAATACCAAACTTTGCTTCTAGCTCCAGTTTATGCCAGCAACTTATAACCATGTACAGCTTGTCTACAGAGTTGTATTAAGTCACTTCCATTGGGTATTCTAACTGTGACTCTTAGCTCCAGAATGTGCCAGTAACTGAGCACCACAGCACTGCTTGTCTACAGACTTGTAGAAGTCCGTTGGTCCTCCGTTGGTCTTCATGTGAATTGAACTGGCCAATAGGAAATGAGGATGGGGGACTGTTAGTTTGTGATGGGAGGTCTTTCCTCTCTCTGCGTAATGCTCAGAGCGAACCAACAGCTGGTGAAAAGCCTCATAAATGATTTAACAACTATGCAAACGGCGCAAATAGAGGCCAGTGTTCACACTAAACTAACATTATTAAACCATTCATTTAGAGATACACATGGCAAGCGGCCAAAATCGTGCCAGGAAATAGTTGTGGCTCGGGAAACCCCTCCCTTGTGTGTGCCCATTGGTCGATATTAGGATAAGCCTTTCCACTACTTATCAAAGCACACTGCAAGAGACATAGGGCAGTCATTAAATTGGTGCTAGCCAGCCGAACCATGGGTCGTCTGCATGAGGTGCCCTCAAAAAGTAGACTACTCCTCATAGAAGCAGATGGCAAATGATGTTGCTACACTATGTACATTGGGCTTTTTTTTCTGCGGGTTGTTGGAGGATACATTATTTTCAATGTAATAGGCTGCATATATTTGAAACTCAACAAACCACTCCATGAAATATAGGCTGTATTTGTAGTTCACATCAGGGAGCACCTCATCCCAACATTGAAGCAGTAGCCAGTATGAGGATTAGATTCAATGTTGTGTTGCATGATGATTTCAGTGAGTTCATATTGCTAATCCCTCATGTTCAAATTGAGGTTTCCACATAGGAGTCACGCTTAGAGAGGCATACAATGTCAGCCCCAGATTTCCCAGTTGTCACCGGGACAACAACACCCACAGTGTTTACAATAAGCATGCCGTTAACCACTGATAGCCACAGGGTGTGCAGTGGACCACAGAACCCCCCCCCCCCCAAACCAGTCACATCATCACTGGTAATGAAAGGCTCATTGAGCATCACTGGGCTATTCGAGCAACATCCATGGCATTTAGATTAACTCTGTTTAAGGATGAAGCAGGGCTGGATGGTCAATAATCTAAATCAGGCAGAAAGCATCTTGAGTGTGCCTCCATATTCTTTGCCAAATTGCCCTTTATAAAACCTCTCTCTCTCCTCTTTATGGTTTCCCCAGCGATGACAGCCACCCACACACTAAATAACAAACACCAGCTAAGTAGCTCACACTATATGGATCCTGCTTAGGGCGTAAATGGATGGTATTTATATAGGGGTTAGATAAGAGACTGGAACCATTACAGAGATGGATAGGGGGGGGGGGGGGGGAGTGAAGTGGGGGAGGGCCTGTGGGTTTATCACAAAGCGGGTGCCTGCTATGAAAAAGGAGGGCTCTCTCTCTCTCTTTCCTTCTCTCTCTCTTTCCTTCTCTCTCTCCTTCTCTCTCTCTCTCTTTTTCTTTCTTTCTTTCTTTCTTTCTCTCTCTCTCTCTCTCTCTCTCTCTCCTTCTCTCGCGCTCTCTCTCTCTCTCGCTCTCTCTCTCTCTTTCCTTCTCTCGCTCTCTTTCCTTCTCTCGCGCTCTCTCTCTCTCTCTTTCCTTCTCTCGCTCTCTCTCTCTCTTTCCTTCTCTCGCTCTCTCTCTCTCTCGCTCTCTCGCTCTTTCCTTCTCTCTCTCTCTCTACCTTTGCATAAGCCTGTGCTAGGGTGTGGTGTGCTGCTCTGCTCCCTCCGTCCTGTCTGAGCTGAGGGTGTAACAGCAGCAGATGGAAAAGCCATCACATCTCTGCCATACCTCAGAGATTCCATCATCCTTCCTCATATCTCCTGCTGCATATGTGCACACATACATCCTTTGTAGAGCTGCTTATCTGGTCGTTTGCATTATCTATGCACACTGACTGCATTGTGCTGCTGTTGGATTTTGTGATTGCTGTTGTAGTGAGATGTTGCTGTTATTATTCCAGGTGACTTCTAACAGAGTGGGAGGAGGTACCGGGAAAGGCCACATTATTGTCATGGGTCAAAGATCAAAGATTAGCAAGGCTGTAATGGAGACATGCTAAAAGAAACAGACACATGAAAATTCACTGACCAGCTTTGCCTGAGGCTTGGAAAACATGTGTTTACATGTACACAAAGCAAGTGAAGGAAAGTTTTTCTTTAAATGGGATGCATCTCAGTTGGTTTTATCCTTTATTAATAATACATGTTCTTTATGATTCCTTCTCAAATACAGTAAGAAAATAATTATTTCGAAACAGGCCAGGAAAAACAATAAAATACTGTAAAATGGCTGTTTCTACATAGTGTTGTTTTTGAAGCATCCATCTATAGAGCCCCACAGTGGAGGTGTCATAATACCCATAAAACCTAGCGGTCAAACAATCATTTTCCGACCATACATTTTTCCCATAGGGGATTTTAGAAACACTTTTGTGTAGGCTTACCCTGGCGTGACGTTTTGAACCATGTAAATCTCTCTCAGACAAGGTGACGTTTATCAATATGTTTGGGCTCTATTTCCTCTCAGATTTGAAAATGCTCATTAGCATCTAAGTAGACATCATGCAAGAATATAAATCCCTCCAAGCTTCTGCACTTCATCCCTAGATGACACCTTTGCTAACAGGTATTGTGTCAATTTCAAGTTCACATAATTGTCCATTTAAATACATTTAGCCAATTTATTAATTACTACATTTAGCAAACATTAACACATGGTTAATCCGGAGATTCTTACCTTTGCCTCGATTCGGCAGTCTCATCCAGATGATGATGATATTTGAAGTTCTTTATGATAGCCACATTAGCAGCCAATCAGCATTTCATTTTGGGGGAGTAGATAGATAGGTAGGTACTTTATTGATCCCCGAGGGGGAAATTTCTTTGTCAAGCAGCTACAACAACGAAAATACACAAAAGACAGATACACGGTACATGATACATGGAGCGGCAGTATGAAAAAGTATAGAAATACAAGATATCTGGAGTGCGAAAAAAGCAATAAAAAGACATTGGGTGGTTGGCTGAATATGTACACGATACATTGGTGGATGTTGGATGGTTAACTATACTATACAGGTCGATGGCAGAGAAATACTTCAGTAGCTAAAAATGCATATGATATGAGCGAGGGTAATAATAGTTTACTTAATAGACAGACTGGCTAAATGAACAGGTAAGTGAATATTTTGCATGGTTTAATTAGCTGTACAGGTAAATATACAGTTATATTTACAGATAAGTGAGTACTTGCATGGTTACACAAACTGTACAGGTAAATGACAGGAAGAGATACTTAAATAGCTAAATGTGTGTATGATATCATTTGGGGTAATACTAGTAATTCCTTTAAAATACAGTCCTTAGTGCGCAGGGTTTAATTACAGACAACTGCACATATTGCACATTCAATGTACTAAAAGCAATGAGAAAAGTACATGCAAATATATTGATAAAAGTCCCCTTGTCCTAGAGAGATTTACATTGTTATCAAAATGTCATGCCATGATAAGCCTACATGGAACACAGCCCTATGGGAAAAATGAATGATGGAAAAACCATTTCCCTGTTTGACCTCTAGGTTTTATGGGTATTAGGACTCTTACTGTGGTACTTTACTTGGATGCTTCTATAGTATACACAAGTGTTTTATAAAATAACCAGCTCTGGAAAAGAACTGCTTGATGGATCTGAACTACACATTTATATTTCTCCTGGTTTGGATATATTTAGGGATTCATTACCACTACTAGAGTAATGCTGCTTGTTGACCAGTGGTGTTTACCGGTGGGGTGTTGACCGGTGGGCCCAGATTGGTTGCTGATGCGGACCCAGCAGCCAATCAATAGGTTATTGACCACAGTGAGAGCAGCTTTAGTGTTTCAGTCCTCTCCTCTGGGTGATTATTGATCTCCAAGCTGTATAGAGACACTTTAACTGTAGAGGGGACTCCGTTGGATGAAATACACTTTCCAATATCTTCCCTCTAATGCTATTTCTCATTGTATGTCTTTTACTAAGTAAATCCTCAAGTAAAGCACCATAATGCATCTCCTGTCCTTGGTAGGCTTGTCCCCCTTCATCATGTCCCTTTCTGAGGCCAAGCGTGCACCTCCACGCCATCTCCTCATCCTATTACATACATTGGAATCACAGAGGAGTACTTGTCACGTGGAGCTGTGTTCTCCTCTCCCCTCCGAGGCGTGGGATAGCTAGAGCAGGGTATGCTGGGAAGCTCACCGCAGCGGAGAAACTGTTCCACTCTTATACCTGAGGTATTGAATTATCTGGGATGCCGAGGCAGCTATTTTTACCCTGTAACTCAGAAGAGGGAGTCCATGTTCCTTCTGCGGTTGTTCGGGTCACGGACAGAGCTCTGTTAGAGAAGAGGACACTGAGCTGATGGGTATCTGGGTCTAGTTTGAGTAAAGAGTATGTGGAGCGTGATCTCTACAAGATCTTTCTCTTTCTCTGGATAGTTTAAATAGTCCATCTCTCTAGAGCACGCTCAGTAGTGTCCCAGCTCATCTCTAGTTAATCTAGCTAGTGCTTCTCCAACCAGAAATGAAAAGGGACAATCAAAGGGAGAAGTGAGGGGCAGAGGACGAGTAAGACTGGGGATTGTCTATGCAAGTCAATTTCAATTGGTTAGGTATCGGAAATGTAAGAACAAATGGAACGTTTGAAGGAAGAAATAAACTAGCCATCCAGAAAACAAGCATGATAGAGAGGAAGGAAGCTTTCGTGAGAGAGAGAGCGAGAGAGAGAGAATATCCTGCTCTCTCCAACCCCATGGTTCCCATCGCAGTATAGGCTCTGTATCACCACTACTGGATGCCTCTGATGTGAGGCTGGGGAGAAGGCATCCCTGCCCTGGTCTGTGTGCTGGGTGCCAGGGAAAGAGGGAATCACGGCGGTGCACACTGCAATTTAAATTTTAATTGCCTAGATTTATCTTCCCTGTACAGTGTGACGGCCCGATAACAGGCCCGATAGCTCTCTGAGCTGAGTGTGTTTGTTAGTGGCTGGCACCAGGCAAATATGTGGGCAGGAGCTGTGAGAGAGAGGAAGGGGAACGGATTTACCCCAACAACACTTAACCTCATCAAACCCCCACACTGGCTCAGTCACAGCGGCACAATATTCACAGGCCTAGCTTCCTGCCAAGCCAAGTATAACACTGTAGCTACCATAGACCAGACCAGACCAGCCCCAGCCCAATGGCCATCCTCTTTCTATGTATTACAACTAGACCAACTTCTCCACACATTTACACTACAGTTTCCATAATAGCACTAGGTCTACTAATTATTATTATTAAGTATAAAGCTCGCTGCCATTGGACTCTGGAGCAGTGGAAACGCGTTCTCTGGAGTGATGAATCACGCTTCACAATCTGGCAGTCCAAAAGTAGAATCTGGGTTTGGCGGATGCCAGGAGAAGGCTACCTGCCTCAATGCATAGTGCCAACTGTAAAGTTTGGTGGAGGAGAAATAATGGTCTGGGGCTGGTTTTCATGGTCTGGCTAGGCACTCCAGATTTAGTTCCAGTGAAGATACAGCTACAGCGTACAATGACATTCAAGATGATTCTGTGCTTCCAACTTTGTGGCAACAGTTTGGTGAAGGCACTTTCCTGTTTCAGCATGACAATGCCCCTGTGCACAAAGTGAGGTCCATACAGAAATGGTTTGTCGAGATCGGTGTGGAAGAACATGTCTGGCCTGCACAGAGCCCTGACATCAACCCCATCAAACACTTTTGGGATGAATTGGAACTGCGTGCCAGGCCTAATCGCCCAACATCAGTGTCTGACCACACTAATGTTCTTGTGGCTGAATGGAATCAATTCCCTGCAGGAATGTTCCAACATCTAGTGGAAAGCCTTCCCAGAAGAGTGGAGGCTGTTATAGCATCAAAGGGGGGATCAACTCCATATTAATGCCCATGATTTTGGAATGAGATGTTCGACGAGCAGGTGTTCATATACTTTTGGTCATGTAGTGTATATTGTCAGAATGGTCATCTGCCTTCACTTTACAACAGCCACTTAAATCCTGTCATATTCTCATCCAATCAACACTGAACTTGTTTTTGCTGTCAAAGTCAAAGCTGCACACTAACTACCCGAGTTTTACTTCAGTAGTGGCAGAGTGGCTCCATCGGACTGCACAGTCAACTAGCTCAGAACTTTACTTTTTCTAAGAAAAGGTAAAATGACCTACATCTCCTTCCCAGCCACAGACCTCCCTTAATTAAACATTCAAACCCAGAGATTTTAAGTATTCAGCAAGCATGTTGCCAGCTCTGAGTTTACCTCACAAGTTAAGGGCACCAAGCTAATAATTTAATGATTATCTGTCTCCCTGTCTATCTCTTTGCTGAGCCCAGAGAGTGAGACTCCAGTGGTGGAGTGGGCTGTGTCTCTTCCCTCCTCGCCATCAGAGCAGTACGTGCATGGTGTCATGAAGGGCTGAGAGACCAGAGTCAGTGCATGTCACAGAGCACAAACTTCATCATTAACTTCCCCCTCCGCCTTCCTTTCCTCCACTCTCCCCATCTCAGCTGTCCATCTCTGTCCCGCTTGCGTTCTCTCACTCTTCCACTCTTGCTCTTTTTCCTTGTCTTCCTCTCTCAATCCATCTAGCCTTATTTTCAAGTGTCCCTTGCTCCCTCTCTCATTCCCTCCCTCCCTCCCACTCTCATTCTCTCGGTCAAGGCCTCGTTCGGGAGAGATAATAACTGTGACACACAATAAGACCTCAGTAATACATGTTTCTCCAACGTCCTTCAGTTAGGCGAACACGTTACCAAATGCAAAGAGAAACTATAATTGAATAGTTTACTTTTGGGACGTACCGGTATAAAGTGCAATTTCCTTTGAAAACACTCATGCCGTGCTGTTTTGTAATGTGCTGATGTTCAATAGGCATCATTGCACCCAGGAGTTGCTGCACCGCACAGTTGGAAATGTGAAGAAGTAGCACTAGCCCCAAGTGGGTGATGAATGAACAAATGATATTCCTTTTTTTTTTCTGCTCTCTCTCTCTCCTTTTTCTCATGCCAAAAGAATAACAATTAAACTTTACAAATGTACTTAATTAACCGCTATAATAAGCACTTAACTATCTGTTATTGGAGGTTTAACGAACCTTGGCGGGGAGCCAAAAAAGTGAAACAAAAGTGGGCTAATGCATCAATTATCTCCATCGTTCACTCATCTCACTCATGGGGCGCATGGAGAGGGAGAGGGATGAATGGGACGGGCCTGGTGTTTGATGACAGCCACGTGCATCTCCATGCTGCCAATGATTGAGGGTTCATTTGGATGATTAATTTGCAGGCGAACAGTGGGACGTCCCTGAGCGATGGCGTTTGAATGAGTGCTGTAGCGTCGAGTGGAATAACAACCAGCAAGTGCTGCAGAGGAGAAGGCTCGTTATCTATCTGTCACTGGATGGATATGCCTCACACGCAATTAGCATTTTACAGCGTTTTACTAGAGATATGCTCCGGAAAGCTGATTCAATGTTGTTGTGAGGATTCTGTTGATTTATGATTGAAAAAGGATAGAACTCTTCTATACTACACTAGTATTTCATAAGGGCATTACATTACACCCTATGCATTTCAAGTCGTTTTTACATTTCTACGACCATTGTGTCTGTTTATGCCTCCCCATTGGCAACAGAAATGCTGTACCAAAGCAAGGTAATCATCTAAATGTGTCGTCTTGGTCAATGCAGTGTTCATTTTGTCAACAATAACTATGACGAAAAATACTTGTCAATTACTTATTTTTCCTGACTGAAACTATGACGATAACGAGATGAGATGCCCTGGTGGAAAAAAACCGTTTACAAATTACTTAGAATTTTAGTCAACGAAAATGTGACGAGAATTCCACGTGAGACTAATGGACATTTAATTTAACATGAAGGTCCTTTTCATCTGTTTTGTCCAATCCTAAGAATATTTCATGCATGCTCTCGTTGGCAGAATTGACATCTTTCAATTGCGCAGTCTCATTGAGCTGATCTGCCTGGCTCTCAGGCGGTCACATCGTCAAATCTTTTTAACTGATGCGAAGCCAGGACATTTGACATGTACTGTAACTAACCTGAACTAGAAACAATGTTTACTCTCGCTCTTACGTTAATGTAGGCAATTTTTGCTTTGATCACATCAAACACTATTTTCCCATCTGTGTTCCTGTACATTGTATTACACACTAAACTTACTCCACATTTAATCTGTTAGTAATATTCATCAAAACAATTGTGTATGTGTGTATGTGTATATATATGTGTGTGTATATATATATGTGTGTGTATATATATATATATATATATATATATATATATATATATATATATATATATATATATATATATATATATATATATATATATATATATATATATATATATATGAACAAAAATATAAACGCAGCATGTAAAGTGTTGGTCCCAGAAATGTTCCATACACACAAAAAGCTTATTTCTCTCAAATTTTTGACACATTTGTTTACATCCCTGCCAACTTGACACAGCTGCGGAAGTGCAATTGGCATGGTGACTGCAGGAATGTCCACCAGAGCTGTTGCCAGAGAATGTAATGTTCATTTCTCTACCATAAGCCGCCTCCAACATTGTTTTAGAAAATTTGGCAGTACGTTCAACCGGCCTCACAACCGCAGACCATGTGTAACCATGCCAGCACAGGACCTCCACATCCGGCTTCTTAACCTGCGGGATTGTCTGAGAACAGCCACCCAGACAGCTGATGAAACTGAAGAGTATTTATGTCTGTAATAAAGCCCTTTTGTGGGGAAAATCTCATTCTGATTGGCAGGTCCTGGCTCCCCAGTGGGTTGGCCTGGCTCCCATTTTGGTGGGCCTATGCCCTCCCAGGTCCACCCATGGCTGTGCCCCTGGGTGGAGATTAGGGCCTAATGAATTTATTTCAATTGACTGATTTCATTATATGAACTGTAACTCAGTAAATTCATTGAAATTGTTGCATGTTGCATTTATATTTTTGTTCAGTATATGATTAACGTTTTGGACATTTCTTGTTAACATACCATTCACCCTGATACAGGTCTAGGCCTCTGTAAAATGCATTATGTCTGAGCCATGTATATGCCAAACTTTGTCAATAAGCAAAATTGAATTCACTATTGATTAGGCCTAAAAAGGCAGTGAATAATTCTAAACATATTCTTATAAAATGAAAACTTGTTTTAAATAAGCTTTGTCTAAATACAGTCACTGGCACCATTGCTTCCAGGTGGGAATGTAACATTAGGCCTGAAGCAACGTAGACTATGGAGGGTTTTAACTTTTCAGACTTGTCTTTGAATGGCTCCTCAGTGCTGTGTGTGTGTGTGTGCGTTAGGCCTGCTGAGAGGAGTGCTAAATCATGCTGGCTGTGGGACAAGGAGACTAGAGCACTGTTGATATATTTTTGGACAGCTGCTGCACACCCTGTCCCGGCAGAGGAAAGATTCAGAAACATAACCGACTCTCAGTAGCGTAACGTTTTTATAGCCTCCCACGGGAGAAGATCCTCCATGACACACATAAAACAGGTCAATTACACTGTGATTTAGTCCAAACTCTTCTGGCTTGTGTTATGGCTCTGGCGGGAAATATGAATATGATGTATTTCTCTGTTTGACAACGGCTTGTCATTTCCATAACTTGCACCACTCCTCCATTATTACACAATTCATTGTGTAACACTTCATACTTCTATCCTACAGATAGAAAGATAGAAAACAGACTGTGGGCTGAATGCTCTCCAGTTCTGACAGGCAGATATTAATACAGCAATTTTACAGCTACCGTGTGTCCACACTGATCAAATATTCCATTAGACTCTACAGTGTTGTCTCTGACTATAATGGAGTGCACCTAATCCACGTCCAAATAGTGTTACATACATAGTGTTACATTTTCAATCCCCATTCTCTCACTGTCATTCAAATAATGACCTTGTTCTGAATCTGACAATCAGTAGAGTTCAGGACAGGCCTAACACCTTCTGTAAAGGTTTGACATAGACTTTTAAAAGGTGCTATCTAGAGCCTAAAAATGTTATTCGGCTGTCCCCATAGGATAACCTTTTGAATAACTATTGGTTCCAGGTACCTTTTCTGGTTCCATGTATGAGACTTTTCACAGAGGTTTCTACAGTAGGTTGGCATTTATTGTCATGAATCTTGCCCTGGGGGCAGCTCTGCAGAGTGGTCACTAGCTGGCACAGCCACAAAGTAATCAAATCTGATTTTAAACCTAACCTTAACCGCACTGCTAACCCTAATGCCTAACCCTAACCATAAATGAAGAACAAAAAGCTAATTTTTGTTTTCATGGATTTTTATGATATAGCTAGTTTAGAATTTTCAGCTGGCCCATCTAGCGGAAATCGCTCAGTTCTGCATCCAGGGCAAGATGCATGACAATAAACGTCAACCTGCGGAACCCAAAAGGGTTATACTTGGAACCAAAAAGGGTTACCGTTTGGGGACACCTGAAGAACCCCTTTGGAATGCTTTTTTATAAGGGTGTATGAATGTAGAGCTATAGCCTACAGATACATGTGTAGGTTAGGACTCCTGGCAGCGAATAGCACAACACATCTTCAGATCAACTGATCAAAACAACACTTCCAACTTGGACAACTCCCTTACTGGCATACTCACTATATCGACTGCTTTTCTAAATCTACCAAGGGCCTCCTGTCATTTTACTTTCCCAGACTGGACTGTAGCAAGTAAGTTCTCCCCAGAGTGACGTCTTTTCCCAGGGTTCTGCGACTTCCTCATCTATATTCCTGGCAGGAATTGCAGACATCGCACCGAATGTGGATCTAGCATTCATCTGCCGATCGTTCAGCGCGGGTTTTAGGGACCACCCGCTGTTTTATTTGGATCCCAATTAGCTTTTGGCAGCAGCTATTCTTCCTAGGATCCAAAAAAACATGACAAGAAACAAAACACTTGTACACTTATAGACAAGGACTGTCACACAAAATACAATACAAACACTACAACAACGACAACAAAAATGTGTGTGTTAGTGTGTCTGTGTGTGCATGTGTTTTTGTGTGTGCCCCCTCACAGTCCCCACCGTTCCATGATAATCTTTTTTTTTTTTGGGTAATTTTTCTGTTTGCTTGAGTAATTGGAAAATTCTTTGCGCTCATGGCTCAGTATAATATTGTGCAATACCGAGATTTCGTTTTGGACTTGGGGACCTTGAAGAGACCCCTTGTGGCAAGCCTTGTTGGTGTGTATGGGTGTCTGAGCTGAATGTTATTTGATAATGCAGACAATTTGGAATTTTCATTACAGTAATACTTCTCATAAAAACTAGAAGAGAAGCAGTTCATCTCTTGTCAACCCTCAACCAGGAAAGACTGGCATGCATGTTGTTGATGTTAGTTCTGTATGTGCAGTTAAGGGCAAGGTGTTCTGCTCTCTTTTGAGGCCAATTGCAGCTTTGCTAGGTCTTTCTTTGCTGACCATATTACCGGAGAGTAATCAAGATCAGAGCCTGAAAAACTAGTACAGTTGATTTGTGTCAAACTTGCAGAGCATCTTTTATAACAGACATACCCCTCCCTATCTTCACAACAACTTTGTCAATATTAGTTGACCATGATAATTGACCATCCAATGTTATACCTAGGAGTTTAGCTTCCTCAACTTGCTCAATTGTCACACCCTTTATACACAACTCCAGTGGAGGTTTAGGTGTTAGAGAATGTTTTGAACCAAATACAATCCTTTTAGTTGTAGATGTATTTAAGACCAGTTATTATTAATCACCCATTCTGATAGTGACTGTAACTCCTTATTTAGAATTTCAGTGAGCACACTGGCTTTGGGTGCTGACATGTAGAATGTGGAATCATCCTCATACATAGTCATTATTTGTGTAAGACCAGTGGCAAATCATTTGTAAAAATTGAGAAGAGTAACAGCCCAAAGAAACTGCCCTGAGGTACACCACACTGTACATATCTGATGTTAGAGGAACTTCCATTGAAGAACACTCGCTGGGTTCTATTGGATTAATAACGCTCCAACCATGTGATGGCAGGTGATGTAAAGCCATAGCAAGTAAGTTTCTTCAATAACAATTTATGATCAATAACCTCAAGAGCTGCTCTGAAATCTAACAATACAGCTCCAACTACCATCTTATTATCCATTTATTTTAACCAATCATCAGAGTCAGTGCAGTACAAGTTGACCTTCTCTGTATGCATGCTGAAAGTCAGTAGTTAACTTGTTCTCTGGAAAATAGCTGATTTGATTAGATTTTATTAGGATCTTTTTTAGTCCTCATTTGGACTAATCTTCCAAGAGTCCTTAAACATTAAATACAATTAAAAAAAGATCACATTTTCACATATAACATACTGTTACAAACAAACATAATACACTGATATATTGACCAGACAACTCTTAACAGTCTAAAAAGATTGATTCCTTCATCTACCATAGTCCTGCACAACCTTCCTATTTATTACATTTAAATGGTTCTAAGTATTGTTTGAATTTAAATATTGAAAAACTTCTGGTTTGTTCGGATAAATTATTCAATTTCTTTATCGCTCTAAATCTAAATGTTCTTTTACCTATTTCTCTTTTATGTCTGGATAACACAGATGGTGGACACTCTATTCCTAGTATTTACTGAATGTTTGTCTCTTACCAACTGAATACCGTTGTGAATGGAGTTTGGCCGTTTTAGATAGTGTACATTGTGAAATAAAATAAGCATGTTTTTTTCAATGATCTTGTTGATTGATGACCAACCAAGAGTATTGTGCATGACTACAACAGAAGAACCATATCTCCACCTTAAAACAATCCTCGCTGCTTTGTTCTGGGCAATCTGCAGCCTCCTAATTTCCCTTGCTAGTGCATTTCCCCAGACCACAGAACAGTAGTTCACCTGACTCCCAATTAATGTTTGGGTTTGTTTAAGAATCTTTTCCGGTAAACATTTAGCCTTCTGATCATGCATGCAGTTTTAATATTTTTTTTACATAGATGAGTTATTTGAGACGACCATGATAAACAGTTGCCTAGTTGCACCCCTAATAATTTGGTTTCTGCCACTTCCTCAATTTGTACTCCCCCATACTTAATTGTATCCCAAGTTGTGTTGGCCACTTCCTGGTGTAACAGATCAACATAACCTTGGTTTTCAACATAAACCCACTCCCTGATATTTCCCAGATCTACTTGTAGAGCTTGCTGTACTTGTTGAACCGATTGTCTTGCTGTATAAATTGTAGTATCATCTGCAAATATAGTCGCTTGAGTTTCAGATAAGGCATAAGGAAGGTCGTTGGTATATATTAAGTAAAGAAGTGGCCAAAGGCAGCTGCCCTGCGTTATTCCACAGTTTAAGGCATGAGGGGAAGAAAACGACCCATTTAATATAGGTGGACTGTTTCCTTTCAGTTAGATGACTGTACCCAGTTCAATGCTGCCTCCTTAAAACCATAATGCAATAATTTTGTCAAGATTATTTCATGATCCACTAAATCAAATGCTGCACTAAAATCTAAAAATAGTACACTCACAAACCTGCCATAGCATTGAGCCACTGGTCAGTCATATCAACCAATGCAGTGGTAGTAGAATGGTTTCTGCGATAAGCATGCTGATTGGCTGTGATCAGGTCATTATTTTCCATATACTCCCATATTTGTCTACTCTCAATACCCTCCAATATCTTGAAGGGAGTAGACTAATTGGTCGACTATTGGCAGGAGTAATGGGTTCTTTGCTGTCTTTTGGGATTGGACAGAGTTTAGCATGCTTCCATACATTTGGAAATGTCCCCTTTTCCAGTGACATTAAATATGTATTTCAGTGGAACTGCAATCTGGGGACCGGCATAGCGAAGTAAAAAATTGTCCATAAGATCATAACCTGTAGATTTACCATTGGGTAATTACTTCAATAAATTGAACACCTCCTGTACTGACACCGTTTGTAGATTACAAGAGCATGTTTTTTTGATCATAATGTGATTATCAATCCAATGAACAATAACTTGTTTGGAAGAATGGGTGTTTACATCGCTCAGTAAATTAATTTTCTTTGTAAAAATATCTACAAAATGATTGGCAATATTGGCTGGTTTTGTTATCCGTCTCCCATCAACCTCCACACTAGATGGGCGTGATGAGATACAGTGGGGAGAACAAGTATTTGATACACTGCCGATTTTGCAGGTTTTCCCACTTACA